>OZ007499.1:110858791-112058791 GCA_963931805.1 Microdon myrmicae | reverse complement strand
GTGGTGTTGGACAACAGTGACGACATGAA
Source organism: Microdon myrmicae (assembly GCA_963931805.1). NCBI lineage: Eukaryota > Metazoa > Arthropoda > Insecta > Diptera > Syrphidae > Microdon > Microdon myrmicae. The sequence goes on along the minus strand of OZ007499.1, from coordinate 112,058,762 downwards.
ATGCTTCATGTCGTCATTTCCCCTCCTCATTGGAGTTTACTGCTTCTGCCAATAGATGTAGCGTCCGTCGAACGTAAGTCGAGGTGAAATTCAAATGGTTTAACAGTTTTGCCAGTCGTGTTGGTGGTGAACCAGTTGCTTGCTTTTATGTGTAACTTTGAGGGTAACAACTCTTATGACGGAGTGTTTCGTGATTTAGTGTTTGATGAGAATTTCCCGACCGTGTTCGTAACTAGACATGTAAAGTACAAATTACAGACGTTACATGAAATACTGCAATCGTTTTGGAAACGTACTCCGGATTTATTTTAAATTCTTGTGTATTGACATTAAAATTGCGAGTAAGGGTATAAAACCTGAATTAGTAACTAATAAAATTTAAAGTTGTATATTTGAATTAAGATGTAAGCTATTTTGATTCAAATACCGGTAACAGCTGTAAAGAATTTCTTGGAGACAACGCGCTCACATTTGATTACATCTTTTCTGCTCCCATTTACAGGACGTAATACATGACACTGCTCTGCAATTTAAGGGGTTAAATTAGTTTAGAGCATTGAAAAGTTACCTATTTTTCAGAGTTTTTCCTTAGAAAATACCGAACAGAACAGACACTTCTGTAATGTGTCGATATTATCTATAATTAGAACAGTTAAATAATTTTTTTTTTTAAATCAAATTTTATAAAAACCTAATGTTGTACAGGGGCGCGACGGGAACGCTTTCTAACTGGAAATGCTCTGCCAACGCAATTCTCCTACAATTAAACATTGGACAAAAATAAGGAGTGCTTGTATTTGTACATCTTAAAAATTAAAGAAAAATGTATGGACTATTTTTGCGAAAATGGTGGACACAAAAAGAAGTTATTGGCCTAAACAGCTAATTGGTCTATATTGTAAGGAAATTTTGACTCTCTGTACTCCTCTGGGTTTTTTATTTATTTAATAGCTTCTTTTACTTTCTTGGTGTGTATTTTGCATACCGGGAACAGAGCTTTAATTCGCTCGACCACGTGTGTTAACCCGCGAGTTAGTTTAATCCACGAGTTAGTTTAAACACTCATTTAATAACACAATTTCAATACATTATAATTTTTTGAAATATTGGAATCGGTTAGTGTAAGAATTCTTCATCATCATCATCGCCACTACAACCGGGAACCGGTCTTGCCTTTATTTAGCAAGTCCGTCCACCGGTATCCAGTCGGTATCCGAGTTTTGTTAAATTGTCCATAATAATTCGTTTTTCCGGGCAAGGTTATTAGCCTCACGCCAACCTTTCTCAGCTGCATGCATTGGTTCACTACTTGGAGGGTGCCAAAGTAGCTATCCAGGGGTGTCACGTGGAGACAGCATGTCAACTTGGATTGAACGGGGATGGTCCTGTCCTTCGCCGGGTTGAGAGCAGAAGCTCTGCCCTGTATGTTCGCCCCCTCCGTAAGAATTCCGGTTACCTTTATTTTAAAAAAGAGCATCGATTATTTGAATGCTAGGGAAAGGGAATTTGAGGTTGCCTTAACTACCAAAGTACAGCGGGGGAGAACGAGGTGGAAGATGATAACGAAATAAGGTATCAATATACATCGCTATTTGGCGCAAGACTAATGACCTTGCCCGGAAAAAACAAATCATTATGGAAAATTGAACAAGCCTCAGGACTTGCTAAATAAGGCCAAGACAGGTTCCAGGTTGTAGTGCCGATGATGATGATACATCGCTATTAAATGATTCTTCATCATAATTATAATTGGTCTATATGAACCCGAAACTTCATAACCGCACTTGTTGCGGATTCGCCCTGGACACAGCTGGCGAATTCGCAATTGAATGCTACCCGTGGCACCACCCTAACCAATGTCAGCAATCAGCTGATATTTTAAATTAAATTCTGTTGGTTGTCAAACGACAACCATTTTGACTTTCTTCTTCGTTAACCTGTTCAAACGACACGGTTCGTATTAATTTCAATCAAAGGAAATCAAACCCATCAACAAAATAAAGAAGATTTTTACTATTGCAAACCAACCCAAATTGTTGTTTCTTCTGTGTGGAAAAGTTATTGTTGGAAAGTGTCAGCTACACTTAAGGAGAAATACATTTTTGACTGATACCATCCCACGAGGTATTCTTTTGCTATTTTCACTTGTTAACTTTCTCAGTATTTCAGAACCATCATTGCACGCCAGGAGACACCATCATGTTCCTGACGCAAGCACCCAGCTCACAACAAAACAAGAACCCGGTGTTAGTGGAAGGTGCGTTCAACGCTTGTTTGAACAGACAACTATTGGTCCTTCGAGCCGGATCCAGTCTGTGGATCCAGATTTACTGCTGCCAGCTCGCAGCATAGAAAACGGTCGCCGGACATTCAAGTCCAGACGCCAAGACCAACCAGGATTGTGCTTGTGAAAATAGTTTAGTGAATTCAGTCAAAATAACCGAAATGTTTTAAGTGAGGACATCGATTAATGAATGTTTTTATGATCCATCCGGGCGAGTGTTTTAGAACGGAAAAGTCACATTCACGGCTAAGTTATAGAGACAACGGACCATCGCGGCAATACGAGGATTTCGACTGTGGATCTATACCCCCACCACGTTTACGAAGCAACAGCAGTGCAGTCCACCGCCCAGAGAGTGGCCACTGCCAGGGATCCATCTGTGGATCAAACCGATGTCCAACAAGCGGCCCCAGCGCAGCTACAGTATAACCACACCGCGACCAAGTTCGCAGCGCAATCACCGGATCCAGACATACGGATCAACCAACCAGTTCGCGGCACAGCCTGCCGGAACCCAAAACTACAATTACCGCTGCTCAGACCAGCAGCCATCGTCCAGCCTAAGGACCTGCAGCCGACAGCTTAGTGGCGCATCAACGATCTGGCCAGTGCATCTACTTACAAACATCTCAGGTAAGAGAATTTTCAGTTACCAACAAATTACCTCTGCCAAATTTATGGCGTCAGCAGACGCTGCCCCTAGCAGTTACTTACGACCAACCATCGCCAAATTCGTGGTATACAAATCACACGGAAATGTCGTCACCAATGTCAACGCCCAGAAAACAGAACATGACAGCTACATTGGCGGAAAACCTCATGGCGACCCAGTTCTCCTCCCAGGAACGGATGCCCTGTGATTATCTCAATCTCGAAACGAGAGGTCTGCCAACGTTGGTCGCGGTGGAACTACACCAGCACAAGCTCCAGAGCAGATGGGAAGACATTATACGGAACCATGAGGAGATAAAACGCCTGGCCACTCCAAAAATGACCCGTGGCCACCGCTACTTCGTGGACAGATTCATCAATCAGGACGAGGAGATATTTCTGGACGAGGTCACAAAGTTTACTGAGGCAAGGAACGCCCTCACATCCGACCGACCGACCGCATCGAAGACTGCGAAGGACATCGTCATTCAACCATCAAGTAGTTTGCCGCCATTGACGTCACAACCACCTTGGTGGCCAGGAACTCCATCAACACCTGGCCTTCGAATGCCAAGTGATCATCCATCCAGATTACCATCACGAATGATGTCACCGGAACACACAACTCATACGGACAACAAAGGTGTGACGACAGACACCGGAAAGCCAGCCAAGGCAAGTGCTGCCGAAGTGAAAGAAGTGAAAACTGTAGCAACACCCACCGCTGACACTACACCACAAAGGAAGGCTGAGTTCAACACGAAGGCACAACCAGCTGCCAGTGCACCAGCACAAACGAAGAAAGATGACAAGAAATCCGATGCACCACAAGAAGGAAAGAAGCCTGCTTTAGACAAACCCGCCGATCAAGGCAGTGATATCAAATCAACGAGACTGCTCGAGGCTCAGCTTGCGCTCGACCCAGTCTCCCCAACTACTGTGGACCACGTCGATCAACTCGACATTAGCGAGTTGTCCTCAGTGCAATTGCCAGAAGTCGCCATCAACCAAGCGGTCAAGGAACCGCACACACTCCCAGTGAAGAAGCACCAGCAGGCCTGTGGCGGTTCTTGCAAACGCCACTACTCACCTGCTCAGCTACCACCAGGTAACCATTTCCACGCGCGTCCTAATTCTTAAAAAGCGCGTACTTACCTGGATTGGTCATACCAATAACCACGAAAAACCTGTGGAGCATAATGTCTGCTGATACGAAAAATATATCAGCAACAACAGACATTCCCTACAAGGGCATAGTCGTGCGAATCCCACCATGTTTCCCAAAAGGCAAAAATCCGGTTGCACATGCAGCAAACAACATTGCCCAATAAGTATCAAAGAAATACCTCCTAATGTATGTACCACATACTACAGGATTTATTTCTTCCTTTTTGTGGTCATCTATACAAACGAACGATCGATCACCCGTCTGACAAGCGAATTTGTTGGCACCAGCCAAATGCCCTTGAAACACGGTTCGATACAACATCACGTGTTCAGTATAATTCCCTGACAATATCCATGCGCATAAGACGAAAGCATTTTCGCACACACGCGCATGGCGATTTATACCAGGGGACGCGGGCAAAAAGCGCCCAAGCAGCGTGAACCCCCACACAATGATGTCGAAGGAACATATCCATTTATGGAAGAGGAAAGTACACGATCAGCAATAATGCCTTACGCACACGTTGATCGTGCAAATACTTCAACCCTTTCCGTAGCAGAGATACTCGCACCTGCTGCGAATTTGAAATGGGATGTATGCTGTATCTGCATATTTGCGGATACACACGATGAACAGCAAAAGCAATCATCGTGTGTGTATTTCAACCCGTTTGTGTTGAACAAAACGCAAAAGGGATATCTTACCAAATATGGTCATCGAAGCGATGATGGAATATGTGGTATTCTGTCGCTTCGATGAGCTAATTTAATCGCAATTCGGATTCCGTGGAGGCAGGTCACGAAGGTCGGGTGAGATCGGGCGGTCAAACATAGAGGCTCGAGTATCAACCACTATAGCGTGTGGGCCTAGGGTGTCGGGTGCATACGTTGACTGTCGCAAAAAGGTGCCTTTTATTAAGTTACGAATAAGTGTAATAAGCTTCGTCAGTGACCATTGTAACCTAAACTACCTTTTATTAAGTTACGAATAAGTGTAATAAGCTTCGTCAGTGACCACTGTAACATGAATTACCTTTTATTAAGTTATAAATAAGTGTTGTAAGCTGCGGCAGTGACAATTGTAAATAGAAATGACCTTAGATTAAATTTTGGATACTTTTGTAGTGTAAATAAAGAAAAGAAGTTGAACTACCAACAGGAGTCTGTAGTGTTTTATTTTCTTGCGTTGTGAAGTAGTGACAGTGGATTGGGGGATCTTAGTGGACCCGTGCACCTGCTTATACATACTAAGACCACAAATTAACCTAACCCCCATAGGCCCATCACCTGCGAACTTACAACTCCCACTCAGAGGAACTGGTCCACCTTGAACCAATGCATTTCACGAAGACGCCATCAACTGTCCCAGCAACAGTATCCACGCCCAGTGCCAACAGTGACCATGACCAAGCACAGAGTCCGTTTAATAGTCAGTCTCATCAGCAACATCCATTGCAACAGCAACAACTACAGAAGCATCAACAGCAATCTTCAGCAGGTACTGGCCGAGGAGCAGGCCAAACGCATTTGTCATTCCCCAACCTATCGGTGATGTCGATCGACCCAGCCAATTCTAATTCGCTGCACGGCTCGGATGGAAATCTTCCATCAAGCGATGGTCTCGCAGCAACTTCCAGTAATAAAAGCAACCAAACCGAGACACCGAGTGGCCAACCTCCGGCCAATGACAATCATCAAGGACGACCGCTAACACATGTAGCCTCCCCAATGGGGATAGGAGATCGCAATGCCCCGCTTGGCGGGCGGCGTCCCTAGTGTTTTCGCATCCGTTTTCGAGGACTTCGAGTCCATGGAGTCGGGTCGCTTACCGCCACCGCTCGACACGGAGGATCGTCGCCTACCATCCTCACTCACCTCCCGGGAGCCCACTGCGCGACTACTACCGGCCCCTCGATTACGCCGACGCTGTCTCCTACGCTTACCGCGCCTATTTCTCGCGCTTCCGTCAGTCTCCACATGGGTGTCCTGCTCTCGGCTCGCAACAGGTACTGCTCCGGCGTGCCGCTTGTGGGGAGAACCCCGGGAACCTTGTTGTTGTTCCCACCTCTGCCTGTATTCGCACCCGCGCAAGCTGTGACCTTGTCGGCCACAGAACTCACAACAGCACCGGACACTGAATACTCTGGGGCCTGGTGTCGTCGGCCCGCCACCCGTAGACGGGGGCTGCGGCTCCGGCAGGGGTCTCCTCTGAAACTGCGGTCGCTGATGGGGCGGTCCATGCCGCGCGAATCCGCCCTGTTGTCCTCTACCCCTGTATGGAGTCTGGGGTTCGCGCGTCCGCGTCGGACGATCCGAGCAGTCCACTATGTCGTGGCCATACCGCCAACACTCGCGACAGAAGGGAGTGTTTCGTCTTTGTAGACACTCGTCGTATACGTGACCCCTCAGATGGCAAAAATTGCATATGGTCTGGCATTCCAGGGGGTGCGCCGATAGACCAACTGGATCCCTGAACGGATTGTCGCGACCCGATCGATCCTGAGGCGCATACGTCCCCTGAGCCAAGCTCTGCGACTCTCCACTCCGGCTCAAGGAAGGCACGGTATTTGACCACGCTCCCTCGCCAGAGGAGGCCGGAGCATAGGTACCAGCATCTGTGCGATAATCATGGGGACCGTACGACCGTTCCCGAACGAAACTATCCTCCTCCCGTCGACGACCATCAGACTCTTCGGCCGGCAACACGAATGACACCGCCCAGGGATTAAGGCTTGACAAAACCGGCGCCTGCGCCGCGGGGCAATCCCTAAAAGTGGAGGATGGGTTTTCTAAAGAGGTTGAGGAGCTTCCCGGTCCTACATCTAACGTTTCCGACGCTCGATCGGCGATTCCGGGCCGCGCATACACAAGCAAGTCGTCCTGCCCCAACATTTCCCTTCGAGCTCGCTCAAATCCGGTTAGGTGGTCCACCAGGCTTCGAAATGGGACATTGCCCAACGTGAGAAGGAAGTGCTTTAGTCCTTCCTCCCTCAGGCCCCTCACCAACACCGGCTTGGCCATGCCCTCAAGCTGGCTTGCGAAGACGGACCTACCCTGGCGACCATAAAAGCGCTCAGCTGCCTCCTCGCACCGTACCACGGCCCGCTTCACTCGGGAAACGAAACACGTGGCATCCTCGGAAGGAAGTTGTCGCATTTTGGAGAGTTGTGCACACAACTCCTCATACGACACCCGGGGTTCGTAGGCCTCTCTGAGACGCTGTTCCGCTTCGAGGAAGGTCGTGGGTGGTCTCTCCTCGAACATTCGATAGGCCTCGCCGCTGAGCCTAGAGGGAAGCCACCGGAGGAAGGTATGTTCCTCTTCCACCGCCAGCCCATCCAAAGTCCTTCTACAGCCTTTGAGAAACGAAGAGAGTCTCTCGGCTGTATCCGGGTCTTCCTGTCCCGAAAACATGGGGACCACATTTGACACAAGGTCGAAAACCCTATCTGTGCCCAACATGGTCCATACAGGACATGGCTGTGGGTCCAGCTTAAAATACGAAGGCATCGGTATGTTTCCCATGCTTTCAACAGCTTGCTTGCTGACGGTGGGAGGGGGCTTCGTTGGTGATCGCTCGTCCACAAATTCGTCCCGCGAATCGTGGAATGCCTCCGGATCCACCTTGTCAACCGGCGGCTCGGAAAATGCCTCGGGCCGTGCCCGGGCAGGGGTGCCCTCTCGGACATCTCTTTGCCGCTGCCTTGTTTGCATTTATAGGCCGTCTACTAAACTCAAAATTTCTCTCTATACTAAGAACCGAACCCGGAATCTCGACAAGCCCTATCGCCAACAGCAAAATCGGGAAAAACAACAGACCAACTCCGAGATCCCACAAAAAAGAACAACCCCGAACCCGACAGAAACACAGCAACAAACACAATACCCGGGATTCAAACAGAGAACTACCCCGAATGCGAAAGAATCAATCCGTACACGAGCCGGCTGTATATCGGACACAAACCCAAAATGTCTGTTCCGATCAACGTTCTATTTCGAAATTTTCCGACTGCTAAAGGCCGCACACGAATCGAGGGGGCGCGCAAAACAACAAGGAATACGATTTCCACAACAGACAAACAAACACTCCTAAAGGGGGACAACCACTCTACTCGCAGCCGCAAAACTGCAGACCGCGCGAAAGACCGCACAACATAAATGACCACTACACCGCCCGAGAAGAGAGAGAGAGAGAAAGGGGGAAGAAAGGAAAACAACCGAACCACGAATTCAACGCGTAGTCAGTAAGGGAGGAAAACAAGATCACAACTCCAAAAAAAATCAATCAATATTACACTATTCTCATGAGAAAGAAAAGCAAGAAAAGAAGAAAGAAAATCTCCCATTAACATAGGCGACTCAACGCAAACAATCAATAATTAAATTAGCACTAACTTAAAGCTAATATCAAAACACTTCTACTGAAATTCTAACAAAATTCGCACTTAACATTAGAAATAAATAAATAAATAAAAATAATTAAAAAAACAGTATCGACCAATTTACAAATATAAAGAAAAAGAAGAAGAAAAGGAAAAAAAAAATACATATATAAATTTCTTCGTTGCCTGCTACTCTACCCCTTCATCCAAAGCACGATGGGGCACCGGTATTGACTATTTGGTGCCGCTGAATAACTTCAATCGTCTCGTAGACAAGAAAGATTAAATAATCAAACCTGCCGTGGTCCCTCCGGAAGGTTTGTCCGCAGCGCCAGTTGTTGTAGTTTTACCCCGAGTGGTGGGTAAAATATGGATTGCTCTATTATTTATTTTGCACGTACCCCCAATTGGGTAACAATGTCCGTAGTGTCGAAATTGCCAGTGAATAAATTGTCGTGACCTCGGGTCGGCGCTCACTCTTAGCGGCTCGTGGAACACCACCCAATGGCCCCCGTTCGGTCCTTAGATTCCTGAGTAATTAGTTGGTTAAATAGTAGGTTACCTGAGTTTACCCACATCACAGGTGGCATAGATGAGGAGAAAATATTTGTCTGCTACCAAGCCAAGATTCACAGGCTCCCAGTTCCGGTTTCCGATGTCCAAAAAGGCAATGTTTACATGCACCAATATTTAATTTATTAGAAAAGGAGTTTTTGTTTCTTCGATAATTTTACACAGATTCATTATTTTTCCTTTCTTATTTTCTCCTACGCAGGTACTATATATATTTTACAGTTCTTCCGTTTCGATTTGTTAATTTCTTATTGTTATTCCTATATTAGGTCTAACTCTCGCGGTACTTGATTTTCTTTTTTCTTCTCTCACCGGTAATCTTTTACTTCTTGTTTTTTACTTTTTCAGTTTTTTTTTTACTTCTTTTGTTCTTCCTCTTTCACTGTTGCTCACCAACCGTTCTCTAATCTACTGTCATCAACGGAATCCAGAAAACCGTATATTTCGAATGTAAAATCAAAACAAACCTAATCGAAAATTCCTTTTTCTGTTCCTCTCCCTCACTCATCGACATCCACTTCCAACCGAATTCGAACCCGCCCACGATCCACACTCGAATCGGGGCGTGTTCGAACACTCACTTGTGGACCATGCACTTCTTCCACCACCTTACCATCATATTATATTAAAACAAATTATATTAAATACAAATTATCAAATGATAGTGGTGGCGGAAACCGCGCGTAACATTAGCATTCCAGAATCAACCAGCATGCCTATCAGTAACCAAGAAGAGACGGTACTTTTCTCAACCCAGTAGGCACTGGATCCGCACCTGTCATTCCGCCAGGACCCGCGGACGGTGCCATGGAAGAAGCCACATCAAACACAACGTTGCGCCCTCACATGTCAAAGGCCACATTCCATCGGTAAGTCTCGATTCCGTACTTTCGACCACCAGCCATTACGTGGTCATTGATCGTGGGCTGCGAATTTACAACTCTAACCCAGATCAAAAGATCAGTTCTGCGGCCAAAGGTACCAAACATCGACGACGGAACTCTTGTCGTCACAAATCCTTCGACTATCACCAATTCAGGGCGGATGGCTCTCTCCAGACATCCGCATCACTAGAAGTCCGCGGCCCGGGCCTCCAGCCCCTGGAACAAACGGATTCGCCAATGATTGGCGAATGCACCCGCAAGCAGTCACCACCAAATCAGCGGAAAAGGAGCCACACCATTCCCAAGTCAGTGAGAATCAGCAGGCCGCCGATCGGAGCGCCGTATGTCCAGAGACGGAACCGCATCCTATTCCAGAGAGTGAGCATCAACCGGCCGCTGACCGAAGTGCCGCCTGCCCAGAGATAAACCCGACCACTGTTTTGATGCACCACCACACCATCGCCGGAGCCCCCACGAAGACAATCGCCATGCATGTTCTGTGAGGCGCACCACTACATCTACGTTTGCGAGGGTTTTCGCTCCCTCACACCTGTTCATCGGAAGTCTGTCGCACGAAAAAAGAAACTGTGCCTCAACCGCTTGGGTCGCACCTCATACGCGACTGCCTCCCCAACAAGGTGTGCCGACGATGCAATCGAATTCATCTTACCTTGCTGCGTGTGCCAACCGCAGCACCCATCAAAGCATCCAAGGTAAAAGTGACCAGTCCTGTCAGCAGCCACTACATGACCCGTCCTCGGCGGTTGCGAATTTACAACTCCAACCCAGAAGAGCTGGTCGACCATACGACTGCTGACAGATCCCCGGAGAGGACAAATAGAAGACATTGTCGACGTCTACCCCGGAGACCAGATTTAAGGCACCATACAGCTACTACCATAGACCAAGGGGTACACAATGCCCCGCTTGGCAGGCGGCGCTCCCCATATCCAGGGACCGACCGAGCCCCAACCGCCGCATCCGACTGAACGCTGCGGCCTCAACCGCAAACGACCGCTTCTTTTCGGCCACTAACTTCGAAGAGGTACCGATGGACGCAGCACTCGTCACCACCACTTGTCTCGAGGAAGTGAGACCAATCCCCAGCCATCACGTGGTTACCGATCGTGGGCTGCGAACTTACAACTCCAACCCAGATCGCGTGGCCAGTTCCATGACCAGCAAAGATAATGGCCTCCAGCGACGAACGGGAGAGCGCAATTGGCATCCTTTCACTGGAGGAGGAACCTCCCGACCAAGCTCCGGACGACCACTGGAGCCAGAAGATTCGCCAATGATTGGCGAAGGTGGGCACAATGTTGCGGATTCGCCCTGGACACAACCGGCGAATTCGCAATTGAATGCTACCCGTGGCACCACCCTAACCAATGTCAGCAATCAGCTGATATTTTAAATTAAATTCTGTTGGTTGTCAAACGACAACCATTTTGACTTTCTTCTTCGTTAAACTGTTCAAACGACACGGTTCGTATTAATTTCAATCAAAGGAAATCAAACCCATCAACAAAATAAAGAAGATTTTTACTATTGCAAACCAACCCAAATTGTTGTTTCTTCTGTGTGGAAAAGTTATTGTTGGAAAGTGTCTGGTACACTTAAGGAGAAATACATTTTTGACCGATACCATCCCACGAGGTATTCTTTTGCTATTTTCACTTGTTAACTTTCTCAGTATTTCAGAACCATCATCGCACGCCAGGAGACACCATCGTGTTCCTGACGCCAGCACCCAGCCCACAACAAAACAAGAACCCGTTGTTGGTGGAAGGTGTGTTCAACGCTTGTTTGAACATACAGCACTAATTCGGCAACACCACCGATCTCTCTCAAGTGCACTCACTCTCCACGCTCGCTAGACAACTTTTTCAAGGTCCCACTTTACTTAAGGGGGTACTCTGGTCTAGACGCACGAATTTAACACAATTTTTGAAGTACTGTAAAAAAAAAGCGATCAATATGTTTACTATCCATTTTTTTTATAGGATGTTTATTAATATTTCAAGAATACAGTAAAAAACTATGGAAAGTAAAAAATTCAAAATTCAAAATTTTAGCAGCTGATGAAGTGAGGGATCTTTTCTAAAACAATACCCACAATTTTTCAAGTTCTACTGAACCGATTAAAATTTTAGTATATGTCTTCTTTATAGGCTTTTCTATTGCATGAACTATCCTCATCCCCAAATTTCAATGTTAACTATTTTTAAAAAATTCGAAAAACTAAAAAAAAGTGGTATAAAAATAAATTTTTTTTTAAAGCTGTCGCCATTTTGTTAAAAAAGTTTTTTTTCAACTTTTTTTTAGTTCCAATGATAGAGGCATTTCTGTAAAATTTTTGCTAGGAGGGTTGAACCGTGGGTATGGTCGCGTGCCAACTTTTTGAGATCCCCCAATTCATCAGCTGCTAACTTTTTGAATTTTGAATTTTTTACTTTCAATATTTTTTTACTGTATTCTTGAAATATTAATAAACATCCTATAAAAAAATGAATAGTAAAAATATTCAAAAATTGCGTTAAATTCGTGTGTCTAGACCAGAATACCCCCTTAAGCTCCCGTTTCCGCCGCGGCCTTCCTATCAATCTCTTTTCTGATTTTTTTTTGTCAAGAATTCTCCGATCGTTGCCCATTGTAGTGATTCGAAATCACTACTCTCATCCAATCCCCATTATTATACAAAAAAAAGAAAACAAATCTTATCCATAATCCTAATCATCATCCCCAATTGAATCATCATCATCATCATCATCGGCACTACAACCGGGAACCGGTCTTGGCCTTATTTAGCAAGTGCTAAGGCTTGTTAAATTTTCAATAATGATTTATTTTTTCTGGGCAAGGTAATTAGTCTTGCGCCAGAGGCTCCCCGACGGGGAATCGAACCCCGGCCTCCCGGGTGACAGGCGGGTATACTAACCACTATACTATCGATGAGCCCCAATTGAATCATATACGCGACAAATTAAACCAAATGTTCATTTGTCGCACATTGATTGAATTCCCAATCAACATCATGGAATGCCTATTTTCAACTGCATTTCATGATTTTACTTTACGGGAATATATTCAAACAAATGCCACTTTCGTTCCTGGAATCCAATTGCAATTGAAGCACACACAAAATCTTGCTTTCAAAGACTTTTTAACAAATCTCTTCAGATAGAGAGTATAAAAGGGCGGCGCATTTTGAGTTCAGTACAGTCAATCTCGAGGACCGAACCACGGCCAACTTTCTTGAAGAATAAAAGATAATCTGAACAAAAACATAACGCCTCTCGTCTAATTATTTCACTGCCGCGGGTAAGCTCACCACATCAACAGTGGGACATTGGGAAGCATTATTGAAAAACGAACAAGGCTGTTGGCATCACAGCCACGTAGGGCGTTCCCGCCCGCGGACATCCTTAACCTGAGGGAGCACTCGTCGACAGTGCGCCCCATCTAGAAGGCTAAAGAAGAAGAAACGTGGGCACTCTCCCTCGACACCGCGTTCGCCGGAACTCCTTGACCCATAAACTGGGCTTAGCACACCCACTCCAGCACCCACAAGGACCCAATCGGCTGCTCGCCACCCTTAGCAGCCAACTTCAGGTAAGGTCATACCATAACTAAAAATAACATAACGCCATCCTTGCTACATGCCGACTTTATGATCCTCACTATTGAAGGTTGAAGGTATAGAGCTTCAAATTCGTGGTTGTGGAGCCTCCTTCATCGTCTCGTGGCCTCATCTTATTTAGCACAAAAGGTACTCCTTAAAACTTTTTTCCCGAATACGTGGATTCTATTCTCACATTCGTATAAAACAATCGGCAGTATTATTGTTTTATAAATACGGAACTGTATATTAAGTCACAACAGTTTTAATAGTAGCACTTTCCTACCGGGTACGAACTTGCGTTGCCAGAATGCAGCCTTTGCTTATTTCCTTCGAATTGGCGTTACTAGTAGTAGTATTTTTCCCAGATATTGAAACTTCATAACGTTCTCAAATATCTTTCCCCTGACGTTTGTTTGCATCCCTTGAGGTCAACCCACCCTCGTCGTAGTCATATATTTTGTTTTGTTTTAATTTCTCTGTTTCAATTTACAATTCCTAGATTATCACACAACACGGGATGTTATTCGCATATGCGTGCACTTGTGTGACTCCGTTCAGGGATAATCCGGCCATGTTGTCCTCCTGAACCTTTCTGACGACATACTCGAGCACAAGATGAAAAAAAAAACATGGGGAAGGGCTTCCCTCTGTTTTAATCTATCGCCGATTCCGAATGGTTCTGTGGCGATTCCGCCAGATCCCACGGCTCGCCTTCCTGAAAAAACCCCCATAACCATAACCCGGGTCTGCACCAGCTTTCGCTAATGCAATTCGCATTAGCATCTTAGATGCTTCACGCATCAAACAGACCCAATTATTATAACCCTAAAATCCCTATAAAGAAAACTTACCTTCATGCATCCCTTCGCATACAATTTTTCATAAGATTTCTTTGTTTTCCTATTTGGTATTCTGAACCAATTCGGCACCAGACAAATTCCTGTAAACAAAATAATTCGGATTGCAATCAATGTAACCGTCATGACAGGGACCATAAATATCGCGCCGTCTATTTTCCCAGCCGCGTCATATACCATACATACACATTGCCTGGCAACCTTTTTTGTTTGTCTTACCAACAAACAACCCAAGCAGCTGCATATAATTAGCGCAATAGACGCTGAAACCAAATTCTCCAGCATTTCCTAATGCAAATATGAACCCGGTTTCTATTGCAGCCAGAGATGCTATAAACATCCATATTGCTTTTAGCACCTTTTTCTCCTAACGTCGAAAATAGCGACGAGGCATCGTGTAAACAATGACCCGCATTACCAGCGGCGCATGTGGTCATTTTTCCCTATTGTCCTTGTTTTCGAACACATGCAACAACATTGAATCTGTTCGATCGCGCACATATACCACTGCGCCACTAGTTACACCCTTAAGAGAAACGTTTTTCTCTCTCTTCCTTTTTCTTCCTTAGCGAAATCATCTCTGCATGAGATGACGATCGCTGAGTCAAATTCCATCCTCCGACCCGAGCGGGTCGTGTCTCCATCGCTACCCTGGTGCACACAGGGGAGCGATAATCCCGAGAATCGCCAGACGCGTTGGTCTTTCACCAAGTAGTCAAGACATAGTGTAATAAGAAGTATAGAAATAATGGACGGAAGTCAGTTAAAATTTAAATTTAAAGTTAAAATTATTACTTGTGCTATATTTTCTGTTAAGTTCTCCGTTCATTAATAAAACTAGAATTAAATAAAATAAAACCAGTTCAACTCAATATTAATCCGTAGTGCTTCATAATTTTTGTGCCGCAGCTTCCGAGTGTTTTATCTCCTTTCCCTGGTGATCGAACTTTTCATCCTTCTCGGTTGTGGACGAACGTGGCGGGGTTTCGTTCATTTATTGCTGGTGACTTTCGGTTCGGTGTTTTGCGCGGCTAACAATTGATGATGGAGGAGGAAGATAATCAGCGCCGTACGCCGGTGCACTACTTCCTCCCCACATTGGTGACTCCGAGTTTGAACAATCGCGCCTTCGGAACTACAAGTGACACCCAGTGGGCAATTGTGGCGGCAATTGCCGAAAAATAATCGATGGGCAAATCATCGCCCCAACGCAGCCAACAACACCAGGCAATACGACATCACCGGAGCAGCCAACAACACCAAGGCAAGTAATAATTAATAATAATAGCCTGGTTAATTTCAGCTAAGGTATCGCTAAGTAACAAGCGGTCTAACTAATAACACAACGCCCACCACCGATTCGATCGAATTTTTCCAGCGGCCGCCTGCAGAAACTTATCCTTTCTATTTTAATTTATGGAAGGATTCAAGGCTCAATACCTCACCGCTAAATCACAAAAAACCAAGGAAAGAACTACACCAAGTGATAAAGATCCTTCACCTGTTGTGAATTTTCTTAAAAGAATATATTATTATCAACCAAACAGCGATTCAGACAACACCACCAAATTATATCCGGAATTCTATCCAGCTTTCACACAATGGCTACCCCACGAGAAAGCAATCAAAAATGTGACATTGCGAGGAAATGTGCCAAAGTCATCGAAAACAAAGGAGAAGCAGTATCCTGTTGGTCCGTGGCTCTTGGCATGGTTTATCTTCACCGTTGTGGGTCGGTTTTTTTCCAGATAATCCAGTCAATTTGTGTAGCGTAAAACCACCCTTCCTTCCAGTTGTTTATCTATTACCAATAATTAATAACGTCGTTAAAACTCAAAATCCTTTACAGTTATGTATGATGTATCAATATTAAAGTCCTTTATTTTCTTTTATACTATTCGGTGTTTGTGAAACTGTCAAAAAAAAAAGCCAAAAAAGCAAATGTCATTTTCATTTTGATTAGTATATTAATAGCAATTTTGTAAGAAGGAATTAAAATATTCCGTCAGGGCAATTAAATATTACGAACAGCACAATGTACGAAAATGGTCCAAAATCAAAGAACCAAAGGGTAAACAAACCCAACAGCAAAATTTTGTCAAAAGTAAAATTTTCAATACTATTTCGAGAAACTAATCAAGTTGGCTAATCATTAAGCTTGTGTTTTGTGTAAAATTAATTAGTGATTTGAAGTGCAAATTTCCTCGCACAGTTCCAATTTGCGTAAACGATTTTCTATTGTAAATGTAGACAACTGGTTAGAGGCAGTTATTCTACCAGTGTAGGAAAAGAGTATAACTGATTTAACTATTAAAAAACTATGCTTTCCAATTCAAATTCCGAAACATTGTTTTCGATAATTAAAATTCATAAAATATGCATAAAAGATATTGCCACTTATATGGATGGATATATGTCCGGAAATATATACATTTATATGGGTGCGTTTCTTTTGTGATTTGTAACCTATTAACGTACAAAAAAAGACAATACTTTTATATTAAAAGTTACATATACTCAGTTTTGCTATTATCTTTCCTTTTTATACATTAAAACGCAAAAACAGAGACACCACAATCAAAATTATGTAGGTTATTCATTTAATAAAAATAGATAAAAGAGGCACCACCAGAAAATCTGGGAAAAAAAATTGTCAAAAGATAAAGTAAACCGTACGCACATAATTTAAGAAGCAATCCTTTCAATTACTACGTATTGTAAAGCTACCATTCACAAACGAAAGATGAATTATTGTTTTTGTGAGAAGTGGAAACGATATTGTATATGTATCTAACTTCTTCACATAATATTTACTTTTACACGATAGCCTTCAATTGAGCGAATTTGTTTTGTTTAATGAAATTGAATTTTTTTTTTTTTTTTTTAATTAAAACATCTACCTGTGTAAAAAATTAAAAAAGAAAATATATTTGTATCCGCAAATCGCACGAGATTGAGGCAAAAATAAAATAAATATTGTAAACCCCTTCTGGGTACAAACCGGTGTACAACCGCGTTCGCCTCGCTTGTGACTCTAACCAATCCCACACGACTCGAACTCAACACACTCGACTTTTCGACTCCATCAACTTCACTCCTTTCAACTCGCTTGACTCTTTTTCGACTTCACATGACTTCACGTCAGCCACATTTGACGTCTTTTGACTCCGCTCAACTCCATTATTCGACTCCTCCTATTCGACGTCATCAAACACCTTCGACTTATTTTTAGCCTCATTAGCCACCTTTCGACTCCACTCGACAGCCTTCGGCTCCCTTTGCCCCCTTAGTCTCGCTTCGCCCCTTTACTCCATCCAATCTCACTCGACCCATTTCAACACCCGTCTGGTTTTTCTCTTACTATTGGCGCACAACGCCCCTAGTTAACTCCTTCAAACCGGCTCCTCATCACACTTTTGCTACTCCGCGTAGCACATAATCAATAGGACGCCTGGTTTTGTCCCGCTCGTAATACTTCAACCCCTCTCTGGCCCTCCTTAAATATTGGCATACAATGCCCTCTATTTCAACATCTTCTTTTTCGGTCCTTTCCTAAATATTGGCGCACACTCTCGCCATTGCTCAACACCCATTTTTTGCAAACCGGCCCCTTAGCTAACAACAGCTACTACGCGTAGCATATAATCAATAGGACGCCCGGTTTTGTCTCGCGTGAAACACCTCACCCTTTTCTGTCTCTTTTCTGAAGGTCGGCGCTCACGCTCACCAACCATAGCCTTCACGCAACCCCATGCATCCCTTCTCGACTCTGCTTGACCTCTAACACCTTTTTCTGTCTCTGTTCATATATTGGCGCCCATCTACGCCAAAAACAGTTATCACGCGAAACCGTTCATCAATGCTCGACCTTTCTACCCGATTTCAGCAAGCCAGCTTCCCTCGTTACCACAGCTACTACGCGTAGCAGCACCCATCAGGGCACCTGGTTTTGCCCCTTTATCTAAATTTCAGGACATTCGTCCTTAGATCTCCCACGTCTCCCAAATGTCTCAGCAACACCGGTCTACAAATCAAGCCGATTCCACCGGGCTGAGACAACATACCTGTTTCCCCAATCCTTTAGCCACCATGGCTCCCCTTTAGCGGCAACTAAAGGCTATACACGCCCCTCTACGCCGCCTCAAATACCTAGGTGCATAATACTTCGGAGCGCACTTCTAATAACCCTAGGGCGCCCTGGGGTTGGACACAATCAACCACCCACCAGGAGCCCCCTAACCAAAATCCCCTATTTTTCTTTTTTTTTTTTTAAACAAGAGTGACGGCCGGCACCTCACAGCAAGTTTCCATTCGGTCGAGGTCGCAGCTACCGCTACATTGGCACCAATGTACCGGTCCTCCCTCGATAGGTAAAACGTGCAATTGAGGGCCCGCCCTCCTCTACCAGTCCCAGCGGCAAACAAATCGCCATACAAACGTATGGACAAAAGACACCCGCTCTGGACTTGGTCCCTTTCCATTCCGCACACGGCAACCCGTCACTGCGGATGGGAATTACCCTGGGATAAATTCCCCTCCATCTCGCACACGCCATTTCGTCACTGCGGATGTGAGCGGATTTCCGATGGGTTCCGACCTATTCGGACGATAAGCCTGTTGGTCCATGAGACCCATAACAGGCCGATGGACCACGCCGCACACATTTGCCCTTGATGGCATCAAGCGGTAACAACTGTGTCCATCTTATCGATAAAGGCCCAAACAATAACCAGGAACTGGTCACCACGACAGTCCCGTAACATTACCACTGCGCATTCCGAAGCAACCTCCCTATCATCACAGCACCCACCATCGAGCATTCCCTCGCCCCTACCTTTTTTTCGTGACTACGTCACTGGGGGGGGGAGTACTGTGGCGATTCCGCCAGATCCCACGGCTCGCCTTCCTGAAAAAACCCCCATAACCATAACCCGGGTCTGCACCAGCTTTCGCTAATGCAATTCGCATTAGCATCTTAGATGCTTCACGCATCAAACAGACCCAATTATTATAACCCTAAAATCCCTATAAAGAAAACTTACCTTCATGCATCCCTTCGCATACAATTTTTCATAAGATTTCTTTGTTTTCCTATTTGGTATTCTGAACCAATTCGGCACCAGACAAATTCCTGTAAACAAAATAATTCGGATTGCAATCAATGTAACCGTCATGACAGGGACCATAAATATCGCGCCGTCTATTTTCCCAGCCGCGTCATATACCATACATACACATTGCCTGGCAACCTTTTTTGTTTGTCTTACCAACAAACAACCCAAGCAGCTGCATATAATTAGCGCAATAGACGCTGAAACCAAATTCTCCAGCATTTCCTAATGCAAATATGAACCCGGTTTCTATTGCAGCCAGAGATGCCATAAACATCCATATTGCTTTTAGCACCTTTTTCTCCTAACGTCGAAAATAGCGACGAGGCATCGTGTAAACAATGACCCGCATTACCAGCGGCGCATGTGGTCATTTTTCCCTATTGTCCTTGTTTTCGAACACATGCAACAACATTGAATCTGTTCGATCGCGCACATATACCACTGCGCCACTAGTTACACCCTTAAGAGAAACGTTTTTCTCTCTCTTCCTTTTTCTTCCTTAGCGAAATCATCTCTGCATGAGATGACGATCGCTGAGTCAAATTCCATCCTCCGACCCGAGCGGGTCGTGTCTCCATCGCTACCCTGGTGCACACAGGGGAGCGATAATCCCGAGAATCGCCAGACGCGTTGGTCTTTCACCAAGTAGTCAAGACATAGTGTAATAAGAAGTATAGAAATAATGGACGGAAGTCAGTTAAAATTTAAATTTAAAGTTAAAATTATTACTTGTGCTATATTTTCTGTTAAGTTCTCCGTTCATTAATAAAACTAGAATTAAATAAAATAAAACCAGTTCAACTCAATATTAATCCGTAGTGTTTCATAATTTTTGTGCCGCAGCTTCCGAGTGTTTTATCTCCTTTCCCTGGTGATCGAACTTTTCATCCTTCTCGGTTGTGGACGAACGTGGCGGGGTTTCGTTCATTTATTGCTGGTGACTTTCGGTTCGGTGTTTTGCGCGGCTAACAATTGATGATGGAGGAGGAAGATAATCAGCGCCGTACGCCGGTGCACTACTTCCTCCCCACAGTTCTGGGAGGTGGTTTTGATTGATTGGATATCAAAATGATTAGCAAAAGAACCACATTTGAAATAAGTGTCGTTCGGCTAAAGAATGAATCCTTCTGTTTATACGTATGTCTGAAAGCAGTGTGTTTTGGCCGGTTCTGGGCCAGGAAGTTGCGTCACAGTGACGTCTCGCCCCGAGGAGCTTGTGGGGGTTCGAAGTTGGTGTATCTGGCACGACACGGATACCTTAAATCCCCAACGATGTTTCGACGCAGACGAGAACGAAGAAATAAAAACACACTGGAGGTTTTGTTTTCTTGCCGTTTAAAGTTTTCTTTATTTCCTTTTTTTTTTATATTTCACTTATTCTATTTTTTTCCTACTCAAAATTGTTTATTATAATTTGTTTAAACGCGGTGAAGCAACACTGATATTTATCGTTCTATTTCCCTTTAATGGGTTTCGTTATCAGTGATGATACTAAACTCGCGACTATAACTCGACTCGCTCGTGCGCAAACTCTGAGGATTGAAAATCGACTGCAAATACGTGTGTGTCGCTTGAGGAATGGAAAATTACTTAAGCGCAGCGTGACCGACTGCGGATGTGGTTGGGAAATGACTGGTTGGGATTAGGGGTGAAGATGGGGATTTTTGATTTGCACCACAAGCAACCAATCGAGATCATCTTTACATTTGTGCTCTCTCTTGTTCCCCGCCCATCGAGGTGGATAAACGCTTCGGTTAATTCGATAGTCGACGGACAAAAGAGAGCGAGAGAACCGGAACACGATGTGCAATGATGCCGGGGTGGATTCGGATTTTGTGTGCATGTACCAATGCAACTCTGAGGTAGCCCACTGACCTAATTCGGTGAATGTGGTGATCTCAGAGTGCATTGAACTGTGGGAAGATAAAAATGAGAAGGAGAGGAACATGTTTTGTAGCTATTCACCTGTAAGAAGAGATCATTGAGTCCCAGCGAATGGAGTGTCTGGGGAAAGTGAATAGGAAGCCGAATCGGCTAGGAAATCTGATCGTGGGAACTAAATTAAATACTTTGATAATTTCCGCAGCGATTGCATGATTACGTAACCGCGTCGTTTGGTCAGACTATGCCGTTGCTAACCGACATGAAATGCGATTTCCGGCGGAAATCGTATGGGTTAGTGAAATGGAGTTGCCGTATGGCACAAAAGGTAGCTGAATTCAATAATGCATTACCTGCATAGAATAATGAATTCAGCTATGCTTTCTTTTACAGGTAAAATAGCTGGGCGGTGGGATAGTGGATAATGTGACGCGCTGTAGGCGGTCGAAATTAGGTTGAAATTGTGGGTTGGTTCTCCCTGTAGTAGAGAATCCCCACAAGCTTTTTGGGGGTTGGTGCCTCGGCTGTCGGGCGGGTGGCCGAGCTTACATTTACGAAAGCACATAATCGTGTGTATTAATGAATGAATGAATGTATGTGAGAATTTCGTTGGTGCTGAAAGCTCTCTTGCGAGATCTTTGAATTGTGTTTTATTTTAGAGGATTACTTTTAGGCGTACAACTCTTGGGTATTGAAATTTTGCTATTTCTATTGGATACATTGCGGCTTACAACTTTTCTCTTGGGCTTACATTTCGAAATCCTTTGTTTATATTAATTGTGTGTATTAATGAATGAGTGCATGAATGTGAGAATTTCATCATTTTATGAAACATCGGCAACAAGGCAATTTTTAAAGTTTAAAATCCTTTGCTTATATTAATTGTGTGTGTATGAATGAATGTGAGAATTTCATCATATGCTGCACAAGCAAAAAAAGTCAATTTTTACGTATGTCACTTTCGATTGAAAACAAACACGCCCGCACACGTCCGCACTCCGTATGTGTGTCCATTAAAATTGTGTGTGTGTGTGTGTGTGTGTGTGTATTCGTGAATGAGTGAATGCGAGATTTTCGTTATATTACACGGAGTATGGATAGTTTGAAATGATTGTGTCACTATCATTGATTGAATAGACAACGCGTACAGTACAATTTAATCTCGCGCCTAAGTACTTTTAAAAGCCAGCCCCATGTTTGTTCTAAAAGTCAGCCCCCTGTTTGCAACCGCCCTGTTTGGAACCGCCCTGTTTGGAACTACCCTATTCGGAACCCTCCTGTTTGGAACCGCCGTGTTTGGAACCACCTTATTTGGAATATAGCTCGGGTCACTAGAATAAATGTGATTGCCTAATTTAATACGCAGCTTTGTTTTTTTTCCTAATAACAAAAAAGATATAAGCCATGGAATACATGGATTGAACGTAAGAATGCTGCATACCGGGCAATGCAGCAGTCTCATAGGACGCGGGTACGCGAGGAGAAATACAAAGAGCTCAGAAGATCTGAAAAAAGGCTTCACAGACCAAAGAAAAGTGCCTTGTCTGTGAAATAGAGAAAAGTAGAGAGCGAGGTCCGCACGGGGCGCGGAAGTTCTACCAAATAACTCACAGTATGACGCGGTACACACCACGCTGCAGTTACTGCAAGGATAAAGCGAGTAATCTGATCACCGATCCTGAAGGCATTCTGAAGAGATGGGAAGTGCACTTCATTGAATTGCTAAATGATCAGCTCACAGAAGAATTGGAGGCTCCACCGATGCAAGATCAAGACCAAATGCTGCCGCCACCAAGTATTGAGGAAACATTAGAAGCCAGTAGACACCTGATATCAAATAAAGCCCCCGGAGCTGATGGTATACCAGCTGAGATGATCAAACAAGGAGGGACAGCATTACATCACGCAATTCATGAGATCGTGGTACACGTATGGGAGCAAGAGGAGATACCGGAAGATTGGAGTTGTGGTAAAATGTGCCTCATACATAAGAAGGGAGATATCACATCGTGCCGCAACTATAGGGGTATAACATTGCTGAGTACCGCCTATAAGATACTCTCCACTATCCTACAAGATCGGATAGCCCCATACGCTAAAGCCATCATTGGTCACTATCAGTGTGGCTTCATCCCAGACAAATCAGCGATTAATGAGATATTCACCCTTAGGCAGGCGATGGAAAAATGTCTGGAATTTAAGATTCCATTATATCATCTATTTATAGACTTTAAGGGCGCCTACGACAACATAGCCAGGGTAGAACTATATAATGCCATGAGAGAGTTCGGCATTCCAAACAAATTGATACGACTTTGTAGGTTGACCATGACCAACGTAACTAGTCAAGTAAAAGTAGCGGGATTGCTGTCCAAACCAATAAACATCTTTAATGGACTCCGACAAGGGCACGGTCTGGCCTGCCTCCTCTTCAAGCTGGCGTTGGAGAACGCAATACGTGACCCTGGCGTCACAACTAGAGGGACTATTATCACCAAGTCCAGCCAGATACTTACCTACATAGATGACATCGACATCATAGGTAGAACCGAATTGGCTCTACTGGACTCCTTCACCCAGATCGAGCAGGCGGCACAAAAACTGGGACTGCATATTAAGGAGGGGAAAACTGAGTACATGGTGGCAACTTGTGCGAAGAGTAGTCCTAACGTTGGTCAAACTATCAGGGTAGTGGAGCACGAATTTGAAGTAGTGCGATCCTTTAACTAGCTTGGGTCAATAGTATCAGTCGATAACAATATGGAAGAAGAAATACGCGAACGGCTGATCAAATCCAACAAAGTCTACTATGGTATATCAAGGCTCTTTAAATCCCGACATTTATCCAGAACATCCAAGCGACTACTGTACAAGACCATGGCCTTACAAGTACTCATGTATGGATCCCAGACCTGGGTGCTCAATAGAAGGCCGTCTGAACTCTTAGCCGCGTTCGAGAGGAAAGTCTTAAGGAGAATTGTTGGCCCCATATGTGAGGGAAGACGATTTCGGAGACGCTACAACCATGAGTTGTACGCAATCTATCTTGAAGCTAATGTTGTAAGAAAAATCAGGCTCGGTAGACTCTGGTGGGCGGGGCACCTAGCTCGAATGAGCGAAGAGGAGCCTGCCCGGAAAGACCTTTGTGGCAGGATGTATGGAAGGAGACAGCGCGGCAGACCTTGTCTGCGATGGAGGGATGGCGTAGTCTAGGACCCCCAGAGCCTGGGAGTGACAAACTGGATGACATTGGCTCGAAATCCGGACCGGTGGAGAGATTTGTTAAATAAGGCCAAAAGCGAATCCCGGTTGTCGTGCCGATGATGATGATGATAATGATGATCGAATGATGTAATGATCTCTAACATATTTTATTAAAGTCCGCAGCTGGGTATAGAATGGTCAGATTATAAAATGTCAGGATACTATTACTTTGGTAATTCTTGGGCATAAAAGAACCGCTTTATACAATTTTACATCTAGAACGATACATCTCCTGCGTTGTAGAGAAAAGTGGAATAAAAATACATGGCATTCGATATAATTATTTTTTATTTCCAATATTTCTTATTCTAATGTCAACGAATTCAATTTAACAACATGTCAGTCACAACGTCCAGCATCATTTAGTAAGCGTATGAGACAATAGGCGAGGCGAAGCTGGTTTTGACCAAAGCTGGACCAGCAGCCACAACTGGAGCTGATTTAACTAACGTATGTGTTTGGAAATGTGCTGGCGCAGCAGAATAAGTCACACTTGGAGCAGCATGAACAGCGTATGCAGTAGGAGGAGCGTGGTAAGTTACTGCGCCAGGAGCTGCTGATAAGGTTTGTTGGTAATGTTTGATCAAAGCTGGTGCAGTACGAACTAAAGTTGGAGCAGCATAATGGGCAATTGACGATGGTGCAATATGAGCTACTGGTGCGGCAGATGTTTTAATTAAAGCAGGAGCCGCGGCGTAAGATAGAGGAGCTGGTGCAGTCTTAACGTACGTTGTAGGAGCAGCAGCGACCGTTTTCACAGCAACAGCACCAAGGGGTTCCCTCCGAACAACAGCATTGAATCCATTCAATGGATCAGATGTGTAGTCAACGATGCGTCTATAGCCGTCAGCATCATTCAGCGAATATTGTCCTTGAACGATGTCTCCATCACGGCTTTCTACTTGGTTCTTGTTGTCACCAGAAATAGCATCTTGAACATCATACCCAAAGGAATATTGTGGATGTGGATCGTTATCTTCGGTCTTCTCCAAAACTGTTGTTGATTGGACTAATCCAGCACTGACGTATGCAATGCAGGCGATGAATACAACGAACTGTAAAGAAGTGAGCTTAAAGGAAATATTCAAAGATGAAAAGTCATTCGAACTCACTTTGAATGCCATTGTTAATCGTGTACAACTGTGTTGACGAATTGAGATATTCTGATGTCCCAACAACGAGAGTGCTGCTTTTATACTGACACAACAATCCGACAGTAATTTGAATCCAATCGCACAAGGTCGACGATGAGGCCAAAAATTACCGATCAAAATTGGAAAGGGATTACTCAGCTGCATGGACCAGTTTATTTTTCGCCCAGACGACTGTCTATAGCTTAGGGTTGTAAGGCGTGCTCATGTAAGAGAATCCATTAATACCTTGTTTCTAGAAAAGTGTTGGCTTGTTGATTTATTTGGTGGTGCAGTTGCTGCAGATAACTATGTATCTGCGTCTACTATTAACGGATATTAAAGGTGCTAATTTGACGTGGGTAATCGTGAACGTCCTTTGTGAATTGATGTGGATTGTTTCGGGCTATACGAAGAAAGGGTATGACGGGTTTCAAAGTGGAAGTTAGGGATTTGCTTCTGCCAACATTTTCTCGAAGTTATTTGGCAAGTAGGATGTGTCTTCCATATTGAATGATTTATCTCTCAAAAATTATTAAGATCTGAAATGTATACCCGTGTTAAAAAAATGAAATGAAATAGATTATACTTAGGTGAATACACCGAGCTACAAAATAAATGTCGAGACTGGCCATGGAAAATAACATTGAAACTGGATATTTTTCGGTTTATAAAACAGTTTTCCCTAGTTTTAATACATTTATTACAGCGAGTCAATTGTGATTTAAATGTGTGTTCTACTTGACTTTGTGTAATTGTGTCTGGTGCTGGTATTCTAGCTGTTTGGATGATCAAAAGGTCATTAAAAAACATGCTTCCAACTTTAATTTCAAATTTGGGTAGAGAGAAGTCGCACATACGAATGATTCAATACACAGAGTTGATTTCGAGACGAAAATTGACAAACAATGAGTGATTTTTGGTCATCCATCAAAATGTGTGGAACAAATTTTACACAGACCTATGCTTTGCCCAAATTCTGTCGATAATGATTCGGATTGTTTATATGCTTATATGTTTAAAGCCTTTTATATTATTTTTATTGCAATTACTTACAATTAATTGGCGCGATATTTTGATAATGTCGCTGTGCTGCAGTTAGACCTTATCACGATTATCATCTCCTCTTTGCCTTTTAAAAGACGTTTTTGCCGCAGGAAAACATTTGCTCCATTCAAACAATCATTGTCGTACACTTGCTGCATCAAACAGAAAGTTTTTGATAAATTTTGCGTGATATTTAGTATCTGCTTTTTGTTAGTATTTCATCAAAAAAGATGTTTTGGAAGAATTGTCATAACTTTCCTATTTATCAACCGATTGAAGCAAAATTTATATTATCGCAAAGAGGAACTAGCCGATCTAATCACAAGGACGGCGCTTCTGGTTACGCCGACATGGTAGGATTCGCAGAACTTATTTGTAATACAGTATAATTGGTAAGGAGATCAAGATTTTAGTGTACGTAGATTCAACAGAGATTATTTTAGGCGGTTGGTTAAGTTTAAGTTTTTAAGTTTTTTAAGTTTAGTGGGGCTACCCCATTTATTGGTTTAATTCAAGCAACATAATTATCTACAACTAAAGTATATGTAAGTTACAAACTAGAGAACTTATGAACTATGTTAATTAGGTCTAACCTGAGGTAACCAGGACAAATTAAGGAGGCAGGAGTGGGGTGAGGGCGCAGGCTATTTTTTTTTACTTGAACACAGAATATAATCCAATGGCGTAAACGCTGTTTATCGACATCCACGTTTTATACAACCGATGCACACGGAATGACCGCTTGTAAATGATTAAAACTTAGTCATAAAAACAGCAATGATTAAACTACATATATTGAAAATGACG
The DNA here is from genome assembly GCA_963931805.1 of Microdon myrmicae. Lineage (NCBI taxonomy): Eukaryota > Metazoa > Arthropoda > Insecta > Diptera > Syrphidae > Microdon > Microdon myrmicae. Next base: position 112,031,099 of record OZ007499.1, on the reverse strand, counting down.
AGCGAACTGGATGCGCTCACGTAAATTTTCAATACGACTAATTTTAGAGCCGAGTTTCTACTTGCACAGCTATTACTTAAAAACTGCCTTTGATCGTATGTTTTGATTTTCGATCCGGAAGCTACCACATTACACACGCTTTCGACTAGTTATTGTGGCCAATTAGTTCTAGACCGGCCGATTGTTTATTAGTCGAATTGCTAGTAGTGGTCGCTTCTACCCAGTTTATAGGATTAGCGATTATTACAACCGTAATGTGGTCTGGGTAGCCAATACTTTCAACTCCGTGTGACAGCTTATTTGTAAAATTCCATCTTACATAATATTCCACAGCAGCGGACCAAGCACCGACCTTTAAAAACACCCACCTAGCCATCATCGATTTTTCTACCTTCTTCCGTAACGTACATCAGCTTTCTATTGACAAAGTCGCTTTGACCAAGGGCTCATCTGATTTGACACCAATTGACCGCGTCAATTTTTGATGTACAATGATACTGTGGGGTTTCTCTATATTACATGGAGAACCAACCCAAAATTCCATTCCTTATTTCGACCGCTTTGAGCGCGTCATATATACTCGTTGCCCTTATATGCTATTCACCTGAAATAACATGTTTTCCCCAAGGACACATAGCTAAACTCATTATCCTATGCAGATAATGCATAATTGAGTTTAGCTACCATTTTCGCCATACGGCAATACTATTCCTCTAACCATGAGATTTCCACCGGAAATTCCATTCGTATTGGTTAGCAACAACCAAGTCGAATCAAACGACGCGGTTGCATCATCATCCATTGGTTTGGGTAATTACCAACATTCCTTAGAGTTTTTCCCACGGTACCATTTCCCTAGCCGATGTAGCGTCCTATCGACTTTCATCAGATCATCCATTGCCTTGGGATCAATGATCTCTTTTTGCAGGTGAATAGCACCAGCTGAATTTTCCTCTCCTTCATAATTCTGTTTCAATACGGTTCAATGCTCTCTGAGTACACCACAGCCGTAACACTGGGTCAGTAGGTCATGTCAGTAGCTGCATTTGATACCAGCACACACAAGCTACCCACCGCGAGATCACAGTACATCGTGTTTCTGTTCTCTCATTCTCCACGTTTGTCAATTATCAATTAACCGAAGTTGCCACCCTTCGACGAGCGTGACGCTGCGAGAGCAGAGGCGTGGTCTCTTTTGGTTGTCCTGTGTGCAAAATGAAATACAGAATTATACCCCTAATTCCAATCAGTCACTATCCAACCTCAACAAGCGTACACGCGCTACGCTGCATCCAGAGTCGCTATTTATTGAACATCGCGCGCAGACGCTACGTTCAGCGTGCATCACAGTCGTTACTCAATCGCCATCGCGTATGCACATGATAGAGCCATAAGTAATAAAAAAAATTCTTTAACAAAAAATCACAAGTGTATAAAATAGAGAAAACCCTAGTTAAACGAAAATGAAAGAATAAATCAAACAAAAACTACACCAGCGTGTTTTCAATTGTTCCTGTCTTCGTGGGTGAACTATTTTCGTCAGAGCAACATCGTTGCAAGTTAAGTGAATCTAGTGCCCATGTACAGCATTCTAACTTAATCCCCCACAATACCACGGCACAGTATTTCTTTGTTGCTTCTTTTACATCTTTCATCTTAAATTTCTTCGGATGCTGATTTCTTCGAGTACTGTATTGATGGCGCCGATAAGCAATCACGACTTCCTATTGATGACCCGATGGTGCTTTGTTGTTTTCGGTAATGGGGAGCAATCTGCCACATATAATCTTCTCCGGGATTTTCCCCATGGTATGTGAGGCAAACGTAGAGGGATAGAATGACCGGTTTTATTCTCCCCTTTTGGGAAGAGTACTCGGTTTTTAATTTTTCATGCATTGGGCAACTTTCCTTCTTCGACGCATTCCTGCTTCACGGCTTGGAATACCTTTGGTCTCATTTTTAGTGCCGCTATGACAGTTTTGTTCAGGATTTGTTCCAGACCATAAGCCTTTTCATCGCCCGTTCTTTTACTCGGCCTCTGTATCCGTTCTGTCGACAGCCCTGGTATAGCCTCGATGTAAGAGTTTATCATAACGTTTCACTCCGTGTTGTGTTTCCCAGAAAAGGGATGATTTACTATTGAACGCACCATGTTGGGACAAATTATGTGTCCCTTTATTTATTCCATAATATTCAGTAAGCAACTCGTCAGGGGTTTATGTCCGGTTCTGCGCAAATGTATGTAAAGCTTCTGGACTTCCTATGTTTTATAGCCGTATTTAGGTCGCGCCTTGACTTTCTTAAGTTATCAAGTTGTTCTTGGATGTCAACTCTTTTTCTTAATCTCAGCATCCGAGAGATTGTAAGTATTGTGGTTTTAGTACTTTCATTTTGTCTGTCCATCAGTAGCGTGGTTTTCTTCCATCCGGATGTATCCGCCTTAGTACTGCTGCGTCACAAGCTGTGTTCATCACCTTTATTAACTGGTGGATCATTTGCGCCACACTTTCTTCGATTGTTGGGTTTGCCGAACCTCATAACGACTTCAAATGAACCTTCGTCGAATGCGCTATCATTACTTTTAGGAACTGCCTGTTTATACATTGCGGTAGTTCTCGTTACTGCCAAGTTCCGCCATTATGGCTTGAAGGTCACAGTGGGTATACTTTTTACTGATTTATCATTTAGCTATCCTTATGAGTCGGCTGCAGAAAAGGAAGACGTCTATTACTGACTCCCTTCCTTTGAGGTATGTGTTCTTCTTACCGGTGTTTACGATGGTGAACTCCAATGATGCAAATGATTTCAATGGACGGCGTCCCCTCGTGTTGAGACATTTGCGGCCTCACTCCACCAGGCATTAAAGTCACCGACCATGACAATGGACTTTCTGCTTTGCTTATTTACCATGAGGTTGTCCAGCATAGTGTGGTATACGTTTGTCGTACAAGTACGCCGCCCGTAATAGATGTAGAAGTAAGCTCCAGTAATTTGAGCTCTTAACATATAAAGCCTCTCTGTTGGTTACCATTTTGAAAGCCATATCTTTCGCTTGCCCATATGGTTGCTTGTCTGGCCCCATCACTGACCCATATATAATTATCAAGAGCTTTATAAAGTTTGCTGATCAGTACCACGCCGTCTTTTTCCTTTTTGGCCATATGTGTCAGTGTATCACTGGCCACCTCAGAATGACTTAGATTAACTAGTATAATTGTGGGTTACGAGGTCATTGTGTCGGTGCACGACACGGGGTTCTACCGCATTTCCACCATCATAATGTTCCACTAAGAAAAACGCCGAACCAAAAGGACGAAACGCCACCACGTTTGTCCACCACCGGGAAAGATGAAAAGTACGCACTGGGAGAGGAACACAAGCGAAACTCCACAACGCAACGTCCACAACAGGAATAGGAAACACACTGATTTAGTTTAATCCGTTTTATTCTCTTTAAAATTGTGAAGGATAATTCTCTAAATAAAAACCATTTTGTTTTCAGCCATTATCAAATGTGTTACTGTTTTTATATTCCATTTAAACTTATTATTAATATTAAATTGATTTCTTATACATTTTAAATACGGTGAAACACTTCTTCCTCGACACGACCCGCGCTTCTCCGCCGCGCGATGGGGAGCGGGAGCGGCATGACCGTGGTGATCGGCGAATGTAATTTGACCCAAAGATTCAACCCTCGTTTGTGTGAGTTTACTGGTGCGGTGGTAGATATCCTCTCCACTAAGGATATGTTTTTACTTATCACCAGAGACACGTGAAGTCTCTCTTGGTGGAATAGCAAACCAGATCTCGTAATGGAGGTCATAGTGGTATGTGTGTGATCGTTCAGATCTGTGTTGTTTACTCATGCGCGACGCCAATGGAAAAACAAAGCAGACAGGCGGCAAGGACAAAGGAAGCGGGGCGATCATGGTTTATGATGTGTATCGCGGCTAAATTAGACGACGATGCATCGAAGAGATGTGCTAAAAGCAAATATGGGACGAGAGCATCAGACAAGTCTTAGATGAGTGATGCCCTTGTGTAAATAGGGGAATAGCCATTGGGAAAAGGTGCTAATGGGTTGGTGGACGAAACGAATCCCTTGTTTGCATTTGTATATGCAGGGAACTCCGTTTGTGGGAAACGGATTCTATATTTGCATTGTTTATGTTTTGAATTCAATCCAGCGGCTATGCGCGAAATCGATGATTGTTTGGAGATTCAAACAAAGGAGCATTTCTGGGTAAAGTGCTTGCCGCTGTATCGATAGCTGCAAGTCATTGCAAAGCAGATTAGATGGTTATACAATGACGGTTTGTATATACCATCTGTGTCAATTGTACATGGCATCTATGGCGACGGCAATATCGAACTCTAGTGTGAATATCTACACTAATTGGAAATTCGGTTCTGGGTCGCTAATGCAGAGATGCATTGATACATGTATGAATGCCTTGTAGGAAAAATTCTTTGCAGGCATTTCCAGGTAATGCATTGAAAGCATTAATTATCTTTGGAAAGGAAATGTTTTTGCTGCGGGGAGATTGCGGTGGAGGTGTGGGAAGGTTGGAATTTGCCTGGCAATCGAAGGTACCGAATAGGTTTTGGTTTTATGTACCTGTATAATGGAAAGAATTCTTGTAGGGAATTTGTATGCGAAGAGATGCATGAAAAGGTAGGAATTCTTTACAGGGACTTTTAGGTAAATAAATTTGATCTATTTGATGCGAGAAGCATTTAAGGTGCTAATGCGATTGCATTAACGAAACTTATAAGTTTGGGTCGAAGTTATGGGGGTTCTTCAGGTAAGTAACAGTGGGGTTTGGCGGAACCGCCACATAATCTTCAATGTAATGTTTGGTTTAATCCTCTCATTAGTATCAGGCAACTCTTAATGAGGCCCTGATGGGTTGATTATCATTTCCTTGTCAATCATGCATCTCGCCTCATTTGCGATATGGCCAGGTGTTCCACATTACCTGAAATGTTGGAGGCAGTCTTAATTTTTGCAGAGCATGAACTCCAAACATTTAAAGCATTTACTCAGTGCGGTTCACCAGTCATTTAATCCAAAAAATAGCTAATACTGTCTATGTGTAAAATCGCCGATTACTTTCTTGCCAACTAATGTGGCCTGACCTCTCTTACATATGGGGCCAATAATTAATCCTCTTAAATATGACTAAGAGGACGGAAGGCATTTTACTAAGTGTCCAAACCTCGAATCCAGGATTTGGCTCTAAATAATTATAAGAATATTGAGACATGAGTTAAATCTATATTTGGATAGTAGCAACTATAATACAGCCTACTTGCCATCATGGCACTGGTATGGACATAATTTTTGAAAAATGTGTGTTTTGTGGTTGTTTGGTCCACTATGGATATGGTGGTACACTGTTTTAATTGGTAAAAGTTCTATATGGCTTCAAATCTGCATTATATTGCATTAATCCTGGAATCCCCCACAGTTCCATACTGTTATCCATTCTATTCTTATTCTTTATAAATGACCATTGTTAACAAGGCAGACACAGTTTTGTCGACCATAGCATGTGACGTTTTTCTTACTTAAATGAATGTGATAGATCAAACCCTTCAAACTTTATTATCAAATATCAGGGTGCAATCAATTCACCAGGAGAAAAGGTTGGTTAGGTGGTAGTCAGTCCCAAGATGAGATACCACCCCGTCACGCTGTACATTCCGCGATATCGCCGAGAGAAGTCTTCGACGGTGTTTCGGATGTGTGGCTGATGGCCCGGACTGACACGGTGATAAGTCATGATGGTGTCTTCTGATATAAAGAATTCCGGAGGTAAACTAGTCTCCCATTCGGATCTCCGGGGGGGACTATGTCAGGGCGAACATCATGCAGATATTATCATGATAAATAATGGAACTTTGAGAGGTTCGTCATCGCATAACCGGGCTCGCTCTCGAGGCTCGGCCCACGCTCGACTGTTGACGGCATTTTGTTACATCCGGGGCATCGGTTTCACCAATCCTAATGTAAACGCCGTCCACCAATATTTGCAAACAACGAAAAATGATATCCTTGCCCTAACTGAGACCCAGGTCGATTCGTCAACTGATTCGACATATCTTCGTTGCTCCGGATACGAGTTACATTCGCGATTCCGTTTTAAGAGCGGAGTCTGTGTCTTCGCGCGTTCCGGTCTGGCTTGCCAGAGGATGGAGGCGTTGGAGCCCAATAATATGGACATCATATGGTTGAGGGTCGTGCTGAGGAATTCCGTTAAATTTCTTTGTTGTCTTTACCGCTCCCCGAATGACGATCGACCGGCGACATTTTGGAACATCTTTCATATACCATCGACTGGATACAGATCAACCACCCAGCTTCTGAAATTATTGTCCTTGGCGATTTTAATGTGCACAATTCCGACTGGTTGTTACATTCTAACAGAACCGACGAGGCTGGCAGGCTGGCGGAGATGTTTGCTGTAAGCCACAACTTGACTCAACTCGTGGGGGAGCCAACGCGAGTACCGGATGCCCGAGGCGATTATGCGAACACCCTGGATCTGTTTTTGACATCCGAACCGAGTATTTATACCGTAGAGGTTTCTGCGCCACTGCGAAACTCAGATCACTGCTTGGTATCTGTCGCGCAAGCACTTGCATACTAAGCGAATAACCGGCCTAGGCAGATTCCCCATGTATGGAAGTATGGGGCTGCTAACTGGGACAATATGCGAGATTTCTTCGCATCCTTTCCATGGTCGGAGGTGTGCTTCGGAAACTCCGATGTTAACTCTAGCGCGGAATCGGTATCAGAGATTATTTTCTGGGGATGGAGATGTATATTCCACATTCCATCAAGCGGAATTCGTCTGATAAACCTTGGTTTGATAAGAAATGCGAGCTGATTACAGCGGCAGAAAATAGACCGTTTAAGCAATGGCGCTCCAATCCCACCGATGTTAACAGAACGAATTTTGTTAGAATCAGAAACGCGTGCAACCAGGCGATTGATACCGCGAAGAAGGCTCACAACGACAGGGTGATCAATAAGATCCTTCGGTGCCCAAGTGGTTCGCGCTCCTTCTGGTTAATGGCAAAGGCTGTCAGCAGTAACTTTGCTTCCTCCTCTTTCCCTCCGTTGGTGATAGACAGCGGGACGTTAGTCACGAATCCAAAGGATAAAGCTAATGTGTTCGCGAATTTATTTTCCGCGTATTCAAACCTCGATCCCGGCATTTTGGAGCCACCTGTGATCTCGCCGGTACGGTCTTCCATGCGGGATGTGAGATTTCGTCCGCGCACTATTCAACGCATTCTACGTGAACTGGATTGTAGGAAGGCAACCGGCCCGGACTGAATACCAGCAATAGTCCTTAAGAACAGTGCTCCAGAACTATCGCCGGTTCTTGGCAGACTCTTCCGCTTATCTTATGCACGGAGGACCTTTCCTGCCTGCTGGAAAATCGCTCGAGTTCAGCCAATCCCAAAGGCGGGGAAACAGTGTCTCCCACAAAATTACCGTCCGATAGCATTACTGTCTATTTTATCTAAGGTAATGGAAAAAGTCATCAATACAGAGTTGGTTAAGTATTTGGAGTGCAACGGTCTTCTGAGTGATTGTCAATACGGATTCCGTGACAGGCGGTCAACAGGAGACCTTTCGACACTTATAACCGATATATGGACATCTGCGATTGAACGGCATGGTGAGTCAAGGGCGGTCGCATTGGATATCTCCAAGGCTTTTGACCGCGTCTGGCACGGGGCATTGCTGAGCAAACTTCGCTCTTATGGACTTTCCCAACAGCTTTGCGACTGGACGAGGAGCTTCCTCGAGAATCGATCGATCCAGGCTGTTGTGGACGGCGAGTGTTCGGATCTGTATCCTGTTGATTCGGGGGTGCCCCAGGGTTCTATTTTGGATCCAACATTGTTCTTGCCTCACATAAATGATTTGTTGGAGACAACGGATAACAAAGTGTTCAGTTTTGCGGATGATAGTACGCTTGTTTCCTCCTTTTCGAGTGATCGGCCGATTGGTGCATCAACGTCGCACCAGCTGAGATGTAGACAGATTGACTCTCTGAACCAGGATCTAGATAAAGTCCTGCAGTGGGGAAAGGCCAATCTTGTCGAATTCAACGCAACGAAGACCCAGTATACAACATTCACAAAGAAAACTGGATCATCGGTTCCACAGCTGATGATGAGTGGCCGGGCCCTCGAGGCTGGGGAAAGTTTGAAATTGCTCGGCGTCACGGTCTGTGGGAATGTATCATGGCATAAACACGTATCGGGTATCGCCAGATCAGCCTCAGGAAAACTGAGTTATCTTTTTAGAGCCAAGAAATACTTTACTCCGGCCCAACTTCTTCTCCTATATAAATCCCAAATTAGACCCGCGCTCGAATATTGCTCTCGTGTTTGGAGCTCGGCTCTTAAACATACCCTCGACCTACTTGAGAGGGTACAAAGACGAGTGATCCGCCTGATCGGGGACTCGGCGCTGACGTCGGGACTACAGTCGCTATCACATCGAAGGCGCGTGGCCGACCTCTGTCTGTTTTACAGATATTATCACGGATGCTGTTCTTCGGAGATTCTTGGCATTGTTCCACGCAATTTGGTCTATATGCGCTCCACAAGACAATCCGACGGATCGCACCCGTTTGTGGTTCATCTCCCGACAGCGCGAACATCCCTGTATCAGAACTCGTTCCGTTACAGAGCGGGGAAGCTGTGGAACTCCCTTCCCACGCGAGTCTTCCCGGAGCGTTACAACCTGCAACTGTTCAAAAAGAACTGCAACAGTTATTTGATGGCATCTCGGGGCGCCCACTCGACGCTATAGGTTCGCCTCTCCCGAGAGAAGTCTAATAAACAAAAAAAAAAAAAAAAAGGATTCAGACTTCGACGACGGGTACCGAAAAGCCCCTTTTTTTAGTGAGTGTAGTGCTACTCCTGACAAGGGCTAACTACTCTCTTTTATGGATTAACTTCAATTCTATAAAAGTTCGAGTACTCAGCGCTCAACTTTCGAATTTTCCTCATACATTCAACCTTTGTAGTAACCATAATTATAATTTACATCGCAATTGGTTAAAAATGCAACAGCAATGCCAGAATACATTTTTTCCGCTAGGAATAGCGATAACACTTTCCTGTTATGAACTACCGACTTTATTTATAACTCATAATCAGTTGATTGGATTCGCATCTTTCTTCTGTTAGATATTTTATACCTTCATCAATTGTGTATTATGGATCTTTGTGATCATAACACATGTGTTCAGAAGCCACCACCTAAGCCCCGACAAGAACGCCAATTGAAAAAAAAACTGATCGACAACCACAATCAATCCCTTTTTGTCGGTCAGTGTGGCCCCCTTGCAAACTGGTTCAGGTGATCGGTGACCGCCAGAGGTTAGTCCCTTTCCAATTTCAGAGCATTTACTTGTTGCATCGTTGACCCTGAAGAATTGGATTTAGGTGGATACTGTTCAGTGGCATCGATATAAAAGCAAGGATTTCGTTCAACAAAATACAGAATCACTCAGTTCGTCAAGAGAACAACACAGTCACAGAAATGGCAATCAAAGTAAGTAATTTCTAGATTGGATGCTATTGAAAACTTAGTTCACCACTATGCATTGTTTTCTAGTTCGTTGTGTTTATCGCCTGCATCGCATACGTCAGCGGTGGATTAGTCCAATCAGCAACAGTTTTGGAGAAGACCCAAGATAACGATCCACATCCACAATATTCATTTGGGTATGACATTCAGGATGCTATTTCTGGTGACAACAAGAACCAAGTAGAAAGCCGTGATGGAGACATCGTTCAAGGACAATATTCGCTGAATGATGCTGACGGCTATAGACGCATCGTTGACTACACATCTGATCCATTGAATGGATTCAATGCTGTTGTTCGGAGGGAACCCCTTGGTGCTGTTGCTGTGAAAACGGTCGCTGCTGCTCCTACAACGTACGTTAAGACTGCACCAGCTCCTCTATCTTACGCCGCGGCTCCGGCTTTAATTAAAACAGCTGCTGCGCCAGTAGCTCATATTGCACCAGCATCTTTTGCCCATTATGCTGCTCCAACTTTAGTTCGAACAGCACCAACTTTGATCAAACATTATCAGCAAACCTTATCAGCAGCTCCCGCAGCAGTAACTTACCACGCTCCTCCTACTGCATACGCTGTTCATGCTGCACCAAGTGTGACTTATTCTTCTGCTCCAGCACATTTCCAAACACAGACGTTAGTTAAATCAGCTCCAATTGTGTCTGCTGGACCAGCTTTAGTGAAGACCAGCTACGCCTCGCCTATTGTTTCGTATGCTTATTAAATGGACTTGTATTGTGTGACTGAAATGTTGTTGAAAAGATGTCGTTGAATCTAGTTTTAGTTTTATAATTAAAAATGCATGAAAGCAATATCGAAGTTTTAGTAATTCATCAGTCAAAGAATCGTCCAACCGATCAGTGAATCAACTTCTTAATCGATTTTGCAAATGAAAAGGCTCAAAGATTCCAGTTCATATTGATTTGTTAATAATCCATAGGTTTCAGTAAAGGCAAGTAAAACAGAAATGATACGGAGGTTTGAAAAAAAGTTCTTCAACGGAGATAGATAGGAGCCTGAAAAAACTTCACACGAAAAGGATTCAGAAATTCCCAATTGAAGAATGCCAAAATGAGAGAATATTAACTGCTAGAAAAACTGAAATATTTTGTTGAAAAAAAGGTATTCAGCGCCTCGCATTTCCTCCTTTATTCGAAAATATTTTTATTTAGGCAAATACTGGTTCGACCACCTTCTGTGATTTTTCTGCTAGAATATTCCTGTGAAAGTGACATTATTTGATCTTAATTTCTTCCGCGAACAAGTGTGTTCAAGAGACCGCGCCATAAACTCACGGTGTAATGGTAGGAGTACGGTCATCCAAGATCTCACAAACTGTGATTTTTCTGCTAGAATATTCCTGTATTGCAACAGCCTAGTGCCTAATTTTTGGGAAAAAAGTGACATCATTTAATGTTAATTTCTTCCGCGAGCAAGTGTATTCAAGAGATCGGCTCACAATCTCACAGTGTAATGGTAGGAGTACGGTCATCCAAGATCTCACAAATTGCCAGGTCATCAAATATCTGTTTGGCTTACCGTTGCCATAATGAAAAACAATACCTGGGTTGTTCATAAAATCAGCCATCTTTTGCCAATTTCATCGAAACATCCTAACCAAGGTAACTCAATCTTTGCCAACTCATCATAGATATGCGTTATCATAATGAACCACGACATCGTATCTGTTCACACAAATCAACCCGTTTTGTCAATTTTAAGTTGAATTTTAAGCGATCAAGAGTGATAATCGAACAACGTGTTGTCGATGAGTTTTACAAACCAAACTCACGTCTAAAATGATCAGATTGCATCGTAAGCTCGCATTCGGACAGCGTGCAACGCATTGTTTGACAAATTTAGAACTATAACCGCATCAAAGGACGCATTAGAGAAAAATTCCAATAGATTTTTAAATGTTGTGAATTACTAAAAATTTTACTTCAATACAGTTTGAAAAAAAAAATTGTAAATATAAAAAAAAATTATATTGTTTTGAAAAATTTCCAATTCTTCTTCTCCGTGGTGTATATTTAACGATAGCCAAGAGACAGCTAATGAAGTTCCACAGAATTTCGACATCATATCCCATACTATATCTCTCAACACGTTTTACAATATGGTCCACACGTCACCCAACACATTCCACTTGTGCCATATGTCCCAAACAAATGACCCAAGGCAAAAATGTCTCAAAGATGTCCCAAGAGCGCTACGAATGTACCCCAAGGGAGTCCCAAAGATGCCCCAAAAACATCGTAAGGGTGCCCAAGAAGTGTCCCAGGGATGGCTCAAGGTTGTCTTAAAGATTTCTCAATGCTGTCCCAAGAGTAACCCAAGGTTGTCCCAAGGGCATGCCAAAGGCAAGGGCGCCCTAAATATGTTTCAAGGCCGCCTCAAAGATGTCCCAAGGGTATTCCAATAGTTTCCCAAAGATGTCTCAAAGTTATTCCAAAGATGTCTCAAAGATGTACCAAGGGGGTCCCTAGGATGTCTTAAAGATGTCCAAGGGGAGCTCCAGGGGTCTCCTAAAGACGTTTCAAGGTTGTCCCAACGAATTCTGAAAGCTGTCCTAAGGGCATGCCAGGGGAGTTCCCAAGATGTCTCAAGGTTAGCCTACAGATCTCTCGAAGAGAACTCAGTGGTGTCGCAAGTGAGTCTCCGGGGATGTTTCAAGGGTATCCTAAGGTTGTCCTAAGGGCGTCCTAAAGGTTTCCCCAGGGTGTCCTAAGTATGCTTCAAGATTGTCCTGAAGATGTCTCAAAGATATCCAAAGGCTGTTCCAAGGGTGTCCTAAGGATGTTTCAATGTTGCCTCAAAGATGTCAAAAAGATGTACGAAGGGTATTGCGAGGGTAACCCAGAGGTATCCCAAAGACCTCTCAAAAATCACCAGCGATTCTTTCAAGGGTGTACTAAAGATATTTCAAGGTTATGCCACCGATTTCTCAATGGTGTTGCTGGGGTTTCCTAAGTGTATCCCAAAGATATTCCAAGGGCATTCTACAGATGTCTCAAATATGTCCCTAGCGTATCCGAGGGGTGTTTCAAGAGTGCCCCAAGGGCGTTCCAACGGTATCCCAAAGGTGTCTTCAAAATGTTTCAAGGCTCTCACAAAGATGCCCCAAGGCCATCCCTACGGTGTTATAAAGATGTCTCAAAGTTATTCTAAAGATGCCTCAAAGATGTCCCAAAGGTGCCCCAACGGTGTCCCGAGGGTATCCCAGCGGTGTCCCAAATACGCCTCAATGGTATTCTAAAGATGTCCCAAAGATGTCTCGAGGTTGTCCAAAAGGTGTCCCAGGGGCTCCTAAATATGTTTCAAGGTTGTCCCACCGATTTATCCATGATGACCCAGCGGTATCCCAAGGGTGGCCCAAAGATATCCCAAGGGCATTCTAAAGATGTCTCAGTTATGTCCCAAGCGTGTCAGAGGGGAGCCTCAAAACTGCCCCAAGGGCGTCCCAGCGGCATGACAAAGGTGTCTTAAAGATGTTTCAAGTTATTCTAAAGATGTCTTAAAGATGTCCCATAGGTGTCCCAACGACGTCCCGAGGGTATCCCAACGGTGTCCCAAATACGTCCCAAAGTTATTCTAAATATTTCCCAGAGGTGCCTCGAAGATGTCCCAAAGATGTCTTGAGGGTGTCCAAAGGGTGTCCCAGTGAATTCTAAAGATCTCTCAAGGCTGTCCCAAGGGCACCCCAAATACGTCTCAATGGTATCCCAACAGTGCCCGAAAGATTTCCAAAGTTATTCTAAAGATGTCTTAAATATGTCCAAAAGGTGTCCCAAATATATCTCAATTATGTCTAAAGGTTGCCTCGGGCGTGTCCCACATATCTTTCAAGGTTGTCCCAAAGATTCCTCAGAGATGTGCCGAGGGTATCCCAAAGATGTCTCAGGGTTATTCTAAAGATGTCTCAAAGATGTCCCAAGCGTATCCCAAAGATGAACTACCGAATTTATTTATAACTCATAATCAGTTGATTGAATTAACATCTTTCTTCTGTTAGATATTTTATACCTTCATTAATTGTGTATTATGGATCTTTGTGATCATAGCACACGTCTTCAGAATCCACCACCTAAACCCCGACAACAACGCCAATTGAAAAAAACTGGTCGACAACCGCAATCAATCCCTTTATGTCGGTCACTGTGGCCCCCTTGCAAACTGGTTCAGGTGATCGGTGACCGCCAGAGGTTAGTCCCTTTCCAATTTCAGAGCATTTACTTGTTGCATCGTTGACCCTGAAGAATTGTATTTAGGTTGATACTGTTCAGTGGCATCGATATAAAAGCAAGGATTTCGTTCAACAAAATACAGAATCACTCAGTTCGTCAAGAGAACAACACAGTCACAGAAATGGCAATCAAAGTAAGTAATTTCTAGATTGGATGCTATTGGAAACTTAGTTCACCACTATGCATTGTTTTCTAGTTCGTTGTGTTTATCGCCTGCATCGCATACGTCAGCGGTGGATTAGTCCAATCAGCAACAGTTTTGGAGAAGACCCAAGATAACGATCCACATCCACAATATTCATTTGGGTATGACATTCAGGATGCTATTTCTGGTGACAACAAGAATCAAGTAGAGACCCGTGACGGAGACAGCGTTCAAGGACAATATTCGCTGAATGATGCTGATGGCTATAGACGCATCGTTGACTACACATCTGATCCATTGAATGGATTCAATGCTGTTGTTCGGAGGGAACCCCTTGGTGCTGTTGCTGTGAAAACGGTCGCTACTGCTCCTACAACGTACGTTAAGACCGCACCAGCTCCTCTATCTTACGCCGCGGCTCCGGCTTTAATTAAAACAGCTGCTGCGCCAGTAGCTCATATTGCACCAGCATCTTTTGCCCATTATGCTGCTCCAACTTTAGTTCGAACAGCACCAACTTTGATCAAACATTATCAGCAAACCTTATCAGCAGCTCCCGCAGCAGTAACTTACCACGCTCCTCCTACTGCATACGCTGTTCATGCTGCACCAAGTGTGACTTATTCTTCTGCTCCAGCACATTTCCAAACACAGACGTTAGTTAAATCAGCTCCAATTGTGTCTGCTGGTCCAGCTTTAGTGAAGACCAGCTACGCCTCGCCTATTGTTTCGCATGCTTATTAAATGGACTTGGATTGTGTGACTGAAATGTTGTTGAAAAGATGTCGTTGAATCTAGTTTTAGTTTTATAATTAAAAATGCATGAAAGCAATATCGAAGTTTTAGTAATTCATCAGTCAAAGAATCGTCCAACCGATCAGTGAATCAACTTCTTAATCGATTTTGCAAATGAAAAGGCTCAAAGATTCCAGTTCATATTGATTTGTTAATAATCCATAGGTTTCAGTAAAGGCAAGTAAAACAGAAATGATACGGAGGTTTGAAAAAAAGTTCTTCAACGGAGATAGATAGGAGCCTGAAAAAACTTCACACGAAAAGGATTCAGAAATTCCCAATTGAAGAATGCCAAAATGAGAGAATATTAACTGCTAGAAAAACTGAAATATTTTGTTGAAAAAAAAGTATTCAGCGCCTCGCATTTCCTCCTTTATTCGAAAATATTTTTATTTAGGCAAATACTGGTTCGACCACCTTCTGTGATTTTTCTGCTAGAATATTCCTGTATTGCAACAGCCTAGGGGTTTATTTTTGAGAATAAAGTGACATTATTTGATCTTAATTTCTTCCGCGAACAAGTGTGTTCAAGAGACCGCGCCATAAACTCACGGTGTAATGGTAGGAGTACGGTCATCCAAGATCTCACAAATTGCCAGGTCATTAAATATCTGTTTGGCTTACCGTTGCCATAATGAAAAACAATACCTGGGTTGTTCATAAAATCAGCCGCCTTTTGCCAATTTCATCGAAACAACATAACCAAGGTAACTCAATCTTTGCCAACTCATCATAGATATGCGTTATCATAATGAACCACGACATCTTATCTGTTCACACAAATCAACCTGTTTTGTCAATTTTAAGTTGAATTTCAAGCGATCAAGAGTGATAATCGAACAATGCGTTGTCGGTGGGTTTTTCAAAATCCCCCAGTCATAGTTTCAATTTCAAATTCTCAAAGTCTCAGACTTTGTTGATCTTTCAAAATGTATGCAACCTAGCGTTGTCATAATGAAATACAACACCTTTCCTGTTAACTAATTTCAGTTTATTTTTCCAACTTTTTGTTTCAGCTGCATGAATTATTCGGAGTTGGTGTAGTTCATAATTGATGACAGCCTTGTAATCCCACTGAACACAGCAATTAATCCCGTAGTGGACCATTACAATTTTTCGAACAAAACCGTTTTTAAAAAATATTATTGTATGTGATCCACTTTTATCATCTGTTACCATACAGTTGAAAAATATTCAACATCAAATTATAGATGAAAATTTGATCCATCAAATTTTTTCTTCGCTCAGATCATGAATCACCTCAAAACATCGAGCATCTTTTTGCAGCCAGCTTTACCCTAATTATTAAAGCCTTTTTCTTGCCGACCTCCGCCTCCCACACGAATCTGACAGAGCTTTGAAAACGGCTTTGGCGGATTCTTCTCTTTACAATAGTGAATTATAACTTTGTTCCAAATATTCATCCAGTTTTTTTGCTCTGCAATAACTTTTACTGGACACACCGATCTCAATAAAAGTTTAACTAAAAAGCAGATGATATGTTATCTATGGAAAAGGATTGCCAGATGCAAATTATTGCTCGAAAGCTATAACACTTCAAAATCAAGCACATAGAAATGTGCTGAACTTTTTTTTTGCAACTTAATTTATAATGTTTAACTCCAAAACGAGGGGATGAAAATAGAACTACATCTCCCGGTACGTATGTAGATTCTACTATAACATCTTTAAGAATAAACTGGTCGACCGGGTTATGGTGGCTCAGCATGGTGGTTTAAAGAACAAGTTCCAGGATTCTCGACGACAAGGTATTCGGGCCGTCAACGCTTCGAAAAATTATTCTACGTCTAAGCGACCAAGAAATTCGACCATGCCTAAACAGTTATACATGAAGATGCATGGTGAATACCCATTCGGGGGTAAATTCATCCCTGAGGACACAATGTTTCTTGAAATAGTGCAACCCGCCTTGAGAATGATGCGGCGCCAAGACCAGTTTCCAAAAACTTAGGTGAAATACCAATTACAATTCGATACGTGAATTTACATAAAACGGTCGCCATTTGGTGTCGCGCTACCTGCCTTCAAGTACCGCCGTTTGTCATGATATGGGTCATGATGGTGATCAGTTTGGACGATGGCATCAAGATGAACGTGAATGTGTACCACGAAACGATTTTGGAAGATATTCTGAAGCTATTGGCAAACAAACATTTTGGTGAAAGAGTGTAGAAATTTTAACAAATCCCTGCAACGTCATGCAAGCACACAGCAGATCTTTTCGATGCATTTCACAAGCCAATGTCATCTCTAAAATAATCAGATTACATCGGCAGCACGTTCGGCCAGCGTGCCCTGCATTGTTTGAGAAATTTAAAATTAAAGTCCGCACCAAAGGAGGCCGCAGAGAAAAATTCCAATAGATTTTTAAATGTTGTGAATTACTAAAAAATTTACTTCAGTATAATTTGTTAAGAAGAAAAAATTGAAAGTATAAAAAAAAAAATTATATTGTTTTGAAAAATTTCCAGTTCTTCTTCTCCGTGGTGTATATTCAACGACAGTCAAGACAACAACTAATGAAGTTCCATAAAATTTCGACATCATGTCCCATACTATATCTCTCAACACGTTCTACAATATGTTCCACACGTTACCCAACACATTCGACTTGTGCCATATTGTTATATCATAAAAAGTTCTCCACATAGATTATTTATTTGGCACCGCCAGTATGTACGCAGGCTCCGCCAAAGAGTAAGGTTACTAATTAAGCCCTTACCTGACTAGTTGAGGGCGGTCCGCCCTTTCCGTTCCGGGTCCCGCTGGAGCTGCAAAGGCTCCCGCCGGCTGGTGACGTGGTCGGTCAGTCCCTTTCTTTGGTTCCAGGAATCTGTCGCTAGTGTTAACCGCACTATCGAAGCGGGGGCTAATTTCCTGGCCGCTTTGAATATTGCTCACTACGCTGCATTCGCTGAGGTATCTCTCGCCACAAACGGTGCCACTTTTCGAAGGGGAACCACAAAATAACAATCTTCGCCTTAAATGTTTTTTATTTATTTCTAAATAATCCCGATACAGCAATTTGTTGCCAATATTTTCAAATAAGAATTTTTACTAGTCGTTCACCGTAAACCGAGTACCCCCAAACACAACGCGCACAACTCTACATCAAGTCTCACTATATACAACAGTTTTCATTTAAAAGACCGTCTCGGGCAGACACTGGAACACCAACCACTCTGACCGTCGTGGCCAATACCTCACAACCAACTCCCTGCTTTTCCGATCGTTCGATCGCAGGAAAACCTTTTTCCACGTTAACAAAATGCAACGTGGTACTTTTCTTTTGTGCTGATCTCACCTAAGATCCTTTTTATCAGGATCTCTTTTGTGAGCCAGCGCATCCTTTGTCTGATCCTTAGGTAATTTACCTTGGATCGGCAACCGTCTGGAAACCCTTAAACATTACCTGGGATTTCCAGGAGTGTCCAGACCAGGTACTTATATTTTACTGGGCAACGGTGCAAAAGATATTTGTGTATCTTAGTGGTATCGTTGTCCACCGAATGTATTTATGGTCGCCGTCCCTTATTCCGTTTAGGAATTGTTTCCTTGAATAGGATTAAAAGAAATGGTGCCGCCATAGGGTACGTCTGTACTCGATGGCTTTATTTTTTAGCGATGCCGCTAAGGATTTTAATGAATTTAAGGGGATCCATATTATGTGATCCCAATTTGAATGGGGCTTGGCCCGGTATGCATGTTTAGATGGGGGGTTTGGTACGTAACAATATGTCCCAAACAAATGACCCAAGGTAAAAATGTCTCAAAGATATCCCAAACGCGCTAAAAACGTGTCCCAAAGGAGTGCCAAAGATGCCCCAAAGACATCGTAATGGTGCCCAAGAGGTGTCCCAGGGATGTTTTAAGGTTGTCTTAAAGAGTTATCAATAATGTCCCAAGGGTACCACAAGGTTGTCCCAAGGGCATGTCAAGAGCAAGGATGCCCTAAATATGCTTCAAGGCCGCCCCAAAAATGTCCCAAGAGTATTCCAATCGTGTCCCAAAGATGTCTCAAGGTTATCCCAAAGATGTCTCAGGGTCATTCTAAAGATGTCTCAAAGATATCCAAAGGTTGTTCCAAGGGTGTCCTAAGGATGTCTCAATGTTCCCTCAAAGATGCCAAAAAAAAAGTACCAAGACCTCTCAAAGATCACCAGAGATTCTTTCAAGGGTGTACTAGAGACATTTTAAGGTTATCCCACAGATTTCTCAATGATGTTCCTGGGGTATCCTAAGTGTGCCCCAAAGATATTCCAAGGGCATTCTACAGATGTCTCAAATATGTCCCTAGCGTGTCCGAGGGGTGTTTCAAGAGTGCCCCAAGGGCGTTCCAACGGTATCCCAAAGGTGTCTTCAAAATGTTTCAAGGCTCTCACAAAGATGCCCCAAGGCTATCCCTACGGTGTTATAAAGATGTCTCAAAGTTATTCTAAAGATGTCTTAATGATGCCGCAGAGGTGTCCTAAAGATGTCCCGAGGGTATCCCAGCGGTGTCGCAAATTCGTCTCAAATATATTCTAAAGATGTCCCAAAGGTGTTCCGAAGATGTCCCAAAGATGTCTCGAGGTTGTCCAAAAGGTGTTCCAGGCGCTCTTAAATATCTTTCAAGGTTGTCCCACCGATTTCTCCATGATATCCCAGGGGTATCCCAAGCGTGGCCCAAAGATATCCCAAGGGCATTCTAAAGATGTCTCAATTATGTCCCTAGCGTGTCAGAGTGGTGCCCCAAAACTGCCCTAAGGGTGTCCCAACGGCATGACAAAGGTGTATTAAAGATGTTCCATGTTATTCTAAAGACGCCTTAAAGATGTCCCAAAGGCGTCCCAACGGTGTCCCGAGGGTATCCCAACGGTGTTCCAAAAGATGCCTCAAAGTTATTCTAAAGATGTCTTGAAGATATCTCAAAGGTGTGTCAAAGATATCCCAAGGGCATCCCAACGGTGTCCCAAATACGTCCCAAAGTTATTCTAAATATATACCAAAGGGTGTCCCAGTGACTTCTACCGATCTCTCAAGGCTGTCCCAGGGGCATCCCAAATATGTCTCAATGGTATCCCAACAGTGCCCGAAAGATTTCTAAAGTTATTCTAAAGATGTCTTAAATATGTCCAAAAGGTGTCCCAAATATGTCTCAATTATGTCCAAAGGGTGCCTCGGGCGTGTTCCACATATCTTTCAAGGTTGTCCCAAAAATTCCTCAAAGATGTGCCAAGGGTATCGCAATGATGTCTCAGGGTTATTCTAAAGATGTCTCAAAGATGTCCCAAGGGTGTCCCAAAGATGAAATACCGAATTTATTTATAACTCATAATCAGTTGACTGAATTAACATCTTTCTTCTATCAGATATTTTCACCTTCATCAATTGTGAATTATGGATCTTTGTGATCATAGCACATGTGTTCAGAGAGCACCACTTAACAATTGAAAAAAGAAAACTGATCGACATCCACAATCAATTCATTTTTGTCGATCAGTGTGGCCCCCTTGCAAACTGGTTCAGGTGATCTGTGACGACCAGAGGTTTGTCCCTTTCCAATTTCAGACCATTTACTTGTTGCATCGTTGACCCTGAAGAATTGGATTTAGGTTGATACTGTTCAGTGGCATCGATATAAAAGCAAGGATTTCGTTCAACAAAATACAGAATCACTCAATTCGTCAAGAGAACAACACAGTCACAGAAATGGCAATCAAAGTAAGTAATTTCTAGATTGGATGCTATTGGAAACTTAGTTCACCACTATGCATTGTTTTCTAGTTCGTTGTGTTTATCGCCTGCATCGCATACGTCAGCGGTGGATTAGTCCAATCAGCAACAGTTTTGGAGAAGACCCAAGATAACGATCCACATCCACAATATTCATTTGGGTATGACATTCAGGATGCTATTTCTGGTGACAACAAGAATCAAGTAGAGACCCGTGACGGAGACAGCGTTCAAGGACAATATTCGCTGAATGATGCTGATGGCTATAGACGCATCGTTGACTACACATCTGATCCATTGAATGGATTCAATGCTGTTGTTCGGAGGGAACCCCTTGGTGCTGTTGCTGTGAAAACGGTCGCTACTGCTCCTACAACGTACGTTAAGACCGCACCAGCTCCTCTATCTTACGCCGCGGCTCCGGCTTTAATTAAAACAGCTGCTGCACCAGTAGCTCATATTGCACCAGCATCTTTTGCCCATTATGCTGCTCCAACTTTAGTTCGAACAGCACCAACTTTGATCAATCATTATCAGCAAACCTTATCAGCAGCTCCCGCAGCAGTAACTTACCACGCTCCTCCTACTGCATACGCTGTTCATGCTGCACCAAGTGTGACTTATTCTTCTGCTCCAGCACATTTCCAAACACAGACGTTAGTTAAATCAGCTCCAATTGTGTCTGCTGGTCCAGCTTTAGTGAAGACCAGCTACGCCTCGCCTATTGTTTCGCATGCTTATTAAATGGACTTGGATTGTGTGACTGAAATGTTGTTGAAAAGATGTCGTTGAATCTAGTTTTAGTTTTATAATTAAAAATGCATGAAAGCAATATCGAAGTTTTAGTAATTCATCAGTCAAAGAATCGTCCAACCGATCAGTGAATCAACTTCTTAATCGATTTTGCAAATGAAAAGGCTCAAAGATTCCAGTTCATATTGATTTGTTAATAATCCATAGGTTTCAGTAAAGGCAAGTAAAACAGAAATGATACGGAGGTTTGAAAAAAAGTTCTTCGACGGAGATAGATAGGAGCCTGAAAAAACTTCACACGAAAAGGATTCAGAAATTCCCAATTGAAGAATGCCAAAATGAGAGAATATTAACTGCTAGAAAAACTGAAATATTTTGTTGAAAAAAAAGTATTCAGCGCCTCGCATTTCCTCCTTTATTCGAAAATATTTTTATTTAGGCAAATACTGGTTCGACCACCTTCTGTGATTTTTCTGATAGAAACACTATTCCTCTATTACAACAGCCTAGTGCCTAATTTTTGGGAAAAAAGTGACATCATTTAATGTTAATTTCTTCCGCAAAAAAGTGTGTTCAAGGGATCGGGACAACTCGTAATCTTACGGTGCAATGGTAAGAGCACGGTCATCCAAGATCTCACAAATTGTTGCCAGGTTATCAAATATGTGTTCGGCTTATCGTTGCCATAATGAAAAACAACACCTGAGTTGTTTATAAAATCAACACCCCTTTACCAATTTCAAGCAAAGATTTATACCAACAAATTATAAATAAATAAGTAACAAAAATAATTAAATAATTTGACAGTGGAATGTTAGAACTATATATGTGTGCACCAAAACATCATAACCAAGGTTTCTCAATCTTTGCCACCTCATCAAAGATGTGTGTGGCTTAGCGTGATCACAATGAACCACGACATCTTATCTGTTCACACAAATCAACCCGTTTTGTCAATTTCGAGTTGAATATCAAGCGATCAAGAGTGATAATCGAACAATACGATGTAATGATTTGCCACATTATGTCTGTTGACACAACTATGTCCAATGGTATCCCATGGGCGTTCCAAAGATGTCTGAAAGTTATTCAGATGTATCAAAGATGTCCCAAGGGTGTTGTGGCAACTCTAACAGATACACACAATTCACAAGCAAAAATAGTGAAGAACACCGAACGAAAAATCGAATAAGAAAAATACATCAGAACCGTATACCAAGCGATAAATAATAAAAATAATCCACATCAGTGGAATATAGTCGAGTTTGGAAATCAAATTCTAAACACGGTCAGTAGCCTGATGAGTAACGCTTAGGTAAAATTTTTTTCGTGATTCGAGCTGTCATAGTGTCAGTGGGAATCACACGATCTTCTTCACTATTATTTCAAACGCTATGGTGTCCCAAAACTTATCCCAAGGGTATCCCAAAGAGCGCCCCAAAGATGTCTGAAGGTTGTTCCAAAGATATCTCTAAGATGTCCCAAGGGTATCCCAAGTGTGCCCCAAAGATGTCGCACGGTTGTCCCAAAGATGTCTCAAAGGAGACCCAAGGATATCCAGGGGTATTGCAAAGGTGCCCCAAGAATGACCTAAGGCTGTTCCAAATATATTTCTAAAGTGTCCCACACATGTCTCAAGTGTGTCCCAATAATGTCACAAATATTTCGCAAACAATTTCACAACATATTAGACAATATGTTCCACAACAAAATCCATCACAAGCTCTACAACATGTAGGACATGATATAAAGATATTAATGTCGAACTTTCTATAAAATGTCATAAGCTGTCTTTTGACTGCCATGGCATGCACATCAGTGACAACTCGTAGGAAGAATGCTGTAGTCGAGCGTAGCTACAAAATATTACGGTTATTCCTCGATTGAACTTTAGGAATGTACGTTTTGTCAAAAAAGTAGCGGGAATTGATCATTTAGGAAACCCTCCAAATGGTTGTCAATATTTCTAAGTTTGCACAACCGTTCTTTATACTGGTGCCAATTTTGAGTGCAATCTGTCATTAAGTTCGCTTAACGTGCTCAATTTTGTTAGTTCATCTCAAGTTTTGCGATTTTTCCTGAATTTTCTTTAAAAACTCAATCGGGTAAATGTCGCTGAAGTCAAGCTAACATAGAACGAGTCAGTTCCGTCTCACATTCATAAAACGTATTATAATGAGTTGACATAGGTCGAGAAGCTTTTTCAAGCGAATTGTTTCTACGAAATCCGCCATTTCCTAGATATTCGGCTTATTTGCGCCCCAAAAATGCATTCAGATACTTCCCATTAATTTGCAGTTCAACTGTTAGCCCATCGTACAACTTCTTTTGCTACAGGAAAGGAAAACCCTACAACTCCCTTTCAACAAGATTATTCCCAGAACTGTACGAACAGTTCAACAAAACACCATCGATTATTTATTCATATTTCATGGTACTGCCTTAGAGTTGAGAGAATTATATATAAAACACTAGTAAATTAATCAATATAAAAAGGTATTCCAATAGCATAGTATTGTAATATCCGGGTACTATTTTAGGACACATCATTTGCTAAGTTTATACATGTATGTTATATAAAAATAATATACAAAGGACTCCGTAATGGGGATATGTCAATTGGCTCACAATTTATTCTGCAAAAATTAAAATACAGTTTACTGAACCCACATTCGAATTTTAAACGAATAGTTTATACTCGTATGAGTGTGTTTTATTTTTTGGCAGATCAATTTAACTTTATTTCGAATATCCTTCAATAATTTTTAACTTATGGTACATGAAGTGCCAATCAAACTGCCCACGTTCATCTCCAAATTACAACAAATTAATGACAGCTGTATAAACTAGGGCACCTTCGTTTGTCTAATTATTCATACCGAGTTAGGTAGTGTTCCGAATTGACAAAATCAAAGCTTGCATTCAATGCACAATAACGGGAACCGTTCCAAATAATCAAATTCGATCCATTTGTAAGCTTTTATAAGAGCGGCAGTGATTGTATGCCAAGCTCCTTAATTTCACCACTTTTTAGCAACAGCCATGGTTTCAGCGCAACCTTGGCCCAAAAATAATACTTTTTACAATTTACATTAATTCTCTGCCGAAGTGACACCGCTGCGGCGCAGTTAAACAAAAGTGTGATTCTTGAAATTCATACCGTTCGCAATCGCTCCAGGTGCCCCGCTACCTAGAATAGCAGCTGTTGAATCAGAGAGCTGGGAACAATTGAACTAATTGCGGGGGTGTGTCCCGGCAAAAATCAAAGCCGCCATGTTAAATGTGATTAGTAAGAGAAAGTCAACTACGTTGCTCTAAATAGTGATGGTGGCAGTTGTTGAAACACTCGACAAATTCACGATATTATTTGACCGAGAAAGTGACAACACCGTGGGTTGTATCTGGGTTTTGCTTCGTCCGAACAATTACGTATCCTTCACATTAACCTTCTGGTGGTATAATTATGCGAGCGATGCGTTCTTTAAAAAGAAGTAACGCGAAAGGCGGCCATCAACCGACTTTTACGGCTTTCAAATATTTTAATGATCCCAATTACATTGAGATGAATTGTATGAAATCGTTCGCAAGGAGCAACAGCCTTCCGTGTTGATAGTCTCATATCATCTTTTGTTTTCATCAAATATCCTTTACCGAACTTTAATTCGAGTAAAAAGCATAAACAAAAACACCCATGCGCTGCAAAAAGTAAGAGGAATGACTGACTGTTCTTTTTATCCGGTTGTTCTGAGGCAGGTGACCTCTAGAGTCTGCGGCCAAGTGAACGTAGTCGTACACACGTGAGTGGAGGATTACCATTGACGGACGACAAAATTACGGGGAACTGGTTCTGCACAACATAAGTAAACGCAAGTCCGGTATCCCGTTGGCTCAGTCGACCTTGAAATCTTGGAGCCACATGTTGAGTTATCGTGGAAGATGTATTATGTTTCACAGCTCTCCTTTCACCCTTTTCGCCAAATTGATTATTTTATGAGTCACTGAGGATGATTATGTTTTAAAATTGGAAAACATTGCCAAGGTCGATGACAATGGCAAACGTGACCTTATTAGTCCTTGTATTTAAATGGATCAATATTTTAACTATGTTGAAATTTCAGTGGAATATAATTCTAGCCGTCACCTGGTTACGTGAATTGTAAAGCTGCTTTTTATGGAAAGTAAATGCAAGCTGTGGTGACTATGTATAGGTCGTATGGAACTTTAGGCTAATACATTGGAATCATTCGTAATAAGATCCTTGTTTGATATCGACCTCACTACTCATAGTTTCAAGCACCGCCTCCTAAACCATTCACACAGCCTATCTTAATCGGCGCTTCCTACACTTCCCACTCTAACCTGGTCACCTTAGGCTAAACTTAGTTAAGCTAGTTTTACACTCATGTTTGTAAGGTTATATATACTTTAGTTTGTAAGTAATTATATAGATTGGATTAAGCCAATAAACGGGGCGGTAGCCCCACTAAACTAAACTACAAACATACTTACAAACCTTTCGAAAAACAACCGGAACTTATTGAAGATCGTTATATATTTATGATTGACGATATCCGTCCTTAGTTATTGACTAAGCCGGTAAAAATCGCCCAATTTACGTGCAAATAATCGTACGTTAAACTGCCGATCGACTGTTACCTTTCTGACATGCATATCGAAACAGTTACTACCTAAGGCACATATGATTATTAGTTTTGATTCGATTAAGGCCCCTACCACCTACGCCAAATTATTATCATAGAATTGTTCTATTAGTGATTAATATTTTGAATCGAATGGGTCCCAATGCTCAGCCGCTCGGTTCCAATAAGCTGTATGTTGCGTTAAATGGTTTCGCAGTTTAACTGATGAACCCGGTCAAGAAAAATCGCCGGTCCAGTGCCTTAGGTTTACTGTATCGTTTAAGACACTTTATAGTACCTTGGGTGGAATAAATGTCTGCATACCAAGTAGAGTCATACCGACTTATACGTGTGCTATAATGTTAACGCAGTTACAATATTAAATAAAAATAGCGACAATTTTAACGTCCATAAAAATTGTTTAGATCTTCTCAGTTGACTTTCTCGTAGTCATATTTCTCTTCTGGAGGAATTTTCGTTAATTCTACTGTGGATTAGCAGAAAGTGAATACTTGATTAGAGGAAAGAATGTATGGTTATATTTATCCTAATTGGCGGGGACGGTTGCTGTCTAAATTCTGTTCGTGACTGGCGATCCTGCTATTGAACTTTAATGGTGCTTTACAGTACTTTCCAAGGGCCCCTATGACAGCCTCTTCGCAGAAATGAAACCTCCTGTTCAGTGGACGGTTGGAGTAAAGTATAACAAGGCCTTGCTTCGGGTGGAGTAAAGTGTAACTACACGTGTGCCGCACGGTCACAAGTCATGGAATCGCGTCGTCCTCTTTTCTACGATAAGACTGGACTTTATTACTTCACCAGATGAACATAAAACGACCGGTGGCTGTTCTGGTTTGATTATTAAAATTTCATAGTTTCATTAAGTGAAAAAAAAACTTCTCGAAAAACGTCTCAGCGAATTCTTCTCTAAAATACAGCAACTCTCTCGCGTTGACAACGATTTCATTTTAAAGGTTTGCTTTTTTGGCTATTCGTGTCAGGCCCTTCCTTAAAACTGTTCCTTCATTTGCTGCTAACGCATGATATTTTTTTTTGATATATGTTATTACCCACCAGACGCAAAGTATATTTTGATTTATTTATCGTACCCTGGATTCTCAATTGCCATGAATTATTGAACATCACTTCAAACCAGCGGTAATTGGGTAATTCTTACTAAACAATGGTACCAAAATATTTTCCTATATGGCTTATATGTTATATCTGATGAGTCACGGGTGGCACCAATTTCCGTCCGGGTCGTTTTTACCGAACAAGGATTTAATAGACGCGGAGCCACCAAAGGTTGAAAGGGCTCTTTACTTTCATTGGTACTGTTGGTACTAAAGAGTTTTTGTTGAGTATAGTAGGGCTGTGGGGGTAGAAGAAGGTATGGTACCTGACAGGTTCACCTCTTTCCCACAAACACTGTTACTCCGTTCACATAAATTGTTCACCAACGATGTTCAACAAGGGTAATAAAAAGGTACAGAAAAATCGCTGAGGTTAGTGTTTTCTTTATTTTGATTTGGTAAAGGATCCTTTCCTTTATTCCACTTAGAACTTATAATTAATATTATTAAATTGATTTATATACATTTTTATACAAGTTGAAACACCTCAATATTGTTAAATTATATGTATATGGTATATATGTATATAAATACATTCTTATACCAGTTGAAACACTTCAATATTGTTAAATTGATTTAAATACATTTTTATGTTGAAACACTTCAATATTGCTATTGTAATTACGCGGACAAGCGTGTGCATAAGCATGCACACGCGGCGACAGTTAGCGACACCCCCTCCTCTGTTGAGTCTCGTAAATCGACTGACTTGAAAAGGGAAGAAATCGGATACAACCAAAAGAGAACATACTTCTGCTCTCTCACTGCCACGTTCTTCGATGTGTGGTAGGTTCCATCGGTAATCTGATGATCGAAGAGAGCGGGACAATGTGAGAACAGAAACACGCTGTACGATTATCTTGGGGTGGATTTGGTTGTATGTGCATGAATCAATGTAGTTCTGAGTGGAACCCTTTGACCTGATTCGGTAGTATGGTGAGTTCAGTGTACATTGATCCATACGAAGACAGAACTGAGAAAGAGAGGGGAATTGGGCTGATGATATTCACCTGCAAAAAGAGAACATTGATCCCCAGCGAATGAAGTGTCTGGAGAAAAGCCGAAGTAACGCTAGGAAATATTATCACGTGATTCAATCGAATGTTCTGATAAATTTCCCCAGCGGATCTGCAATGATGCGACAACTTCGTCCAGCTGGATTTGGTTGTCGCTAATCGACATGGACACGAGTTGCCGTATGGCAAGAAAGGTAAGCTAAACTCATTTATGCATTGTCTGCGTGGTACAATGAGTTTAGGTTTGTGTCCTTGGTGGAAACATGCTTTGCAGGTGAACAGGTAAGTAGGGGGAAATGGGGTTGATTTGACGCGCTGTAAGGCGGTCGAAATTAGGTAGGAATTGTGGTTGGAATAGTGGGTTGTTTATCATATAGAATAGAGAAACCCCCACAGGGCTATCAATAAAACAGATTCTTACGGGCTAACCTACTACTGACTTTACTACGATTCATTTTCATGTCATTTTACGCACATTTTTATTTTGTTCTTTTTCTTATATTTATTTTACTTGCTAGATAACAAATGCTTAAATTGTAGCTTATTTAACTTATAATCTAACTTACTCGTCCCTTGGTGCGAGAGATAGGCTGGAAAGGAAGTTAGAGAGGTAGATTTAGGAGCGACTGTTTTAGAGTGAGAGTGCTAATAATGAAATCAAAAATGAAGGACCTGGAGTAGACATGTTGCAGCATTTGGGAAATAGGTTTGTTGGAGCCGTAAACGATGGCGGCGTGGCCGGGGGGGGGGGGGGGGGGGGGGGGGGGTGTAGAGAATGCGTGTATTACGTATGTTGTGGGGCTTTGTGTTGAATTCAGTTGAGTTGAGAAGATTGGCGCAGTCAACATAGCCAGAGAGAAGTTGGTGAATGAATAGAATGCCGAACAAGATACTGCTCTCTTCCAAGGTTTTCAGGTTAATTAATTTAAGGCGATCGGTGTAACGTGGGGGGATTAGGGCGTGTCCCCATCGCAATCCGAGGACAGCGAAATGTATATAATGTCGAAAGACAAATGTTCACGCTTTAAGCGTATACATGTAACTTAGAGAGTCCGCAGGGTAACATAGGGGTGGAGAATTCTTTAGACCACTGTTTTACAAACCCGAGCAGGCCTTAAGAATCATCTCGTTAACATGTGATAGGAAATAATGTTCACTATCACATAAAATAAAATGTCGGGGGTCAATTGGGCAATGGTAAGGCTTTGGTTATGAAGGGAGAAGGGACGGGAGAAAAAGGTATGCGCGTTCGTGAAAAGGTTGTAGACTGGCATTTAGCGATATTGACCTCCATTCGTTTTTTTGACACTAAACCAAATCAAGTGGTGGCATATTATTTTTATGGAATTTTGTGACGTCAGAATCGAATGACAGAACAAAAGTGCCCTATCTATGCGGTTACGGGTAGGATAAAAAGTAGGTGTCCTGAGTGACTGCTTTCCTGGTAGCCAGGAAAGGATTAAATACCGCAGGTCTAAAACATAAACTGTAGAGCTTATTTTTCGGGTAGACAGTCATTTAACCGAATGCTTTCAAAGCTGAGGGTGACCAATCTAAAAAGTATAAGTTCATACAGAAACTTGCCGAAAACTTTGCTGAGATTGTTCGTGGCGATGTTGATTTCTTTGCCACTCCCTAGGACTGCTAATGTAATACGTCTGCAACTAGAAACTCGACTTTGTTGTGAAAATAATAACTAACTCTTGTACAAGCTCTTCTTGAGTTTCATATGGGTTTTCTTCCAGTAAAGCTTGTGGTTCTTTGTTGTCAAATTTGTTTACTCTACCTGGACGTGGAGTGTCTTCAAGACTAAAATTTCCTTCACCATATCTTGCAAACCACCTTTTTACTGTTGAATGACTCACAAAATGTTCACCCAATTCGTATTAATCAATTCCATAGCTTGAACAGAATTTTTTTTTTTTTCATTTGAAAACAGAATAGTCTACTGGTGTAAATTTTGCTTATCGACATCCATCTCTTATACAACCGATGCACACGGAGTGACCGTTTGTAAATGGCTAAAATTTAGTGATGATTGATTTATCTTGATGAGGTCGGAACTCAATGTATTAAGCGTAATCTTCTGATTGGTAATAACGTTCGAAGAGTTTGGTCGGGGATGGTCGTATGAGTATGAGAAACTAAATGTGCTACCTTCGGCAAACGAATGAATTGGGATTTTGAGTAATTGACAAGAGATCATCTATAAAGATGAGGAAGAGAGAACCACTGAACGACCAGAAAGATAGTCTCTTATCCATTGTGTCAAGGAATTGCCCACTCCATAGGAATGCAATTTTGACAAAAGGGCTGGATGCCAAACTCTGTCGAAGGCTTTTGAAATATCCAATACGACTACATTGCTCTCGCCGAGGTAATGGATGGAATGCCTCCACTTTTCGATATGGTCCGCCATCAAATCTCCTGTGGATCGGTTGCTACGAAAGCCATATTGGTGGTCATTGACGAGTTCTTTTGATTCCAGATATTTCGAAAGGTAACGGTTAATCAGTGATTCTATAATCTTCGAGAGGATAGAGGTTTTTGCTATAAGAAGATAGGGGCGATTTGTCACTCTTTTTGGGAATTGGCTGAATGTTCGCTGACTTCCATCTATTTGGGAAATAGCCAGACAAACCATTTTGTTCGCACTGTGTTCTGACGCTTAAGGGTACTACAAAATCCCCCTTTGTGCGCGCGTTTGTGTAAAAAAAAAACTGGAAGAGTTTCCGCAGTGCTTTAGCGAGTGAAGAGGAACATCTCTCCAAGAGAATTGGGGGAATGCCATCCGGACCAGCGGATTTGTTTGCGTTTAGCTCCTTGAGCGAGTGGGAAACACTACGACTCATGGTGTGCTGCTTATGCTCAAGTTGAGGTGGAACCGATGTGGTATCAGGCAGCGTTGGGCTGGCTTCAAAGTGCGAAGCAAATAGATTCACTTCCTCCATTGCACTGGTGACTAGTCTGTCATCGACTATAAACGAAGGAATGGATGAGGAGACCGACTTTTTGATATTCTTCACAAATATCCAGAAGTTTCTACTACCTGTAGGAGAATGTAGTATTTTTTGTCTGACTCTCTGGTCATGCAAGAACGTGGCGTGTTGAATATACCCATTGCAGTCATTTCTATGTCTCTTAAATCTTTTCCAGTTTTCTTCAGTATTGTTTGATTTATATAACCGGAAACTCAATTCTTTAGTCTTAATGGTTTCTCCGCAACCGGAATCGAACCACATATTTCTCTTGGGTTTGATACTCTTTACTGTGTGGACAAAGATTTAGATGCCAAGCAGAGTTGTGTCTGTCATTGTGTCCGCTATAGAGTTCACATCGTTATTGAGGAAAAATAACGACTAATTAGTTACATAATTAAAACCCCCCCGAATCATAACGTTGATTCGGATAATTTTTGGCATGAAAAAATGCCATTCCTCGAGTACTCACAGCAGATTTCCTACCTGAAATCAAAACTTTCATGCTGGTTAGCAACAGCAAAGCATGGGTAGACGGCGCTGTTTCTACATAGCGTAACATTTTCGTTTATCACCAATTCCTTTTGCATATTCCCATCCAAAAGAAGATCCCAAGCGCAATCCTCCTTCTTGTATTTCAGAGTACAATCATTCGCTTGGGAAGAAAATAAATGTCAGGTGAAAAGTATGCATGAGTATACTTTTCAGCCCTCTGTATTTCCCCTTCTCGGAGTGCACTTTTGGTTCTACACTCTGAGACCAATCCAAGCATGAAACGGGGTCATGCGGCCACCCTTCTGGTTTCCTTTTTCGTTGCAAGCGTGTGTTGGCGAATTGACTATCTATATATGGTACCCGTGTTAGCTCATTGACGTGTTGGGTTAAATTATTTGACCCAGCAAAGAGCTGAACATACTGACCTTCAGGTGTTGTGTGTCCGGAGTGGCGAAGCCATTGAGAGTTGTGCACATTGAAATCATCAACAATAACGATTTCAGTGTGCTGGTATAGGGACCAGATCCTATCTAAAGAATCAGATAGAGCATCAAATTCGTTAAAGGAAGCGTTTCTATCCAAGTTAGGGCTTCTGTAAAGAAAGCAGTAATGTATGGTATGGCTACAAACGTGAAGGTTTAGCCACGAGAAATTAAATTCTGGATTGGAGCAGAGCCCACATTGTGTCAGAAGCTGATAAGCAATATCACTTCGTATGTAGAAATGTCGGTATCTGTTATTATCTGAGTCTTGCTAAGTGCAATGATTGTTGGTTTCTGGTTACAAACGCGGGCAGACCCAGAGTACAATTTGCATCTTAGGCCGCGAATGTTGCAAAGAACGGCGTTTCCCGTTCCATTGAAGTGATGACACCGAAAGGCATCAGATGGATGTTGGAACCAGCGATAGATAAGCGAAATCAACTACTACAGGTGTTATGCCTTTGTAGTAGGTATGCCACTAGATCCGTGCCGAAATCCAGGTCACATCTCTCTACTCAAAACACCAAAAACTCTCCAAAGATTATAAATCAATCGAGAGTATCGATGCCTGAGGGAGGCAACAGAGGTGCGGAAAAGAAGAGAAAACATACACAAGGAAAGGAAAAGGTATGAGGTTTTCCCGCACAGTATATTTCCACACTATTTTTATCCTACGGCGCGAATCCCATACATATCACTGTACTACACTCGAACGCGTTTGTGGTGATCTGTTTGTTTACTTCGGATTCCACAGCAGACGCGCGAACCGATAGTGCAATTAGGGTATTTTGTGTTTACTTAAGATACCTTGAACGTATTACACAATTGATCCGATGGTAGGGATCACGAGGCAGAAGCGCACGAGCTGACTCGTCGACTCGTCGGCAGCTAGTAAGCAAAAGTTCTATCCCATCTATACATATGTTTAGCGATTGTTACAACCATAATATGGTCTGCGTAGCCAATAATTTTAAGTCCGTCTGGTAGCTTTGTTTGTAAAATTTTGAATGCGACCAACTTTAGAGCGGAGTGTCTATTTGCACTACTATTTTATTTTATTACTATTCATTGGCCTGTAGGGACCCGAAAGTTCATGACCTCACCGACTCGAGTCCGCAGTTGTTCCCTGACACAAATCACCATGGGCTGAGATGTCTTCGTTCCACCAAGGAACAAACTCATCTATACCCAAACTCCACGAACCGCACAAATTACCATAGGATGAGATGTCTTCGTTCCACCAAGGAACATACTCACCTATAACCAAACTCCGTGTCCCCAAGTCCTCTGTTTCACCTGACCAAAGGTGACATTCATAGCGGTGACAACAACCACATATATCCACAGATACGTGGGCCACAAGTCCTGAACAATTTTCCTACGCCTGCACGGCGATCGAAGGACATGACCCAGCACAGAAATTGTGCATCGAACCATCAACTGGATAAACACAAACGGTCGGCACAGCTGCCCCAGATGTCGACAACCATCACATACCCGGCGATAAGCGAATTGCCGGAAAACCAATCCGTCGACAAAAACCGTTGTCCCTGACGCAATGCACTTCGCCTAAACAATGGCCATTGTGGAGCAACAGCAATGAACGAAAACGCTGTTCCCATAGGGCAAAGTAAACATGATGATTATCATTATCCCAGGATCGCCTAAAACAACCCACACACTCGATTGTTTGCATCAGTCACGCAACAGAAATCTGAAAATTCGGATGATTACAGAATGATCTACGGCAAACAGACAGCAACCTCCGCGTCTGTATGTGTGGGCGCGATCTTCCCTGGTGGAGACATTCTCGGTTGAGAGAAAGTCACCACCCAGGGAAATTGAAAGGAGAGAAAGTCACCACATAGGGAAGGCGAAAGGAGAAAGAAAACGAGGGTTGAATGAAATCTTTCCCCAGAGAAGAAAGTTAGTCGCAATTCAGAATCTCACGAGAGAACACAGGAAAGAGAAACGACAAGACGTCGCGGGTATGTAGGGAGTAACCGCGAACTAGAAATCAGAGTTTTTAGAGAAACGTGAAGTGTGCGAAGGTTTAGAAAGAAGGTATTGTAAACGGAAATCTGCAAGTCGCAGCAACTATTAAAAATTCGTGTAAAGAAATTCCGCAAGTCGCAGCAACTATTAAAAATTCGTGTAAAGAAATATCATAGTAATAAAATAAATTAAGAAAAATAAAAAGAAGTTTGTAACAACAATTTCTCTGTGTTTTATTGGTGTCCTTGTTCTAGTGTGTTTCTTTTCTTGTTTGTTAACGGTGTTCGGCGGTGTGTTACGTGCGACTTCCGCCACCTCCATCGTTTGTTCGTTTTCAATATAATTTGGTTTTTAATATAATGTAATGGTAGATGGTAAGGTGGTGGGAAAAACACACGATCCACATGTTGGGTGTGCGAGCATACTCCTGTTCGAGTGTGGATCGTGTGAAAGTTCGATTTCTGTTTTCGGAGTAGATGCTGGTGGAGGGAGAGAGAGGAACAGCAAGATATTTTCATTCCGTTTGTTTTGTTTTTTGCTTGCTCGGTACTGTTTTGAGTGCAGTTAGAATAGAGTTCGTGTTAACAGCAGAAGAAGAGGAAAACTGCAACGCCCCGTTGTTCAGAAAAGATCGAAAGGGTTGTGTAAAAACGTGATAAGAAAGCTTGTGATGTAATTTTAAGTTTTCCTTATTTGAATAAAAAAAATTATTATTATTATTATTTATTGGCCTGTAGGAACCCGGAAGTTCATGACCTCACCGACTCGGCTTCGCCATCCTTCCCTGTCCTGGGCACTCTCCTTCCACGCTTGACCATTCGATCCGATCTCCTCAAGGTCAAACCTAACATTGTCCTCCCATCTCCGTCGCGGCCGTCCTACCGGTCTCTTTCCCGTTGGTCTACCGTCAAGAATTCTATGCACGGTCCTATCGTTCCCCATTCGCGCCACGTGTCCGGCCCATCTTAATCTTCGCGACTTGATTACTCTCACTATTGTAGGTTTGCGATATAGTTCGATATAGTATGAATAAAAAAAAACAACCTCAAATACTGTGCTGGAATCAGTTGGTGTCCTTTTTCCTTAACTGAGTGTGTGCGCATCCTCTATGATATCGCAATTGGCTAACCCATAAAGGAGGATCCATATCCTATTTTGAGATAAGATCACTATCCGCAGTATGTGTATATTACCACACAACCCACTGGAGAGGGCCAATGAACAATATGATAGCTGAAGCTGAAATAAACATACTTTAAAAATAATCATCAGTATTCAAAAGAAGTTTAGGAAGCAATAGCAACGATGATACTGACTAGATAAACAGCGCCTTGTCGAGAGCGGAAGTATTATCATAATTTGTGGATATAACATAAAATTATTGAAATTGCACATTTATACAATAATCAGAAACATAACATAACAACGGTAATTTGATCAGATGTGTGAGATGTTGCTTGTTGTAAAGGTGGAATGAAAAAGTTGTTAATCATCGCTACATATCGCTCAAGTCACGATCGGTGCTGTGTGCAAGAGCGAGTACAAGTGACCTAAGTTGGGATCCCATCCTCGTCGCCAGGAAGGGAACCGTTGCCGAACTAGTCTCCTGAAACAACAGGTAATTTTTTATATTTATACCAAAATTTCTGTGACAAAACATGACACCTCGGCCATCCGCTAATCAACACCTCAGATATTCGAACAAACTAAAATCCGCCAAATATCGTTGTTTGTGATTGAAATTTGGTGGATTGAACAATTTAGGATTAATAAACCGACGGAGAGTTCACGTTAAGTGAATCCAAAAATAATGACGTTCGGTCCCAGTAAATAAGTGTGTTAGATTGAGTGAGTTCTCGTGTATAACATCGATCAAGGGTCTTCGATTTTTAGGAGCACTACATCCTTTAGTGTACGTATTAAACATATATCACAACGTACCCTGCCTATAGTGCAGTTTTTAAAAGCCGTAATACATTTCTGCATATCCTGGAGCATTAAATATAAGATCGATGAGCCTAGTTCGTATATATAATACATATCAAGTTGAATTCCTTAACAAGTTTTTTTTTTCAGCGATCAACTGCTTTTAAATACTTTTTAAACACTATCCTTCTTGTTTCTCTTGAAACCGGTCACGAATATTAGTTTAGAATACAAACACATACAAAATATAAAAGAAGGATACTAAATGATTGACTTGTTAGACTTCTGTTGATTCATGTTTATACCAATATTCATTTCTGAAATGCTAATTGATTTTACTTGACGGTGGTTTTACAAGTGATGTAACACTTCCCGTCCATCTACGAATTCAAAATTCTAAGTCAAGCAATTTAGGGTGCAGGAATAAGTTACAAATAAAACACTCAACAATTTCAACTGTACAAAGATCAACAAACGCTACCCAATTACACAATGTACTCAAGTCTTCTTAACATTAGGACTGTGTAACCACATCAACGGATGCGACGCATGTACGTCCGGGATAAATTTTAAAATTGCCCTTAATTCAAGCACCTTGTATAGCGGTATAACGTAAAATTGATTCCAAATAACCTCCACAAGACTGAACAGTTCTTGATGGTAAGTAAATGCGGTAATTTCCTTTTAATTGTTACATTGACCAGTATTTCATTAACATCAACCTCCTTAACTTCCGATTCAATTGAAGCACGTGGTCGGTGCGTCACATCCGTGAGCCTATTTTTAAAAACCCCTTACAATGATCCACATTCCTCAGGTGGGTTGATGGAATGCGGTATATTATAAACCATGACCTTGGCGTGGACGTTGCTTATGATTTTGATCGTTTTTTGTGTCAGGTGAGACAGAATTTAATTTTGGTATATAAGCGACTACCAGCACGCTGCTTAATCAGTTCAAAATTGTCAATCTATCCCGAGGCATATCGAGCAACCGAAAATGGCAATTAGAGTAACCATTATCGATTATGTCTCTTACCCATATAATATCACTCACGGGTTTTATTTCGTTTCAGTTCTTCGTCCTCGCTTGCTGTATCGTAGTTGCAAGAGCTGGAGTTATAGCCCCTGCTGCGCAGGTAGCTGCCGTTGCACATGTGGAGGAAGTTGACCCACATCCACAATACACATTTAGCTACGATGTACAAGATGCAATCTCCGGCGACTCTAAACACCAGGTTGAGACTCGTGACGGAGGAATCGTTCAAGGTCAATACTCACTGAATGATGCCGATGGCTATAGGCGTATAGTGGATTACACCTCGGATCCTCTTAATGGGTTCAATGCAGTGGTACGACGAGAACCACTCGTTGCCGCTCCAGCTTTAGTCAAGTCGATTCCATCTGCAACAGTTTTAGCAGCACCAGCTTCCATCAGAGCTGTTCCAACTCACTACGCTCCAACGCTCATCAGAACAGCTCCAGCTCCACTGGCTGTGGCTAGTCCATTGACATATGCCGCTTATAGCCCAACTCTGGTGAAAACCGCCTTGGCATCGCCTGTGATTTCTTACGCTCACTAGAAACTAAACTTGTAATACATTAGGATATGTTAAATGATGCTGATTAATTCAATTGTGTAAATGTAGATTAAAATTATAAATCCTAAAGGGGTAAGTCCGTGAAATAAATTTGTTCGCCTTGCTTTCTCTTATTCCTGTCGTGTTCCAATGTACAATGCCCATATTTTATGCGGAGCGTTGCTCAAAATAATTTCACAAAGTGGCCGGGTTGTTTAGAGGGCTACGTCAACGGTTGTTAATAGACAGGTTGGCACTATTATTATATCTGAGCCATAAACTTATTATTTATTCGTTGAAAAGGTACAGCGACATCCACGAGTTAACTTAAGCTATAAAAAGGGGCTATGCTGTGAGTCATTGGAGATAGTTACTTCTTGGCTCGCGATCGAGCATCCGTGCATGGTTACTATAAAGCTGACGGTTGGAAGATATGGCATCCGCTGCCTGTCACATCCAGAGTTTAACGCGTTTGTGAGGATAACTTCAGGAAACGGCAAGAAAAGCAGTGACAAGTCGTAACGGTTCCAACAAACCACATGGAAGATGACTCCATCAAAAGAGAATCGAAAAGGTCATAGCGCCATATTCTAGGGGATTCCGTGTTGAAGTTCCGTTGATTTTAAAGCTTTGGTTCGAATCATGTTTTTGACTGCCAACGCAGTAAAAGCATACTATTTCCCCTACCCAACCATTTACGTGATATATATTTCATATCCACATCCAAATCGATTCAATATTCCTAATCAAATTAAATACAAAATTAAACCATATGTTAGTTTACCATGCAGTGATTCGTTTGCTCAAACTAACAAGATCATGAAATATACGTCTTCAAATGCATTTCATGATCATCTCTTCGAGTAATTCACTTAATTGAATTCCATATAAAATTTAATCCCTTATGAGGAGCACGGCAAACCAAGATATATAGAAATATGTATAGGGGTTTCGGAAACTGTCTGGATTGACCTCCTGTTTTTTAAACTTTAATATTAATAATTCATGGTTTCGAGGTCATTCTCAGGGTTGGTGTTCGACAATGTGGACGCCAACAATTTAAAGATAAATATAAATCAACAACTTAAAAGAATAGTTAATTAAATACAAGTCGGTTACTGACTTGGCGTCTGAAAGCCCCCATATTCAAATTTAGGAAATAGTTAACTTTAAAAGGAGAGTTTAGGATTTGATCCGGGCGAATTTGTCGCCTGTAAACTTCACTAAATCCCGAAAATCGAATATTTAAGTCATAAAATAAAGCACCAGTCTGTTAGTCAACCTTCTTTCTGTTAATATGGGATTCAGCGGTATAACCCAGAAGTACGATGGAGACCACCAAATCAAAAGATTCCAAGAGAGACGTATTCTTTTAAGAACAAGATGTAAGATTTCACTACAACGCTATAATGCGATTCTCCCACAATACAAGAGGACTTAACGTTATTTTCTCACAAAAAACCTGTCCGCTCTATCCGCTCCGCACAAGTGATCATCCAACGGATTATTCATCATCATCATCGGCACTACATCCGGGATCCGGTCTTGGCCTTTGTTAAATTTTCCATAATAGTTTGCTTTCCCGGGCAAGGTTATTAGCCTTGCGCCAACCAACGGATTATTAACATAGTGAAAAACGAAACAAAACAAAATCGAAAAAATCATCTACGTCGAAACCAGTGCATTAACGTAGTAATCTGGTTCGTATAGTGTGGTAAGATATTCCTGCATAAGACGCGGTTGTGGTCTGGTGCGTCGGTGACTTTGTTCCAACTTATTTGTAGCGCAGGTTTGAATAACATTGGTCACTACCATTCCAAAATGTTATAAAAACTCTTTTTCAAAATCACTGAGGGTCTGAAGAAAGTTTTGAAGGAGCTAAAAGCACCCTGCGGGCTACTGGTAGCTTTGGCTTTGGTGAAACTGACAAAGCGGAAGACGCTGCAAGAAGTCATGAAAGACCCTATCCAATATGAACGTTTATTACTAACGAGAGGAAATCGTAGCTATCACTGTACTAGGAAAGAAACTGATCACAAAGTTTGCTGAAAGTAATGTATGAGGTGAAAATGTCATCAACCATGAGGTGTAGGTGATCTATGTACCATAATTATCGAAGAATAAGCAAGGACCATAATCCTTAACGAGTTTTTGAAAGTAGAAGCTGCACCTTCATTCCACATAAAGCGTTGTGGGTGCCGAGGGAGAATCACCAACAACATTGTTGATTCCTGAGTTAAACTAAAACCAACATTTTCACGTCTTATCGTATAACAAAGCATATCAGAAACAGTACAAGGTTGTCAGATCCAAGAAAAGCCCATTTTGGTGACGAATGAGAAATGGGAACAAAAGCAATGTTCAGCTTCAAGTACTTTATTTACCAATATTAAGATCGATCTGTAGAGTACAGAACGAAGTATGTGAGATGGCATTACACCATGTTCCACCTCGAGGAGCCTCACTTAAAGCCACTGCACCTTTCAGTTAGACAACGCACTTGATAAATGTTAGATAGAAGAACGCAACGCTAGCACCGATATGGAAAGATGGTGCTATAGATCTAGATTGATTTATAGAAATAGTAAAGAAAGTTTTCAAATCCACGCTGTAAACAGGTTACAACCATAGCACGAAAACATCGGAACACGGCCGCGTGTTTGGAACTACGTCACAACTTGTTACTTAAGCTGCGGTTCCTACCTTATTGCTCAGGTGTACGGCGTTGATAATTTATTTAGATTTTCCTTTGGTGCTGTGTTTTTCATAGGGTGGAGTGAAAAAGCTAGCAATGTGACGAAACGGGCGCAGCATTAACGGAACTTTGTGAGAAAGTTATGTAAAATTCGGGTTTTGGTATACGAGAGGCTTTTGCTGGATGTACAGATCAAGTCGGGGTTACCAATATAGTGTTTTGCGCACTAGTAAAGAACATGATTCGAACCGAATTGAAAAGATTAGAACCAAAACACATACGCATTAAAAATACGGTTGCGTGCATGCGACGATGTTTCAACTGCCTTTTAAGTTGTGATTGGTTTGTTAATGCTCTGGTACGAGACGTTAATTATTTTTCGTTTCTCTGTTGGTGCTGTAGTCTTCACTGCGGTTCCATGTGCGTATGTGTCTATTGGAGTACCCAGTAAATATATTATGTTCAACTTCTGGGTATTGACGGCGTGACTAATTCGTGCGGAGTGGAAGAGCTGAGAAAGCGACGGAACGGGCGAAGCGTGTACCGGTTCTTTTTGGGAAGTGGCGTTAAGTGCCAATTTTACTACACGACAGCGTTTTGCTGTATAATATACGAGGCTGAATAAACGGTAATTTTACATTTTTACTTAGCAACAAGTTGCGAGCTAGATAATCTTATGCGTGTCTGTTGTTTGGTTTATGAAGATTAGGGGAGCCGGCTTGTATAGCGTTCGCGTTCGACTTTGTAGTCAGTAAGGCCATGAGCGACCAAGAGGTAGAAACGTCTGTTACAAAACGGATTATTATAACATTTTTAACAAATGAAGGAGTTAAATCCGACATTTTTTATCGACTGAAGGCACAGTTTGGTGATGATACTGTAGTGCTCTAAAAATCCCGACCACCTTTTTCCCCCATTCCTACATCCAAAACCCAGCAATATTACCCTAAAACACAAAATCCTGCCAAAACCCGAAAAAACCCAAACATGATCTAAAATTCACTATAAACGAATCTAATATTCGTTTATCGTTTCACATTTGCCCCACGGCATCATCAAAATCCAAAATTCAGAGATCGTTATCTCTATCTGAAAAATTCCATTAAGCTAAACAATTAGAAAACCAAATCCAGATACACATCCACATCTGCGCAATAGTTTCGTAAGAATTCAATAAATTGAATTCTTATCTTAAATAAACACTGAGCATCTCACTCAGGATACCAAAATCGGGATTTTTGTATGAAATTGTGCATTTTCGAGATACAAATCTCGATTTGTTTCTCTTTATAAAGGAACAGAAAAGTGATATCTGAGATCAGTCTACCGCACTCAGTATCCAGGTTCGGATGAGTATTAAGTATCCAGAATAAGCCCAGTAAAAATTCAATCTTAAAACTCAACACTAAAAATTCATTCATTATTAAAGTATTTCGAATGCCTTATAAAACTGTACACATAGGATCCAACTGATATTCAACCCAAGGAGGAGCTGACCAATAAAAGTTTACAGTAAGAAAATAGATCTTTCATTTTTTTTATAACACCCAAATATTCAGGCAAATCTCAGCGGAGACAAGGGCTTGCGAAAGCCAGAACAAGAGTCAGAGTAACCACAACCGACAACAGGACGTTGCTCTTCCCTCAGGCATATGAGGAAGCACGGCGACGACCATTTGTAGGACGTTTTTCAGGAGCGGTCTATAGAGATCCCTTCTCCTTTTAAGGACTAGGAGACACGCTCCCTGAACAAACCACTTACAAATACAACAATACACTGTATCAGAATCGTGTGTATACGTGGGCCAGAGAATTCAAAAGTGGGCGAGAACGTGTCGTTTCTGAGCCGAAAAATTCTTGCAACGATTTTTTTCGACTCAAAGGGAGTTTTAATGATTGATGTTCTTCACGAACAACGAACAGTGAATGCAGCTTACTACTGTCAGTTGTTACAGTCGGCAAAAGCCGCATATCGATAAAAAAGACGAGGTATGCCCATTCGAGATGTCATCCTACTTCATGACAAAGCCAGGCCTCACACCGCGTCTTTGATAAGAAAGATATGGGCTGGGAAACATCGAACATCTTCCTTATAGCCCAGACTTGTCTCCCTGTCACTATTTATTGTCATCAACCTGTACACGCACACTTGAAGGAATCACTTGGAGGAAAAACATTCGAAAGTAATGAAGAATTCGAAAGGCAGAATAAAAGGATCAACCCATCACAGTCCTCGGATAACATCGCTCTCGGCTCTGCTAATGTGAACCTTTGATATGCACATGACATATTGAGGTAGTTGGCAGGCAAAAGAAATGTAGAGCCTTTGTGCCACGTAGAGATTAGTGAATTCGACCAACATTTTATAAGACCGAAGGTTGAGTTGGCCTTCAAGATTATCTCGTCAATGTGTATGAGGAAATATGGCTTTCTGTCACATAAAATGTTAAGGTCACAAACCGAGTGAATCGATTGTTAGGGATTGATAAATTGATATTGGATTAATAAATGGGAAAAAAAATCCACATATCATCAACCTGTACACTCCCCAAAACGGCTGGCACTGTACGTCGCGGTAATACCTCACCGATATGCACGGTCAACCTCGAAAGGGGTTAGGTCACAAATGGCAAAAAAAGCCAAACCAATTCAAGGGAAAAGGGCTCAAACCGCACGAGGAACCAATAAAGGCACCGTGGGCGCAAGGCAGGCCGAAGCCGTTCTGACAGTACATAACAAAGCGCCCATCCAAGGTAAAATTGCATAAGATGAGGGGGATCAACGGTGCCAAAAACACGGTTGACACAACCAGACGGC
This sequence comes from Microdon myrmicae, assembly GCA_963931805.1. Lineage (NCBI taxonomy): Eukaryota > Metazoa > Arthropoda > Insecta > Diptera > Syrphidae > Microdon > Microdon myrmicae. Next base: position 111,988,046 of record OZ007499.1, on the reverse strand, counting down.
GGTAGGGTGTCGACAAGAAGCGAAAAGCAAAAGTTGGGAAACCCCAACCCGACCGCAGTAAACTCTCAACTCGGCAAAAGTTGTTTTCAGCTTTCGCCAACCAATGTCCCGATTGTCAAACTCCCTTTGGTCATTGGCCGTAGAGACACTACGGCCCTAATCGTGGACACCGGCGCTGAGATCAGCCTTTTAAATCCGAGGGCACTTCACCCAACACATGTTGTGGATGTGCAATAATCCACGATACTCCAGACGCCTTTTTGGCAAGGCAAGTCGAGGGGATGCTGCCATGGGTATCTCAAGTATACCACGAGATTCCTTGCAGCCTCCAAGTAATGGATTCCCTGCCCGGGTTATCGGAGGCTTGTTAGATTACGACTTCCTGTCGAAAAATTGCAGGATCAATGGACACGGTGGTTGTTTTGAGATTCCCCGAATAACCGTAAATACCGAAAGGTTTCCGTTGATTTTGCGAATAATAAGACAGGACGCGTTGAGCTTAGGGCAGCCGAACGGGGAACTGTGCCAAAGGGACCTGACAAGGTCCATACTGCGACTGGTATTCATCCGGAGACCCTACTCACACAGGGGATGGCTGCAAAACAACGTTTGACCCCGTTATACCAACAAGGCCGCACCCCGAAAGCCGAAAAGGCGTCAAAGAAGGGAAAGCTTTGATGGAAGGCTTACAAACAAACCCTTTGTAGGTCGAAATACTTCTGAGCAGACCGATCAGGCTCAGGCTTCTCTGCGAATACATCTTCGCCTTTTATTAAGGATTTTTGTCGAGAGAAGTCATTAAATGAGTCTAAAAAGCATTTTTTAAGACCGGGCCCAAGACTATAGGAACCAAACTGTAAATTCAAAACTATAGGCGCAAAACTATAAGCGCAAACAATAGGTGCAAACTAGGGCGCTTACGAAAGACAACTGGGCAAGTGGAGTTACCCTTACCCAGGGAATAATAATTCTCCGTAATTCTCCTAGAGTTGCGAGTTAACACGTCAACGGAACTCTATCCTGATGACGAATCGAGTGATCCCGTATCCGAGAACAAACCTTCGAAGAAAAAACACCTGTTCTCGGGTGGTAAGTCTTTGGATAAATCTACACATCTTAAAGGCGACCACTTGACCTGCACCAATGCTAGCTAGCGTATAATATCTTCGAAATCAACGTGGTCAGATAAATGTCAGCAAGCATTTGGGTCAACCCAATCCATTGCAAACCCCTTTAATTTGACCACGGATGCGAGCATAGAAGCACTCAGAGCCGTGTTATCTCAAGGCGAAATAAGAAAAGCTCCACCTATACCAGTCATACATTAAATAACGTGGAGTGAAACTGCTTCACTCATGTGACGGAGGTATTAGCCGGGTTGGGTGGGCGCTAAGACTTTCCGCTGTTATTCAGAGGAACATAGATGCGAGGGACACTCGCCATCAAAATAGAGAAAAAGGCGGGGGTTAATTCACGGCAACCAGTGGTGTATTGGGAGGGGAACGTGGTGGAACGACGTTCCCTTACCTTTTTTCAGAATCGGAACGCGTTCCAGTACTTTTTTAGTAGAAATTTTTTTAATTGCAAATGAAAATTATATTTTAAATTGGCGAATTTGAAAAACATTTCAAAAAATATGTTAACTAACAGAGTATTTATCTTGCTTTTTGTGCTAATCCATATATTTATTTAATGTATTTAAGTGTTAATTTATTTAATGTTATAATTTGTTTGTTTGCCTTGTGTGTAAACCCAATTCGGTTTCGGTGGTGTAGACTTTCACAAGTTTCGAAGTCGAACGCCGTCGAGGTCGAATTGCGGTGTCAGCGTTGACAAGAGGAGAAACAGAGAGAGGTCAGCGGAAAAGTGAGATATTTTGAGGAAATTTAAATATTTTAACAGATAAAAATATATTATAGTGCTAATTAAATAATTTAAGTTTAAAAAAAAAATCAGCTATTAAACATTTTTTTTTTTTATTAGACCTCTCTCGGGAGATCAAAAACGTAAACAACCCACTTTGGGCAGTTTCTTTGGAAAAAAACTTAAAACGCAAAAAGAAGAAAATGCTCGCGGATTACGATCTAGATTTAGTGCTACAGAAATAATTGATCATAAAGGAAATCAATAGAAATCCAAAATCTGTCAACAAATAGGAAAAATTGAAGGAAACTTACCTATTATCATACATGAATCTAACACTTTAAGTAAAAAGTCAGGTCTTATTATATATTTAAAATGCGAGATCGATAAAATAAAAGATCCTCATTTCTTGTTTCTTGATTTAATTGAACTGCAGGATCAAACAGCTAACACCATAACAGAGGTTCTCTTAAAATGTTTGGAGAAAAATGGTTTTGGGGATAATTATTTAAAACACCATTTAATTTCATTTGCAAACGATGGGGCCAGTGTTATGTTAGGAAGAAAATCTGGAGTAGGAACAAGACTAACACGGAAATATCCGAATGTAATTACGTGGCATTGTCTAAACCATAGGATCGAATTGTCGGTAGGAGATGCTATTTCTGAGGTTAATGGGGTTAATCATTTACAAATATTTATGGACAAGTTATACTCCTTATATAGGTAATCTCCGAAAAACCAAAGAGAAATTGAAACATGTGCAGCTGCGCTCGGTGTGGAAATGTAACGTATTGGACGTATATTTAACGTCAGATGGGTGGCCAGCTCCTTTAGGACTGTATCAGCAGTTTGGCAGAATTGGTCATCTTTATCCCTTCATTTCGAAAATGCGAGTAAAGACAACAACCGCACTAAGACGGAACAATCCATGTTCAATGGATTATATAAAAGAATATCATCGAAACAATTTATTCAAGATTTGGCCTTAATGTATGATGTTCTATTCGAGCTATCTATTCTATCAGAAGCATTACAAAAAAGAGAAACTTCAATAGTATATGCAGACAAATTGATTCGCCGCACAATCATTTATTTAGAACATTTAAAAAATCCTGAGAAAGAAAAGAAGTCGTTGGAAGCAGCTTCTGCTTGTGGAATAATGCAATTATCTTCAATTACGTTAACAGATAATAAAATGGCAAAATTGATTCACAGAAATCAATTCCTAATTAGTATTATTTATAATATGAGGAATAGGTTAAACACCACATCAGCAAGTTGTTTAGATTCAGATGGAATTTTGACTTCCGACAGTTCCGACATTGTTAAAGAATTGCGAATTCTTGAACCAACCGAATGGCCATCTGTATTTAATTTGGAATTTGGAGAAAAGGAAGTAGAATCTCTCTGCCAATGCTTTAATTTACCCTTGGGGAAAACATTAAATGCCTTTAGAGATTACTTGGCTTGTGGTGGTCGTAACATTTTAGACGATTTGGAAACTTTAAAAAAATATTCTAAAATTATAGCCTGCAGTTCTTCAGAATACGAGCGTGGTTTTAGCAGCATGAATTTAATTGTAACGGAATGAAAATCACACATTTTAATTGATCATGTTGCAAATTTATTGTTTATTAAACTCCATGGACCATCCTTGGAATTTTGGAATCCAATTTTTCACGTAAAAACCTGGTTGCGTTCTCATCGATCCGCTATTGACCAGCAGACTAAAAGAGCAGGGGCAAATGATAAAAATGTGTGTGATCCTATTTGGGAGTTTTTGTAGTACACCATAAGTATACTACACAATAATAATATCTTTCTGATTTTCATCTTTTTTTGAATTTCCTTTTTTGTGTTCGTTAATATTTTGTATAGTAAGAATAAGAAAAAATAAAAACTTACATGGAAAAAAATAGTTTGCTGAAAATAGGACTTTTTTTTGCCCCCACTATGCGTTCCCTTACTTCTTATTTTACGAATACATCACTACATATCCCCAAATCAACGTTGAATTCAATGTCAAACAAATTGAACCAAACGTTCAATTGTCGAACATTGAATTCAATTCCTTAAAATTCAAACATCGCAACGCATATCTTCATATGCATTGTATGTGCAATTATCAATTCCCAAAATCCAAAGTTTAAAATAAATGTGCGATATGGTGTAACCGGAGTGGCCAGAACTAATTAATACAATTATTATTTATAATTTATTATTATAATTAATACGATTCCAAAAACATTGCTGGCCTTGAAGAGGGGAGTTGTTCCGACGTATGCGACTGGGGACAGAGGCTGCTGAGGATTTCCATGTATTGTACTCACAGACCAAAGGACTCCATTCCCCGAGCTAAGTCCAACAGTAGCAGCAATAACAACAGAACACCGGTAGCCCGGAACAAATGGATGATAAAAAGGAACATCTCGTGGATCACCAATAAAAAAATTGTAAGTACGCTCTAATATATTATTTATTTATTTACCCTTCAGTCAACACCCCACTCCCTTCCGCAATAAATCGACATTAAAAAACAAACATTTTATGAAACCTTAACATGTTGGGGAAAGTTGTAAATAAACTTGTATATTTAGTGTGTTTGTTAACAATATATTTAAGCTTATAAGAACCCTCCAATAATCAAAATAAAAGTCGACCAGTTATTGAAACAAAACAAGTTAAAAAAGGCATAATATTTATTTAACAAATCACATCATTCCCTAATACGCGTACGAGATAAGTGGCGAAGCGAAACTGGTCCTAACCAGGGCAGGAGAGGCAACCAACGGGGCTGGAGCAGCTACAGCTAAGGGTGCTGCAGCAGCCTTGATTAGAGCTGGAGCTGGTGCGGCATATGCAATTGCGGGTGGAGCGGCCCTAATTAAGGCGGGAGCGGCAGCAACTAATGGTTCACGACGTACAATAGCATTGAATCCATTGACAGGATCGGCAGTATAGTCAACGATGCGCCTGTAACCATCAGCATCATTCAACGAATATTGTCCTTGAACAAGTCCTCCATCACGGCTTTCAACTTGATTTTTTGAATCGCCGGTGAGTGCATCTTGAACATCATATCCGTAAGTGTATTGGGGATGTGGGTCAACTTCTTCAACATGGGCAACGGCAGCCAAAGGAGCGGCTGGAGCTAGAAGTCCGGCATTAACAACAACAATGCAGGCAAGAGCTACTACGACCTGCAAGTGTAAGATGGAAATTGATGTTAAGTTTAATCCTTTTAATCCAGTTACAAGAATTCGGTCTCACTTTGAATGTCATTTTGATAGAAATATTTTTTTGAGCTGGTCGAAATTCAGTTGGTAAATGTGAACTGATTTATTCAGCGAATTAAGCTGCTTTTATATTTCAACTGGGGCAGCGAAGCGACACTGAAAACGAAAAGGGAAAATTGGTGGGTGGTCATTGCGTCAAGGTCGACACGCGTACTCGTATGTACTCTACACACCATAAGGCGTTTCTTCTCTGGCAAGAATAGGCAAGGAGGAGGACGGCAGAGCGGACGCATGGCTTGTAGTTAGAAGCGGCTGGACACAAGAAAATTGTCAAACGCGAACTCGTTGATCCTCAAACCATGGACATGTATCTGCAGTGCATATCAACCATATCTAATGGGCATCAGGCGGGATTGCATGACAGATACAACGCACGTTTGCGTTCAACGGTGGCTGCTACGTGCCGTGGATTAAGTCGCTGGTTATGTAAACTGTATAGAGCCATAAAACTGTTTTCCTCCGGCGAGTGGGTACTTATAATTCGGAAATAAGGTCTGACAATCACAAAGAGTCAAATACTGATCAGATTCTAGATGTTTGAAGGGCGATTGTCCATTTGTGGGTACTTACATTAATCGACTTATGAGGAATTACATCAAATAGAATAGTTCATGTGTGTAATAAACCTTATGAAAAACATACGATCTATTCAGAACTATGATAGGCTTGTCTGGGTTTGGAGTTTTATGAGCTGATTGAGACTAACCAGTTCCCACTAAATTATTATTACTATAGAATGCAGCGGAGTATGCCGTTTTAAAAGGTGCTGTAACTTAGCGGTTACGATCGGACTTGGGACATTTGAAAGAGTTAGGGTTCCACAAGATTGCAGAAAATATCTCTGACTGTACAAAATTGTGCGATTAGTACTATAATATCGGTAAAAACCGATAGGTTTTGGTTATATCTATTGAAACTTTAAAATATATATTTATACTCCAACCCCAATATTTCGTGCCATTGAGCGTTTCTGTAAGTCTAAATTTGTCTCCGATTTTAGAAGCTCCGATTTGTCAATAGTGGGACGCAGTTGCATCGTCTCGATTCGCGATAGGGCGTGAAGGTTGTTATGTTCTGTACTCCTGAGACGCATTGGATTTGTGACAGAGCTATTCCTCGAAGTCAAGGTGTCGTTCCTCTCGAGCCGATGCAATTCCTGATTTCTTTTGAAATATGAAAGTCAAGGGTTTGTGATCTGTCCTGATTGCAAGTTGGCATGTTTTGATTATGTGCCGGAGGTACTTAATTGCTCTGTATGGCGAGAAAAGCCAGGTGCAGTATGGTCGTTGGGTAGGGTCCAGGTCCAGTTTCCTAACGTACTCTTGCCTGAGAATGCTCCCCATTACAGTGTTTGACGCATCACACTGTACAGATAATGGTGACCTTTTCGATAGAGTGCCATAATAAGGCAGCGTTATGCAGCTGCTCTGTGGATATACAAAAAGCATTGACAGCTGACTCTGAATGAACGGTCGGTTTCATTGGCCCTTACTAAGTACTCGTTGAGAGGTGCCTGGATATTCGCAGCGTTTTGAAGTGTTGGACGGTAGAAGTTTAGAATATGCAAGTAACGTTTATAGGCCGAGAATACTGCATTAACGTGTCTAGTCAGTTCGTTATCGGGCAGACACCTCGCCCGTAAATGCTGGAGCTTAAGAATTTGCTATTTTATTCTTTGAGGTGGCATTTTTATAGAGAATTTAACAAGTCTCGGATATGAACCGAATATCGCTGGAGAGACTTGCTAAATAAGGCCAAGATTGAATCCCGGTTGTAGTGCCGATGATGGTGGCGGCATTTGCCTAGTTGGATTGCCAGGCAATTTATATTCCCGGAAGGGTTTGAGCACTTCTTTCAATCATCGCGAACATTATGTTCTTTGATGCTGTGAGTATAACTTCGATGAAAGGATACCACAAATTAAATCCGCAAAAGTCCAAACCTTTGGACGTTTGCGTTGCGTCCCTGAGACCGAAATTCATCGCCTTGAATTCGAATAATCCAAAATCTACAGTGTTTGGTATGCCGTTTGACGCCATTGGAATCTGAGAGTAGGCACTCATAGGGTCAGGTGTCGAGAAGAGTGTATGACTTAGTAGGAAACGTCGTGAAGATGCGCTATGGGGTACTCATCCGAAATGCTCCGAGCGTGAACACGTTCCTATATCTGAAACTCTTACACATCCTTATCAAATGGGACGAAATTTAATTTATCAGCACACACTGTACCAATAAATATGACTTTTTTCATTTCACCAGCCTCTGAATTCCTTTTTAAACAATTGGGAATTCCAGAAAAATTGAAATAACATCATAGACGTAATTGACCATAGGTACCTCTTAATATTTTGAGGTTTACGTCGCAACAGACGAGCACAACGCTACGTCAACCAAAATTTTGATTGTGGGAGATTTTAAAATACACAGAGGCAATTCGTATGCTGTTTATGAATTTCACCATCAACGTTCATAATTAATATAAACATATTTTTCAAAATTTATGCCGAAAACTGAATCGTGTCCGAAGCTCATAATAATGTCTCCAATTTGACGATTAGTAATCCATTCATATGAATCATTACAATAACATGGAGAAAATTTATTGACACATTTGTAAGATATTAAACTACTGGATGCATATTTATTCAGTTTGCGTCCGAGTGTTTAAGTAGTTTATGTGATCAAAAAGTGAATTGAGAAGTTTTCGTTGTAAATGTGATTTATTGGTAATTGAATTGTGATGCTACACGTGTTATGACAAACGAGTAACAAGAAACACGATCAATAGGGTATTGTTTGTATTTTTTAGCGCAGATTTTTTTTCTTTTTCTCTTTGTACCCTCTAATAACGAAAGTTTTTAGCTTGTGGTATGCATATATTACTGTGTAAGAGATATGATGTTCTTCCGGAATTTTTTATTTAATTCACATAGGAATCTCTGACACTTTCAGCTTTTTAAATTAAAAGTGGGCAGGAAGAAAGAAAAAAAAATTACATAATTTATTATGACAATAACAGAAAACCGTCAACTGAACCTACGTACTCGGCTCTACCCTTGTACCAATTACCTCTCTGAAGAAAAAGAATGACATTATAGGTAAGGCCTTAAAGTAACTTTCTGGTGGTTTCAAATTCCATAGCTTGCGATAACAAAGGGCTGCACATGTGAAAACTTTGTTTCAAACTGTAAGAATTAGTCGGGACAATTTAAATACTAAAGCGTACAAAATATAGTTTTAAACTTAAGCTTAATTATCACAACTAAGTAATGAATTTCAGTTCAATTTGGTTACAAACAGTTTTTCATTTGATATATGATTGCCGTTAAGGGTAGTGGCAACTATTTCACTTTTTCTGATTTTTTTGTATTGGCTTAAATGATGTTGAAACATCCCAAAAACGATATCCAGTAGCAACTGGAGTCCAAAAAAAAAAAGTATAAATGCTCCTCAGAGCTAAATTTCTGAATCAATCTCAAATGCTCCGAAATGCTACAGTAGCATGCTGTGGTTTTTAAGCTCAGTTAGTACTTTCATAAATGTTAATATAAGAGATATAAATGGCGCTGGTACAGGTGTAGTATCCCACTAGATAAACCCCTTTTAACATAATATTCGTATTAATTCAATTAACATAATATTCATAATGTTAATATCGCACACGATGCGATTCTTCGTTAATTGCCCAGCTATGACGTACAGTCATTCCCCAAGCTATACGCTATCTAATTACGAGTACGTTTTTTCTTGCATCGTTTCGAATCTCGTCAAAATCAATCGCCACACCCGGCATGGGGTATTGCTGCGGCTTTGCCGTACGCCAGGTGTCCCATTAAATTGCTTATGCTTGCCAAACTAAGGCATATGAACAATGACAACGCCATCGGCAATATTAGTTAATTAAGCGAAACGAATACTTGAACCAAGGCTGTACTTTAAGTGGATCCATAAAGTGGTAATATCAATTAAGCAACGCAAATGACTCGTATCGGGCAATTGGACTCAATAAGGGTCAACGCCAACTGAGCGAAACAGCGGTAGGGTAAATGACTTGCGCTTGGAGTCAGAAGAATTAGTTGCTTCGCTTGGGATTATGCCCTAATAATTTGGGTATAAAAGGAGTGGCTGCAAAGAGAATAGGGTTAGAGTTAAGTGATCAAGCAAAAGGTCACAGCACAAACAACAAAAGAAAAAAATCCTTTATACATATATAGCTCTCCGCCTACTCACTCTTCCCTTGCTATTTAGGAAGCAGTGGTAAAGTATAATTGAGTGGTAATGTAGTGTTCAACATGTCTATGAAATGACCATGAAAAATAATATCAAATGAATCAACTGCACTTGTCACAATTAGCAAGTGTCACGTAACCAGCATTCATTGTCGACGATAATTCAAGGTCGATTCTTTTCATTGAGTAAAAGAAACGAATTGTTCCAGTTACGATTTGAAAGAATCATATGACACCCGCTGGCGAGCTTGCCACTAGCGAGCGATTCACAAATTAATTGGGTCAAATCGTGTCATTGTTCTTACACTATGCCCTAAGCTGGTGATAGAAAATAGAATAGCATGATAAGCAAATTGTATTGAGTGAATTTTCAATTATGAATGAAATGGCTTGTTAAGCAAAATTGTATAAGTAGACTAAGAAGTTTGTGAATAATTGAGTGGTTGATTGGGAGTATAAACACCCCAGTAATTTCGATAATAAATCAATCAAAAACCTATTGTGGAATTTGATTCACCAACCGCGGCGATATCGCCATCCAATTTCAGCGGGCTGCCCTTAAACAGCAAACCATTAGGGAAGCTTTATCGTAGACCATCACAGATTACGAAGGTTATATATTTCCAGCCAATTACCCGATCAAATACATACGAGGGTTGCCTCTTATGTTTCGGGATTTGGCAACCCTAGTGTTGCAATCCGGCAATTGACAGCTCTGTCGTAAAGTTGGACATTTTTGAGGTTATACGCAATCAGAACGTTTTGACATACGAGCGCTATTTGTGTTGTTTACAGTAACTTAAAAGATTCATCTCGGCCCAAAAATGGAATTAAGTCGTCAACATTTTCGTGCGATTATTTTTTACAACTTTCGGCGTGGATTAACTCAGCAACAGTGCATGGATGAACTTAATTCAATTTTTGGCGATGAAGCTCCATCAAGGACCAGTGTTTATCGATGGTATGGTGAATTCAATCGCGGTCGTAGTTCACTCCAAGATGAATTTCGTGAAGGTCGTCCAAAATCAGTTGTTGTTCCGAAAACCATTGATGCTGTGTGCGAACTTATATTGGAAGATCGTCATGTGACCTATCGTGAGATTGAGACAACTTTAGGCGTTAGTGGGACCAGCATACATTCAATATTGCATAAACATTTGACTGTCAAAATAATTTGTTCGCGTTGGATCCCACACAATTTGTCAATCGCCCAAAAAAGGGTCGTGTCAATTGGTCGAAAGAAACAGGTTCTTCGAAACACGTCTATGACATCGTGACAGGTGATGAATCGTAGATTTACGCGTATGAGACCGAAAGTAAACAGCAGTCGACTGTCTGGGTGTTTCAAGATGAGCCAAATCCAACAAAAGTTGTTCGCGCACGAAGCACTTCCAAGCAAATGGTCGCCTGTTTTTCCGGAAAAACTGGACATGTCGCAACCGTACCACTAGAACAACGCAGAACAGTCAATTCTCAGTGGTACACAACCATTTGTTTGCCAGTTGTCTTCCAAGAAATCAGGAAAACCAACCGCCGAAGACGGATCACTCTTCACCACCACAATGCGAGCTCTCACACATCGGCTGCGACAACTGCATTTTTGAGCACCCAAAACATCGATTTGATGGGTCATCCGCCGTATAGTCCTGACTTGGCACCGAATGACTTCTTTTTATTCCCGTACGTAAAAAACAAACTGAGAGGTCAACGTTTTTCGACACCTGAAGAAGCGGTTGCTGCATTCAGAATGCATGTGTTGGAGATACCTCAATCAGGGTGGCAAAAGTGCTTCGACAATTGGTTCAAACGCATGCAAAAGTGTATAGATCTTAATGGGGAATATTTTGAAAAACAATAAAGTGACTTTCGATGACCAATATTTGTTTTTGTTCTCTAATCCCGAAATATAAAAGGAAACCCTCGTATCATTACGGGGCAACTTCGTATAATAATTAAACGAAGTCTTACTATTTCATAACGGAATATGATTGTTGATAGTTACATCTTATAATATATATGACAAAAACTATGAGTAAAAAAGGAAAACTGAGATGTAGAGTACATAGATAGATGCCGGTGTTGAAACTTAAAATTAATAATAATGATTACAGGATAAAATAAATAAATAAATTAAGGGCGAAAACGACATCAGAGGCCTGATTTTTATGATGTTTTCGTGAATTGTTTTTTAAAGGAAGGAATAATTTAAAGTGACTGGCGCTCGGAGGTCATTTTATTTATATTTTGATCTACATAATGTAAACATAATACATAATTTTGAAGAGTTTTTCTCGGAAATTGCACGAGTTATATGCTGCTATTCATGATGGTCCGTCGTTGGAGTTCAGTGTCGACGTGCAGTCTGGAGGTCACAAAATTAACCTGGAGGAAATTCATAGAGTTTACTAACAATGTATAGATATTTATTTATTAGTTGAATTCACGTTTATTAAAAAATATGAAAAATTGAACAATTAAGAAGTATTTGAAAAAATAGTGTTTTTTTTGTCATTTAATCGCTTTGTTTTTCCTTAAAAAAATACGTTTAAAAGGTTGTTTTTTCTCCAAAACTAATAGGTAATTTAAAACAAATAATATAAACTCTCGTTTGTAATTATCAAACAACTATTTTTCGAGAGACACTGCACACGCCATTTGGAAAAAAATCACATATCGAAAAAAAAGTATTTTAAAAAAAATTTAGGCGTTGGCGGTAAACTGTAGCGGGCACCGTCATTTCATTTTTCAACATTATTTTATTTTCGTTTTTTTCTTAGATGCTAAGTTATAGGGCAGACAAAAAATGTTTAAATTCTAGCTTACTTATCTTATTCATGACCTACTGATCCTGCGCAGATGCTCTAAGCAAAACTTCACATGTCTACTGTTTAATCAACTGCCCAATCTTCCTCTCCTCCATTACTCTCCACATTAATCCCCGTAACCTACGGAACCCTCGTCTTTTCTAACTGCCAGTATACAACACTTCCTACGGCACTAACGAACCCCTTTCACGACTGCTGCGAAAGGCAAATTCGTACCCTTCCTCTTTTGATTTCAATTTCACCTATCCTGCTCTCAGAGTTGCCCCCCCCCCCCCCCCCCCCCTCCCGATGCCGCCAACCCGTCGCCCACACTCTTAATACCCGCACACATTCCAACTCTTAATCCTCCTATCCTACCACCCTATCCTTCACCATCATACCTCTTACACTTTCATCTATCCACCTTGCCTTTCAATTAAGGCAATAAGGGGTGGTAGCCCCATTAGACTAAACTACGAGTTCATATACGTTTGTGCACCCCTTATGCCTCCTTTCGCCTACTCAATTAAATTCATAATACCTTAGTTTTTAAGTTAGTTGTTAAGTTTACGTCTTTCTTTATATATATATATATATATATATATATATATATATATATATATATATATACATATATATATATATACATATATATATATATATATATATATATATATATATATATATATATACAATTAATACTGAAAATCAATTTTATGTGATTAAATATTATTAACTTTTCAGGACCACCTTTTGGCTAGAGCCAGGGTTCGGATTTAGGCACTTTTCACAATCACGGCCCAAAAACTGATTCGATCCATACTCCCAATAATAAATGGGGTTTAAAGAACAAATTGAGAAACAGGGTCTGAATTCGAGAAAAGGAAAGGAGTTTTGTTCCCCATGACAACATTAAGCCACATACATCTTTATTGATCCGACAAACATTAGAAGACTTCGGCTACCCAGTTTCAATTTTAGAAGTAAAGAGAAATTGCACGACGCCAAATCAGTTGAATGCGCAAGATGATTCAATACATGGAATTGCCTCCGGGAAACATTTGACGAACAAAGAGTTAAGTGTGACTCGGTAGATTATCTTGCAAAGAGGACCAAGGCTCTAGATCACGATTTTCTAGTCGAATCCGTTAATTCTGGCCATTAGACCATTTAAAAATTCTTGATAATATGCGCCAGTAACTGTTTGGCCAGATGGAACGAATTTCCTCTGGATAATTTATTTGCTATCGAAGAATATAATGGGCCCTTTCATTTTTGATGGAACTTTCCATTCTGTACTTGAACGCATGGTTTTTGAATATACTGAAACCACCATGTTAGTCACCTGTAACAATTGACTTCACAATTCATCATTTCTGGCCACTGCGATTATTATTATTTTTTTTTTTTTTGGAATGTGTCAAAGTGTATGGAACAAATTTTGCACTGATTTTGTTTTGACCAAATCCAAAAACGTTTACTTTACGTACACAAACACCGCCACTTAAGGCATACAAATTTATCAAGTTTTGCTTGTGTTGTACCACAGGAATGGAACCAACATAAATTAATTCTTCTTACCTTGCTTCATTGGGGGTTTCCTTTTTTACTAATAGGGTATTATATTTCTATGATTTTATAAAACCACTCTTTGTTACAATCTAGATATTATATTTCTATGAATTTACGAAACCACATTTGTTACACTTTCGCTACTATATTTCCTTTACCCACCTGTGGGTTGGTTATTTACTCTTCTCACACGATGCGTTTCATTCAGCTTGCACCTTGAACGTATAACCCAATTGCCTGACACGAGTCTGGTTTTTCGCAGATCTCAGCACTTTGAATAAAGCTGGGTTAAAAGGTTATTAATTGCTTTTGAAGGTGTAGTGTTGTAGTGCTCCACGAAGCCTTACCATTTACCTCCCTTATTTATTTCCTTTTCTCCATATCATCCATCCACATCCTCAAATTGAATCAAATGTCAAACAAATGGAACCAAACGTTCAATCGTCGCACATTGATTCAATTCCATCAAATAAAACCCTAAATAAAACGAAACATGTAAACCAGATGCTCACCTATAGACGCATCATCAACAATTACTGTTCAGAACCATAAAATGCATGCCTGCAATTTTATAATTTTCAAAGAATTTCCTTTAGACGAATTTCCTAACAAATGTTTGTTTTTTTGCACGTCTATATTTTGGGTCATTAAATACCCATTTACAGATTACCTCTTAAGAATTTTGTCTACACAAATCCTATTATTACGCTGCCGTAGCGCTGATAAAAAATATTTTTTCTATGTTGCCTTTTATCCAACAAAATGCAATAAAGACAATGATGCACCGAGGTTTCATTTTTCTTCTGAATCGTTTTTGAGTTCAGTTGCGCAGAATGTCCTAGCGGACGGACATATTAAATAAAAATAATAAATAATAGAAGTGTTTTTAATTGACTGTTTCAAAAACTCCGTGAACGCGACCTTTCCCTCGATTCCCGAGGAAGCACGGCGCGGCACGAGAACAGTGTCATATGACTTGTGTGACACATGTTCTCGAATACGAAGCAAAATGTGCATTCGTAATGTGAAACCGTGTGACAATGGCCGATATCCAGGTGCAGAGCTTGTTTTATGAGCATGAAGCAAAAAGAATGCATTTAGCGTGTAGCTTTGGGAACCCAGAATGGGTCGTACCATATTGTATGTTAATAGTTATGATCAAGTGCAATATGAATACAGATTGACGGTAGGCAATAAGAGTGCAGCTTTGGAAAGCGAGTATACGTCATGGGTGGGCAATTAATGAGTATTCGAATATATGAGTGTGCGATATGAGTGTTAATCAACAATGAGCTCAGGATGATTGCATAGTGTGCATAAATGAGTTATGGGGCTTATAGCGGGATGCAACACGTGAAAATTGTTCTTTGTTAGTATATTAACATCGACAAAAAATTGCCTTGGGAGGACTGTTATAATCTTTGTTATTTATAAACCGATTGCAGAAAAATTTATATTAACGGAAAGAGTAATATCACGGCTTTCAAGCAGATGACACTGTGGGGAAGAAGTATGTGCCAGGCACGGGCGCTAGATCCACTTCTCATCCCCATCATCCACTAAACGTTGCACCAAACACAAACGAATGATCGCCGAGGGAAGCAGAAAACATCAATCACAGGAGAGAACGAAACACTGGGAGTTACGTTATACGGGTACTTTTATTTTCAAAACACAAAACAATTCAAATATTTCACACGTTATAATCCACAAAATTAATGTATAAAATTGTTCTTTCACATTTATATATATATATATATATATATATATATATATATATATAAATATATATATATATATATATATATATATATATATATATAAAGTTTCCGACCTAACAAAGATACAAGACGTCTTTTCTTAAAATTTATTTTTATTTTTCTACATAGTCTCGTTGTAACTCTACACACTTCTCTCAGGGATGCTCCATCAATCTAACCCATACAAATACTACTCGGCGTTTTTCTCTGCAAAATAACAGTTCACGAAGGTGATTGCCTCCTCGTTTGACGAAAATCGATGGCCTCCGATCACAATTTTGAGATTAGGGAACAAAAAGATCTCGCATGGGGCTAGATCTGGTGAGTAAGGCGGATGGTCAAGCAGTCCTAACCGTAATTCGTGGATGTTCCCCATGGCAACCGCTGAGGTGTTAGTCGGCGCATTGTCTTTGTGAAACAGGATTTTCTTTTTCTGTAAATGTGGCCGTTTTCCCACAATTTCTGCCTTCCGTTGGTCAAGTATTGATCCCTAGTATGCTCCTATAATGGTTTTTCCTTTTTGAAGATAATCGATTAAGATAACTCCATGACTATCCCAAAAAACAGTAGCCATCACTATCCCAGCCGAAAAAATAGGGTTTGCTTTTTTTGGAGCCGATTCCCCCTTTGCAGTCCACTGTTTTGACTGTATTTTTGTTTCGGGCGTATAGTGGTGTATCCAAGTTTCATCGACAGTAATTAATCGGCGTCAAACCTCCGGTTTATTGCGCCTAAAGTGCGCCAAGAGAGAGCGTTGGGAATGTTCACTCGAACACGTTTTTGGTCTAACATGAGCAAACGCCTCACCTAACGCGCGGACAGCTTTCTCATGGCCGAATCTTGATTTAATATGTGACATTTATATATTATCATAGCCTCTGTTATCTCGCTCACTTTAATCCGGCGGTCGTCTAGCACCATTTGATGAACTTTAGCGATGTTATCGTCAGTTGTTGCAGTTTCTGGACGCCCCGAACGTTCATCGTCTCCCAACCTCTCACGGCCGCGTTTAAATTTAGCTGCTCAAAATTTCACTGTGGTAAATGATGATGCTGAGTCCCGATACAAAGAGTCCACCTCATCTTTGATTTGCACAGGCGTATTGCCTTTCGAAAACAAAAAAATTAATGTCAACTCGATACTCAATGATGTCCATTTTCACAAAAACACTCACATCGTCTCACTCAAATGACTGTGAAATAAAAACTACGTGTTAAAAATGGCTGAAATTTTGGCGAGTAACTGCCAACTACATTCACTAGCTTTTATTAGCGATTGCTGCTATTTTTGCGTTGACGTCGGAAACTTTTCAGCCCACCCTATTATATATTCTGATTTGCCTTTCGACGATAGAACTTTGTTTGTTTTTTTAAATGTTTATTTCAGTAAAAAGAAAAAAGAATTGGTGCCAATTTTGTTTTTTTTTTAAGTTAAATTGAACCTCTATATGTATATATAATTTTTTTTGTACTAGGTGTATAAATAAGTTTCCGCTGTTGTCTATACAAAAACAGGAATTTATTGTGAAAGAACGGTACATTACGTTTTATTCAAAGTATTGTCCTTTACTAGACACTACTTTTTCCCATCTTTCTGGTAGCATCCGTTGTAAAGTGCTGCTCGGACAAACCAGATCGAAATAAGTGATAATCAGAAAGGGCAAGGTCTGGTGAATACGGCGGGTGAGGTAGGACGTCCTGAAGTGTTTTCAAGTTGTTCACCGGCACCGCAACATGCGGACGAGCATTATCATGGAGAAAAATAATTTTGTCATGTCTGGAGTAGTGATGGGTGCGTTTTTCCTTTAGTGCTCGGCTCAATCTCATTAATTGTGTCCAGTAGAGAACTCCAGTGATGCTTTCAGTCGGTCTCAGCAATTCATAATACACAACACCAATCTGATCCCATCAAATACACAGCATGCGTTTTTCCCCATGAATATTCGGTTTTGCTGTCAATGTTGAAGCATGGCCAAGTGGTCCTGTGGGGGCGTCAACAGCTGAATTGTTTTAAAGTTTGTTTGGGCTTAATGGTTGTTTGTGGTTGAGGGTTGTGATTCTTTTCTTTTAGTTGTGTGCCGGCATGGGGACGGGTTCACTAAAAGCCCCACTGCGAATACAGTTTAAACTCCGTTGGTCGCACGCCAGACGTAAATAAAACTCGGAATTTGTTTTTTTTTTTTACTTTACTAACATAGACGATGATAACACAAACTATGATTACAATTATTATTGAAAATCAAAACTGTTCAGTTGTAGATTGAACACAGGATATAGTTACTATTGAATTGACAGGCGGATATACTAACCACTTTACTATCGAGGAGCCCCCGATGTATGTCGCATGTAGGTAATTCTATTCAGAGAATTATGGTGATGCAACATATGAGCGAACGATATTTCGTTTTCGGGGAATTTGGATGATGCTCTATGGTGATGCAGTAAATGCATGAACGGGGTTTGCTTCCAGGGAGGTTCTCGAAATGCGTTGAATGCATGTTATGGGGGGCCCTGGAACGGTAAATGTTTGCAGGTAACTGCAGGTAACGCACGGAGTTGGGGCTGTCATTGTGGGTAGAATTGTGGGTGGGCCCATGTGCAGGAATTGTGGGTGAAATTGTGGTTAGGATTGTGGGTTGGTTCTCAGCGTGATATAGAGAACCCCCAAAGTCCCCATGATTTTCTCTTCTTTGGGTTATCGTAGTGGATCCATTTTTCATCCCCAGTGAGTATACGATCCAATGAACTCTTTTTGTTTTGCCTGGCAAGCAGCATTTCACTTATGCAAAGTCGGCGTTCAACGTCTCTCGGCTTCAGTTCGTATGGAACGCAAGTTTATACATGCCTTGTCTGACAACCATGTAGTATAACCTTTCAAGCCAAACGGTGTTGAACGTTTATTCCAAGTCGATCAGACAGGCAGCTGTGCATTGCTTCTGGCATTTAAGTCATTGTATGTCGGAAGCCAGTTTAGCTGCGGCATGTGCGGTTTCATAACCCGCTTCAAAGCCACAGTGGTTATTTGAAATATTGTTCATGCTATTAACCTATTTAAGAAATGTTTTGTTTATGGCTTTCTCGAATACTTTACTGATGCTTGGGTGTAAACTTATCGCACATGTGTTCATTGGGTTTGTCCAGTCCATTCCCTTTTTTGGTATAGGCTGAATGATTGCTGTTTTCCAACTCATAGGATTGTGTGCATTATTTAACGCGTTGTTAAATAGAACTGTGTATATGTCCGTTGCCAATAGTGGTAGATACTTGAGAACGATATTTGGTACTACAACTCCCGCTGACTTTTTGTTTCTCAATGAATGGAACATACCCTGGATCTCCTCTTTCTTTATTAACAGGCTATTAGACCTGTTATTGGTATAAATAGCATTTGTTAAATCATCGTCTTTGAATTCGGTAAAACCGGGATTCTCTGATTGTCAGTTTGAAACTTCATTTCGAAGGTGCAAGTGATCTACTAGAACTCTGTTTTCCAAGTCGTAGTTTCGATGGGTGCTTTCATTTACCTTGTACATTTCCTGGAAGACCGCTCCCACAGTGTTCGCCTTTTCTAAGGGATCTTCGATCATGCAGAGCGGATTACTGAGGATAGCATTCTTTGTATCTATGCCTATGTTGATTAACATTTGCTTGTTTTCGTCATTACGTGGTAAGTGATGACACCGAATCTCATTTTGATTATTTCTCCTGGATATCATTTTAATTCTTCTGAATATATACTTTGTGGGAAAATGGTCGGGTTGTTAGATTTTTTAACCCGTATTCCGTTGTTCTAATACAAATTTGTTGCTAATCTATAATTAGCTTTTAATAATTGTTGGAGTTTTTTTAATCGGGATTTCAGTGATATTATCTCCTGGTCGTGTCTGCCAGTAAACTGTCTGTATAATTGTTTTAGTTTTGTTAAGAGTCTCCTATTTTTTTCTGTGAAGTGCGTTTATTGTTGTGTTCCTATACAAGTTAATATTGTCCGATTCTGTTGTTTTAGGAATTGTTCTGTCCACTGTTCGTTTTATAGTTTCGTCGATTTGATGAATGTATTTGTCGATTTCGTCATTCGTCAGGTTCCTGTTTGTTGGTAGATTGATATCGTTGGAACGCAATTATTTTGTTAACGATCTGGTGAATCGTGGCCATCGCATTGTCCCGTAGGTGTAGGGTTGTGGGACCACGAATTCCTCCAGTTCTGCCAGTTCGTTCGGAAGCTTTGTTACGGCCGTGAATACATGGTGGTCACCATTGCACTCAGTTGTCCATAAACAGTTTCTGTTATGTCAGTGGGTGTTTAATGGTCTCAGTCGTGTGTCAATAAGCATGATATCTAGATAGGATCTAGCTCTAGGGAACGATGGATATTCCGGAACTAGAAGGTTAATTTTATATTCTACGTGATGTTGATCTAACCAGCTAGCCGGTTGATTTTCTCTACTATTGGTCTAGCCAGTTGATTTCCTCTACTATTGATTTCCCCAATCTTTATGTTTGGCGTTCATGTTCTTATCGTTTTTATCCAGTTGGAGTTGCAAGCATCGAAAGACGTCATCCCTCCACCGCAGACAAGGTCTGCCGCGCTGTCTCTTTCCATACATCCTGCCACAAAGGACTTTCCGAGCAGGCACCTCTTCGCTCATTCGAGCTAGGTATCCCGCCCACCAGTGTCTACCGAGCTTGATTTTTCTTACGACATTAGCTTCAAGGTAGATTGCGTACAACTCATGGTTGTAGGGTCTCCGGAATCATCCTCCCTCATATACGGGGTCAAAAATTCTCCTTAAGACCTTCCTTGTGAACTAGACATCATATTCGACATTTGTGAACTAGAAAACATTGTAAGGGTCCAAATAAAGATTTCCATCACCGAAAATCATTTTTATTTATTTAGTAAGAAAGTAATTCAAAACCAAAATTGGATGATTAATTTTGTGCCACCCTATAGTATTAGAACACCAAAACACGTTATGTGTCATATGCGTTTAAGCCATATATGTTATATATAAATCGTGATTCATTAGTAGGTGTTTAAATAAAAAAAGAAATAAATATATTAAGTTTTATCGGGTAATCTCTATTATCATCCAAAATAAGCATTTTTTACATTTATTTTTTAAAGATTATCTCTGTCAAATGTTGGTCGTAATTGTGTCTAAATTGGTCCGTTCTGAGGTGATGCGAATGACGCGATTGAACTTGGCTTCCATTGGTGATGAGCACGAGGTTAGCGAATCCAGATAAAGACGACTATAGATAAAGTTCGATGGAGACAGTTTTCTTTATTAAACACCAATAAGTTAGTATTAGTTATTATACCGTAGAGGTTTCTGCGCCACTGGGAAACTTAGATCACAGCTTGGTATCTGTCGCGCAAGCACTTGCGTATCAAGCGGATAACCGGTCTAGGCAGATTCCCCATGTATGGAAGTATGGGGCTGCTAACTGGGACGATATGCGAGATTTCTTCGCATCCTTTCCATGGTCGGAGGTGTGCTTCGGAAACTCCAATGTTAACGCTTGCGCTGAGTCGGTATCAGAGATTATTCTTCTGGGGAAGGAGATGTATATTCCACATTCGATCAAAAGAAGTTCGTCTAATAAACCTTGGTTTGACAAAAAATGCGAGCTGATTACAGCGGCAAAAAATAGAGCTTTTAAGCAATGGCGCTCCAATCCCACCGATGTTAACAGCACGGACTTTGTTAGAATCAGAAACGCGTGCAACCAGGCGATTGATACCGCGAAGAAGGCTCACAACGACAGGGTGATAAAAAAGCTCCTTCGGTGCCCAACTGGTTCGCGCTCCTTCTGGTCAATGGCAAGGGTTGTCAGCGGTAACTTCCCATCCTCCTCTTTCCCCCCGTTGGTGACAGACAGCGGGACATTAGTTACGAATCCAAAGGATAAAGCTAATGTATTCGCGAATTTATTTTCCGCGAATTCAAACCTCGATCCCGGCCTTTTGGAGCCACCTGTGATCTCGCCGGTACGGTCTTCGAAGCGGGATGTGAGATTTCGTCCGCGCACTATTCAACGCATTCTACGTGAACTGGATTGTAGGAAGGCAACTGGCCCGGACGGAATACCAGCAATAGTCCTTAAGAACTGTGCTCCAGAACTATCGCCGGTTCTTGGCAGACTCTTCCGCTTATCTTATGCACGGAGGACCTTTCCTGCCTGCTGGAAAATCACTCGAGTTCAGCCAATCCCAAAGGTGGGGAAACAGTGTCTCCCACAAAATTACCGCCCGATAGCATTACTCTCTGTTTTATCTAAGGTAATGGAAAAAGTCATCCATACAGAGTTGGTTAAGTATTTGGAGTGCAACGGATTTCTGAATGATCGTCAATACGGATTCCGTGGCAGGCGGTCCACAGGAGACCTTTTGACACTTATATGGACATCTGCGATTGAACGGCATGGTGAGTCAAGGGCGGTCGCATTGGATATCTCCAAGGCTTTTGACCGCGTCTGGCACGGGGCATTGCTGAGCAAACTTCATTCATATGGACTTTCCCAACAGCTTTGCGACTGGACGAAAAGCTTCCTTGAGAATCGATCGATCCGGGTTGTTGTGTACGGCGAGTGTTCGGATCTGTATCCTGTTAATTCGGGGGTGCCCCAAGGTTCTATTTTGGCTCCAACCTTGTTCTTGCTTCACATAAATGATTTGTTGGAGACAACGGATAACAAAGTGTTCAGTTTTGCGGATGATAGTACGCTTGTTTCCTCCTTTTCGAGTGATCGGCCGATTACTGCATCAACGTCGCACCAGCTGAGATGTAGACAGATTGACTCTCTGAATCAGGATCTGGATAAAGTCCTGCAGTGGGGAAGGGCCAATCTTGTCGACTTCAACGCAACGAAGACCCAGTATACAACATTCACAAAGAAAACTGGATCATTGGTTCCACAGCTGATGATGAGTGCCGGGCCCTCGAGGCTGGGGAACGTTTGAAATTGCTCGGCGTCACGGTCTGTGGGAATGTATCGGGTATCGCCAGATCAGCCTCAGGAAAACGGAGTTATCTTTTTAGAGCTAAGAAATATTTTACCCCGGCCCAACTTCTTCTCCTATATAAATCCCATATTAGACCCGCGCTCGAATATTGTTCTCATGTTTGGAGCTCGGCTCCTAAACATACCCTCGACATACTTGAGAGCGTACAGAGACGAGCGATCCGCCTGATCGAGTCCCCGATCCCCGATGACGTCGGGACTACAGTCGCTATCACATCGAAGGCGCGTGGCCGTCCTCTGTCTGTTTTACAGATATTATCACGGATGCTGTTCTTCGGAGATTCTTGGCATTGTTCCACGCAATTCGGTTTATATGCGCTCCACAAGACAATCCGACGGATCGCACCCGTTTGTGGTTCATCTCCCGACGGCGCGATCATCCCTGTATCAGAACTCGTTCCGTTACAGAGCGGGGAAGCTGTGGAACTGCCTTCCCACGCGAGTGTTCCCGGAGCGTTACAACCTGCAACTGTTCAAAAAGAACTGCAACAGTTATTTGATGGCGTCTCGGGGCGCCCACTCGACGCTATAGGTTCGCCTCTCCCGAGAGAAGTCTAATAAAAAAAAAAAAAAAAAAGTTCAACAGCCACATGGTGGCATGCAAACTCAATTCAATTATTTATACAATTACATCGATCAATTGATCCGCACGAAAACACAGTAAGTGACAGTGATTATAGTTGACCACCAACAACCGTAAACAATGCATGAGATGACAGTTTCTCCACTGTCATCGTGTTGCTAGCATGTGTGGTGAATATGTGTCGGGATGTACTAGACGATGTACTAGATTCTCCCCGAGCATATAATCATGAATCCGAAACATATTTAATGGCAGCTCTATAATTTGCTCGAGGTGTCCTTCAACCTAAATACGACAATTTGAGTTATTGATTTACAATTAAGCCAGAAATGGGCTTCATTGCCTGACAAAATTTTGGACGAAAACAATGGATCTTCTTCGACCATTTTAAGAGACCAATGAATAAAATGGTGTCAGATCGGAAGGTCGCTCGGCTTCAATTCTTGCAGGAGTTGAATTTTAGATGAATTTTTGATTTTAGACCAAGATTCTTACGTAATACATACTTAGTTGTTGCCTATGACAAGCCAAGCTGTTGGGAACGGAGCTGAATTGAATCACCGCGGCCATCCTGTACACTCTCAATTTCCCCGGCTGTATTTTCCTCACGACGCGATGGACTTGGTCTATTTAGTCGCGTGTTATTCAATTATGTAAATCAGAAACACTATTCGTTTAGTAAAAATATAAATAGGATGGTGAAGGAATAACTTGTTTGTCCTACATTTTGGTAAAAATGTTCAAAAAATAAGTCAACGACAAAGAAGTTTTTATAATCCGCTATAGATGATTTAAGAAGAAAACGAAAGACAGACTCAACAAGTATGAATACGTAAAATATTAATTCGAGAATAAATAACGTGAATTATTTTTGTCATCTAATTAAATTTCCAAATATGTATGTATATTGTCATATGTTATATACAGTTGAGTAAAAAAGACAGTGTGTACTATTTGTATGTTTTTAAAATCATTATTTATTTATTATAAATATTGTTTCGTTACTTAAACACACCTGCAAGATCTCTTCTAGAGAAAACGGTGCATAAAATACATACAAATGTGGATTAATGACTGAATGTCTTCTCAAGATGGATAAAATTAATTGCAAAAACAAAAGTATACACAATATTCAAATAAATTAATTGTACTTTGAATTGCTTAAACGTTTGACCCAACATCGCACGTGGATAGGTAGTCAGGCTATGCCATTTGACAAATAGGTTTCTCGCATTCCACTCAACAAACAGTAACTCAATGCCATGAAAACGCCCTCTTTCTGCAATCCCTAATTACTATATATAATTCGATTTCAATGTCCGTAACGAAAACAAATCGTTCAACCACCCACCGATTTCGATCCTTTCCCTACGCAAACCGTTTAACTAAAGCAATGACCTTCCGTACCCACAGAGCGCTAATGACTTGACATTGGCGCTTCACAGTAACAATACTCACCATACCGGAAAACCTGATATAATCACATTCCAAGCATTCTCTCAGGCTTGCCTTATACGAGTATCGTCTAGTAAACATTGCCGATCACAAAAGTTAAGGTCGTTAAATTGGCCCAAATGTGTCAAGACACACATCCAGCGGTGCCCTTTCCGATCTCGAGTGCCGGTTTGCTTTGTCCAAGTTTCCTAAATTGAATTTTAAAAATTATCTACCTTCGGAGGGTCGATACTTGGCAAGCGCTTAACGATTAAGCCTCTTCGACCTAATTGAGGCGAAAAGTACTCTGACATTGGTAGCTGCACTGTCGATTATTGGGCTGAATGTGCGCACAACAATGGCGATATGTATCGCGTATCACATGGAACCATAGATACATTCCATTGTGCAGACAGTCTGTTGCGAAAGAATCCGATTGCTTACTGCATACTAACTGCCGTTGATTTCAGTTGATTCATAAATCACCGATGAAAATATATGTTGTGATCGCTCGCAAGGTGTGGGGGTACCATGCGAACTATTGATCTTGAACTTTGAAGTCCGCATTTGATTTATTGTTTCAAAAAAGAGCAATATGTGGGAGGTGTGAATAAATAGGGAGTAAACAGGAGTGACATTTAGGTATCTCTCAACGAGATGATGCGGAAGGGTCCTCCACACATAAGCGTAAACACACTTGTATATTTTATAATTTTATAAATAAGTCGTGGTAGGCAGAAGGTTTATCATACACCGATCACGTTGAGGGGCTAAAGAGGCTTCGAAACTGTATCCTAACCGTGGGAGATATCTTCCTAAGGGACTGCTGCTTTCGTTTGGTGCCATTAGATTGTTTTTGTTATCGGTCAGATAAGCTACAACGTTATATAACAATTATTTAAGTATAGTCTTTTGTACATACTATTAAAGATTTTGTATACTCGCACACCAAACGAATTTTTGATACCTATTCGAGGTGTTCCTTGAGCTAAAGTTTATTCTTATGGACATATTGTTGACTGTTATGGAGAGACAAGGTTTACGTCATAAAGGTAGAGCGTTCCTTTGCTCCTCTCTGCCAACTTTCCTGTCTTAGTGCTTCGATTCATTCCTTTCAACGATTAGCGCTGGACTTCAGAGGCCTTTAGACTACGTCCGACGTCTTCCTCTCAGGGTTCTAGGTGGACACTTTTCGGGTGCACACTTTTGGAGCTCCTGTAATTTATTAAATACGTCACATTAGTTTGTACGCGAGCCAAGATTGAAAAATGATAATGTATGTTCGATTTGGTCTTCTTAGTATTTCCGCAAGCGATGAATCTATTAAATAAGATCTATTGCTTTGTGTTTTTTGTTCATTACAATTTCAAGCGATCTTAAGATAAGGTATAACTGAGGAAGAGTTATGAGAGATAAAATAAATCGGCGGAAGCGTCTTTCGGTAGTTCATTAGGAAATTTGGTATTATTCTACTGTTGCGACTCTACGACTGCCAAATTAACTAGCGAATTTGGAGTTAGTACCAACAACGGTCGTTGTTCTTCTGAGGTCGGCTCTCGGGAGAATATCGCTAGTCAGCTCGTTGTTGTACCATACGTGTTGCATACATAGGCCACTTTATACACACACAAATATTAATAAAACACTCTTTAACTTACTTGGTCCAAATTCTTTATTTATAGACGCTGTTTTAGTTAGTTCTTATGCCTTAGTCTAAACAATTTAGCACTCTTTAAGTTTTAATTGAAAATAGATTTAAATGTATAACTTCAGACATTAGCCCCACATAATTAAAGTTCACGACAGCACGCTTGCATATATTTTCATATACACACCCACGACTCTAAGTATCATTTTTATATGGCCGAAACGCACAATTTTAACAATCGGCTTAAGGCATCCGCGTAAAACTCACCTCTCAGTTTCTAATTTTGAGTTAAGTTAAATTAAAACGCGATTGGCTTTAATTTAACATCCGACGAGGACTACAGTAATCTTTTTTCACCATCTCATTTTTTAACTGAGGTACGTTAAGGACGATGGATTCGTACAGAAGTATTTAATCTCCTTCATGCAGATCGACATATACATGCATTGTTTGCATACAAAATAGATGTCTTTCCAACACAACAGATGCATGTCTCGCAGTACAGTTTTTGTTTGTCTTGTAACATAAGGCGTCTCACCTAACGTAACGAGTGCCTGCCTCACTGTAAGGTAAAGGGGGCTCTGGTTGGGAGTTACTATAATTTACCTGCGCCACTGCAAAGTATTTTAACGTAAGTTGGGAGTTAGAGAATATATATATATATATATATTACGGAAGAACAAATAGAATTGAAGAGGTGTGCAGTGAATGCTTTATAGAGTTGAAGAGGTGTGCAGCCTATGTTTTTTCTTGTAGACGGAAATCGCCGGGACCAGTTATTGAGTTTGCTACCACCTGTAGAAGTATATACTCGGGAGGACTAATGGTCGCTAGTTGCCAACCCGATTAGGGGATGAAGGTGGGCTTGACGGCTATGTCGCTTAATTTATTTCTTGCAAAAAATGTGTTAAAACTTACGGAACAGAAAATGCATTTAGACGTACCTGGGTAGTACCGTAGGTACTCACGTTTCTGGCGCTACCAACCGCTTCTCCAGCTCCTGCACGGCCCGATGAATGTCCCAGCACACAAACAACACCTCCTTCTAATCGTTATAATGTTTATAGTTCCCTTGGTGATAATCCCAATTCTCGGGTTCCAATGTTGAATCTATACAAGTACGTATAATTAACAACCGAACGTTGATTCTCCCCTTCTTCTCTTCCACTCGCATTCCTCGCAACAAGCGGTTTTTTTTTTTTAAACACAGGCAAAACGGAACGTACTTCACCGTACCAAACGAGTATATTTAACGTTTTACTTTCTTAACAAGAAAACGCAATATTTATATTTTAACAGGAAGAACTGCCACTTATTTATGACACCACGAAATAAGTTACTCTTTAACTCGAACAAAAACGAAAAAAAATCTTCCAATAAATTAAATCAACAGTCGAGACGAAAATACTTCTTTTCTTAATTCTTTCACTGCACGCCCACTACTTCCACCATGCACAACTGTCAACAACGGTCCTCTGGAATTCACCCCGTTCTCTCCCTCTCTCTCCTCTATCTCCACTCAGCATCTCCGCCCTGATCAACATTCATCTTCGACGGCGGTCGACTTCGAAACTAGCCAAAGTCACCACCGCCGAAAGGAAACTGGGTTTATACGCCGCCAGTTTTTATTTTATATATTCTGGTTAAATTAAAGGCGATGGGGAAGATACTTACGTAACAGTCTCCATTGAAAATGTTTATGATCTGCGAGACCTGATTGTGTGGATGCGTGTGATACAATTTCTAGAACCTTGTGTTTATACAAGTGTTCATTTATGATCAACGATGGCAAAGACATTTTGTGCTTCGTTACCATGGAATTGTTATCAGTTTTGAGTAGCACATTATTTCCTTGGTGCCGTCATCTATTTTTTCCAGATGTGATATCTGAGTTCCATGATTCGGCTGTGCATTAATTTAGGATTTAATGCACGTTTACAGGTACTTGTATTGGATATGTTAATTAGGATTAATCAACATATGGGGGTTCACTTCGCGGTATTTCATGTAACTAAGTCTTCGTGTTTAACATTACATTATCTCTATACGAATTTAATATTACCAAGAATATACTCCTCGATAGTATAGTGGTTAGTGTACCTGCCTGTCACGCGGGTGCCCGGAGTTCGATTCCTCGTCGGGGAGCCTTTGGCGCAAGACTAATGACCTTGCCCGGAAAAAAAAAATCATTTTGGAAAATTTAACAAGCCTCAGGACTTGCTATATAAGGGCAAGGCCGGTTCCCGGTTGTAGTGCCGATGATGATGATGAAGAATATACAAATTAATAATTGCATTGACAGACAGCACACAAAAATGAAGGAAAATAATTAAACTGATAAATTCAAATATGTAAAATGAATGTTTTTTGTCATGTTAGCGGAGAACAAATATCCCTAAACCGCCTCCCAATGGCATTTTTATCAATTGAACCTGCATACCAACCTTCAGGTTATAGTATAGCGTTTTGTTAGGTAGTGAAGAATGTGATATTGAAGTGTTTCCATAAAATCTATTGTATTATATTGTATTGTAAATTCATTTATTTCCAAAAAAAGATACTACTTTAACAAGGTCAATTTTGATGTAATTTATTGTACAAGCATACTAAATTATTCTACGTACATTAAGACTTGTTTTTTTTTTTTTTTTAATAAATATTACCTTTCGATGTACAGTAATTTTGTGTTTTATTGTTTTTTCTATAACAAAAAAGTTACAACTTATATCAAAGAAAAAAAAGGAAAACTAATCTAGTAACTTTATTGTGATTTTTGAATTTTTTATTGTTTCCCATAATATCTCTTTCACCCACAATCGTGGCTAGTTGTCACATCAACGTCAACTTCCTTAAAATTACAACATTTCCAACCTAATAAAAGAAATATTATGAAAATCTGGTCACCAGTTACAAGAGTTGTAATCCGGTAGCGAAGATTAAGATGGACATGTGGCGCGAGTGGGCAACAATAGGACCGCGCGCAGATTTCTCGACGGTAGACCAATTGGATAGTCAGATAACTCAGCTAACGTTCAAAGGACACGGATCGTTCTATCGTTCTATCCCGCGTCTTTCTAGTGTGTGCACCTGTGTGTGAAAGTTTGGCCGTCACTGAGAACGGCTGTATAGCCATTGAACTCGTAGCCAAAGTGTTGTGCAAGGTGCGCGTAAAAGATATAATAAATATTAATTAAACCCAAAAATAGGGTGTAACTTGAATAAAACGACAATGTGCCAAGTGCCCGTCTAAAACTCTCGTTGAAAACACATCGTTCGCCGGTCGTCCACACAAATTTACAATATTGTCGCGTACACGTGTATGCTGACGTGTCTACCGCTGTGTATATACCGAACGGCCAATAAAAAAACTGTGTGTGTGTTAATGTGTATGCGTGTGAAAGCAGATGTTCTCTGCATCCTGCTTAACAAATAAAACAATTGAATTAACGGTGGAAACAAATAATTGAAAAAAGAAAAGTCATACTAAAAGTAATTTCAAAGAGGAGGCCCAAAGCCCAGCCAAACCTCTTTGCCAAACGGCATAAAGCTAACCCAACCAACAAAGAAAAAATTCGCAGAGAAGGAATGACCACTCCTGACAAGCCACATTATTCCGGAGAAGGGAATAAATTTAAAGAACTGGCAACTGAAGACCACAAAACCAGCAATACTGAAATGAGTCACAAAGATGTCGAACGTGCTCAATTTATTGCGGAGCTATACAAAACGAAAGAGGAGCTCTCCAAAAAGAAGAACGATTTGGATCGACAAATCAAAGAAGCCTTATCGGAAAGCAACATTCAACAGCAAGAGGAGAAACAACAACAACAGCAGAAGCAACAACAGCAGCAGAAACTGCTGGAAAAACAACAAGCAGCAGCCAATAAGAAGAAGAAAGTGCCTCCCATCATAGTTAGTTTTATGGAAGCTAAGGACCTTATTAAATTGGGTAAGTTAACATGTAGAAATTTTAAAACGAAGAATTTAAATAATAATAAAATAAGTTTTTTATGTGATAGTTTAGATGATTATCATAAAATTAAATCTGCTCTAAGGGAAGCAAGTAGTGAGTACTTCACGTAACACCTAAATCGGAGAAAACTATCTCCATGTTACTTAAAGGAGTTGATCCTTCCTTTTCCTCCGAAGAACTCCTCTCGGAACTACAAACCGTCGAAAATGACAGCTTAAAATTCATTGATGTGAAGCCACTCACCACTTCTCTCTCCCGAAGTCGCAACCGCAAGTTGCCGCTCTTCATTGTCTCCCGAAGTCCCAACAACAAAGTCGATGCACTTAGGAATATTAAAGTTATTTTCCACCAAACAATAATTTGGGAAAAAATACGGAAGGTTGACCGTGTGTTGCAGTGCATGCGGTGCCAACGATTCGGCCACGTTGCATCTAACTGTTGTATGGAATTTAGATGTGTAAAGTGTCAAAACAATCATACTATAGGAGAATGCCCCTTAGGTAAAGAACAGGTTCAGGATAGAAGCAAACTATCTTGCGTCCTGTGCAAAAACACAGGTCACCCGGCCAACTTTAGAGGTTGTCCGAAATTCCAACAACTAAAAGCCAAGTTGGAATTAAAAAAAAAAACAACTTGAAGAAGAGAAACGAATGAAGGTTCGTTCTTATAATAACTTCGTTGCACCTAGTGTACCATTCGCTCAAATTGCCGGTAGTCCATTAAACTTAAACTTCGCGGCACAGGGAAGTAATATCACAAAACCTTCCGCACCTAGCATATCATTTTCTCAAATGGCTAGTAATCCAATTAATACAACGGCGGCGGAACTTTCACGCAACGTCATAAAAGCGCCCGCTGCAGAAGCAAATTCAGATATAAGAGCAATCCTGTTAGCCATACAAGGACAGATTGCTGGATTTGAAAAAAAAACTGACTGAACAAGCGGCCCGAATAGATATTATTTATTCGTCCTTGTTCTCAGACAACCCAACATACCACAATGAACTATCCAACTAATTTAACACTAAAAATTATTGCTGTGAATGTGAATCCACTAATCCACGTGGGAAGAAGGGATAATCTAGGTAACCTGCTTGAAGCCGAGTGCCCCGATGTGCTTCTGGCTAGCGAAACCAAGCTAAACCAGAGGCACAAATTGGGCTACAAAAACTATAAAGTCATTAGACGAGATCGTCCACACGCCACACAAGGAGGTGGAGTTGCTATCTTAATTAAGAAAGGCCTTCACCACAAGGTCATTTACAGCACAGCTGTACACAAATTTCAGCTGCTGGAAGCTTGCATTATAGACATACCTTTGAAAAGTCAAAGGCATCTATACGTGGTATCCGTGTATGCACCTGAAGCTCCTCAGTGTTCGCAATTTATCAGCGAACTGGATACCCTTTTTCGTAATCTCAAGTTAGACTCGGAAAACAATTATTTTGTTCTGGCGGGAGATTTCAACTCCAAACACAGTGCTTGGGGTGATATCACTCCGAACACAAGAGGTTCAACTGGTGGCAAACAAATGCAACAGAATATAAACTAGAATTGTACGCTACAAGTACACCATCTTATCCAAGAGCAAACTCCTTTCTGGACTTACTTATGATGGACGACAGACTACAATTATTAGGCACGGACCTAGATACTCGAAATTGCCTTCGCACAATCGGGTATGATATTGACCATTACGGTCTCGGCGCCGTTTTACATGTTCCAAAGGAACATGCAATACTTGAGCAGTACGACCAGATACATTCGTTCGTTTTCCGAAAAGCACACTGGTCGCACTTTGATCGCATAATAAAAAGAGGACTATGCTCTAATGGCGTAGACCCTCCAACTAATAGAAACCTTCGAAATGAGGAAATAGATCATTATCTCTCAACGATGGACAACATTGTCATCAAAACAATGCACCATTCCATTCCAAAAGCGGCGCACGTGGAGGAGAATTTTAATAGATATAGAAACTCAACTATTGATGCCCTCTATAGACAAAAAAGCGCTCTGCTCTCCCAGCTCAAACTGCTCTACAGACAGTTCAGCGATCCTTATAGCCAAAAAATAAAGACAATTAAGTCATTGATTAAAAACGTTCAAAAGCTGATCCGTGACAACTACAGATCAGTAATTAATGAAGAATGGAAACGTAAAATTCTCTCCATTAAAACCAGTGGTGGGAATATGTTTCCGCAAATAAATAAAGTATTTAGAAGAATAGATCATAATGACATTCCCTGCCTTCGAGTCCCGAGGACTCCCGGGAATTGTCAAATATTGCTGAACGCAGGACTCACCCCGGAACACATCAACTCCAACGAAGAACTAATAGTAGTCGAGGATCCACAAGAGAAAGCGAACTCCATTGGCGCCTGTTTCGAGGCAGTACACAAAGTGAATGAATCCATTCATTCTAACCTCGATATCGAAAACAGAGCTATCCAAAACCATATTTCGCTGCACAATAAACGGCAAAGTTGGCATTCCGAAAACAAAAGTTTCACCATCTTCAGTGAAAACAATAGAGCGGATGCGCCGCTTAGAAATTTGCACACAAACATATTTGTGAATAAGAATGAACTCATGGACATCCTTAGATCCATTAAAAGCAAGAAGTCCTCTGGAACAGATGGTATTCCGAATACTGTTCTTAAACATCTGCCTCCGGAAGCGGTGAAAATTTACACTACCTTGTTCAATAACGCTCTAAATAATGCATACTTTCCAAGACGTTGGAAAATAGCAGTAGTCCATCCCATCCCCAAAAAGGGCAAGGACAGGACCAATCCCGCTAACCTTCGCTCGATTAGTCTGCTTCCAAACATTAGCAAAATATTCGAGAAAATCATAAATAAGGCATTGATAAACTGGTGTGATGAAAATGACATCATTCCGAACAACCAGTTTGGCTTTAGAGCGGGGCACGACACAGTTCATGCAGCTACAAAACTTGTTTCCGATATACAGTGGAACAAGGCAAAACGACAATGCACAGGCGTATGTTTGGTTGACTTTGAAAAGGCCTTCGATACCGTATGGCTAGAAGGACTTATATATAAGCTATCAAATCTAGGTTTGCCTGAATATCTGTTATACATCATTTACGATATGATAATGGATAAGCAATTTGTGGTAAAATGTGGGGACAAAATCTCCAATAAAACTTTCCATATTAAAAATGGCTTACAGCAGGGAGTCGTGAATTCTCCCATTCTCTTCAATATTTACGAGGGTTGCCTCTTATGTTTCGGGATTTGGCAACTCTAGCGTTGCAATCCGGCAATTGACAGCTCTGTCGTAAAGTTGGACATTTTTGAGGTTATACGCACTCAGAACGTTTTGACATACGAGCGCTATTTGTGTTGTTTACAGTAACTTAAAAGATTCATCTCGGCCCAAAAATGGAATTAAATCGTCAACATTTTCGTGCGATTATTTTTTACAACTTTCGGCGTGGATTAACTCAGCAACAGTGCATGGATGAACTTAATTCAATTTTTGGCGATGAAGCTCCATCAAGGACCAGTGTTTATCGATGGTATGGTGAATTCAATCGTGGTCGTAGTTCACTCCAAGATGAATTTCGTGAAGGTCGTCCAAAATCAGTTGTTGTTCCGAAAACCATTGATGCTGTGCGCGAACTGATATTGGAAGATCGTCATGTGACCTATCGTGAGATTGAGACAACCTTAGGCGTTAGTGGGACCAGCATACATTCAATATTGCATAAACATTTGACCGTCAAAAAAATGTATTCGCGTTGGATCCCACACAATTTGTCAATTGCCCAAAAAAAGGCTCGTGTCAATTGGTCGAAAGAAATGTTCAAAAACTATGGTCGCGGTGCTTCGAAACACGTCTATGACATCGTGACAGGTGATGAATCGTGGATTTACGCGTATGAGCCCGAAAGTAAACAGCAGTCGACTGTCTGGGTGTTTCAAGATGAGCTAAATCCAACAAAAGTTGTTCGCGCACGAAGCACTTCCAAGCAAATGGACGCCTGATTTTCGGAAAAACTGGACATGTCGCAACCGTACCACAAGAACAACGCAGAACAGTCAATTCTGAGTGGTACACAACCATTTGTTTGCCAGTTGTCTTCCAAGAAATCAGGAAAACCAACCGCCGAAGACGGATCACTCTTCACAACGACAATGCGAGCTCTCACACATCGGCTGCGACAACTGCATTTTTGAGCACCCAAAACATCGATTTGATGGGTCATCCGCCGTATAGTCCTGACTTGGCACCGAATGACTTCGTTTTATTCATCATCATCATCGGCACTAGAACCGGGATCCCGTCTTGGCCTTATTTAACAAATCTCTCCACCGGTCCCGATTTCGAGCCGATGTCATCCAGTTTAGCACTCCCAGGCTCTGGGCGTCCTGGTCTACGCCATCCCTCCATCGCAGACAAGGTCTGCCGCGCTGTCTCCTTCCATACATTCTTTTTATTCCCGTACGTAAAAAACAAACTGAGAGGTCAACGTTTTTCGACACCTGAAGAAGCGGTTGCTGCATTCAGAATGCATGTGTTGGAGATACCTCAATCAGAGTGGCAAAAGTGCTTCGACAATTGGTTCAAACGCATGGAAAAGTGTATAGATCTTCATGGGGAATATTTTGAAAAACAATAAAGTGATTGTCGATGGTCAATATTTGTTTTTGTTCTCTAATCCCGAAATATAAAAGGCAACCCTCGTATACTAGTGATCTAGTTGGGTCTCTTAATCATGCTATTGCATATGCCGACGATATTGTAGTGTACAGATCAGAAAAAGATATCGATGCCATTAACAGATTCCTTCAAGAAGACTTCAATAAAATCAAACGCTTTTGTGACGATTGGAAATTGAAAATTAACTTCCAAAAAACAGAAACCATCCTTTTCAGAACACCTCTTTCTATAGCTTCAAGAGTTACAAGGCATAATTGGAAAAACTTTTCCATTGTAGGAAGCAATAATCTTCCGCTGCAAATGAAAACTGTTGTTAGGAACCTTGCTATCTGGATGGACCAATACCTATACTTTGATAAGCACATAGCAGCTGCCCTCTCTGCAGCTAAAAGTGCATATGCAATGACAAGAAGTCTGTTTCGAAATAGTCTCCTAGATCACAATGTTAAAATAATTTCGTACTCAGCATTTATTCGTCCAATATTAGTGTATGGTTGCCCGGTATGGTTCAACGTTTCCCCATTCTACATGGAAAAGTTTCGCATTGTCGAGAGGCAGTGCTTGCGTTCCTGCCTCGGGCTACATAGAACACCTGATTCTCAATACAGGAAATTCTATCCTAATAAGACACTGTATGACAAATCAGGACTAAATAGGATAGACAATTTCATTATCAAAATTATTCGTGGTCACACTGCAAGCGAAAATAATCTTATCTCGGGAGCATACTACCCCAATGACATATACCTGGAGAATACACTCCAAAATGGGTTTATCCCACCAGAAGCGTTTCCTCTATTGGATAGAAAAAGTCTTATCCAAAACAAGCACGGAGTCCCTATTATTTACCACGCTTTTCGTGGTGCCAGGGACAAACGGATTCTTTATAACAGTGATATATCAAATGCTGCAATTCACTTGCGATTTAGCATGGCAATAGGCGATCGAGATAAATCTATAAATGACCGATCCCATCCCAACTGGTGGTGGATTGACAACGAAGAAAGGATTTAATATCCCCAAATATAGTAAGATCTCCAGACGCTACGCCATCCCTTCCCATTCCTCATTTCCCTTTTCATATTTATTTACTCTTCCTTTTCATTTAGATTCCTTTTCGTTTTAAAATTTCTTTATGTTAACATTTTTTGTTTTTTTGTTATTAATTTTTTTTTGTAAACTTTTTTACCTTATATTATTTAAAAACAAAAAAAAAAAAAAAAAAAAAAAAAACTACAATACAGAGAGAGAACTTCGTCTTCTAAAATATTCGGGTAATAGAAAATATATAAAAATATAAAAATATAAAAATATTATTGTACGCCGAAAGGCATTACACAAAACTGTATCGTGTAATTTAGAGTGCTCGCGTAGAGCCAGTAAATTATTTTAAGAATAAGAAAAGATTGTAAAATAGGATTTAGCATTTTAGTCCTAAGTCAACATTTGTTAAATTATTGTACAATAAATGCGTTATTCAACAACAACCAATTGGATAGAGACCGACAGGACGGCTGCGACGGAGATGCAAGGGCATGTTGGGTTAGGTTGGACCTTGAGGAGGTCGGATCAGATGGTCAACCGTGGAAGGAAAGTGCACAGGACAAGAAACGATGGCGGAGCCGCGTCGGTGAGGTCATGTACTTCCGGGTTCCTACAGACCAATAAATAGTAGTAATATAGTTACAACTGGCGCAAGGCTAATAACCTTGCCCTGAAAAACAAATAATTATGGACAGTTTAACAAGTCTCGGATATGGATCGGATACCGGTGGAGAAAATTGCTAAATAAGGCCAAGACCAGATCCCGGTTGTAGTGCCGATGAAGATGATGATGATGAGTAGAGTTACAACAGTTGTACATACCTATCAAGTATATATATCCATCGATATTCATGTCGTAAGAGTTTTTTTTTAATACAATCTCATTATTTTTTTGTCCACCGTATAATACATTATTAATATATCGAAACAGATTAATTTAAATTAGTTTAATTTATTTGCCTAGTTCCAGACCTATCTTAGGTATAATTAGGGAAGGGCTTCCCCAACCTTTTATATTAAAGAAATGATTCAGATGCAACCATCTAACGAAGATGGTTTATGAAAGGCTCTCAACATTACTCAACATAAAAAAAAAAATCACGATGACGTGGCTGTATAGGCGTAAGACGTAAGGGGCGAAGAGAAACTTGTCCTAAATATAGCCGACGGATTTTTTTGTTCAACTGAGTGAGATGGACTTACCGGCAGGGCTCCAGAAGAGTTGTTAACTTCAGTTCTACTACCTGGTGTTTTGTTTGACATTACTCCGGCGTAAGCCCTGTTGAAAAAAGGAAGGGGTGGAACTGATTGGGTAGATCCAGATACAGGAGAAGATTTGACATGATACTGAGACGAAGTAATCGGTGTAGAAGGCTTAAAAGTTTGTGACTGCTCCACCAAGGCGGAAGTACGGGCAGAATTATGATCCCCATGTATCGAGGCCTCCCGAATAGCGGGTTTGCCAGTAGATCCTTCACTCGTTCGGAGACGTTTGGCGTCTTGGGAACGATCAGAAGGTGCAAGACTTACATTCTTAGGAATAATAACACCAGGTTTATGGGCGCGCATTAAAGGAGCAACAGCAATCGGTGCCAAACTAAGCGGCACAAAAATTCTCCGACCATTCATAGCATTGTCATCAAGTGGATTTGAATTAGGATTGTGTGTTATATAGCTAACTGGGACTGGAACATGAGCACTTGCGTGACGAACTGCTTTTGGCGAACCTGTGGGTAGTTTTAAATGCGTAAAGATTTGTTTGGCTTTTGCGGAAACTTTTTGTGAAGCTGTCGCAGCACCTGTTGTTGAAATACGTTTTGAATGGATTTCACTAGATTTAAGCGGTCGTGCAACCGATTGAACTGCTTTCAGTGGTTCACGGCGTATAATTGCTTTGAAACCCTTGACAGGATCTGCAGTGTAATCCACTATTCGTCTATAACCATCTGCGTCATTAAGCGAATATTGTCCTTGAATCACTTCACCCCTGCGTCTCTCGACTTGATTTTTTGAATCACCCGTTAAGGTATCTTGAACCTCATATCCGTAAGTGTATTGCGTTAGTGGATTGACAGTTTTATTCCCACGTGTGGATGAAGATGTGAGTCGTGCCATTGAAGAGGGAGTGAGACGTGCTGAACTTACTGCTGCAATATATGTACAGAAGGCAAGCACCTATAAAATAAAAGTGGATTAAAATCGAATTCCGAATGAAAATCGACGTTTTCCGACGCACCATGAAAACCATTTTGGCAATAGTACAAACCGAGAGAAGATGTGATACTAGTTCACTTTGACCTGCAACATCATTTATATACTAATTGTTATTAATAGGACTATTCCCTACTCTCAAAACTTAAATTATCTACGGATTTCGGAAGATTTATTGATGGACGAAACCTCTTTGAATATTATGATGAAAGCCCGTTGGTATTTTCTTCATATTGAGCTTAAATG
Source organism: Microdon myrmicae (assembly GCA_963931805.1). Classification (NCBI taxonomy): domain Eukaryota; kingdom Metazoa; phylum Arthropoda; class Insecta; order Diptera; family Syrphidae; genus Microdon; species Microdon myrmicae. Next base: position 111,949,660 of record OZ007499.1, on the reverse strand, counting down.
GTATTTCGCGATTCTATTGTGTATGAGTTCAAGTGAGGTTGGGAAAAAATAGATGGAGAGATGAAGGTTTTGAAGATTTAGCTAAGTGAGGCAATGAAAATCAAAGATTCACATAATTACAAATTGCAATTGTCTAATATAGTAACGTATGGGATAGCAGTCACTTTTTTATGTATACTTCTCTCAGGAAAGGCGAACCTATAAGTGTGAGTCAACGCCCTGAGATGATATTAGGTTATAACGCTCTGAAAACCACTCACGCTAAGAGTGAGGGAATTTTCTAAATTTCTCATGCTAGAACAGAACATAATCTGCATACTGCAGATGAACAGATGAATTACAAATTTAGTGGGATTCATCCAATTGTCTTGTGGGGCGCAAATAAACCGAATTTGTCACTTAGATATCACCAGAGATGTGTTTTCCGTGGTAATATCTATAATAGAGAAAAGGCTACCCACCTTTGACGTGATCGTGACTGTAGAATCGATGTAAGTACTGTGTATTCAATTAAGTAGATTGTTGAACTTTCACTGCTTTCGAGTAGGACAAGGGAATGCTTAAGAGCAGAACTCCAAACATGTGACAATTATTTGAGCGCGGTCTAATTTTAGATTTGTAAAAAATAAGAAGCTGCGCCCGAGCAAAATATTTTTTAACCTTAACGAGATGTCTATATTATTGTAGGGGGTACTTGTCTATATGGGCTCTTCGATAGTATAGTGGTTAGTATCCCCGCTTGTCACGCGGGAGACCGGGGTTCGATTCCCCGTCGGGGAGTCTCTGGCGCAAGACTTAATGACCTTGCCCGGAAAAACAAATTATCATGGAAAATTTAACAAGCCTCAGGACTTGCCAAATAAGGCCAAGACCGGTTCCCGGTTGTAGTGCCGATGATGATGATGACGTGTCTATATACAATAAGTGTTTATGCAGCGACATATTTCCGGTCGTGTCAACGAGAAAATGTATGCTTTCCTTAGACCAGATCATCCTTCATAAGTTATGCCCCTAGTGATCCATTTTTTCTTGTAAACTTTGTGTATTACGACGTCGGTGAATTGATAGCGATGATATTGAGATTTCCAGAGTGTGGGATTGTGTTCAGATTTCTATTCAGGGAGTCGACCTTGTTGCAACTCAGCTGGCGTGAAGGTGGTGCATTATTCCGTCGGTCATTTGACCACCTGTTATAGAATCAATCTTCCGATCATTTAGGAGTTCATTGCATTCTAAATATTTAACCAATCCCTTAAATGCATACATTTTTTTCAACATATTGGATAACATGGACAGTCAGGCAAATGGCCTATTATTTTACGGAAGACACTCTGTTTCTTTGAGGAGCGGAATTGTGCAGTCCACGTTTGAAGACTGTACTGGCTTGATCGGAGGCGACTCTAAAACAGAGGAAGAAACGATGTCTGGGCTGGAATTCGCAAAAAGCAATAGGCTATAGGTATTTACATAAACGAAGGCGGCTCTAAAAGAGAGGAGGAAACGATGTCTGGGGTTGTGTTCGCAGAAAACTAATTTGATAGCATTGGTTTTACCTTTTGAGTTAGTGGCAGCGTTTGGTCACTAATAGGGGAAGAAGATTAAGTATTTCATACCAACACCTCTGCCTACAAAAAAGTGTTAAACTCAGGTTTCCGTGATCTTGCCGGCAGTGGCAATTTTTTGTTTAGGAATGGATAATAACACCGAGTTTTGTATGTTTTTGACGAATGCCCAGAAGTTTCTACTACATATGGGGGAGTGTAACATTTTTTTCTCACTCTCTGTCATGCAAGAACTTGGCGGGTTGAATATACGCATTGCAGTCATTTCTAGCTCTCTTGAATCTTTTCCGATTTTGCTCAGTACTGTTTGATTTATACAGCCGGAAGCTCAACTCATGATGTGATTAATTCGTCTGGAAAACAAGTTAAACTTTAAACGCAACGCTAAACACGACTTCGTATGTTTACTCTTCTCCGCCGTGGTGACGGAGAGCGGGAGCGACAACGACCACGACCTGCTCGATCGGCGGATGTAAAAGGACTCACCGAGGATGGAACTCTGACATGAATTCCATCCTAGGTTAGGGATAAGAAACAAGGGAAGAGAGAGAAAACTTTTCTCTTAAGGGTGTGGCCGCTGTAGGAAATGCACTCTTTCAGTGCATTGGTGTGTGTGCATGGTTCTTTCATGGATCAGAACGAACCTAGAACAAAGAAATGGCATAAGTGCATTCATAGGATACGATTTCGGTAAAGCAAATAAAACCGAAATCGTCGGATGCTAATGGGATCTTTGTTGGAACGTGTGCATCGCGCTAAACAAAGAGACGACGATACGACGTGGAAATGTGCTAATTGGTTTTAGCTAGGTTACTGGGAAATAATGTTCATGGCATCGCTAATTGAATTATTTTCGTATCGCCAGAATGTCTGATGAAGGACAGCGGTCTTTTGTTTACTCATGGTGTGAGTTAGGGAAATAGGTTTCAGCGTCGATTGCGCTAATTGAATGCAGCTGCTGGTATATTATTGCTGAGAGAAAAAGGTCGCCGGCGAATGTGTACGTTAAGAGATTTATCATACACATGGCGAAGCTGAAAAATAGACAGCGCAATGTTTATGGCCCCTGGTGAAGGTTACATTATATGTAATTCAAATCCTTTTGTTTACAGGAATTCGTCTAGGGAGATTTGCTTGACGCCGAAGGTGCCGAATTGGTTTGAGATTCCTGATAAGGTAAGAAAGATCTCTTACAGGAATTGTATGCGAAGAGATGCATGAAAAGGTAAGTTTTCTTTACAGGGACCTTAAGATTATAGGTTTGATCTAATTAATGCGTGAAGCATTTTCAGGTGCTTAATGCGATTGCATTAGCAAAACTTATGCGACTTGGGATGAGGTTATGGGGGTTTTTTAAGGTAAGTGTACAGTGGGGTTTGGCGGCACCGCCACATGACCATCAGGTGTTGTGTGTCCGCAGGGGCGAATCTATAGAGAGTTATGCACAATGAAATCACCGGCAATAACGATTTCAGTGTGCGGATTTAGGGTCAAGATCCTATCGATAGAGTCTGATAGAGCATCAGATTGGTTAAAGAATACGTTTCTATCTGAATTTGGGCTTCTGCAAAGAAAGCAGTAATGTATCATATGGCTACGAACGTGAAATTTTAGGCACGAGAATTTAAATTCTGGATTGGAGTAGACCCCGTATTGTGGCAGAAGGGTATAAGCAATATCACTACTTGTGTATGTGAACAGACCACTATCTGGAAAGAACAGAGACACTACGTTATAACCAACTAGATTGAAATCGGGAAATATCTATATAAGTTCTTACCTGGGTTTCGCTAAGTGCTGGGATTGCCGGTTTCTGGTTAAAAACGTTGGAAGACACAGATGAGAAATTGCATTTTATGTCTGGCATATAATTTTAGAAACTAAGAATATAAAAAGAAAAGAAAAAATTTTGCAAAAATGAAAATGGAAATGAATATTACAAACATCGACGCAAAATTTCCTTTTCATTGAAATAGCCCGACACAGAAAACCAATACCGCCTCAGAAAAGAATGCAAGTCAGGACCAGCGATAGCTGAGCGAAAGCAGCCACTACAGGTGTTATACCCTTGTAGTAGATGCCCCACTAGATGCAGGTCACATCTTTTCCATGGCGAATATTACGCCATTCAAACACGAAAAAACTTAAAAAAAGATTACAAATCAACCGAAAGTGTCGAGTGCCTGAGTTACGCAACAGTGGTGCGAAAAAGGGGAAAAACAGACGCACGGAAAGAAAAGGGGATGAGGATTTCCCGCACTGTACACTTCCACACAATTTTCACGCTACGAAGCTTAGTTTTTTATTTTTTTTATTTTGTTTTTTGTCCGGCAGGAAAGTGGAAATCATCAAATTATACCTTTGTACCGATCCAGAGGCATGCCGGATGTTCACGGACTAAAACCGCCTCCCGCAAGACACATATTCCCGTTCATCCCCACGAAGCACTGCGGTGCGTATGGCGAGATCCGTTTGATTATGTTGGATATCCCGCAGACAACATTGCCCTACACTCGAACTCGTGTATGAAGATTCGTTCGTTTACGTCGAATCCCACAAAAGTCCTGCAAACCGATAGTGCGATTGGGTATCTTGTGTTTACTTAAGATACCCAAAATAGATTACATAATTGATCCTATGGCACGGGTCACGAGGCAGAGGCGCACGTGTGTCACGTCGGCGATTAGACTATGAGCCGTATCGGATATTGCGAAGTCCGCTTCCAGAAAATTAAGTTATCATATTAGAGCTAAAAAATATTTTACTCCACCTCAACTTTTTCTCTTCTACAAATCTCGAACTAGATCTGCATTCTAATAATATTTCTATGTTTAGAGATGTGTTCCCAAGAATACTTTCGGGCTACTTGAGAGCATACAGAGGCGGGCACTTTGTCTAACGAAGAACACAACGCTGATATCGTGACTGTAGACGCTATCACATCGAAGCCGCCTAATGGACCTGTGGGGGTTCTTTAACCCATTTCCAAAGAACCACCCATTCCCTTTTACCTGTCTTCCACTTACCAGGCAAGTCTTTCCACTTACCTGGAAATGAGCAGCGTTAGCTACTCCGCATTACCTCCCATCGGAAAACATAAGTCCACGGCAAGACTATCACCTAGCCGTGACATCAAACTTTCACCCCGGGACAGGCTTGCATCCAACGCATCATGTCCCCGAAACCCAATTTGGTTACCTCATCAGATAACCAGCATTTATCCATGAAGATGTCAATGCGCAATGCTAAAAAGCATTTTCTCATACATGTGCATGATATGTTCATCCTAACCACTGAAAGCAAACCAGGCATTAATAGCATTTTTCTGGTTCATAATACATGAACTATTTCATATCCCCTATCGGCTCAGTTTGTCACCAATAAACCATAAACACACACTGGTCAGCATATTGTAGACACAGCTGCAGCCGATATTCTTCCTATGGTCCATAATTGAACCATTGCTCCTACACCCTTGGGTTCGCAACACTTGCGACCAATTCCCTATTATCGGCTATCAACCGATCATGGGATTTGGGCATGAATAGGATCGTTGTTTAGGCAATTATATCCACGTTCATGCTTTATAATGACCCTTCTGGAAATCAAAGTAAACACACAGTTCCTCACTGTGTTTGTTTTGCTTACCAACGCTGGTCCATGGTTCCCATGGGTGGCAAATTCCTCGCCACCATATCCATGTACCAGCATATTAACCCAAATAAGATAACCATCCGGCCTGACCCTTTGCCACCGTCGGCAAGATTTCTGTTGACTTAATGTCAACAAAATGTCTTCCTTTCTAGAGCACCAGAGCCATACGGCTAAATCAAACAGACCCCAAATCTTCGGTCGACCTATCGTCACCGAAGAATGTATCGCCTACAACGGCATTACATGAACACAATGCCCGCAGCCCCTTTTTGCTCGTACATTTGTTTGAACAGTTGCGGTATCGTTCGTTGTCGATATGCAGGCTAAGGGGCATCGTACTTGTCCTATACGGACATATGGGAAATCCTCCCATTTAACTCCTTTTCGATCGCTCATTGCCTGTCACCAAGTTGAGCCTGTTCGCTCCTCCCATATCGATGTGATCCACCACCGTTGAATCTGACGGATGTGGATTGCATCGAGGAGTCAAATTTGATCACCCTTCGAGGAGAGACTTCGAGCCTCTGCTGTCGTGCCTTCCGTTGTCAGATTTAAATTGCTTAAACGTACACACGCTTGTTTTCGTATCGAGTTTTTGTCGAGAAACATAAGTTCTATGGGAATGAATTTAATGTTTTATAGGTATAAATTTACTTAAATAATCGTTGCCAAATACGGGTGGGACGTTGATTCATAGAGTTCGTGTCCCACGCAGTAAATAACAAGTGCGCAGTGAAAATTAAAATCAAGACTACTGAACAAACAAAATGACCCATAATTTAAAAGACAGTTCCAGTGTTTGTATTTAAAATAAAAGCAATGTTCAAGAGAATAAACTAAAATAGAAATAAGAAAATAAATTACTCCAGTGTGTTTTTCTTTGGAGAGTTGTTGTGTTCGCTGTGTGCTCTATTCCTTCTGGTAGGAACAATTTACAGTGATATTGGTGGTGTTATTGCTGAACCAGCGTCCGTGTTGACGCACTAGAGGAAATTACCCACAGATCTTTGCCTGTTTTACAAATATTATCACGGGGACTGTGCCTCAGTAACTCATGGGGTTATTCCACGAAGTTCGGTTTATTTGAGCCCCACAAAACAAGCTGACGGATGCCACCAATTATCATTTCATCGCCTTACCGCACGCACATCTCTGTACCAAAACTTGTACTGATACAGAACAGGAAAACTATGGAACTCCATCCCCACGTAAGTGCCTCCGGAGCTTTGCAACCTACAACTTACTTTTCTGAAGGCCTAAAAAAGTTGGAGGGACGCCTGTCAAAGCTAAGAGAAAAAAATACCAAAAAAAAATGTTGTTCCACCTTTTTCTAAAAACGTATTGGCTTGCTCTCGTATTAGAAAGCGTCAGTTGAGCTTTGGCAGTGTGTTACGAGGGTAGCATTTCGCGGAGATGGCTTGTTTATCATCTGATTTCTCATCAAACCATTTATATGTTGTTTCCTATGGATTACGGACTAACTTGACATCGAATCTTTTTATCTCAGAAGATACTATCACGTCATTTTCTCACTTGCAGTCCAAATTATTAGTCAAAAGTCCGAAACATAATCAAATATTTCTCCCGACCATATCGCGGAATGTATTACGTGACGGGGTTTTATCTCACCAACCGACTTACCGTCTGTTCTAAATTTTCTCGATAGGTTCGCTGATGGCTCCGATAGGTGGTCAAGAATTTCTACCGACCATTTCACGGAGCTTATAGCTTAGTAAGTTAGTCGCCTTTTAAGACATGCCTGTGGGAGTTCTCTATACCACATGGAGAACCAACCCACAATGCCAACCTTGACCGCTAACAGCGCGTCACACTACCCTAACCTATAAACATGCAAAAACAAATCCCAATCTGCAAGCGCATCCAGCCCGAACTTACAAGAATCCATCTCCTAATCTGCATTGAAAGATATTTTCCAAAACTGCCAACACAATACAATTCAACAGAATATATTCTAAATCATCCCCGCATACATTTGCCCAAAATTGCTTCGGTCAATTCTTTATCTAAACCATATTCCTTCCTGGCGACCAGGCAATCTTAATTTCCCTGAAATTCATATGCTGTAATAAAACGCATATTCAAATCCACAACGGAACATTAACCATCCAACCAAGTATACCGAGCAGCATACATTTCCCCGAAATTACTTCGGTTAATATCTTATCCAAATGATATTCCTTGCTTGCAACCAAGCAATTCCAATTTCCCCCGAAAATGCATGCCCATACTTGCTCGTGTTCCCAAAGCTAATTTCCCGGTACACACAACCAACGAATCCAACTCAGCTTATACGGCGAGGATTCGCTGGAACTGAATTCTTATGCAAGCATAGCAACTCTTCTCGAAATTCCTAGTAAATGGCGGCAAGTCGATTTTAGCTGTGACTCAACCGCCACGACACAATAGATAGAATAGATTCTTTCCTTCATTAATCAGTCATCATTTTACCATCGGTGCGCGCACATCGGCTTAAGACTCAGCCCCTCGTAACGTGCACTCGGGGAATGCAAACCCCCGAGTATACAATCAAGTCTATCGCGTCTCAGTCGAGTGGGGTCGGGCCCCTTGATTCCTAAAAGAAATCCATTTAGTGGTGTGTCGGGTTCTAGGCCCCCTTAAACGAAAAGCATTTAGTCGTGTCTCTTAAAGTCCGGCGGACCGGCAATCATTTACTAGAACCTAGTGAACAATTAAACAATTTGTGAATGACTATACAGTGCGTTTTATTTCCCGCGGCTTCGCTTCCCCGCCGCGTCGCAGTGTCCTGGATGTTTGCCCCCCTTTATTCTCTTCGTTGTCAACAGTACAGTGGCAGAGAGGTGGACACCGGAGTGAACCCTATGCCGTACGCCGGCACACCCTACTTCGTACCCCACATGCCCCCCCATACGTGAGTATAATCGAAGGCCCCATTCACAGGGCACGGTCTCCCATCTACATTATACGAATTGTGCACATAAAATAAACGATTCTAAAAACCACTTGTCACTAACTATAACAATTGTAAGTATATACCTATAAAAAAGTTACACGGGGATTAATGGGAATATGTGCCTAGCAGGAGGTGTTATCTGTTGATCGGTCTAGAGGGATCTGTTGGAGATTTCCACCTTCCTACCGAAGCCAAAACAAAAACAAAAAAAACCTGTAAACATATGTGATCATATTTTATTACCCTAATACTCACTAATTTATATTCCGCCATAAGTATAATAGGAGCTCGTGAAATTCGTTATTTCACCATTCAATGAACCCCATAACCACTTAATCGATGATAATGTAGGACAATGCCAATTCAAAAGCCATAAGTAGCATTTGGATCATCTTTAAACAATTCAAACAACAATAGCCCGTTCATCTCCGTGTAATTAACGTCCATCTATGCCGAGGGGAACAGAAACAGAAACATTACCGAGACGCCAGTTACTCAGAGCTCATTGAATCACACAGGAGGCTTCATAAATTAATCCGGTTAAGATGAACAATGCCCGTACAATCTTTCGTTTTGTATCTTTACCTGCCACCGATATTAAGGTGATCCATTTCACGGTGATGCCTATCAGCATCGTCAGATCGAACTTTGTCTGCCCGGCTCTGGTGTGATGCGTCATCTTAAGATATGAACAGTATTACCATTTTCCTAGTAACTCATGGCTTGCATGGCCACTGTGTCAGATTCGCACCTCTATAAACTTTCAATGATCATGCGTATTGACGCAATTCGCACTTTAGAACCTCTGGCACACCCAGGGACACCTCACATCTGCAGAGACAGGTTGAGATCAAAATGTGAAAAAAGGGTTTGCCTCTCATATTTATTCACTGATCATGTGCGCCGAGGTATTTCCAGATGGAAATCTTTCTATTGGACAGCATCACGGGCCTTACCACCTAGTGAGTGTGTGTTCTCAGATGACGATCATTTCCAGGGAGGACGAATGCAATCGTGCTCGTCTGATGAGGGCGTTTAACAGTATAATAGTCGTGTCATGCGTACCTGTCACGGGACCATGTCAAATGTCCTTTTCTCTCTTACCTCTTACCTGACTGGGAATAAGTTGTTTTTGAATTGGAATTGTGCATTCATGTGCCCGTGGAATGGGAGATGACTTTTGGACGGGTAATTTCTTCTGACACCCAACATCGGAAATACGCATTTGTCCGTATACCTGGAGTGAGGATCACCTCCCGTTGCCAGATGTCAAAAGTCACCATTGTCTGAGATAATCTGCTTAAGTCAATCGTCAGTGGTTGAAGCATCTAAAGATGACACCACAGACCGGGTTTGTTTACATTGGAATCCAAAGGCTTTGTATTATCTCGTAAACGGGATTAGAGTCTGTGATACCCGGCTTAAGAAGCCAGTTCACTGGGTGCATACAGTGAACGATGGTTTTGTTATGGTTTAGCATGATGTCGAATAAGTCATTTTGTAATTGAATGTCATGTATGGTCTGTGCATAACTATGGGTTACACCTTAAGGCTTGATGGAACTGCTATCCCTCTCCAATGGCTCAATTACTATTGTCATTAGTTTAAGGACATTTCCGGAGTAATATACTTATTTATTTTATTTCATCCTGATTGTCAATGGCATAAGTGGGGTGCCGTTGTACTTTAAAATAACGTCACCAACGGTGTAGATTGTGGTGACCACTTCTCTCATTTGCGTAAAGTATAATGAACCTGAATACGAATTGAATATTTATTGAATTCTACAAGTTTTTGCTTCGAAAAAGATGTTTCAGGTTGCGTTCTTTAATAATAACATTTTTCTATGAATCATGTTATCAATTGACAATTTGCTCTCATTTATTAGTTTGATTATTATTGGCTTAGCGTTTTATTTCTCGTCCGTGAACAATTATGTAGAGAACTTTGTTTCGGACCCTGTAATATGAGAACGCGATGACCGAAATATAAAGCTCAATCAAGTAGATGGGTTTATTGCCTTTAAGCATTAAAGCAACCCGCCAATTGTTATCATTTTAATAAAAGCGCAAACGTTTCACTTCATCCTTCTTTAACTGACCTCGCAGATAAAGTTCGCTACTTATGTTCGTCAGCAGCCTTTGCCTTATGAGAACTTGACTGCTTCTTTACGTTATACCATCATCTATCAATTTCATTAGATTATGTTTCGGGTAATTCGTCAATTCGTTAGCCTCACTTCGACGTCTTAGGTGATTTCGTCAGTCGCAACAAGTGACTGGTGGCTGAACGACAAAGAAATTCCTCTCTCCCCCTGGTAGCCGCCAACATTCATGACCGACTGCAACAATAAAAAGTCACTCTGATGGGCATCACCTGCATACTAATAAGCCGCGCGAAATAAGATTAATCAACACGTCTTGCAGGTCAGTGGATCAAAGCCAGGGAACGAGTAATATATCGCAATTGTACGCGCTGCCCACCTCAGTACATACCTGGCCGCCATACGTTTTATAGCTGTTGCATGATGGCTCGTTAGCCGAAGGCATATTAAACCCTTAGATTGCGTTCATTAGACTCACGATCCCGTTGTAGACGGCACAGACGTTGTAGACGGCGTAGATATGACGTGAAGTCGCTAATAGACTCTTATATGTCGGCAGATGGCCACCTAGTAAAGACATCAATGGCACTTGATATAAGTGCACTTAACACAACTAATAGACGGTGTTTAACATGTGTAAATAACAAGACTACAATTGAACAGACTAAGCGACAAAACACATCACAAGACGGCAAATTATAATATTTATGGGAATTTATATTATTGGGAATACCACCTGAGTATTGAATTAGTTTCCGCAGAAACATTGAGGTGGCCTCTTAATAGTTAGAGAACGCGACAATACGGCAATGAGGTTTCGATGTGCATATTGGTCTTGAGTGGTGGGATATTAGAATGATGCGGAAACTCATGATCATGCAGCGCATTTCACATTCTTGTAATTCGGCTGAAGAACGATTGTCCGTGTTTATACGTACGTCTAAAAACAACTTTCAACTTGGCTCTTTCGCACTATCTGATTAAAGCGTATCGCAGAAAAATATTTAAAGAAGTGAAATATGTTCCACAAATTCAATTCAACAACGATCGTAATAATATATGTAAAAGTAAAAGTAAAAGGGTCGGATGTGGCAATAATGAAGGAGCGTATGTAGAAACAACTTAAAGATGTCAAGTTGCAAAATATTTTATATCAATTTTCTTCTGATGATGTCTTAACGGTCCGGAATGTCGTGTTCTTGTTCTCTTTCAGTCTTGAGGAAAGTGTCAATAAAATTGTATTCAACGGGTTCAAACCGAGACCATTAACAAAAATAAAGTTGGTATTGAGAAAAGAAAGCCAGGTGTTGCGTTGGACTTGCGCATCCTTCCAGCGGAGATTGCACCTAGTGCAGGGAGTGTAAGTTCCGGTACGAGATGAATGGCTCACGGACAGACTACGGTGAAGCTAAACCCTGGTAGGATACCAAGAACAACCCTTTTCCGCCAGGTAGACCCAAGTGTTGACAAGCGTAAGTGCCACCCAGGTACTTTTCAATTTAAATTATCATTACAATAAACCTATTGCAAGTATTCAACAACTATAGTACAAAAAGCACAAAACAATTCTATTGTGTAATACAGTAAGCCAACGATAATTTACTTATACTTCACACTAATCATACAACAGTTGCATATTAAAACCAATCTTACCACCAACAACCGCACTCACATAAAGTTTACAGCAAGTACAAGTTGGCAGGCATCGCGGCGAAGATTGTGCAACGGTGAGCGCAATAACCGCCGGTGGACGGGTACAGTCAGCTCCCTTTTGCCATACGGCAACTTCATATCATTAACCCTATGAGATTTCTACCGGAAATCTCAACGTCATATTGGTTAGCAACAACTGAATCTAACGACGCTGTTGCATCATAGCAAAACCGCTGGTGTTATTTCAGCATCTCAGAGTCTGGTTCTCACGCTAATTATTTCCCAAGCATCAGTGGCGTCCTATTGACTTTCTCCAGGCACTCCAATAGCATCAGCTACATTTTCCTCTCCTCCAAAATTCAGTTCAATGCAATCCGAGATCACCACAGACATCGCACTATGTCAGTGGAACACCTCGGAGGCTGCATTAATACACGCACACTAAGCCAGATCAACCCTGTGTTATTGTGCTTTCAGTTTTGATTTCTTCATCCTTTCTACGCCCATCAACGTGGAACGAATACACAACTACTTATCCACCTCGATGAGCGTGGGGGATTAAAGAATGCACAAGAGAGCGTAATTACCATTGGCTGGCCAATGTGCAAAATCGAAAAATCCAATTTCATCCCTAATTGGGATCAGTCACATCTCAACCACCAAAGTGCGTACACGTACACAGTGATAAAAATCGATACATGATTGACGTTTTGACATTGACAGATACTGAAAAACCTTTAAGTGTGCGGTCGTATTGTGGGGGTGCGTAGTATTGATGTCAACGTATGACACAGGTTCACTTACTCCCCAACGTTTATCATCATCATCATCATCATCGGCACTACAACCGGAAACCGGCCTTGACCTTATTTAGCAAGTCCTGAGGCTTGTTAAAATTTCCATAATGATTTGTTTTTTCTGGACAAGGTCATTAGTCTTGTGCCAGAGGCTCCCCGACGGGGAATCGAATCCCGGTCTCCCGCGCGACAGGCGGGTATACTAACCACTATACTATCGAGGAGCCAACTCCCCAACGTTTGCTCCTAGTAAAAATAGTTCACCCAGGAAGGACAGTAACAATGAAAAACACACTAGTGTAGTTTTTGTTGGGTTAATGTTTTCTTTATTTAACTAATTCATAACTAGGTTTTTTTTTGGTTTTATTTTACTTCACTTATCACTTATTATTAATATTATCAACTGATTTTTATAAATTTTATACAAGATACACTTCTCTCTCGGCACTATGACCGCAGTAATTAATATTTAACTCAACTTATTAATTGACTATAGATTTAGTAGCAACTTGGGGACGTGTGTTCCGTTAGGGTGACGATTATAGACTCGACTTTAAAATCGGCGAAATTAATTCGACTACGAGCGGCGGCGTGTCGAGCCCGATGATAAATGACAAGCGACTGACTGGAATTAGGGATGATTGGGTAATTCTGGATTTGCACACCTATTAGTCAATCATCACAGCGCTCTCTCATAAATCTTTTCAGTTGCACGTCTCAGTGAGGTAAATAATACTTGCACATCATTCGACAGTCGCTGGACATGCGAAGTATGAAAAGAACAAAAGAGAGAGCGCAATAACTTCGGGGTTGGCTTAGCTTGTGCGCTTGTATCGATGCAGTCTCTGAGGATGATCTACTGCCCTAGTGCTATGGCTGTGGTGATCCCAGAGTGCATTGAACCCGGGGAAGATAGAAACGGGAGGGAGAGGAAAATGTTCTGTGGCTATTCACCTGTGAAAGGAGATCATTGATCCCCAGCGAATGTAGTGTCTGGGGAAAGTGAGTAGGACTCCGACTTGGCTAGGGAAATCTGATCATGGGAACTAAATTAAATACTTTAATAATATCCCCAGCGATTGCATGATTATGCAACCGCGTCGTTTGATCAGACTATGCCGTTGCTAATCGACATGATACGATTTCCGGTGGAAATCTCATGGGTTAGCGAAATGGAGTTGCCGTATGGCGAAAAGATAGCTAAACTCAATTATGAATTATCTGCATGGGATAATGAGTTTAGCTATGCGTCCGTTTAACATGATTTACAGGTGGAATAGCTTATAGGGGGAATAAGGGTTGAAATGACGCGCTGAAAGCGGTCGAATTACGATATAAAATTATGGGTTGGTTCTCCATGTGGTATAGAATACCCCCACACTATCAAAATACAAAATTGTTATGACCGTTTTAAAGAGCCCTTTAGAAGTAGCTCATAGTAGAAGACTTCTTTGTAGTGCCACCAATTTCACAACAAAACTTTTCTGACAGTTAGTCTCGTTTTAACACAGTCTCTGAATAAGATATATGTCTTATCTCCCGTCATTATCTATTTAAGAAGTACGTCGATTTCCTCCCGCTTGATCAAGAGTTCCCGGTTGTTTTCTTACGGCAATTCCTTTGGCAGCTAAACATTGAGCGGTATTTTGAAATTTAGCTTTATTTTTACCTAGCTTCTGAGTGATGCTACCACTGCTAACTGTGTTGTCGCTGAACTTCAATCGTTTCCATAATCTAATCGCTATTTATAAAATATATCGAATTTTTTCTTTATTAACTTCTATATTTTCTAACCTGTAAGAAAACTGACCTGAGCAATCAAAAAAGTGTTATGAATTTTGTTTTTTCTTGTGCAAAATGTCACTTTTCCAACGAGAGCAAGCCTTAATTTATTTGAGCAGTACCATACGGGATACTATCGCCATTTACTGAAGAAATAATTGATTTCTTTTTCCCCAAACTCTTTACGTGTCTAGTAGCGCCGGATGATAAGCAACTGACCTAGGAGGGAAATGGGGCTGGTGGTCTTTAAAAGGAGACATCTTCCGTAAACATTATCATTCACAACAATGCTTACAGACTGTCAAGTTTCTACAGGGTGGGCCAACCTAATGAACGCATTTGTTTCTGAGAATAAATCACAATTTTTTTCAATGACAGATCCAATGATAAAAGCCTTAAGGATTAAAAGCAAAGAATAAAGCAAGCTTCCTAAAGTATGCAAACAGAGCAAGTAGAAAATGAACAAACTTAGGATAAAATATCTCTGCATAATAAGATGCTGCTCAGCGTGGTGAATGCATTTGTGGCGGTTCTACGAACCACACAGCCGACAATAGGTTGAGATCTCCTTTCCGCCAAGGAACATACTCACCTTTATCCATCACACGTGCCCACAGACACGTGTCCCAAAAGTCCTTAGTCCCACCTGAAACAGAAGATAACATTTCACACACCAACATCGAATGCAATAGCAAAAATCAATCGAACTAAACGTTCAAAAGTCTCTAATATTAAATTTAACGCGTCCAATTCGACGCGTAAATTCAACGCATCCAGTCCAACGCATCCAATTCAGGGCATCAATGCAATACATCCATTAAACGCGTTCTTCCGTAAACAAATCGAACAACGAATATCTCCGCTTGTAGCTAATAGCAATTAGCACCTAAATTCCTAGCATGACCGAAAACCTAAAAGGCACACTTGTGCAAACAAAGGATAGCGATTCGCCGCCGACCAACAGTCATACAATCATAAACATCTTAACGTAGAGCGCTCGCTAGATAGCAGAATCGAGGAAATTCGCCTGCAGACGCATGTGGACAGGGTCGTAGTTTATATTGCTACATGGAACCTTAAGTCTTCATATATATGCGTTTTTAAGAGTGTCATCCAGATAAGAGACAACACCTCAATCAAACTTAAGTGAACTTTGAACAGCGCACCGGATTGAATAGAGTGTCTACGGGGGAACATTTTGGAGAACTGAGTCTTCTGTTATATCCGATTTTGTGATTGTCGCATAAAAGACTCAACAATCCACGCAATATTCGGCTGCTTGACGCTGCTCCGTACATGACGCCGGACCTTGGCGCAGAAGGACTTACGTTCAACTCACGGCTGAGTATTATCGATTAATTCACTGTTAATTTTTTGTTTTTTTTTTTTTTTTTTTATTATTTGGTTTCTTATTTGTAACTCTTATTTTTCTTCTTTTTCTATATTTTTTTAGTCTTTTCACTTACTCTTACTCGCTTTTCATTAATTTGTTAGTCTATTTTTAATCCTAATTTCTAAGTTGTCCTTGCTTTTAAGACCCCAACATTTACTTGTTTTTAATTTTTAACTTAATTTGAATATTTGATCTTGAATGTTTTTTTTATTTAATCATTAATTTCTTAATTTGTACTTTTATAATTTATAATTACTTCCTCTACTCTCTTTGTTACCCCTAATCACACCCCCAACCTTCCCGATCATTGTTGGTTTCTGAACCACTGGTGTTTGTTAACATTTCAACACACACTAACAGGAATACACCTGTAAACTTCTTACTCCCCCATCACTTTTTTTTTCCCTTTCCAAGCCTCGCGTTCTTTTCTCTCTCCACTCTTTCTCCTCCTAGAACCGCTATCCCAATATGTCGTGTGGCAACCCAACTTGTGGAATTAGCAACTCCAATGCCGATTTCGTTCGCTGCAAAGGCATCTGCGGTAAAAATTTCCACGCCACCTGCGTGGGCCTGAACAAGCGTAACACGCACTTCGCAAAAGAATTTCCCGACAACCTCTTGTTCTTTTGCGATGAATGCACCGATGTTTCGCTTTCCCATGTCCTTTTGGCTATCAAGTGCCTCGGTGACTCAATTGACGGCTCCCTTGG
This sequence comes from Microdon myrmicae, assembly GCA_963931805.1. NCBI lineage: Eukaryota > Metazoa > Arthropoda > Insecta > Diptera > Syrphidae > Microdon > Microdon myrmicae. Next base: position 111,933,052 of record OZ007499.1, on the reverse strand, counting down.
CACTAATCTCAAAACGATCTCTGATAAAATTTCACCCCTCGAGAGTAGCCTTACATGTATTGACGACATTGCCTCTCTCCACCATAAGTCGCTCTCCGAGATCACCTCCCTTATCAAAGACAACAACAAAACAATCGTCAACCAACTGATCCACACGTTCAACGAATGCCTTAATACTGCAACTCTTGAATTAATCCACACCTTTCGTTCTGATCTGGATAAAATCCAACAATCGACATCCAAAAGTCCGCCTGTTCACTGTTCCAGTCCCCTTTTGGATGACATTCTCGGCAAGCTTAATAGCCTTAGTGAGGAGCTCACATTATCGCAATCTTCCACTCATAGCCACCTTATCTCGGCTGAACCTAACCCGTTACTGGAGCTGGTTCTCCATAAACTTGATTCGGTCGCTGATGAACTTTCGACTTTCCGCTCTGTACTTGGCCAACTCGATTCCGCGCTTGCCTCCATGCATTCAAAGAATACTAACCCCCACCCATCCCCTCGTTGCATTTCATCTCTTTACGACGAACTCCAGAATGTAACCCCACCTCCGCCTCTTCCGACTTCACCCACTCCTCCCCCATCCCCTACTTCAATCGACATCCCTCCTGCCTCCACGACTCCCCTAACTGAGGCTCCTTTAATAGTCCACTTTGGCACATCTTGGACTCCTGCTGAATGGCAAGCTCGACTTAACAAGCTGGAGCACTCAAATCTGGCAGTTACATCATACCTGTTAAAGGGCGCACCAAGAACTGCGAACCCAGTCTGGATTGCCGAATTCTTCCAGACGAAATTCAGCATCCCAGTAATAGAATGTTACCCGCTTCCCGGCAGTATAACGAAACCTAGTTTCCGCTTAGTCCTTCCCTCTAGATACGACTGGATTTTCCACCCGATTAACAATGCGCATTGTAGGATCGGCGGGATGTCGTTATCCCTAAATAACCCCAACAAACTGCCAATACCATTGCCGCCCACATCTATACCCACTCACGGATATAACAATAGTACTGTCCATCCCAAATCGACACGCGCTCTTCCTCCAAAATCCCGCAGAGGGCCCCACGTTCCCGGTACAACTCCTCCTAAAAATTCCCTGCCCAAGCCAAATACCTTACACACTCCGTTCCCCATTCCCAGAAGCACGCGCATTCGCGTCCACGACCCTACCCAAAGTCGACCCTCCAAACCCTCTCCCAAGCCTAGGTTCAAACGATCTTCCCTCCCTTTACCTCGCCGTGACCGCATTCCTTATCCCAAACCCACGCCCACACATTCCCGTCATGTCATCCTGCCCAACTCCAACCAAACCACCCCCCCCGCGTCTCATCCTGCCCCCAACCCCAGCCCCTTTCCGCTCTTTGACCTAAAAACAGGCGCTAAATATACCAATTTCCACAGATCGCACACTCTCAATCCCTTATGCCCCGCCCACGAAAGCTCAGCCCATTTGTCCTCCGAACCGTGCATAAGTTCGGATCTCTTACCCTCTCGCCCCTCTTCCCCATCTCGCCTCAGCCCCCCCCGCCGCCACATTTTTGATCCCCTTCTGCCGCCCCCCGTCAAGATTACCCAACAATCCCTTAAGACATCTGATTGCCGCTATGCCCTCTCAAAGCTTCGAAATAATCGGACCTACGACAACGTCCGCATTTATCTAGCTTATCTTCATGGTAAATCGGATGCAGTTTGCTATGAAGGCAAAACGAAAACGAGCGTTAAGATCTCCATTCAACAAGAAGGCCTACCCACCGATTTCCCTAGCCTTCGTAACCTGTTCATAAAGTTCCACGAAAATTTTAATATTCCCCCTCTTAAAGTAACTAGAGACCTCTCGGCTCTCCGACAATACATTTGCTCGAAAATGGCATCCGGCTCACCACGCAGCGAACCCACTAATAATAAACTTTTTCGGCCCTAATCGGCTGCCCACCCCACTCTCCATGGGGTCTCCCAATTCTTGTCCCCTAACCATTTACTACCAGAATGTCAGAGGTCTTCGCTCCAAAACACAGTCGATCTTACACAATACCCATTCCTTTCCCTTTGATATGTACGCCCTGACCGAAACCAACCTCATCCCCAGTATCAACAGCCTAGAACTGTTCCCCCCCTCCCTAACAGTTTTTCGGGACGACGATGTCCATCATTCCACGCCTGACACCCCGTGCCGAGGCGTGTTGCTCGCCGTCCAAAACGGACTAACATCTTCTCTTATCACCTTCTCCTCTTCACCCTACCTCGACTATGTCGCTATAAAAGTTGAACACCGCTCAAAGTCCTTGTATATCATTTGCTTCTACATCCCACCTTCGCAAGCTACCGAGGCATACGAACTCGCTATTGCTGCAATCGACTGCTTAACGGAACTGAGTTCTACCCAAGACGACATTGTAGTCCTGGGCGATTTCAATCTCCCCCATCTCCAATGGTCGTTGTCTGACGATGAGTCCCACTATATCTCTAGCCCCTCCACTACCAAGGAGTGTCTCTTAATAGACAACCTCACTGACTCTAGCCTTTACCAAGTCAGCAATATCCTAAATCATCTGGGCAGACAACTCGACCTAGTGTTCACGACAGACCCCTGCAACTCTTCAGTTACCCCTAGTCCCCACATCCTCTCAACCATTGACAACCACCACCCCCCACTTCTCTTATCCGTATTCCGCGACCACCCAGCCCACAGCACACCCACTCCCCTCCCCTACCAATATTCTTTCAATTTCCGAAAAGCCAATTTCCGGCGCATAAATGAGTACTTCAGCAATACCTTACCCCGCTTAAATGATATTAGTGTTGAGGTCGCTACAGCCTCACTCTACACAGTAATCTTCAACGCCATATCCCTATTTGTCCCTTATTCCCGAAACAGGTTATTATTCTCATCGCCCCCTTGGTATAACCGCAGACTCCGCACACTCCGTAACAAGAGAAATAAGTTGTGGAACATTTTCTTAAATACGCGTTCTCCTCTGGACTATTCCAACTATCTCGGTTACTTTTACCAATTCACCGAGCTTTATAGCTCCCTTTACCACAATTACCTTGCCAAAGCCCAACTGAATCTGATCAATGACCCCAAATCCTTCTACCACTTTATCAACTATAAACGGAAATCAGATGCCTATCCCAACTCTCTTTTCTACGACTCAACTACTTCATCTGACTCCCAAACCATAGCCAATCTTTTCGCGTCCTTCTTCAAACTATCCTTCACGGACGACTCGTTCGAGCCTAACCCCTCCTACTTTACTGGCATGTTTCAGTTCTCCCTTGGCCCGCTCATCCCTCTGCACATACAACAACACCAAGTTAAAGAAAAACTTGAACAACTTAAAGACGATTTCAGTCCCGGCCCAGACGGACTCCCTGCTATCTTTTTAAAAAAATGCTCCTCTTCTCTCTCTCTCCCGCTCGCGTCAATCTTCAATCTATCCCTTGCACAAGGTCTATTTCCCGACTTTTGGAAATCCTCCTACATAACCCCCATACATAAAAAGGGGCCTAAAATCGATATATCCAATTATCGTCCCATTGCTAAGCTTTCGCACATTCCTAAACTGTTCGAAGGCCTTCTATACGAAGCGTTACGTTTTCGCTGCACCCCCATCATCTCTCCTAACCAGCACGGCTTCCTCTCCGGCAGGTCCACTACTACCAACCTTGTAGAATTCACATCTCACACACTCCTTGCCCTAGAGAACGGCGATGAGGTTGATGTAGCCACTACCGACTTTAGCAAGGCCTTCGACAAGATTTCCCATAACCTCATTCTCTTTAAATTATCTTCCCTTGGTTTTGAACCGCTGTTGATTAAGTGGATCTCATCCTACCTTAACTCTCGAACCTGTCGGGTGCGATTTAGATCCACCCTCTCCGATCCTTTCTCTCCAACCTCAGGTGTCCCCCAGGGCAGTCATCTCGGCCCCCTACTATTTATCCTTACCATAAACGACATAGGTTCGAGCATCAATCACTCCCTCATCTCGCTTTACGCGGATGATACCAAAATCTTCAAGACAATCCGATCTCCCCTTGACTCCTCACTTCTCCAATCGGATCTTGACAGCTTTTCGACATGGTGCCAAAATAACTGCCTAGATTTGAACATCGCCAAATGTCACACAATCACCTTCTCTCGGAAACGCTCCCCCCCTCAGCCACGTTCCTATCTCTTGCTAGGCCAACCGATAACATCGGTTGAATCAATCTGCGACCTGGGCGTCCTATGTGACAAGGAACTTAGATTTACCGCACATATCGATAACACAATCCTAAAAGCCAACGCAGCCCTTGGCTTTGTAAAACGCTGGTCGAAGGAATTCCTAAACCCCTACGTCACCCGGTCCCTCTACACAACTTTTGTCCGGCCACTACTCGAATATGCCAGTCAGGTCTGGTCCCCGTATCAACAGTCTCACATTCGTAGGATCGAGGACGTTCAACGTCGTTTTTTGCGCTTCGCCCTCCGTGGACTGAACTGGGAAAACCCACTCATTCTCCCACCATACACAGACCGGCTCCTTCTAATCAATCTTAACACGCTTGAAGAGCGCAGAATCCATGCTGACATAATCTTTATCCATCGCCTTCTGTCAGGTTCAATCAATTGCCCACGCTTGCTCTCCTCTTTATCATTTTATACAAACCCCCGTAATGTGCGGAACCCTCGTCTGTTTTACGTGCCCTCTCATCACACGTCTTACGGCGTTAACGAGCCCATTTCGCGTATGCTACGACATGCCAACTCTTTCCCCACCTCCTTTGATTTCAACCTCTCCACTCCTGCCCTCAAACGACGTCTCAGAATAAACCCGTCCTAACCCCACCCACCTCAATTTCAAATCTCTCCCCCAGCTCTCCAGCACCGCCCCTTACCACTGTGTAGACGTACCCCTCACTGCCACACCTCAAGCCCTCTTCTCCTTCCGTGTTCTTTTTTTCCTTTTCTTCTTTGTTTTGTATTGGATATATATATATATTTTTTTTTATTTATTTACTTTTTTTTTTTTTTAACTACTCGTTACTTAGTTTTTAAGTTAGTCTGTAAGTTGTTATATTATATTAGCTTAAGTTGCTTGCATTAAGCCTAAATAAATAAAATAGACGTTTATGATTTGGAAATGCTAACAAAAACTATACCGATCCCACGGTTCCTTTGTATCCATCTGAAGGGCACAAGAATCCTCGTTGTCTTGGACCAGATGGGGAACACAAACAAATCCCAAGAAAAGATCGAAAATTAAGCGGCGGTACGATCGATCGTTCAAGCAAAGGAACAAGATTCCAATAAGGAAGACGGAAAGGAGAATGATCTATGATGGGAAATTTTCTTTGCAGACTGGATGGGAAATTTTCTGTTTCAGATGCGGGATGAAAAAAACTCCGAGTACCAGACAGGTCGACATCGAGAACCCCGACGAGGAGGTGATCCGCTCCGCGTCAATAATAGAAATCAAGATAAACTGTCGCGAGTACAAACTATATATAACAACAACAAAATTGACAATACTTCTCGTCCCGTCGAGAGTGCATGTGTGCCGGATATCCGTTCGATAATTAACAGCCACGGAGGTCAGATCCTCCGTTCAGAAAAAGAAGTCTTTGTCGAGTGTTTAGTTTAACGTGTGTAATAAAGGACGGGATTAATATGTGTCATGTGAAGTAATTAAGCGTGGTATTAAGTAAACCTAACAGTAGTTTATGTGTTAATAAAAACAGCATTAAATAAACAATAAAAAAAAAATAGAAATCAGATGAAAAATAAATCTCGGTGTTTTCTTTGTGCGAACAGTGTTCGGCGGAACACTTCGACTAAGGCAACTATCCGCCAAACATTCTCTAAGGGAAAACGTTTAGATCTCAAAGTACTTACTCGATATTATTACTATTATTTTTTGTTTGTTTTAGTTTTAGTTCATTTTATTTTATCTTAATTTTTTTTTTATTATTTTAAGTAACCAAAAGACATTTTATGGTCAATGTTACATCTACTACTACATAATTAGACACTCACGGTACACTTCTCAACTGAGAAAACTGACTAAATAGCTAAGCAATCTACTTATAGATTTTGTGTTAAACCGCTAAATCTAGTTATACCAAATTGTATGCTCTCTACCTGTTGTCACGACCTCTTACATTCACTCAATCTTTCAAACTCGATACAAATGGGGATTGATCACACCATGTAAACCTACAAGCGAAATCCATGATGAAGCTATCTAATTGACATCCGGAATAGTGGCTTAAACACACAGCAGTTGAATGCCGGAGGCACTCGATAACATTTGGATAAACCGGTGTGTGGTACGTAATGTGGAACTTAAGCAGGATGCGAAACAAACAACTTTTTTTCAATCAGATTTATTAACAATATTCAATCAACATTAACAAACGAAAAATTGTTAATTGTCAGACGAAAATTACGCGTTAGTGGGTGATTGCAGTGTATGTTCTGGCAAGAGCAGGAGCGGCGTAGGGAAAGGGCGCATGAGCATAAGGGGCGTGGGCGTAAGCTACTGGAGCTGGGGCGGCCGCATACGCAAGTGGTGCAGCTTTTACGATAGCAGGACTAGCAGCATAGGCCACTGGTGCAGTTTTCAAAACTGGTGCTGCAGCATAGGTCACTGGAGACGCGACAGCGGTTTTTACAACTGGTGCAGAATAAGCAACTGGTGCGGCATGAACTACTGGGGCAGCATGGACAACTGGAGAAGCGTGGACAACTGGAGCTGCAGCAACTGCCTTGACTAGTGGTTCTCGATTGACGACAGCGTTAAATCCATTAACTGGATCGGCTGTGTATTGAACGGTTCTCTTGAATCCATCTGCATCGATCAGGGAGTACTCTCCTTGAACTACATCTCCGTCACGACTTTCAACTTGGCTCTTAGAATCACCAGATAGAGAGTCCTGAATGTCATAACCGAATTTGTATTGAGGATGGGGATCATATTCTTCAGCGGCCTTGGCCAAGACGGGTTGTGCAACAGCTACCGGCGCTGGAGCTGCATATGCTAGGGGAGCGGATTTTACAAATGCAGGAGCAGCAGCATAGGCTAGTGGTGCAGCCCTAACAACAGCTGCAGGAGCGGCCGCGTACGCAAGCGGCTGAGCTAGAGGAACCCCAGCGTTAACGGCTGCTACTAATGTTAAGAATGCAACCAACTGTGGAAGGAAGAAAACAAAAGATAGAGAGGATGAGCGACAGATAAATGTCAATGTTCAATGCGAAGGTGTTCAATTTCGTAATGTTTTATGGTTTACCTTGGAAGCCATTTCGCTTGATTTGATGTGAGCTACTCTTGTGAGTTGAGGTGAAACACTGAATGTTGAATTACGCTACTTCGTGGCCTATTTATACCGAGCAATGTGCTTCGCGTAGACCTACCGTCACTTTCATTTCTTCTGGTCGTTGTTATTATTTCTCTAAATTTTTTGCAAACCTTTTTTTACTTATGAATTAATCCGCTTATTGTATTGGTGAGACATTGAGTACGGGTCGCGGAATATTTCGGTGTCCTGAAAGTTCGAGTACATAATTAATTATTTCGTAATGTGCCGTGGGCAGTTTTCATTAAGATAGAAACATGCCTTTGCGGAGTTAGTGCAGTTCGTCAATGATTCATTGGTAAATACTGAGGATAAGTTACAGAGCCTGTGAACTGTTCTTACTTGAGGTATTTTCATGGAGTTCTGTGATTTCGTTTCAACAAAAGAACAAGTCTGGCAGTGAAATTAGTAAATATTGAATTTAAGAGTTTTGGTTGCAAACTCGGTGATTTTTTCATAAAATACACACACCAAAGGGTCAGTAACACCCTAATGTAAAATGTATCAGGGCGTTCATGGAACTAAGAAACGAATAGTGAAACTAGAAAGGTTAGAAAATATAGGAAAACATGAGTGAAATAAAAGCAACATGCCTTTTTCTGGTTAGGAAGGGCTGTCTGAAAGGTGGGAATGAAATAAGGTTTCTTTTTCCAGTGCCATGATGACTTAAATATGACGAAATTGAATTCAAATTTTATCACTTTAGAGGAATGAATAGTGAATTTATCATTTATTCTCCAATCGCCTCAATTCCACTATATCGTCAGAGGTTCTGCCATCAGACAAAATAGAATTAGGAAGAAATCGGTTAAAGGAGTATGTTAACGAAGGTTTCTAGAATAGAAGGCAAGCCAGAAATATTCTAAATTATCTACCCTATGTGCCTGAGTCTCTCCAAAAAGCTGAAAGAAACAAAAACTAGTTCAAATTCCAAAAGGTGATAAACGAGTCCAAGAACCTTTATCCTACCGTTCCATATGTTTGTTGGGCATGCTGGGAAGGGTACTGGAGACCATCGAGATTGGATCAGTATACACTAAACCTACCACGGACATAAGCTTTATACATTATTTATTTCCAAAGGGAAGATTTTTATTTCTACCTTAGTGGTAGAAATAAGTATATATGAAATGTCGCTAGCTTTAGTGTTAAGCGAAGAGGAGTATTGTTACATAATTACCCCCCCCCCCCCCCATTGCCAGAGAATCCTTTTAAGAAATTTCCTGCCGATGCGTTGATGCATGGAGAATGCCCTTGTGAAAGGAAATGCTTTGATGTAGGGATATTGAGATGCAAATGTTGGTTGCGAATACAGGGGTTCTTCAGGTGAGCTTTAAGAACCCCCACAAGTACACCCTATCACTTCGCATGCATTATACCAGGATGCAGAACTGCTGACGATGCGGTAGCAAGTGGTGTGGTGGCACTGTGGCGGCTCCGCCAAACCCCACAGTTCGCTTTCCTAAAAAAACCCCATAACTTTCACCCAGTCTGCATAAGCTTTCGCTAATGCAATAGCATTAGCATCTTAAATGCTTCACGCATTAAAGAGAACAAATTTGTAATCAAAAAAGCCTCTGGAAAAGAGAATTCTTACCTGCATGCATAAATTCGCATTTAAAATCCCCTATAAGAGTTCTCTCCAAGCTTATCATGAATTCCCTGAAAGAAAATTCATCAATTCATATATAATCATCATCATCATCATCATCGGCACTAAAACCGGGAGCCGGTCTTGGCCTTATTTAGCAAGTCCTGAGTCTTGTTAAATTTTCCATAATGTTATTTTTTCCGGGCAAGGTTATTAGTCTTGCGCCAGTTCATATATAATACAACCGTATAATAAGGAAATCTTACCCTTGAGTTGGTTTATCCCAGCTTCATCATGTGTATCATAAATCACCATACAAACACATTGGCTGGCGACCTACACCCGAGGGTCCAAAACAAATATACGCATCTCTTGGCACCAATTAAATCCTACAGCATAAGCAAATGCAAATAGGAATTCAGTACTTACCCTCACCAGTGATGCCATAAACACCATTTCGCGGTAATCTAGCTAAAACCCATTAACACAATCTCGTCGATGCGTCGCGTCTATTTATTTAGCCGCGACGCACATCTCAAACAAAGATCCGATTAGCATCCGACGGGTTTCGGTTTTGTTTGCTTTACCGGACTTGCATCCCATGAATGCACATTTTCCCTTTCTTTGTTTAGATTCTTTCCCAAGGCTTTGATCCATAAAAGAACCAATGTACACACATACATGCGTACAGTGGCGATCTTCTGTATGGGACTGTTTGGTTATCCCACGTAAAGTCTCTCTTGGAACAGTAAATGCATCCTTAATTTAAGAGAGCCAGTTTCACTGGCTGAATTTCTTTCGGCAACGATTGAATATCCCGCTGTCCGTAGCGCTGCGGACACGCGATAATACCCGGAGTCGTGATACGTATTTCGAACTTGTTGGTTTCCATTGGTGGCAGTTCGTTTGAGATAGTAAAAAGAATTTATAAGTGAGAAAAGTAACTTTATTTTAAAACACTGAACTCTAAATTGCTGTTGATCGGTGCACTCTTTGCACTGGTCGCCATCGTCGTTGCTGATATCCCCACAAAATGTAATCCAATTAAAGAACCTTATTACAATAAAAAACATTAATTAACTAATCATTAAACCAGTGTTTTAATTTGCCGTGCTGCTGTTCCTGAGGGTGTTTTCCTCATTGTTCTTAATGATCGTGCTTTCGAACAGTTTTGCTTCTCTCCGTGTAGTGTCCAACCAACCGATAATTATGATGGAGGAAGAAGTGAGCCGAGTATCTATGCATGGTACAATACGTCTACCCCACAGCACGAGTCGCACTGCTCAGTCATCACGCTTGATCTCAAGAATGCCTTTAACTCAGATGGGTAGAACCACATTAATGACGCCGTAGATCGAATGAGAACATCAGAATTCTTTCATAACATAACAGTTTCATATTTTGCAAACAGAATGTTAAAATACAACACTGAGTACAGTTCATGAGAATTTCATCTGTACAGAGGAGAATACCTCAGTGATAAGTCATCAATCCGTTCTTGTAAAACATAATGTACCGACAAAGCACCAGGAATAAATATAGGAGGCTATTCGGACGATGTTTCAATAGACACAACAATACAGGCCCTCCCGGGAATCTTCCAAAATTCGATTCGGATTCGAGAAGGGCACGCCAAAGTCGGTTAAAAGCTAGCAGAGAATAAAAGTGAAGTTATGTTGTAACTACCTGGACAGAAACGTCGTGAGATTTGTCAATACGTGACGCCACTATAAAATTAACAAGACTTATTTCGAGAAGCTCATTTGTCACTAGTTTATGCATGAAGTTTCGTGACATTTCGTCTATCGTTCACAAGATACAGTCGTTTGAGTGACGCCACTTTCGCCTTCGTAACAAAATGGATAACCGGGAATATCGCATCTTGATCAAACATTGTTTTCTAGTGAGAAAAACTTGTGTACAATCATTGCAGTGGTTGCAGAAATGTTAATACACATCTGCTCCTTCGAGAACAACAGTTTATCGGTGCTTTAGTAAATTTAAAATGGGTCGTACAAGCACCGAAGAGGAACCTCGCTATGGAGAGCCAAAAGAGTCTACGAATGCGGAAAGTGTAAAGTAAGTGCATCGAATCGTTTTGAGTGATCCTAAAGTGAATATGCGCGAGTTAGCTGATCCCGTAGGAATCTTAAAAGAATGGGTGGAATGTGGGGATGAATAGTCAGTGCGCCGGCATGGACGCGGATTCTACCATCAACCCACTCGCTGCTAAATGAAAGTTCTTAAAAATGTTCCGCCAAACATTACGTGAAAGCACACACGCTCAGGAGGAAAAATCCATAAATAAAACACACTAGTTATAAGTTGTCAAGTACTTTTATTTTATCACTCGGCTATTGCTTTTGAATTTATTTAATGGAGTTATTACTTATGGTAGATTGAATCTCTATATTTAGGCCCCGAGGCACATAACATATCGCGAGGTGACGGGGACTTTATTACACAAAACACAATCAATTCACATGGACGACTCGTTGCAACTCGCTGGGGCGTTAATTGCGACCCAGGAATTTACGCATCTCCGCAGCTGGCTGAGAGCGCGAGATCGCGCGACCGGCGTGGTCGGCAGATGGAATTAGACTCCTCAAAGATGGAACTCTGACTTGAATTCCATCCTCGGTTAGGGTTAAGTAACGGAAGAGAGAGAGAGAGAAAATTTGTCTCTTAAGGGTGTGGTCACCAAGGAGATGCGATCTTTTGGTGCAGTAGTGTATGTGTGTTCGTACACATCACCGTGTTTATGGATGCATTTCAGCAAGGATAAACAAAACCTACAGCTAGGGAAAAAGAACAAAGGAGAAGCGACCTAATGCATCGGTCTGTGATTAGGGTCAGCTAAATAAATAAGCTGGAACTCATTAAATGGGAATTGCATTTGGGATGCCACAAACGATGTGGATTGTTTATGGTATCGCGGGAAAACCTTTGAAGGGCAGCGTTCTTTTGTTTGCACATGGTGCGAGTTAGGGAATTAGTCTCAACGTCTATGGTGCTAATTACATGCAGCTGCGTTGGATTGTTTATCGTTGGATAAAGTGGACGTCAGCCAATGTGTATGTAGGTAGTTTTTATTGTACACATGTTGAGGCTGGGATAAGCCAACTCAAGGGTAAGATTCCCTGATTATACGGTTGTATTATATGTGAACCGATGAATTTTCTTTCAGGGAATTTATGATAAGTTTGGAGGGAATTCTTATAGGGAATTTGTATGCGAAGAGATGTATGGAAGGTAAGAATTCTCTTCTAGGGGCTTTTAGATTATAAATTGCTCTATTTAATGAGTAAAGCATTCAAGATGCGAATGTGATTGCATTAGCGAACTTAAGGAAGTTGGGTAGCAGTTATGGGGGTTTTTCAGGTAAGTCAGCCGTTGGGTTTGGCGGAACCGCCACAGGAGTACATATTATACGATCTTTTGGAGATGAAAAATATATCGGCGCGATGGTTACCGCGTTTGCCGATCGTCGAGCAAAAACAGCAGTGTGTTGATGATTCAACGACCGGTTTGGCGTTGTTCCAGTGTAATCGTTCGGACTTTTTTCCACGTTTTGTGACGATGAATAAAACGTGGATCCATTAGCATACGTCTGAGTACAATACGGGAGTCTGCACAGTGACTGTAAAGTGGCGAAATCCGACCAAAGTGCCAAAAGGCCAACACTCAGTCGGGAAAAGAAAGGCTATCGAAATGTTGGAAAATAGGTATACTAAGTTTATCGCTGTCGAAGGTAACAATGTTGAGGAATAAATGTAGCTTCGCCCAAAAAAGCCTACAAAGTAACCCATACCAAATGTAATCACCATCGACTGCAACTATGTTAAGGAATGTAACTAAGAAAGGAATATAAAAAAAAACGATTGGCTTCAACTAAAATCGTGGGGCTTTTCAGTCTATTTATTATATAGCCACTAAAAAAATAAAATTCATTGTAACTCTGCGAACAATTCCTCCTTATTTCTTCCTTTTCATTATGATCAATCTGATTGATTGGGATAGTTGATGTAGTTCGTTCAGTTGCTACAAGTGGTGTACAAACATATAGTGTAGTTGGCGAAGATCTTCTTCCTTGTTTCTTCCTTTTCATTGTGATGAATCTGTAGTTGGTAGTTCAGTTGATGAAGTTACTACAATCGATGTACAAATAATTGATGTAGTTAGAGTAGATCTCCTTTCTTACTCCTTATTAGTCATTGCGATGAATCTGGGTCATTAGTATAGTTGGTGTGGTTGGTTCAGTTGATGTAGTTGGTGCGATTAGTGTGCCAAAAATTATTGTGGTTGGTGTAAGTCCTTTTTTCCCCTATTTTTGAGGAATCTGAGTAATTTGTATAATTGGGGTAGTTAATAGTTCAGTCGATAAAATTGGTTCAATTGGTGTACAAACATTTGATGTATTGTAGTTGAGGTGATCTCTTTTTTTATTTTTTCTTCTCTTTCATTATAAGTTCTGTGGGGAGGAAGTGCTGTGCCAGGCATGGGCACTCCCTTCACTTCTATCGCCATCGTCTATTGTGCGCTAAGGAATGCAACACAAAACAAAACTTCACAACACAGGAAACAAGTTAAATGAAACACAGAGATTTAGTTTATTCCGTTTTATTCTCTAAATGCAAATCACACACAGGTGTGTGTGTGATCGTTCAGATCTGTGTTGTTTACATAACGCTTGCCGGTCAAAAGCGAAACGAAACCTAGACAGGGGATACAGACAAAGAACGGAGCGACCTAATGCATCGTCCGGTAATGAGGGCCAGCTGGGTAAATAGCAGCCACCCATTAAATGAAAAATGCATTTAGGATACCACAAACGATATGAATTGTTTATGGTATCACCAGGAAGCCTATGGAGGAACAGCGTTCTTTTGTTTGCACTTGGTGCGAGTTAGTGAAATTGGCTTCAGCGTCGATTGCGCTAATTAAATGCAGCTGCTTCGGTATTTTATTGCTGGAAGAAAAACGTCGCCGGCCAATGTGTACGTTAAGAGATTTATCATGCCACGGCGAAGCTGAAAAATATACGGCGCAATGTGTATGGTCCCTGGTGAAGGTTACATAGTATGTAATCGAAATGCTTTGTTATTAGGAATTCGTCTAGGGGAATTTACCGAAGGTGCCAAATTGGTTTGGGATTCCTGATAAGTTAAGAAAGAAATCTTATGGGGAATTGTATGCGAGGAGATGCATGGAAGGTAAGTTTTCTTATACAGGGACTTTTAGGTTAAAGATTTGATCTATTTAATGCGTGAAGCATTTAAGGTGCTAATGCGATTGCATTAGTGAAGTTATGAGATTGGGTGGAAGTTATGGGGATTTTTTCAGGTAAGTGAATCGTAGGGTTTGGCGGAACCGCCACAGTTCTGAAGCATTGGTATTATTGGCGCGGTTGATGTAGTATTTATTGTTGTTGTTTTTTGGCCGGGGCTCAACTAATCTGAAAAATTCTTCGTTATCGTTGTCCAAAGATCCGTCTGTACATTATTGAACGTTTATGAAACCGATGATTTTAAGTTAGTGCCAAATGCCCACAGCTTTTGAAGCCTCTATATCTTTGCTGATTAAGAAACACCCGCCTACTACATGGAGACAAATGTCATACACTCATTTTCATTCCTCACCATTCATAGGCCGCATTCCTCCAACATTTGATAGCAATCTTGATAGTACGTTACCTAAGCTTACTGCTTTTTCACTCCTTTTCCACAGATGTTGATTGAAAGCTAACCTATTGTTGAGCGTGACAGCAAGAAACTTTATAGATGGACTAGATCTGAAGAAATGTCCTTCTATTTCCATACCAATGTGCTTCCTCTCTTATAAAAACTGCCACCGTCTTATATGCGGCTAGGTTCGATTCGACCATATCTGCCCAGCATTTAATTCTATAGATTGTATGGGAATAGATATTTTCCAGGTCACCTGGATGTTTAGCTACTGGTAATAACGCCAAGTCGTCTGCATAACGATTCTAATTCCTTCTAGTATATTAACTGGTAATCTGTTACAGCGGTCGGTACAGACCCCTGAGGTACCCATGCTGTTATTTCATGTTTTTTTAGTTCCTCATACGTATACTTGGTATACGGCTGATGCGTTTTCGTATTCGATTTTCTTGCGTTGTTCTTCACTATTTCCGTGTATATTGTGTATGCATCTGTTATAAACGCTACGCTGTCGCCTTACTGTGGTATTTTTTCTATCCTTTTCACCCATCGTGATCCGGCTATCCCATTGCTACCGATGTCGCTTACAACAGATAGGACTTTGTCTGTTGATCTATTCTTTGCGAATAGATATTGTGGCGTTTCTAACATATACTCACACAATACACAAGCAAATAGTGAAGACCACCGAACGAAAATCGAATAAGATAATGCATCAGGGCCCTATACCATAGCGATAACATAACAAATCCACATCAGTTGAATGTACTTGAGTTTAAAAATCGAATTCATACACACGGCGGTGGCCTAATGGGTTGCGCTTTGGTTCAATTTTTGGTGATTCTAACTGTCATAGCGTCAGTTCGAATCACATGTCCTTCACTATCATCCCAGACGCTGTAATATTACCTCAGAAAGTTCCTGTGTGCTCTCGGTCATTTGTTCCAGGCAAGTGGCAATTACTCGTTCGAGCAGTTTCACAGTTGTATCTAGCATGTTTAGTGGGGGGTAAAACGACGGCGGTTCTGGTTGAATACCTCCTTTAAGTATGAGTACAGGCCACTTTTTTTCCATCATTGGGGAAAAATTACTGTTTAAAGACGAGTGGTGAAGAGGTTGCTGAAGACTTCTGATTTTTTAGCTAAAGCATCCTTCGTCACAGCGTTGGGAATTGCATCCAGTTTTGAGGTTGTTAGACCACCACCAAAGGGTTGCTTCACTTGGCGAACTACCAGTCTTCCGGTGGATAAAAATCCACTAAACAACATAACATTTGTCCGTTGGTATAACCAGCGGTTTCCTCTCTTGTTCCACCCATCCTTAGAATCACTCCCCAAGAATTAACTTCTTGGATTTCACATGCTCAACGTCGTTTAGTGTTTATATATAATCTTCGGGTTCATTCTCGATGTCCGATCGTTACACGCCCCTTCCCGAGAGCCGGATCCCTTTTAAGGTCCATGGTTGGTTCTCCGTACTTTCGTTTTTCCCTTAAGTGGATTATTTCAAATCACTACACTGTATTTGAAGATAAGTTGTAAAATAAAATTCAATGAGTGAACTTCACTCTGCACATAAAGTCAAAGCAAAGATGAAGTGTCGGTAGAGTTTCTATAATACCGAAGTTATTCTGTAGCGACCGGTGAATACTACCCGTGTGAGTCTGTACCATTACCCGTGTGTGAATTCTAAAGGATTTTTGGAGATAATTGCTCCCCCTTATTAAGTGGTTACAATCAATCTAGTTCGGCAAAGTGATAATTAATTTTGTTCCCAACTACGTGTGTACGTGCGTTCATGTGTGTGAGTTCATGTTTATGGTGAAATTTACGAATTGATAAGCCCTAACCAACTGATACAATCTACAAGGAGTTTGCCCATTTCAACTTCGAACTTTTCTAATTGAATATAAATCGAGACGTCCCCAGACGCACAGTTATTTAAAACCAACACCTGATGTGAGCTGACTTAAATTCACTAGCATTTAAGGAGGCTTTCTCATGATCGAGAGGATGACATGACATCGGGTCGACCACCTAGATCATACATCTACAACTTCCAACTAATCTATTCTACGTTTAAAGCGGAAACACCGAGGGATCGGCCCAGGGCAGCTGGTGCACGAGGATGTCTCGATTCAGTACTTAAGCCGTGGTTGCTGCGTTAATGCTCTGGTGTACAGTGCTGATGATTTCTTTGAATCTCTTTTGGTATTGTGTTCTTTACTACAGTTTTGTATGTGTAGGAACTGTCACGTCTAGTTAACAGTCTTTCTCAAAATATTCTAAGAGTACTTAACTCCAGTTAATTGCCCACAAGTTTTAAGACCCATTCGTTCAAAGCAGAAACTACATTAACATTTTTGTTCAGGGGCATTAAGAAAAGCTCGCTAGAATGCAAAATTAAACAATGGACCTCTAAAGAGTGCCAGGTGCCGAACTTAGAATTCAATCATTAGAACATAGACGGAAATAAGTTTATTTCTATTCTATAGTGTACGTCACCATGATTCGTTTTACACCATTGGTAGATGTCACGATTGGCATTATAATAAATTACGTTCACACCAGAGGTAACAGTTCGAATTAGGAACGAAACTTAAAAGTTAAACGTTGTTCCATTTTTTTTTAACATTTGAGAAGTTGGAGCATTGGGGCATTCAAAAAAACGACACACGTACAGACACACACATATTCAAAAATACAGGGACTGTGGTAAATGAAGCTCCACAATATCCCTTCGTCAGTGTGGCTAAGTACCGGACATACCGATTCCCCGTCGTGTCCAAGAAATAAATGTTGCAGCAATCACGTTCTTCAAGATTTTGACGATGGATTTGGTCCAATTGACATAGGAACTGGAGCTTGCAGCGTAGCCATTACGTTCAATGGATATATAGGATGCTCCTCCTTTTCACGCCTGTTGTTTTTTCAACTCGTAGAATTCCCGCACCTAGGTGGATGAAAATCAGAGAGTTACCGAGAACAATGAACACCTTCGCGGCATGATAATGTTATGTTATTATGTTAATGTTATTAACCCTTATGGAATGATTGATTACATACTTTTACCCTGCTGCGATTAGATCCACCACTCTCAAGTATGATATCAGGATTCTCAGCTACTTTGCGACATGAGGACGAGGTCTCGGAGTCCAGGGAGATACACAAACGCTTTTGTTTCTTAAGTCTTAAATTTCCTTTACTTGGCACTTCAGCATTTTTTTTATTAATGTTACATTAACTTACTTTGACAATATATTCACATTGGCTAGAATTATCCAACATGATAGAGTGCACCACTTTCTTTATTAATGTTACATTAAATTACTTCGACAAGATATTCACATTTCGTAGAATTATCCAGCACGGGCACACTTGCACCACTTTCTTTATTAATTTTCTGGCCGTCTCGGTCAATCGTCTGGAACCAGTTCCCGACTGTGCCTGGCAAATCTCTCGAATCAACTCCTACGTTTTTTTCTTAGTCTCCCCGAACGAAGACTTTTCTTACATCCTGCATATCGAAGGATATGTCCTTTTGTCTGCATGGCCCTTTTTGCAGCCGACATTTCCTTTATTTATCTTTCCCGGCTTATGATCAAAAGAGGGAAACCAAAGGGAAAATAAAAAGAGGATCATCCTCATGCACATTTACGATCCTCTAAGTCGGTGGGCGCTAAAACGAATTTTTGGTCCGTTTTATGGCGCAAGTTGTTTATTTTAGAACAATGAAAAAAGATATTGCATGAAATGGTTTGGGTAAACGAACCTTTAAAGGATCATAAAATTGCAGACGCGCATTTTATGAGTCTCAATAACTTTACTTGAAAGTTGGTCATCTGGTCCGCTGATTTGGGTCCAGGGGATTTTGCGTGTTGAACATATGGTTCGTTTACGTCTTGGGTTTAAGTTAAATTTAATATGAGGAAATTCAAGGTGTAGTTCAATTTGTTTGATATTGAATTGATATCGCGATATTTAATGTATGCGCGATTAATCGTGGAGACTAGCTCTAAAAAGTAGTTATTAAGGGGTTGAGGGTTTGATGCGTAACAATAAGGAGATATTTTGGGATGATTTGCACCTGTAAGGCATGTGGTTTCAACTGTAAGGAAACTACTGGCCACAAAATAAAAGAAACGGTAGGGGGAAGTCCCATAGGAAGTTACATGGAAGTTCCTCTCAAAACAGCGATCCCACCTGAACACAAAAACCACGCGATCTGACTGCGTTAGAATTCTTCCTTTGGTTTTTATGTCAATGGTGAGGGTAAATCCAACACAATTTAGAACCCTTCGTTAATACTATAGATAAGTATTAACTCTACCAGATGATCGGAAATATATATATGGCGGCAGGTCAATAAATCATTAGAAAAAGATAGAAAAAAAATTATATTTGAATTTTTTTTTTCAACATAATCGCCTCTTAGTTCTATACACTTTACAGACGTCCCTCCAACTTTTTTAAGCCTTCAGAAAAATATGATTGTTGTAGTTGCTCAAAATAAGCATTTGTTGATGCGATGACCTCCTCATTTAATGTAAAGCCTTGTCTGACGAACCTTTTTTTTTATTTCAAAATAAAAAGAAGTCAGTGTTTGGGCAGATCTAGTGAATACGGTGGATGGTCTTGTGGGGAGGAAGTATTGTGCCAAACACGGACATTCCGTTCATCTTCCTCCTCCATCATAAATTGTTCGCCGCGTAAAACACCGAACCAAAAGAACGAAACGCCGCCACGTTTGTCCACAACCGGGAGTAAAGGAAAACACTGTTCACCACATAGAAATTAAAACACCAGTTGTTCTGTTGTCCGTAATTAATTTTTATTTTATTTCACTTTCGTTATTATCTTTATTCTCGGCCATTATTAAATAGGTTAGTGTTTTTATACTTCACTTAGAACTTATTATTAATATTAAATTGATTTTTATAAATTTTATACAGGATGAAACACTTCTTTCGCGACACGACTCCGGTATATCTACACTTCTCCGCCGCGCGATGGAGAGCGGGAGATCGCGCGACCAGGGTTGTCGGCGGATGTTATAAGACTCAGCGATAAACAGTGAAGATCACATTGGTTTTTTCATACACAAGGCCATGGCAACAAATCTGAAAACCAGAAAAGGAATGATGTCCATCAATGAGATGTGAGTTCGGCTAAGTAAACAAGCCGAATCTCATTGGGTGCTAAATAGGGTTTCTGGTTCTTCAATGCCGCTAGTCATGAGAAACAGATCCAGAAATATCGGAAGGTAAAGAGATAGGGTAGATCATTGTCTAAGCTATGCATTGCAGCTGTAACGATAGCCGCAATGCCCATGCACATGACTCTAATTGATTCTAGCTTATTTACATTGAATTGTTGTTTATTGCATCGTCGTCAAGGGTAAGTATACCATACCTATTTGCAATTATGCTGTAGGATTTAATTGGTGCCAAGAGACGCGAGATGCGTATATCTGTTTTGGTCCCTTGGGTGTTGGTCGCCAGCCAATGTGTTTATATGGTGATTTATGATACACTTGGTGAGGACGAGAAATAGGCGACGCAATGTTTATGGTCCCTGTTGTGATGGTTACATTGTATGTAAACCAAATCATTTTGTTTTTAGGAATTCGTCTAGAGGGAAATGCACTTGGTGAGATTGGGATTCCTGATAAGTTAGGAAAGCATTCTTACAGGGAATTTGTATGCGAAGAGATGCATGAAAGGTAAGGATTCTTTACAGGGACTTTTAGATAATAGATTTGATCTATTTGCATTAGCGAACTTAAGTGAGTTGGGTAGCAGTTATGAGGGGTTTTTCAGGTAAGTGGGACGCGGGGTTTGGCGGAACCGCTGAAATCTATCAAGCCGAACTTCAATTCCTCAATTTTAGCCATTCAAACTGCGCACATATGCACTCGTGCATTGTCCTGGACAAAGAGGTCTTTTTTTCTTCAAATGAGAACGATTTCCTTTTATTTGTTCATTTAGCTGATAATAACGCATAATACTGTTCAGTTATCGTCTGTCTCTTTTCCAAACAGTCAATGAGGATAATGCCACGTACATCCCAAAACACAGTAGCCATAACCTTTCCAAATGATTTCACCGTCGTTGCCTTCTTTGAAGCCCGTTTGCCTCTAACAAACCTCTGATTTGACTGTTCTTTCGTCTCGGGAGAGTAGTGGAGTAACCATGTTTCATCTACAGTTACTAATCTACACAGAAACTCATCTGGGTTGCGACGCATGCGCTCCAAAAGAGCCTTAGAAGAGACCATGCGGTTGCGTTTGTTTTCAGCTGAGAGCAAAGACTTTCGCTATTGAAACTGCATTTACCAGTATGGATTGCGACACATTAAATGTCGCTTAAGAATGTTTCATATCGAGAACAGTGATGATATTTGAGTCGGAATACATATTGAATATATGGCTTTTTTTTTTTTGTTAAGATTACCAAGTTAATAATTTGTTTGTAAACCTTTTCGTTTTTACAATAAAAAATATGTTGACCAAATATACATAAATTGTCTGGATTTTTATGACGAAGACTGAACAAGCATTGTCACGTATATTGATCATGTGAACTCTGAGTGTTTATTCTCCCTCCCCAAATATTTCTCCGCCAAACTCATCACACCAGTTTAGACTAAATGTTTGCGTTTCTCTTTCCTAAATAGCTCCCTTCGAGTCTCTTCAGAGAGTGTGTACAAGGTTTACACTGAGAGCCAAGTGTGGATGGATGGCTGAATGTAGAAATACGATCTTCACGAACATGGAATGTAATACAAACATTTTATTATTTTATTTTATTATTTTGTTGTCTTCCATCCGCATGCTCATATGTCATGTCCCAAAAGTCCGCGCATATTAGAATTAAATGTCTGAACAATTATAACTCTAAACAAAACATCCCAGTAACGCACTCCCTTCTACTAATTAATATATCAGTGATAGGTGTTAAACTTGGCGCGCTCAACCTCCTACAACAAGAGTTATTCTTTAATTTATGTTATGCCATAAACAACTACCTACAAGTCCCACTAGCAAAAGTGTCGAGGAATTCGAGGCATTGAATTATTTAGCACCTAATTGTCACTCCCCCACTTTCCAAATGTCCGATATATCGTTTTACGACTCATTCTCTTACACCACAATGGTTCACCTTAAAATAAATTGCACGGCATGTACGCCTGGCCCTAAGCACAAGTGTTCAATTGTTATTATAAATTATCAGCCGTGGACCATGCAGGTCGTGATCTTATTCAGGCCGTCGTCCGAGTAGTCAAAAAATAAAAATAAAATTGAAGTGGAACCGTGTTACGCAAACTAATTGGGCTCCTCAACGCGACCAATTGCCCAAAAATGTTTCGCACAATATAAAAGGAAATTTCCCCGCCAACCAGAGCACTTCACAGTGGAACTTCCGACACAACTAAGGGCAGTTGGGCATGAGCAATAGAACATGACTTTTGCAGTAAGTATACTAATCTCGTTGCCAAGGTTATACCTAATTGTTTATAAAGATTGTATAATATTTTCCCAGGTGATATTTAACCTTATGGTAGTGGCATCCGTGGCATCTGCGATTATTCCATTGACTCGCATTGGGTATGTGACTTACAATACCCCTCTCCATCAATTACCACTTGCACATATTCAGCCACAGCAAGCAGTTGCCAATGAGTATGACCCCCATCCTCAATACAATTACGAATACAAAGTACAAGACCTGGTGTCTGGGGATTCAAAGGGCCAAATCGAAAGCCGTGACGGAGATGTTGTCAAGGGAGAATACTCATTGATCGATGCTGATGGCTTCAAGAGGACGGTCCTGTACGTAGCAGATCCTGTCAACGGATTTAATGCCATTGTTAATCGGGAACCGATAGGAGTCGCTCCTGCAACTGTAAGAGGTGTGATGCATACCCCACAATTGCTATATAGTCTTGCCAGATCAGGGGAATCGGCGTATGTGAACGGGCCTGTGGTTAAAGGTGCTTATGCTGAATCGCCCATTGTAAAAGCTGCACCTGTTGCGTATCCACTCTAGGATACATATATATTTTGAAATGTGTACACAATCTGCATCTCTTGAAAAACGTCAAACCAACTAATAATGTGACTCAAAAATATATAATTTTACGTAGTTATTAATTGTTAAATAACGACATTTTGGGACTAATACTTTCAACTTAGAAAGCATTGGCCTAGGAATTCAAGAACTTCAAATATCCGGCTCGAAGGACAAACACATAAGAGATGACATCCTATAATGTTCCCACTTCTGACGGGACGACCAAAAACCATTTCTATATAAAGTGTACTGTGCCTTACTTAGTGTATCTTTTTTTTAAGTGCGAGTTGAACCAACAATGGTTGTTCCCCGCATGTATTGAAAAATAAACAATGGACATCTCCCTTGCTTCTTACAAAATGTATTACTTCTTTATTTTACCTACCAAGATCTATAAGTTCGTATATGGAAGTGGCTCGGCCGAAGAAAAGTGATAGTAAAGACCCCAAATATCTGCTTTATTTTTGCATCTGTCTCCTAGTTATATTCCAACCACCGAAATCACCCACATCCATGAGAATGTTATGTTCCGTCTTGAAATATATGAAAAGAAGAAGGGTTGTTTAAATCGAGAGCTGATTCCAAAGGTAAGAGGATAGTATGAAGGAGACCATACAAGACCAGCCGCTTTTGCCATGTACGTGTGTTTTATATTGATGGGTTGTCTGCGGGTGGTAAGTTGATGATATAACCTATGAAATAAGTCCAGGATCCTTATATTACAGAGGAAAATGTTGTTGGAAAGGGTGCGTTCTACTATTTTATATTGGAGTCAACATTAGGGTAGCCTGATTCAAAAAGATCAAAAGAGAGAAAAATCCAGATTGCCAGATTATTGTACGAGAACTGACCCTGTTTATAGCTACATACATCTTATGTGAAACTGTAGTACAGTTTCGTGTGTTTCATTTTCCTGCGGCTTTGTTTCTGTGGTAAGCTATAGACTATAGCTTTTGATGAAGTAGTGAACAACGTAATTCTAACCTGCGCTCTGAAAAAGCCACACCAGAAGCACCAACACATCATATCACAGCCCCGTATACATTGGGGTTTATTTTCTTACTACTTAGTTTATGCCCTGCTGTGTTAATGCTCTGATATATGGAACTGATGAATCCCATGTGTGAGTGTTCTTCGCTAGGGCTGCGTGTGTGTATAATTTGTTTGGGTCATCACAATATTACCGTTTCTAATACGCAACCCCCAATTTAGACAAAAATGCATGGGCACTTCATATTAGTGTGTTGTGTCTATTAAATTTTCTATCGCCAACATGAAGTGGCTTCCAAAAGCATAGTATAGTTCTCCGAAAACGCAAATAACAGTTCCAACAGATACACGCACTCAACAATGGTGGAGAAAATAGCAAAAGCAAATCGAAAAACAAAACATTCATCAGAGTTATATTCCAGAGCATTAACATAGTAATCTACGCCTAGAGGAGCGAGTTAAAACATCGTCGTATACACATGAGTGCGGTCGGGCCTTCTTTCTAACCTTTCCAAGCGTTCGAATCACACGCTTCACAATTTTTAAAGCGCTATAAGGAAAGTGTGGCCATCTAAACAACTTTTTGGGAATTAAATTTAGATCGTTCTCCACAGCGATGGCGACACTTGTCATGTGGACCTGTGGGGTAGTGAAGTTGGGTGCCGGCGTACGACACTGGTTCTCTTAAATCTCCAACAATTTTTTTCGCCGAAAACTTTTCATAAATTATCAATGAAACACCGGTATATTCTTTGGTATAAATGTCTTTTTATTTTTAATCCTTCCGTTTATTTTGTTTCACAAATTGTACGTCTAATTAAACAGCAGCTCAAGAAACACACTTCAACAGAGAAATGTGTCTTTGTCTTTATTTAAACCACTTTATAACTTTCACAAAGAGTTAGTTATCGGCAAAATTATCCTTAAACATAATTGGGCAAAATTATCAGTAACTTTCGCACGTTTCATCCAATTAAACTGCTCCGTTTCAAACAAAACAACGTCAAAACTCCGACTCAATAAATGTAGCGAGACTCTTGCGCACTCCACGGGGTATGAAAATTAACTTTTGTAAAACAATTAAAAATTCGACGGACTCGCACTTAACGTTTTGCGTGTGTACCCTCTCAATGGTTAAATAACGACTGTTCTTTACCGTTTGGTAGATGATTAGCGACTCAGGAGACGTGTGCTCCGTTTGGGTGATGGTTAGCGACTGAACTAATTAGGGATGGAAATTGTAATTTCTGCTTTTTTTACACATTGATCTGCCAATGGTAATCATGCTCTCTTGTGTGTTCCCCAACTCACCACACTCATCCAGGTCGAAACGTACTTGTGTATTCGTTCGACCTTGATGGGCGTAGCCAGAATGGAGAAATCAAAAGGGAAAGCACAATAACCCAGGGTGGATCTGGCTAGGTGTGTGTGCGTCAATGCCGTGTATACGGCTGGTCTACTGACCCAGTGACAATATCTTAGGTCAACGCACTATAGCAAGACAGAAATACGAGAGAGAGGACAAACATAGCTAAGGTTATTCACCAGCAAAAAGAGATCATTGGTCCCAAGCGAATGGGTGATCTGGGAAAAGTCAATAGGACGCCGCATCGGCTGGGGATATAATTCCATTCTGTGGAATGTTCAATAATACCCAAGCCTATGGACTATGACGTAACCGCGTCGCTTGGTTTGGCTTGGTTGTTGCTAACCAATACGAATGGAATTTCCGGTGGAAATCCCATGGTTAGCGCAATAGTGTTGCCGTATGTTGTTGATTGTAGCTAAACTCAATTATGCATTATCTGCATAGAAAAATGAGTTTAGCTATGCGTCCCTTTGACATGTCCTGCTAGTAAATACCTAAAAAGGGAAATGGGTAGGTATTGGTTGGAAAAGGGAAATGGGTAGGTATTGGTTGGAATTGTGGGCTGTTTCTCCTATAGGATAGAGAAACCCCTACAGACCATCATTTCACACAGAATAATGAGGTCGAATATGTGTTTCGATTCCCCAGTGCAGGGAGACTATTCCAGGAAAAGGGTTAAGTTTCCGTTTGTATAAATAGGACATTATATAGCCAAACTAGCAGATTCAAAAATGATCTTGTCTGATTAGAGAGTGAGACAAAAAAATAACGCTCCCCCACGCCAGGAAAAATGTCTGGACATTTGTGAAGAATAGCAAAAACTCTATATCTGCATCCACACCCTCACTTATAGTTGGCAACAGCCCAGTTATTAACATTCCACAACCCACTCAATGCTGTCTGATGCTACATCAGCTACACCTTCACTTGAGCACAAGCAGCCCATATTGACTCATATTTTCTTTCAAACTCTTAAACTGCATACTCCTCTTTATTCGCCAAAACACACTGAAAGCTATGCCATCCATCCCATTTAATTTGTTTATTACACTTCTCGCAGGAGAGGCGATCCTATAGCGCCGAGTAAGCGCCCCGAGATGCCACCACATAACCATTGCAGTTCTTCATGAACAGTTGCAGGTTGTAACATTCCGGAAACACTCGCGTCGGGAAGGAATTCCACAGCTTTCCCGCTCTGTAGCGGAACGAGTTCTGATGCAGAGATGTTTACGGCGTCGAGAGATAAACCACAAAGTGGTGCGATGCGTCGGATTGTGTTGTGGAGCGCATATAAACCGAATTCCGCGAAACAATACCACGAATCTCCGACGGACAATACCCGTGATAATATCTGTAAAACAGATACAGGTCAGCTACGCGACTTCGGTGTGATAGCGACTGTAGTATTGAAGTCAGCGCCGTGCCCCCGTTCAAGCGGATCGTTCGTCTCTGTATGCTATCAACTAGGTTGAGAGTATGCTTAGGTGCAGAGCTCTAAACATGAGAGGAATCTTCGAGCGCGGGTCTAGTTTGGGATATTTATACAGGTGAAGAGGTTGGGCCGGAGTAAAATATTTGTTGACTCTAAAAAGATAACTAAGTTTTCGTCAGGCTGACCTGGCGATGTTCGGCACGTGTTCATGCCACGATACCTTCCGATAGACCGTAATGCTGAGCAATTTCATGCTTTCCTCAGATTCGAGGGCCTGGCCATTCATCATCAGCTGTGGAACCGATGATCCCTATTTCTTTGGGAATATTGTATATTGTGTTTTCGATGCATTGAACTCGACGAGATTGGCCTTTCCCCACTGCAGGACCTTATCCAGATCCCGATTCAGAGAGTCAATCTGGCTACGTCTTAGCTGGTACGACGTAGATGTACTAATCGGCTGATCACGCGAAAAAAGGAAACAATCGTACTATCATCCGTTAAACTGAACACTTTGTTATCCATTGCCTCAACAAATCACTTATGTGAAAAAAAACAAGGTTGGAGCTAAAAAAGAACCTTGGGGGTGCCATACATATCCGAACACTCGCCGCCCACAACAACCCAGATCGATTGATCCTAGAGCAAGCTCTTCTTCCAGTCGCTAAACTGCTGTGAAAGTCCGTATGTGTAGTAACAATAGTTGTTACTGGCCTCGCTCCCAGGTAGCGTGTCTCCTTGTCCTGAAAAGGGATCCCTTAAGACCGCCCCTGAGGGGACCTGATGTGATCGCCGCCGTGCTTGCTCAATCCTTGCGGGAAGAGCAACGACCTACTCGTTCGGCGGATGTTGTTTCCAGAATAGCGTTCCTGTGCCGTGCAACCTGACGCCTTCTATTGATGCCCGTAATCGTGGACGCTGTAATGGTTTAATTTGTGGGCTTGCCACCACTCTACTCACCGGTTCCTTTTCCTGATTGCAAGTCGTCTCTGGTTCTCAAAAGCAGCCAACGTTTCCCAGTGAATGCATAAAGCCCAAGTCAATGGAAAACACCTTTTATTTTGTCATAATAGGTTCATTTTTATTTACTTAGATAGGGAAACAATTGATCATCCTGGCGACACCAACTCCAAGATCCTAGCTCTATCTTCTGATTGTGGTCCTTCAGCACTTCCACCGAGGACTAGGTACATGAATAGAATGCTTTTTTGAGATCCTTCAGCACTTACGCCGAGGACTAGGTACATGAATAGAAGAATGCCTTTTAAGATTTTTTTTTTTTTTTTTATAACGCTATCTTTATTGACCATTATAAGTTTAGTTACATAAGTTTACAGCTAACTTAACTAAGTTGTGACAATTTTACTTACAATGTCTAGAACATTTTTTCCAGTAATATTTAATTTGAGGTCTTACGTCTAAAGAGACCTATTCGAGATGCAATTTATTAGTAGGACTCCTGGAAAGGTCATGAAAACCAGGATGGATTATCTATGTTTAGAATAAATATTCTTAAAACTACTTACCTCTACTTAAATCTAGCTTATATCTAAGGTAGTTAAATAAATGCACATTTAGCCATGTAGAACAATTTAGCCTTGTCTTAAGCTTAAGTCGAGATTTCATATTTTACATAACCTAAGGAGGGAAGGGGGCTGCAGAGGGAGGTCTCTCCACCGACTGCTCGTTAAAGGAAAGAACCCGAGAAAAGGGTTGAATGTTTGAGTATTTGAAGTGGTTAAGATCGGTTACCCTGTTATGGTAGATGATTTCGTTGGCATCATTTACTAATCTTTTTGCGTAGAAGAGAGCTTTTAAATGGAGTGCATGAAGATAGGGATTTGATGCATTGTGGCTGGGGAGGCTAAGGGAATTGATGAGACGGTTTGGATTGGCTGACAGGTTTTCAATGTATCTTATCGACAATTCCAGGAACCTTCTATCCAATCTCTCCAGGCCGACGGAGTGGTATAGCGTAAGGCTTCTGATATATTTGTGGGAGTCGCGCTGTCGACGTAGCCCTGTGATTAGTCTGAAACACTTCCTTTCGAAGATACGAAGTTTTTCCATTTGAGAGGGAGAGATATGGAACCAGATGGGACAAGCGTAAGTAAGTGTGGGCCTGATGATTTGTTTATAAAGTAGAAGTTTGACTTGCTGAGAGAGACCATCTGCCTTCCACATTACTTTCCGACAAAGGTTCAGCTGTATCCCCGCTTTGCGGATGACATTGTTTATGTGAGTCGTGAAAGAGAGATTATTTTCGAAAGTAATGCCCAAGTATTTTAGTGATTTAGATGGTTTTATGAGGGTGTTGCAGAGGTTGAGTTGGATTTTTGAATGGTTACGTACCGTGTTATTGGTACAGTGAACGTTTCTACCTTTAAATACAATCAGTTGAGTTTTGTTGGGGTTTAGGCGGATCTTCCATTTAAGGAAGTAGGAGGAACGAATTTGGAGGAATTCATTTACGCGGTTTCTGGCAGATAATACGAGCCTGCTGCTGGAGTAGACAAGGGTATCGTCTGCGTAGTTGAGGATTCGAGTATTCGGTGAGAGGGGTTGAGGAATATCAGATGTGTATAGTAAGTATAAGAGGGGACCCAGAATGGATCCTTGGGGGACTCCTGCTGTTATTGAGTACGTCTGGGAAAGGGTGGAATTTATCTTGACCACGAATTTTCTATTTGATAGGTACGAGTAGAGAAACTTGGAAGTGTGATTGTTGAGACGATACGTGGAATGTAGTTTGTACAGAAGACCCGCAGTCCACACGCAGTCGAAAGCCTTGGATATGTCAAGGGAGATACACACAGTAGGGCACTGGTCGTTAAGAGCCATAGTGATGTCGTGAGTAAACTTGAGGAGAGCGTGACATGTTGAGTGTTGTGCACGAAAACCGAATTGGAAATCAGGCAGTAATGAGTTAGTTTCCGCGAAGGAGAGTAGGTAATGGTGAATTTTTAATTCAAGTAATTTGCTTAAATTATTAAGTAGTGAGATGGGTCGAAAATTGGCCGCTATCAGGGATGCGCCTGATTTTTTAATGGGGATGACTATGGCAGTTTTCCAAGACTCCGGTATGTGACCAGCATTTATTATGTGGTTTAGCAGGGTCATGATGTATAGTCGGTTTGAAGGGTTGAGGTTTTTGAAAAGCACATGCAGAATTTTGTCCAAGCCGGTTGAGTTTTTATTGCTACGAGAAGATATCATTTGGTTAAATTCCTGCGGTTGTAAAAAGAAGTTTGTATCGGTGGGTTGAGATGCTCTATTGTCATTATTAAATTCAGTTATGAATGGAGTGAATGAGGAGATTAGTTCATGGGATGTATAACGGTTGACCACTTCCTCAAACTCGGGGTTGCCTAGGCTATCATTTTGCCTATGCACTTGGGAGAAGTGTTCCGCTAAATGGTTTGCTATTTCAGAGTCAGAGTACAGAATATTATTTTTAGGACCAATTAGTCTGTCTATTGAGGTTTGTATTTTTCGTCCTGTAAGGCGATTGATGTTTTTGTAAAGATTACGATCGGGTCTGATACTATTTAAAGTGGAGATGTAGTTCTGCTCTACGAAAGCATTTAACTGCTGGTTAATGAGGGTAGACAATAATTGAACCTGTACTTTCAGGAGGGGACAAAATCTTCGAAATAGTTTTCGGTGGAGCTTTTTTTTTAATGAGATGAGTTTGAGGGTGAGATATGGAAGTGGTTTACCTATGAAGGAGTGTGGCATCCTTGTAGGGGTATTAGAATACAGGGCTTGCTGTAAGATCCCTTCCATCTTACAAGCTGCTTCTTCAATTTCGTTAGGATCCAAGTTATTCGTATCTGTGATGGGAAGCGTTTGAAACATATCGCCAACGGATTTGTTGACCTTTCTCCAGTTAGTTCTGGAGAAATTATGGACTGGGTTGAGAGATTGAAGCGGATTTAAGGGGCCAAGGTCAATTACCGAGTGGATGGAGGCATGGTCCGAGGGGAAGAAGTGCGACACAGTCGGGGGAGATACAGAGCGTAGGATCGCAGATTTTAAGAAGAAGTCTATAGTTGATTGAGTAGAGCTGGAGCAATGAGTAGGTTCCGTAGGGGAGTCGATATAGGCGTAGGGGTGGAGAGGTAGGAAAGCAAGCAATTGTTTGCCAAATTTATTGCAAGCGGTGTCGTTGAAGGCGGTATGACGGGCATTCCAGTCGCCTCCGATGATGAATGAGTGGGGGTGGGATTGACGGAATATTTCATCGAAGTCTGAAGATGGGAAGTTAGGGTACCTCTTGGGTTGTAAATAGATGGCTACTAGAACCAAGACTTTATTGTTGTCACAAAGCAGTTTGACAGCAGTGTATTCGACACACGAGATGTTGCTAAATTTGACTTCACTGAATTGGAATCTTTTATGAATAAGGATACCGGTACCTCCTTTTGCACCGTCAATTCGAGGAGTTGAAACAAGTTGGTAATTAGGAATAGAAATGCGAGAGTTGGGTTTGAGCCAAGTTTCAAAAAGAAGGAGGACGTCTGGAGAAAACTCCTTAACTAGCAGTCGGAGGTGATGCCTCCGTATGTTTGACGAAATGGAATCTACATTGAGGGCAACTACACTTAACTTAGACATTTTGGGATAATATATGTGAGGTTACTTAATCCATTTAGCGTCGGTAAGAGAGCTTGCAACTCTCGTCTGTATCCCATGATGTCGAGTCCTAGGTTTGTTCCTGGTTGTGATGAGGGTGCGTTGTTTCCTCTGGTAATTTCCACATAGGATTTCGATTTCGTTGTTGTAGTAACTGCTGCTGTTGGTTGCTTAAGTTGGCCCGTGTTGTTTTTGATTGGAGGCACTCTCTGCTTCAGTAAGCGGAGCT
This sequence comes from Microdon myrmicae, assembly GCA_963931805.1. Taxonomy (NCBI): domain Eukaryota; kingdom Metazoa; phylum Arthropoda; class Insecta; order Diptera; family Syrphidae; genus Microdon; species Microdon myrmicae. Next base: position 111,901,707 of record OZ007499.1, on the reverse strand, counting down.
TGTGCGGGCATTTTGTGTAGTTTGCAGGATGCTGTCCTCCACAGTTGCAGCATTCGACTGATAGTTCCTTCATGGAGATGGAGTCATCAGAATTTTCAGTGTGTATTTGTTCTGGGACCTCCCCCGGTGCTTTTACTTTACACTGGTTAGGCTCATGTTCCTGCGCGCATTTTACGCATCGTCTTGGTAGGTGAGCCTTTTAAGATTGCGTTACATCCCCTTTTAAACGGCACCAAATCGAGATTTGTATCTTTGAAACGAACGTTTTTGCTGGAAAGTCTCGATTTTCGATACATTTCGTTTGGTGCCCAATGTTTCAGTTATCTGAATTCTCATGAAACTGTTTACATATGAGAATTTTTACTTGAATTTGGGTTTTGTTTGTTTGTGGCAAATTTGAACATCTGGTTCGATTTGTCATGAGTTTGGTTTATTTAATTTACGAGGGATTTTACCAGATTGAAATGTATTTCTGGATTTTGAATTTAGATTATGCCGTGGGGCAAATGCAAAGCGATAAACGGAGGTTTGGTACGTTTATTGCGAATTTTGGATTTAGTTTAGGGTTTTTAGGATTTTGATTAGATTCAAAGTTTTGGTGTAGGATTACTGGAATTAGGATGTATGAATGGGGGAAAAAGGTAGTAGAGCTTTTTAGAGCACTACATACGAACGAAGTTTGCTCAGCAATGCTCCATGCCAGACGTGGTCAAACACCTTGGAGATATCCACTGCGATCGCTCTTGACTCACCATGCCCCTCAATCGCAGATGTCCATAAATCGGCTATAAGCGTTAAGAGTCGTTTCAAACTAATTATCCTAACCGCCCTTGAAGAGCATAGAATTCACCATGACAGTCTCTTTATCCACCATCTTCTCTCAGGTTTGGTTGATTGTACAACCTTTTTCCACTCCATCCAATTTTATACTAATCCCTGTAACTTAAGGGGCATTCGTCTAATTCTCTGCACGCCCATCACACTTTTTATGGGTTCAATTAACCTATCTTGCAAATGCTACAGAGAACCAATTTTTACTTCATTTTCTTTAACCTTAACGCTTTTGCTATTAAACTCCGTCTGATTATAAGCCCCCTGAATCCACCAGCCACCCCCAGAGTTCATACGCCACCTTACACCAATTTAAAGCTTTCCCGTGCTTTACCCTCCCCTACAAATCTTATTCATATACATATATTATAATATGTATAATTTTAAGAATCATATTTCTTGTGCACTAATTTTAAGTTAGTTTTTAAGTTACGTACAGTTTGTTATTAAGACGAGTAAATAGGGTTCTACGCCCCCCCAAAACAAAACTGACTGCACCTCACTCAATCATAAGCTTCTGATTACCCCAACAGATTACACTCTCACTCAACCGTGGTAAAGAATATAGCATGCCAGAAAACAGAAAATATACATCAGTGCCGAGTACCAGAGCATTCACATATCAATCGCAAAAATCAAGTAGGGAGTTGGAACCTCCTCGCATACACCCGGCTGATATCCAGTGCACCTTAGTATGGGTTCGAATCACGCTCTTCACTAGTTCACAAAACGCCATACTCTGATGCCAACAGAATGTAGCGCTTCTTGACTATCTGTGTATAATCGATATTTCCAGAATAAAACTACGTAATCCCAACAGCTCTCTTTTACAAACTATGATACCAAGGATGTCTAAAGTTGTGTAGTTTTTTTACCACGACATCGCGGGGGTAATAATTGCTCGGGATTTTTCGAACTATCTTAAAGGGAGCAGTCTTTTCCGATTGTGTCCGTTCATAAAAAGCAACCAACTCATAGAAGGATTATATGTCCATTTTATTCTATATATTTGATTCACCCCACTCTTGTTCATTTTGATCTTTATTCTGTCTAACACTAAGTAGGATTTTTCATCTCAAGTTCGAATCGCCGCAAGGCCGAAAGTACTACTGAATAAGAGAACAGTACAAGTATCGGGCTAAAACCTTATTAAAATGTCTGTAGATGAGTAGATACCATAATATAGCTGAAATACAACAGAATAGTATGCACAGTTTAGGCCACGCATTTGAAATGATCCACATTGGATCATCAATTCGATGTTATTATAATCCATCTCGGATTCAGCTTAGAGCAAGGTCCAATGTAGTATAGGGGAGCAATATAAGTGCGGGACTGGAATTTTATGCTATGCATTTGAAACAATTCATCATTACTCCTAACCATACTGGATTTTTCCCTATGTAACATTGGAGTAACAATTTCAATTTCAATTTCGATTCAAAAATAATGCATCATCCATTTGGATCATAAAAATAGCTTAAAAAGACTCATTTTGCTAACGAAGCTCGGTTTTCTTACCAGAGGAGGTGGGTATTTCTTTGTCGGCAGCCGCCCAACAAAAGACCCCCAACAATCTAGGTCAATTCAAATCGCATACGTTTGCCACTAATTGGACATACGCCAAAAAACGCGGTGTGCATTGTCGTTGGATGGAAGCCAGCTTGCATTCAAGTGCAGCAAACGTCGTGAACGCATTCATCACAAGCGTACTCGAAGGATATTGTACGCAAAAGTACCCTCACTCACGATCAACCCGTAAATATATCATTTGCCATAACGATCAGTGGTGTAACAAAGGCCTTGAATTGCATCACTGGGGGTTTGGGCAAAAGATCCAGATGACAGTTCAACAGTTGGCAGCTGAGTTGAAAGCTCGAACCTATCTCTTAATTCGCAGTTTTCAAAAAAGCTTGTCAAAGGGAGATAAAATGGATCACTCTTAAAAGGAAACCGGTCTGCCCAGACAGGAAGTCGAGTCTGAGAGTAGCAGACTTAAGGGTTCGAACTCATTTGCCATTCGCCGGTCGGAGGAGATTGAACTTGACGCTGTAAAACACTAAATCCACAACTTGGTTTGGTTTTAATTACACCCGACGCACGTGCGCATTGCACAACTGTTGACATTGACAGTGTGAACAATTTAATTGGTAAGTCATTGCAACATGACGTGGCTTTGACAAATATGGATGCGACTATATAGGCAATTGTGAAGCGTTTGCCAATAATCGTGGACGGTACATCTATATAAAAGCGCTTAAGCAGTTGGGTGGTGTTATCAGTAATTGTTGACAGTTTGATTCAATTCAACTTGAGGGAGTCTTCTATTCACGATGGAACTTAAGGTACAAGCTTCTATTATAGCGACGATCCTTATTGACTCGATCGTTATTTTTACAGATTATTCTTGTCCTGAGTTGCTGCCTGGCTTTCTGTGCCGGACTTCCAGCACGTATTGCAGCTGTTCCTGCAGTTAGACAGGTAGTTCCTGCCGCTCGTCTTGAAGCCGTTGAGACTGTGGAGCCAGTTGCCGTGGAGGAAGTGGACACACAACCACAGTATACTTACGCGTACGACGTGGATGACGCTGTATCCGGCGATTCCAAGTTTCAGACAGAATCCAGAGATGGGGACATTGTAAGAGGAGAATATTCTCTCATTGATGCAGATGGTTTTAGACGTACTGTCACTTACACTGCTGATTCAGTGAATGGATTTAATGCTGTAGTTACCCGTGTCCCGGTGGCAAACGCTGTTGTTACTCCACTGAAAGCGGCTCCTGTTGCCGTCGCTGCCCCTGTTGTCGAGCGTCTTGTTGCTGCTCCCGTTGTAAGAACTATTAAACCGGCAAGATTTACGTATGCAGCACGTCCTGCTAGGATCACTTATGCTGCGGCCCCAGCAGCTGCTTTTATTGCTTAGAATGCCACATGAATATTCGTTTCATCGAATGAGGGGTTCAGTAAAACCTAACAGCATGCATTTGCCGAATTAATAAACTTGGAATAAATATACATTTCATTGGTTCATTCATTTAGGAAAGCGTATTTCGATGTGGTGAGTATGAGAGTCCATTGAAACATATGCCACAAATGCTTTCGTTGTTGCATAAGTGGAGCACAGCAAAGCATAAAATAGGTAGATCGTTTTTTTTTTAATTACTTCTTGTATATGTATATGTTAAATGTATTTAATTTTTAGATAGTAGTGACTTTCATAAAATTTTGCCTACGCCCTGAGTCTATAATCGTTCTACATATTAAATATCAAGATAATTGGATGATATTTAGAAGTTGCAAATTTTAACCAGTTTTGTGAAGTTGGACTACCAAATACGATTTTTCATGATCAGTGATTTTTATTAGGAAAACTATAAATCACAAATTTAAAATCATAATATTAGTAGTATACACTAAGGTTAACAAGTAATATGATAGGCAAAACATATGCTAATCAACTTCGAAGGCTGCAATACCTTCTTTAGTCCGTTTGTGATTTCATTGAGAACCTTAAAGTCGGTCAGAAGCCTAGACAATCACTGCAGTATTCTGTCACATTGTGTAACCAAGATAATTCCAAGGGACGCCTTTCCATTATTAGGAACGAAGTGGGTAGAGTCTTTTTCTTCAAAACCTAAATTTTTACACTCTAATCATTCTATACCTACCTTGCTTGATACAGAGCCCCTGGAATGCTGATTCTGAAGTCATTTTTAGATCAAAGTCATAGGTACAGGAGCGAGCATTTTAATAATTCTTTGTTTTCATTTTTTAGATTACCCTCATATTTAAGACTATTTTTGATGTGGTTAATCAACATCACTCGTTATTCTTTAAGAAAGCCTTAAACGAAATTTTCTTCATCCAACATTGCCGTCTATGAATCGCTGTAAAGTGAACTTGTGGCGGTGCCGCCAAACCCCACGGTACACTTACTTAAAAACCCCCATAACCTCATCCTAAGTCGCATAAGTTTTTGCTAATGCAATCTTCACGCATTAATTAGATCAAAGCTATAATCGTAAAGTTCCTGTAAAGAAAACTTACCTTTTCATGCATCTCTTCGCTTACAATTTTCCGTAAGATTTCTTTCTTTGCTTATCTGGAATTCCAAACCAATTCGGCACCTTAGGTACCAAACAAATTCCTGTAAACAAAATGATTCGGTTTGCATACAATGTAACGGTCATGACAGGGACCATACATATTGCGCCGTCTATTTACCAACTTCGCCATGTGTACGATAAATTTCTTTACGTACACATTGGCTGGCGACCTTTTTCTCCCAGCAATAAAATTCTCTAACTCGCACCATGTGCAAACAAAAGAACGCTGCTCCTACATAGGTTTCCTGTGCTACCATAAACAATTCATGTCGTTTGTGGTATCCGAAAGACATTTTTTTCATTTAATGAGCGGCTGCTATTTATTTAGCTGTCCCTCATAACCGAACGATACATAAGCAACCCCATTAGCACCCGGCGAGATTCGATTTGTTTACACACATCTCTTGGATGCCCATTATGCTTCTTCTTCTTCCGACGTACACCCATGCATGTGTGCCACATCGATCTCCTCTAATGAGATCCGGTTATCACTACAAGTAAACTAAATGCATCCAAAAATTCTTTTGACAGCGACTTAATATCGCTGAGTCTCATTCCATCACCAGACAGAGCCGGGTGGGTCTCCACTACGCTACCTTAGCGCTCGGTACGCGTAAATACGATGGGCCACCTTTTTACCATTGAGGGGTGCGATCAGAGTTCGCACCCCTGCGAGTCATGTGTGTGCGCAATGGCAAACGCCAATATCCTCCGTCCTGCCTGTGGATGTGACATTTAAAATCGCATTAAGTTAAATAACTCCCGATTATGAGTAAAGTGTTATTTCGGTAATAAGTTTGACGTGTAGGCTGATAAAGTGTGATGTCTACATCAGCGGAGTCATTAATTGTGCTTATTTTTAAAGTAGTTTGTTTTGCGCCAAACCATTAAAGGAAATAAAGTGACGATCTAATTAATAGCTTAAATCAGTGCGTTTAACTTTCTTTCCTGGTATACGTCTTGCTCTGTGGATTGGAACTTTTACTCAACAGGTGAACTACCTTTCAGCGGAACTTTTAGTGACGGTGGAGACGAGGTAGAACTCTCGCCCGTGCGGCGTCGCGATCTCGTTCTCTACAAAATCCAAAGACTTTGGAACATTCGAAAAAATGTAGATTCCAGACCCAGTTGATTGAATGTTGACTGAAACGTTCCGGGGTTTTTCAAGTGGGTGGCGCGACTAGAAAATGCATGTGGCTCATTTGGAGAGACACATCTGTCACTAGCTTATGTATGAAGTTTCGCGATATTCCGTCTATTCGTTCACAAGATACAGTCGTTTAAGTGACGCTACTTTCAGCTTTGTAACAAAATGGTGAAACAGGAATATCGCATCTTGATCAACATTGTGTTTTGATGCGAAAAACTTGTGAACAATCATTGCAGTGGCTGCAGAAATATTATTCCACATCTCCTCCTTCGAAAACAACAGTTTATCTGTGTTTTGGTGAATTTAAAAGGTGTTGTACAAGCACCGAAGTGGTGTACTGCTCCGAGAAGCCCTACCATTTCCCTCCCACATACACATGTATCCACCTACAAAAATCCCATCCTAAAATTCCATCCATATCCCCAAATCAACATTGAATTCAATGTCAAGCAAATTGAACCAAATGTTCAATTCTCCAACATTGAATTCAATTCCTTTAAACCCAAAAAGCACAATGGATATCTTCACATGGTATGTATAATTAACACTTTTTAAAACCTAGAATCCTAAATCTAAAATGAACACGTGTCTGAACAAAAACTTGTCCATTTGATCCGCCGACAAACAATTCCGGCAATCTAAACATCGCAATGCATACGCATTGTAACCAGATGTTTTATGACTTGCAAATAGACACATATTCCCAGATTCTACACCGAAGACGCACCTCGCTCTGGAAGGCTAAAATACGCTATGATTGCGGGAATCGTAATACATGCACGATCTACTCCAGATATAAAAGCTATCGGCGCGATGGGTGCCACGGTCGCTGACCGTCGACCAAAAACAGCAGTGCGTTGATGGTTCAACGGCCAGTTTGGCGTTGTTGTCGCGTATTCGACACGATTTTTTCGACATTTTGTGACGATGGATGAAACTTGGGTCCATTACCATATGTCCGAGTCCAATAGGCAGCCTGCAGAGTGGCTAGAAAGCTACTAAAGCCGACCAAAGCGGCCAAAGGACCAATGTTCGGACGTAAAGCTTATGGACTTATAGCGTTTGCGACGATAGTGAAGAGCGAGTGTTCCGAACCGACGCTATCACGGTTAGAATCACTAAAATATAGAACCAAAGCTCAACCCATCAGGCCGCTGCCACGTATGTGAATTCGATTTCTAAACTCAAATACATTCGACTAATGTGGAAATGGTGTATTATTGCTATGGTATACGGCTTTAATGGATGTGCTTTTGGTGGTGTTATTCTTCACTAGTCGTGTGTGTATCGGCTAGAAACGCCACAGACTCCTTGGGATGCACATGGCATAATCTTAATCGATTACCTTCAAAAGGGAAGGGCAGTCACAGAAGAGTAGTGATGGGGATGCATCACGTCGACACGAATTCCCAGGGAAGGCAAGGCTAGCACCCAGGAAACGAGTGAACAGGACGACGGCTACGGACCTATATAAGGCGGGCACATCGGTAGAGCAGCGGACTGTCACGGTTTCGTCACACGAAATACACTTCAGAACCCCTTCTCGAAACCCGAAGAAGTACCTGGTATCAACAACATGGCGTACCATTCGTTGCGAAGAGTTTCTGCTTTATTCTTTATAAAGCTCTCCATTCTGTTCAGACATGCCTACAATATGGGGTACTTTTCCCAAAAGCTTGGAAGCATGCTATTGTTTGTTCAGTAACCAACTTTGGGAAACCAACGTATCAACCCTCAAGCTTTCGTCCTATTTCACTCTTCACTTGCATCAACAAAATATATGAAAAATTCATATACGAGAACATAAATAACTTTATCAGTGCCAGGAATCTAATACTTGATTTCCAATTTGGATTTAGAAGAGCGCACAGCACTAGTTTCAACATATTACAAAACCACGTCTGCGTGCGCCTCTTTAATAAGGAACCCACCATTGCGGTGAGCCTGGACATTGAAAAGGCTTTTGACGCGGCGTGGGTCGAAGGTCTCGTTTTTAAATATATGAACACTGACCTCAGTAGAACGCTGTGTAGTATCATCTACCAGTTCGTTCTAAACAGAACCTTCCAACATTCCAGTGAATGGAAAGCTTTCCCGAACTTTCAACGGTGCTGCAGGCATACCACAAGGCTCCATTATATGCCCCATCTTATTTAATATCTACACCTCAGATATTGCTCTGAGGAATATCTAGTAAAGTAGATATGCTATGCGGATCACGTACTAGTGTACAAGTCATCCAAAAGCCCTAAACTCGCAACAAATCGACTCAATCGTCACCTGGACGAACTGTATCAGTATTACAGTCGATGGGAAATTCGACTTAATCCATCCAAATCAGTAGCTATCATTATAAGTACCAAACACTCCCAACCTACTTCTCGATATTCAGAGAATATTCGAACACCAATCGGAGGTACTACGATTAGACCACAGGACAGGATGAAATCTCTTGGTGTCATCCATACCCCAAAAAAGAATCTCATCAAACATGTGGCCCACATCCTTCAAAGAGGCCTCGGTCGATCTAGGCAACTGCACAACATTTTGAAGTGGAGCAGCAAAGTTAACACCAAAGATAAACTTCTTTGCTATAAGCAGCTAATCCGATCTGGAATATCGTACGCCGTTCCCATCATCACTGCAACTCGCACCTATACGAAGATGCCCCCATTATCCCTACGGACGAGTACTTGCTACATCTAGCATACAAGTACCTCGAAAGCATTCAGAACAGGGGAGTCTACTTGTACGGGACTTGACTTCTTGACCCTTCTCTCTTCCGATCTGTTCGGATCTGACCATCACAATTTTTTCTTCAGTACAAAACTGAAGAAAGCACCTTTCCCAACAACATTCCCCTCTATAATAGAGGATTCCTGAAGCCATCCCATAGAGTATACTGCAGACGCACTATAAACACGCACGCACAGTACAAGACACAACAACTACACACACACATCGACCAAAGCACAGATCTACAAGGACGTAATCTGCGTTTACTACCGCACTCAAGATCTACCGGTCTTGTATGATTTCTTTCCCACCATCCATCCATCCAAGTAGTTAGAGAACACTTGAATTAACCCTGTCCACACTATCCTTAGATGCCTCCCCCCTTTTTCTTCTTCAAATATCTCGAGACCGTGACCAACATTCTCACGGATGTGGGTGATTCTGTTTATCGCAAGATAGTTGTGTGTAGAACAGATATAAAATTTAGATCATTAACAGACTTTTACAAGATCATCTCAACAGAATCAAAAAAATATGGTAATAAGTGGAAGCTACAAATAAACTTCCAAGAAACTGAGATTATCCTATTCAGGACACCCCTAAGCGCCGCGTCGGCTGATACAAAAAAAAATTGGAAAAAGTTTTCCATTACTGGACCAAACGATCTGCCTTTGGCCGTGACAGACATAGTAAGATATCTGCCAATCTGGCTCGACCAATGTTTAAATTTCGATAAACACATAATAATGGCTCTCTCTGGGGCTAAACCTTCTTATGCTATGGCGAACCGATTATTCCGTAATAGTTTCTTGACTCGAAAGTCAAAATTATATCATACACGTCACTCATACGACTCATAATGGTGTACGAATGCCCGATATGGTTTAACAAAGCCTATAGCAAGGGGAAAAACTTCGTGTATTTGAAAGTCAATGTCTGCGTTCCTGTGTCTGAATCTACAGAACGCCAGAATCGCTGTATACAAAGTATTATCCTAATAAAGACCTGTATATCATAGCATATTTAAACAGGATAGATAACTTTATAAAAAAAAGTATACGCTTTCACATTGCAACAGCAACGACCAATGGCAGCTTTCTATCCAAAAGATGAATACATAGAGAATATTGTCCAAGGCGGGTTCATTCCACTCGAAGCATTTATTCTATTAGACAAAAAACGCCTCATACAAAACAGTTATGGAGTCCCTGTCATATATCATGCTTTGTGTGGAGCTAGGGACAAAAGAGTACTGCATGATAATAACATATCCCACCACGTGGACCGCTTACGTTTTAGCACAGCAATTGGTGAACGAGATAAATCAAATAGACATGCTACTCACATTTCTTGGTGGTGCCTTACTGGCGAAGATAGGACTACAAGTGCCCCTTAGATATAATGACCTAAACGCTTTCTCTCCTTTTCTTTCCTTCTGTTTTATACCTCTACAGTTCTTTTTTTCTCTCTCTCTCTTTCTTTCTTTGTTTCTCCTTTTTACTCCTTTTAATTACCTTAATTCTTTTATATTTAACTTTAATTTATAATATAAGTGAAAAAAAGTATACATAATTTTAAAAAAATTGTATATATGCATGTATTTTATTTTTTTCGGTAGGAAGGTGGAAATCTTCAAAAGATACCTCTGGACCAATCCAGAGGCATGCCGGGTTTTTACCGACTAAAACCACCTGCCGCCAGGCACTTATTCCCGTTGATCCCCGCGGAACTTTCTTTAAGACATCGCGGGGCGGGACGGAGTTTACCTGTTACTCCGCTCGTCACGTCGCAATTGCTGCATTATTTCACAGAGAATACCATTTGTTACGGACCATGCCTGTTTTGAACTAAGCATGTATTCTATTACTCCTCCCGGAGTAACTGTCCGTCTCATATGTCTCTCCAAAATGGTTCGTGCAGTCTCGAATCTCACGCACTCTGCGAGTACGTGTTCCGCACTTTCTGTTTTGCTTTCGTAATGGGTGATTCACATGCTTATACTTGTGCAAGTATTGCCGAAAACATCCATGTCCTGATATTAGCTGAGTCAAGTGGTAATTTAGCTCGCAAAGTTTTCTGTTCACCCATGTTTCTATATCAGGTATCATGGTGTGGGTCCATCTTCCTTTAGTGGAAGAATCCCACCTTCGTTGCCATTCTCTTAGGCTTGAGAGCTCTAATTGTGACCGCATTCACCGACGATTCTCTTGGGAGACCTTATGCAATGCAGCGTTTTCTTTAGCTGCAATGTCAGGTGTTCCCTCCCGGTCAAAATATTTATGGCATCTTCGGATACCGTTCGGAATGCACAGCATACTCTTAGTGATGCCAGCCTATGTGCTGAGTTCACTCCCCTCATGTACGACTTATACTGTGCGGCTCCTGCCCATATGTGAGCTGCATACATTATAATGGAGGTGTTGACACTGGTTATGAGATTCCTTATGTGGGGGCGGGTTCCTCCAACGCCAAAAGTTTGCATACTCCTGCCGTTTTTTCACTCGTTTTCCTCAGGTGTTCCTTGAAGGTCAACCTGTTGTCGAGCATAACACCAAGATATTTAATATAGGGACTGGATCTGATTATTTGTCCTTCTATTTCCAAATCAAGGTGTTCAACTTTCTTGCGGCTGCTTATTAAAACTGCCTCCGTCTTAGGTCCAGCTAGTTTCAGTCGGGCTATACCAGCATTCTGGTACATTGACTCCATAACATCGGACCTAATACAGATCCCTGAGGTAGACCCGCTGTTATTTTATATTCCTGTGGTCCCCCATCTGTATCATACAAACTCAAGCAGTCTTTCTGTTGTGTCTAACATGCACAACGGGCGTTAAGATGACGGCGCCTTTAGATTCTTGACTCCTTTTGGTATAAGCACAAGTCGCTGTTTTTTTCCATCGTTTAGGAAATTGTCCTGTTTGAAGGCAGGTTGTGAAGAGACTGCTGAAGACTTCCGGCTTTTTTGTTAAAGCAGTCTTCACTACAGCGGTAGGGATACCACCCTATAGCGTTTGGAATGAAAGTGATGAACGTTTGATTCGAATTGATGCTATGACAGTTAGAATCACCAAAAATTGAACCGAAGCGTAACAGATCAGACTACTGGGCGAAGAATTCGATTTTTAAACTCAAGTATATTCCACTGATGTGAATTATTTTTGTTATCGCTATGGTCCTATTTTTTTTTAACAACCCTTGCATCTAAGAGCACCTCTTCGGTGGTCACGGGAGGTATCTCTTCTTCAGTGATACTCCACTCCTCCTGCACTCTCAACAGCAGAGAACAGCAACGATTCTAGCCATGTCAGTTTTACTTTTTTGCATTTGACTACTGTTGTTGTGTAGTCTTTTCATGACTATCCTTTAAGCGCTGCCCCGTAGGTTGTTATTTAATTCATCCCTTAGGGAGCAGAACGCGTCATATTTACTTTTGCGAATTACATTCCTCAACTCTTTCCGTTTGTTGATGAATTCCGCATGTAACTGGGGGTATGTGTTACGGTTTCTTGATATTTGTTGCAAGCGTCTTAACCAGTTGCACTCCGATCGCACATGGGCGATTTCCGAGTTCCATCGATACACTGGTTTGATAGCCGCTGCTGGTTGTCTTTGTCGTGGCATAGAAGCATCACATCCGGTAGTTAGCCACTTCATGGCTTTTCCAGTCTGTCTGTTCGCATCGGCCTCTGCGTCAAACTGTGCGATTTGGTCTTCCAGTATATAATCGAACAGTTCCGCATCTAGGTCCTTCTCTTTCCACCCATTGTTCTGGGCTTTCTTCGCCAATTTTCCAGTGATGAATCCCCTGTGCGGTAATATTTCGTACATCACGGCTTGGTGGTCACTATGGGTGTAGGTATTTAAAACTCGCTACTCCATACTGCTTGCCAACATGGAGCTGGCAAATGTGGTGTCGGTTTTGCACCGGCCTCTCTCGTTTATGAAGGTGTCATCAACACCACATCTAGGACTGCGAAGACTTCGAGTAGTGCCTGGCCTCTACGGTTGGTCCTGGTGGTTCCCTATTCTACTGCCCAAGCGTTGAAATCTGCAGCAACTATAAGAGGGCTCTTATCTCTAGCTTCTTGTGTTATTCTTTCCAAAAAGCATTTGAATTCTTCTATTTCCCACCTTGGCGGAGCGTAACAACAGTAGAAATGAATTCCTTTGATCTTAGCATAGGCAATTCCTTCCAGCCGCTGAACACTTATGAATTCCATTGGGGGATTTCCAGTTGTCCACATGGCTGCTGCTCCGCTGCTGTCTTCCTCCCAGGTAATAGTACCAATGCCAGGCATACTGTACTGCTCATTGATGAGTACCACGTCAGCACCATATTCCTTAACCCTTTGGGAAAGGAGGTCTTGTGCGGCTCCACAATGGTTTGAGTTGATTTGAATGCCTTTAAACCTGTCCATTTTTATTCAGGAGATTGGACATCACGTTTTTAAATGCTCGGCATTTGTAGCTCCCTGTTGAGTGGTGCTTACCGCCTTCGCATACTGATTCGCAGAACATGCATTTGGGTTGTCCTTTACAGCCCATTACCTTGTGGCCTTTTTCACCGCATTTCAAGCAATTTTCCGAACGATCTTCTTCGGGTTTGTAGAATTTCGCCACATGTTCGTATTGCCAACATCTGAAAAATCGCGTTCTCGAAGTCTGCATCTCACCCATCCCACCCGTAGGTAACCTGAAGACAGCAACATGCTAGCCTTTTCTGTTGGTAAGAGGATCATGGCAGCCTGGGTGCCACCTGGTTTCCTTCTTAAACTCTTTACCGCTTATTTTGAGATCGCGTTCAGTGCAGGGAACTCGATAGAGATCGCTGTCAGGATTTCCTCGACAGCGGTCACCTCATCTAAATCACGACACTCAACCGTGATTTCCTGTGACACTGTTTTTTTAAATCAAATTTCTCTTTCTTATCACCTCGATTGAAAACCAGACACGCCCCCACTCACTTCATATATGCATGTATGTGTCTATGTATATACGAGGCTTGCCTCTTATGTTTCGGGATTTGGCAACCCTACTGTTGCAATCCGGCAATTGACAGCTCTGTCGTAAAGTTGGACATTTTTGAGGTTATACGCACTCAGAACGTTTTGACATACGAGCGCTATTTGTGTTGTTTACAGTAACTTAAAAGATTCATCTCGGCCCAAAAATGGAATTAAATCGTCAACATTTTCGTGCGATTATTTTTTACAACTTTCGGCGTGGATTAACTCAGCAACAGTGCATGGATGAACTTAATTCAATTTTTGGCGATGAAGCTCCATCAAGGACCAGTGTTTATCGATGGTATGGTGAATTCAATTGCGGTCGTAGTTCACTCCAAGATGAATTTCGTGAAGGTCGTCCAAAATCAGTTGTTGTTCCGAAAACCATTGATGCTGTGCGCGAACTGATATTGGAAGATCGTCATGTGACCTATCGTGAGATTGAGACAACCTTAGGCGTTAGTGGGACCAGCATACATTCAATATTGCATAAACATTTGACCGTCAAAAAAATTTGTTCGCGTTGGGTCCCACACAATTTGTCAATCGCCCAAAAAAAGGCTCGTGTCAATTGGTCGAAAGAAATGCTCAAAAAATACGGTCGCGGTGCTTCGAAACACGTCTATGACATCGTGACAGGTGATGAATCGTGGATTTACGCGTATGAGCCCGAAAGTAAACAGCAGTCGACTGTCTGGGTGTTTCAAGATGAGCCAAATCCAACAAAAGTTGTTCGCGCACGAAGCACTTCCAAGCAAATGGTCGCCTGTTTTTTCGGAAAAACTGGACATGTCGCAACCGTACCACTAGAACAACGCAGAACAGTCAATTCTGAGTGGTACACAACCATTTGTTTGCCAGTTGTCTTCCAAGAAATCAGGAAAACCAACCGCCGAAGACGGATAACTCTTCACCACGACAATGCGAGCTCTCACACATCGGCTGCGACAACTGCATTTTTGAGCACCCAAAACATCGATTTGATGGGTCATCCGCCGTATAGTCCTGGCTTGGCACCGAATGACTTCTTTTTATTCCCGTACGTAAAAAACAAACTGAGAGGTCAACGTTTTTCGACACCTGAAGAAGCGGTTTGCATTCAGAATGCATGTGTTGGAGATACTTCAATCAGAGTGGCAAAAGTGCTTCGACAATTGGTTCAAACGTATGCAAAAGTGTATAGATCTTCATGGGGAATATTTTGAAAAACAATAAAGTGATTTGTTCTCTAATCCCGAAATATAAAATGCAACCCTCGTATATATATATATATATATATATATATATATATATATATATATATATATATATATATATGTATATATATATATATATATATATATAAACAAAAACAACAATAAAAAACCTAAAAATCCTAATAATGTAACCAGATTCAAGTTTTCCTTTTTTTCTCTGACATAATTTGTAAATTTTGTTTAAATTAAAAACAATACAAAATCAAAATACTGTATAGAAAACAAAATATATGTAAATAGAATAATTTAGAGTGCTCATACAGAGCGAGTAAATTACATCAAAATGTAATATGTTAAAATAGGCTTAGCATTTAGTCTAATAATGTAAAAAACCGTTATATGTACTATTTTTTCTTTTGCAAATAAATGCGTTAACAAAAAAAAAAAGGAAGCCCTTTGTGTATTCACATCTTTCACATTTATATTGTGTTGCATTCGGTATAAAATAGTTACTGTTCCACAGACAAATTCACACGTGCGAAATGGTAGAAGTTTTTGCAATCATTACCCTTAATCTTACACGCAATTCAGGGCAAATTTACACACCGAACAGTTCATATTCTTTTCTGGATTGTTTGTTTGTGTGCTTATTTATAAAACTGCGAGTTCTCACTGAGCTGAGCTCCACATCATCATTGCTGGTAATACCAGAGTTAAAACACTGAGAACTCATCCACCATTATCACATCGAACTGCCGACACGACGATATCATCATCATCGACTCAATTCGCGAGAATTAAAAAGACGCGAGTGAAAGTCAAAGTGATTAGTAAAAAAGTAAAAAAGTAAAAAAGTGAGAATCAGGAAGACACAAACTTTTTCAAACCAGTGTGAACTCCGTAATAAGGGTAAGTCACATATTTACTCTTCCCACATTACATGCTGTGCAGTAATGCATCAGCGCACGACTTTTTAACGGAGCGGAAAAGAAAGGCTATTGACCTTCTTCGCAACCCCCCTAAAAGAAATTCGACCGTCCCAATTTACTTGAGCTCTATCCCCGAAAATATGGCGTCAATTTCACCTGATCAAAGACTGCAGCAGGCCCTGGATCACATCAAGGCCCATGAGAAGATCATCAACGACCTAACCAGAAAGATCGCCGAACTGGAAAACAACTTAAACCTTCCTGATTCATCAGATGAGTCTGACATGGAAGATCAACCTGCTCAGCTACCAGCACCAGCTGCCAAGGCAACACCAACAATATCAAGTTCCAAAACAACCCATGAACCGAAAGCTCATACGAATGAAGGCACTTTCAAAGGAGGAGCTCCGAAGAACGAGAGGCCCCCGCCAATCAACATAAAAAAGGTCAACAATATCAAAAAAGTTATCCAGCTTCTGGAGAACGCTTTGGGGCACCGGAATTTTACCACCAGATCTAGGGGTGACAACGTTTCCGTATCACTTTCTTCTCTCAAAGACCACGCTCTTGCTGAAAAAGTGCTTATTCTGAATAAGCTGGACTTCTTCACCTTCCTAACGTCAGATCTCAAGCCGAAAACATTCATAATACGCCACATCGACCCTGCTTGGACTAACGAAGAATTAAGCGCGGAATTGTCCAGATTAAGTCCCAACCTGAAAACGTCCAAAGTCGACTATTATCAAACCCCTCACATGAGATCCAACAACATTTTCAACCTACGGATCATCCAATTGGCACCAGACGAGGACATTAATAATCTGAAAAAAATTAAATACCTCTTCACTCATAAAATTGGCATAGAGGTACCTCACAAGCAGGAGCTTCTCCACTGCAAGCGCTGTCAGCAGTCAGGTCATCTCTCATCTTCGTGTCATCTACCAAGACGATGCGTAAAATGTGCGCAGGAGCATGAACCGAACCAATGCAAAGTCAAGCCACCGGATGAGGACCCAGAACGTATACACACGGAAAATCCGGATGGCTCTATTTCTGTAAAGGAATTGTCAGTTGAATGCTGCAATTGTGGTGGACCGCATCCTGCAAACTTCACAAAATGCCCGCACAAGCTGCGCTTACTGAAGCAGAGAGTGCCTCCAACCAAAAACAACACTGGCCAACTTAAGCAACCAACAGCAGCAGTTACTACAACAACGAAATCGAAATCCTATGTGGAAATTACAAGAGGAAACAACGCACCCTCATCACAACCAGGAACAAACCTAGTACTCGACATCATGGGATACATCCGATCGTTGCAAGCTCTCTTACCGACGCTAAATGGATTAAGTAACTTCGAAAAAAAAGGTCAGATACTTTCTCTTATAACCTCACATATATTATCCCAAAATGTCTAAGTTAAGTGTAGTTGCCCTCGATGTAGATTCCATTTCGTCAAACATACGGAGGCATCACCTCCGACTGCTAGTGAAGGAGTTTTCTCCAGACGTCCTCCTTCTTTGTGAAACTTGGCTCAAACCCAACTCTCGCATTTCTATTCCAAATTACCAACTTGTTTCAACTCCTCGAATTGACGGTGCAAAAGGAGGTACCGGTATCCTTATTCATAAAAGATTCCAATTCAGTGAAGTCAAATTTAGCAACATCTCGTGTGTCGAATACACTGCTGTCAAACTGCTTTGTGACAACAATAAAGTCTTGGTTCTAGTAGCCATCTATTTACAACCCAAGAGGTACCCTAACTTCCCATCTTCAGACTTCGATGAAATATTCCGTCAATCCCACCCCCACTCATTCATCATCGGAGGCGACTGGAATGCCCGTCATACCGCCTTCAACGACACCGCTTGCAATAAATTTGGCAAACAATTGCTTGCTTTCCTACCTCTCCACCCCTACGCCTATATCGACTCCCCTACGGAACCTACTCATTGCTCCAGCTCTACTCAATCAACTATAGACTTCTTCTTAAAATATGCGATCCTACGCTCTGTATCTCCCCCGACTGTGTCGCACTTCTTCCCCTCGGATCATGCCTCCATCCACTCGGTAATTGACCTTGGCCCCTTAAATCCGCTTCAATCCCTCAACCCAGTCCATAATTTCTCCAGAACTAACTGGAGAAAGGTCAACAAATCCGTTGGCGATATGTTTCAAACGCTTCCCATCACAGATACGAATAACTTGGATCCTAACGAAATTGAGGAAGCAGGTTGTAAGATGGAAGGGATCTTACAGCGAGCCCTGTATTCTAATACCCCTACAAGGATGCCACACTCCTTCGTAGGTAAACCACTTCCATATCTCACCCTCAAACTCATCTCATTAAAAAAAAAGCTCCGCCGAAAACTAAACATCAATCGCCTTACAGGACGAAAAATACACACCTCAATAGACAGACTAATTGGTCCCAGAAATAATATTCTGTACTCTGATTCTGAAATAGCAAACTATTTAGCGGAACACTTCTCCCAAGTGCATAGGCAAAATGATAGCCTAGGCAACTCCGAGTTTGAGGAAGTGGTCAACCGTTATACATCCCATGAACTAATCTCCTCATTCACTCCATTCATAACTGAATTTAATAATGACAATAGAGCATCTCAACCCACCGATACAAACTTCTTTTTACAACCGCAGGAATTTAACCAAATGATATCTTCTCGTAGCAATAAAAACTCAACCGGCTTGGACAAAATTCCACATGTGCTTTTCAAAAACCTCAACCCTTCAAATCGACTATACATCATGACCCTGCTAAACCACATAATAAATGCTTGTCACATACCGGAGTCTTGGAAAACTGCCATAGTCATCCCCATTAAAAAATCAGGCGCATCCCTGATGGCGGCCAATTTTCGACCCATCTCACTACTTAATAATTTAAGCAAATTACTTGAATTAAAAATTCACCATTACCTACTCTCCTTCGCGGAAACTAACTCATTACTCCCTGATTTCCAATTCGGTTTTCGTGCACAACACTCAACATGTCACGCTCTCCTCAAGTTTACTCACGACATCACTATGGCTCTTAACGACCAGTGCCCTACTGTGTGTATCTCCCTTGACATATCCAAGGCTTTCGACTGCGTGTGGACTGCGGGTCTTCTGTACAAATTACATGCCACGTATCGTCTCAACAATCACACTTCCAAGTTTCTCTACTCGTACCTATCAAATAGAAAATTCATGGTCAAGATAAATTCCACCCTTTCCCAGACGTACTCAATAACAGCAGGAGTCCCCCAAGGATCCATTCTGGGTCCCCTCTTATACTTACTATACACATCTGATATTCCTCAACCCCTCTCACCGAATACTCGAATCCTCAATTACGAGGACGATACCCTTGTCTACTCCAGCAGCAGGCTCGTATTATCTGCCAGAAACCGCGTAAATGAATTCCTCCAAATTCTTTCCTCCTACTTCCTTAAATGGAAGATCCGCCTAAACCCCAACAAAACTCAACTGATTGTATTTAAAGGTAGAAACGTTCACTGTACCAATAACACGGTACGTAACCATTCAAAAATCCAACTCAACCTCAACAACACCCTCATAAAACCATCTAAATCACTAAAATACTTGGGCATTACTTTCGAAAATAATCTCTCTTTCACGACTCACATAAACAATGTCATCCGCAAAGCGGGGATACAGCTGAACAGCTGAACGTTTGTCGGAAAGTAATGTGGAAGGCAGATGGTCTCTCTCAACAAGTCAAACTTCTACTTTATAAACAAATCATCAGGCCCACACTTACTTACGCTTGTCCCATCTGGTTCCATATCTCTCCCTCTCAAATGGAAAAACTTCGTATCTTCGAAAGGAAGTGTTTCAGACTAATCACAGGGCTACGTCGACAGCGCGACTCCCACAAATATTTCAGAAGCCTTACGTTATACCACTCCGTCGGTCTGGAGAGATTGGATAGAAGGTTCCTGGAATTGTCGATAAGATTCATTGAAAACCAGTCAGCCAATCCAAACCCTCTCATCAATTCCCTTAGCCTCCCCAGCCACAATGCATCAAATCTCTATCTTCATGCACTCCATTTAAAAGCTCTCTTCTACGCAAAAAGATTAGTAAATGATGCGAACGAAATCATCTACCATAACAGTGTAAACGATCTTAACCACTTCAAATACTCAAACATTCAACCCTTTTCTTGGGTTCTTTCCTTTAACGAGTCGGTGGAGAGACCTCCCTCTGCAGCTCCCTTCCCTCCTTAGATTATGTAAAATATGAAATTTCGACTCAAGCTTAAGACTAGGCTAAATCGTTCTAAATGGCTAAATGTGAGTTTATTTAACTACCTTAGATATAAGCTAGATTTAAGTAGAGATAAGTAGTTTTAAGAATATTTATTCTAAACATAGATAATCCATCCTGGTTTTCATGACCTTTCCAGGAGTCCTACTAGCAAATTGTATCTTGAATAAATCTCTATAGACGTAAGACCTCCAATTAAATATTACTTGAAAAAATGTTCTAGACATTGTAAGTAAAATTGTCACAACTTACTTAAGTTAGCTGTAAACTTATGTAACTAAACTTATAATGGTCAATAAAGACAGCGTTATATAAAAAAAAAAAAAAAAAAAAAAATGAGCTGAGCTCCACTCTCATCTTCTATCTCATTGGCAAAACATGCATGCCACCATATATATATATATATATATATATATATATATATATATATATATATATATATATATATAATATATATATATACAAACTCCAAGTACCTGAAGCGTTTTACTAATGGGGTTCGTCTACGGATTGACAGACGACCAATTGTAATTTTGACCACTTCTAGGATTGCTTCTGTCACTACTTTTCAGAGGTTTCAAATGGTTGTTTAAATTCCTTCGTCCGTTTTTCTCAACGAGATGATGTCGGCAGCTGACCTGTTTTGGATTCGCAATTGAGAGCATATTGTCTGATAGATATTTGTTTGCGACGTGATTTCGTGGGTCAGAGTTTATGAGCGTATGTAACATATTACTATAAGCTAACGTATTTTAAGTGTTCATAATTCTTATCAATTGCTTGCAGGAAGAATGCCTACTTTAGAAAACAAAGTAGATCACTTCTTACCAAATGTATTTTATTTATATGGTTGCAGCAGTCAGCATATGGCTTATGCTATGTTTTCTAATTGCTTACACATAGTAAATTACTTCGCTTCAGGGCACATGTCGAGAAATATTGGTACTTTTGAAAGAGTTATAAAACCAGCATTGACTTGGCAATAATGAGATAAGAATGGATTTGTAGATCTTTACGGGAACAGCTCATTATCTTGACTCATTAATTATCAATCAGGGTTCCGATATCCAAGTCAACTTTCATAAAATTATTGATATGTGAGACAGTTGGCCACTGAGTTCTATTTTCGGCAGCAGTGTAGTTTCGATGACTTCGAAATTCCAATTTTATATATAAGAACTCTTGTCGGGTTCCATTTGAATGATGAGAGTGGTAAATACCTCGATAAAGACTAAATTTGAAGAGCAGTGGACAATAAAAACCCCACATTGATTTCTTAACATCAGAATGTGTTTTTAACTTCAATGTTTGCTTTATTTTGAGAGGTGCCTCGCTACAGACAAATTGCAAAAAAAAAACAATTTAGATTACACTTTATTAACGACCATGTTGCCACAACGAAGATATGTGAGCACAATAAATCCGCATTCAGATATAGGCATACGCCCTTCCTCCAATAAAAGTATTTGGAAAAAAATCAAAAAGGTAAAGAAAGTCGCCTTAGACACTGGGATCCGGGATCAAGACATAAAACTAACAATTTGGATCAAAGCGATACTCGTAACCGATTGCTTTAATTAAACGTAACCTTGAGAACAGTCTATTCGTTGCCACCCATACATTTTCTGTGGGTATTCTGGATTACTAATACGAATCGCGTTAACAGCCAGATTGTGTTTAGGTTGTGAGTCCACAACAGAGACGGATGTTATTATTTCCTACTAATTCTAAGTTTGGCGAAGTTCTGCTAATTCTATGAATGGAAAAAAGTTAGAGTTGTTGTGGGAGTCTTGGCGACACAACAAGTTGCCAAATCAGTCGAGCCAACATTCACAGACTTGTCAAGTAAACCTCTTTATTTCTGTATTGCATGGAATAAGCCTTAGCAATGGTAAGGAACTCATTGCTTGTAAGAAAAACATGATAACCAAGAAAGAAATTATAACTCCTGTGTTTGGGACGCACACGCGATGACAGCTGTTTATACGGAACTGAACAATCACAGGTTAACGACTTTTTTTCGAAAACAGTCTTAAAATACACTCACTACCGTTCACAGCTATTTTTATTTCCTGCATACTTAATAAATGGTGAGCGAATACTTATTATTAATTATAAAAACTGGATTATAGTAATAGTAGATAAAATTTTGTGAATGGTTATTGTTGAAATCTCTTTCACAGTCTCAAGCTCCAAAATCACCTATCGGCAGAGAAGAGTTGTACCGGTTCATGCATACATCGGTTTATGTATGTGCAAGTTTACATCTCCGAGCGGCAAACGTGGATAATTGGAGTCTCTTTGAGGTAGATTTGTGACCGGTCGAATATTCCTGTATGAATTTGGCGCGTTATAAGAATATGGAGAACGCACTGCGGATGCGGATTCAGGTCGAGCTGGAGCAATAACTAATGTAGCCCCTTGATATTGAGCCGTATTCGAATGAATTGACGGTGCAAAATTTGAGACAGGAGTCACATAAGGTATGGCAGTTGATGAAATATCGTCCTTGTATGTTGGTAAAATAAGAGAAGATTGACCTACTGTTGAGTGTTGAAAACCTTCGTCATTTGGAACGACTACTCCTAAAGCAGTAGGACCATTGAGTTTGTTCGGCTCGGACGAATGACTTGCACCATCGGTGGCGGCATACGCGTTGTATGAAATAGAAGTTCCAGTAATTGCCGTATTGCTGTTTCTCAAAGGTCCATAAATGTATCCTTTAGTCAGAGTGGCCGCAGAAATATCTGAAGTTGGTGAAGCATAGTTAGTAGCTCTACCCCTAGTTTGGTCATGATTATACATCGATGTAGTAGCATGTTGGTTTGGCAGTGTGTATTCCGGAGATAATGAGTGTTCCACTGATGGCCTAGGGATGAATATATCGTCCGTTGCGGATGCTACGTGAGACGTGATAGGGACGTTTGGCTTCGGAGTACCGTAGCCTGTTTTCAATGCCAATAGTTCACCAGCTTTACCAGATAGGGGTTCCCTATCAACAATAGCATTAAATCCACTTTTACCATTCACCACATACCGGACACGTCTTCTGTATCCGTCAGCGTCAATAAGCGAATACTCTCCATGAGTTACGTCGCCATCCCGTATCTCGATTTGACTCTTGATATCTGCTGTATCACCACTGCGCACGTCATAAGAATAAGAATACTTTGGATATGCGTCGTAGGTTTCCTTATTTGTTTTCACTGCATAGGACGAACTCTCTATTAACGATGGATAGCTAGGATGTTGGCTTGGAATGCTTTCTTCACTCACCGCAACTAGACACAAAACTAAAGTAATACACTAAAGAAAACTTGTTAAAATAAGGCTACAAAATGTCCTTGATATTTATTGTACCTTTTTAAACATAGTTGAAAATCCCTGTGTGATCACAAACTGCAATTCCTTGAGAATAACCTTACCTTCTGCAGGTGCAACGTTTTATATGAAATAGACCATCACCTTTCGCTTGATATCCCAATGGAATATGTGCGCCCCCCTTCAGTCACTCTGCTGCCTTTCACCTACAAGATTTATTGCTGCCTAATCTGTTTGACTGGAAAATTAAATCAAACATCGATAAAAGTGTGCAAATCAAATGATAGTAATTACAAGACGATTGAATGCCGTTATTTGTTGGTAATAAACAAATGTGCTATTAACAAGATGATTTATAAACCTTAAATCGAAATTATATAAGGCCCCATGTAATAAATTGTGTTTAATTGATTTGCTATTCAGTATAAAATGTTCGACATATTGTGTGACATTCATCATTTGTTTTCGACTTCATCCCTAGTCTCCAACCAGTTGCTCCCTCTAAAATGGCTTTCAAGGTAATAGACGATATTCAAACATAAGCTTTGACCTTTGAAATAACCAAACCAACCATCCTTACAGATCATTATTGGTTTAGGATTAATCGCCGTCGTTAGTGCAGGATATGTTGCTCCTTCGCAGGCTATTTCCCATGATCAACATCAATTTGGAGGTGACAACTTACATGGAAAGTTCGAAGAACCTTATGACCCAAATATTCAATACAACTATGGATACAACGTTCAGGACGGATACACGGGAGATGTAAAAAGCCAAGTGGAAAGTCGAAATGGAGACGCAGTTAAAGGAGAATATTCGGTTATTGATCCTGATGGATACAAAAGGACTGTCAAGTATACTGCTGATCCTAAACATGGTTTCAATGCAGTTGTTAGTAGAGTTGCTGTAAGTGGTGCTGGCCACAGTTATACTACAAAAGCCCCACATGGTTATGCGGCACAAACTTTGAAAATCTCCGGTCACTAGTTATTCGTCGGACTTATTAAGTATTAATAATAATATCAGTAAAGTAAAATAAATGCGAAGTCGCAATAAAAACGATTTGGTTTATGTTCTCAATGATGCTGATGTATTCGGCAGTGTGGTACTCATGCAATTCTATTATACAGATAGATATATGTGAGAATTTAAGTTGGCACAATGCCGTTGAAAGCTATGGGATTTGGTGAGTTCTTTAGCCGTATGTGTAATGTAGGTGATGACTTCTTCGGCTCTGAATCAGGGTCATCTTCGCCATCGAACGACACTCCTCGAAGGAAGAATAGTGGGATGCTATTTCGCACATTATTGTTCTCATAAATTCACACTCCTTAGGTTGATCCTATACCACCTGTGCTTTCCTTGGTATTTGCAATTTCTCACCAACATCTGTTCACCTGAATGTAATGCGTACTACATATCGCCTTATCCTGGCCGTTACTTTTAAATTCAGGTCGACTATGTTGTTGAGGGTTCTTCTTTAAACCCAAGGATATATCAAGTGGGGCGAAGACAGCATAAAAGCAGTTTTTTTTTCTAATAAAACCGTAAAGAAGGAAAAGTCCTGATTGCTCTCCATTATGGAAACTATGATGGTGAATAAATTACCTACAGGTCACAAATGACGGCAATTTACTGGTCATCTCTGTCATTGCATTTCCTAGTAATCTGATAATAACACCTGAGTTCCTAACATGTCCAGTAAACGTGCATACTTTGTCTGAGTTCGCCGCAAGTTAATTCTTTGTTAATTTCGCCAAAACCGTTTTTCTGAAGCGTCTCTTTAGCCAGTTTATAAATTCCTTCGAGTCATCAGCGATGAAGAGTAGATTTCTTCCTGCTTTTATGACCCTTCCTCGGAGCCCTCTTCACAGACGCGCCACGTTATGCACGGGACTGCTTTCACAAGCCGAGCCATCGCGCATTCTCCTGAAGTCTAACCATCTTTAGTGGTACCTCTAAAGTATGTCATATCGCTCAGCTGCGTCCTAGTTATGTAACCTATGACTACATCCAAAATAGCTTTCCAACCTTTGATTGTGCTTGCTCATGAAGTCGCTCTTTTGTTATCTCTCTCGCTATGCAGCCTAAATTCATCTTTGGATTTGATCATGCAAGTGCTGTTGTTCTATCGAGTAGATATTTTGCAAACCTCGTGTTTTATGCAAATTAAACCTGGCAGCGGATTGGAAGATATTATTAGATAGTTTTTGATTTATTGTACAACGTTTGACATATCCATTGGCATGTTTTCATCAAATGTTTCAAATACATAAGTTACAGGATATAAGAAACACTTATTTATTTACTAGATTCACCTATAATTTTACGAAGTCAAGAAAAAGGAAAACAAAAATCAACGCCACTGATCCAATCTGAAAAACCTGTCGACTTTTCCGCTTTAAATAAAACCAACTTAATCCCCAGCATCCATAACCTGGAACTGTTTCCCCCCACTTTTACCATCTTCCGCGATGACCTCCTCAATCATACTACAGACTTTTCCTCCAGTTGAGGAGTGCTCATCGCTGTCCACAACAGCTTCGAGTCGTCACTTGTCACTTTCTCTACCTCCTCCAAGCTGGAATTTGTGACTCCCAAAATCACTGTTCCTCGTAAATCACTCTTTGTCATGTGCTTCTATATCTTCCCACCCCAACCTACTGAAATTTACGAGCTAGCTCTTACTGATATCGACCATATAATCGAGCTGAGTAATTGCGAGGACGACGTCATCATCTTCGGAGATTTTAATATTCCACAACTCAATTGGGTTATATCTGCCGATCATTCACACTTCACCCCCCTCCCTACCTCGGCCAAGAAAAGTCTCCTCATTGATCGACCAAATGATTCTTGTCTCTGTCAGATCAGCAACGGTCGAAGCCTTTTGGGTAGGCAGCTTGACCTCATCTTTACAACTGACCCTATCAATACATCAGTCTCAGCCAGAACCCTCGTCTTTACATCTATAGAACGCCACCGCTCCACTCTTCTCGTTACCTTCTTCCGAGTTTTCCCTCGGGCCCCTTCTCCACAACTCCATTGATCCGACCTTAATTCGATCCAATCTACTGAAACTCAAAGACGAGTTTACACCGGGCCCTGGTGGAATCCCTGCAATCCTGCTCAAAAAATGCTCATCAATTCGCTCTGCTCGCCTCTCACTGATCTTCAATCTTTCACTCTCTCAAGGGATATTTCCCCACATTTGGAAAACCTTCTTCATCACCCCATCCACAAGAAGGGTTCCAAAAAAGATGTCGCGAATTACCGCCCCATCGCCAAACTGTCCCACTTACCCAAGATTCTCGAAAACATTCTATACGAATCTCTTAGTTTTCGTTGCAAATCTTTTATTTCATCAAGGCAACATGGCTTTCTCAATGGCCTATTAACTACAATCAATCTCGTTGAGTTCACTTCTTCGCGACCGACCTCAGTAAAGCATTCGACAATATCTCCCAAAATCGAATCCTTTTCAAATTATCCACCCTCGGCTTCGAACCTGGATTGCTGAAATGGATTCCTTCCTACCTAAAGAATAGATTTTATTCCATTCGCTTCAGGTCTACAACATCCAACACCTTCCTTGCAGTCTCTGGGGTCCCTCAAGGTAGCCAATTAGGTACTCTCCAATTTATGCTGGCCACTAATGACATCGATAAGTCATTGAGAATTCGAGCTTGTCCCTATATGGTGATGATACCAAATTATATAAGATCATCGAATCACCACTTGATTCTGCACTGCTACAATTAGACCTTGACAGCTTCTCGACTTGGTGTGACAAAAATTGCTTCGTCCTAACATCGCCAACTGCTAATCTATAACCTTTTCCCGTAAGCGTATTCCACTCATGCGCACGTACTTACAGCCTTCATAACTAACCCCTGACCATTGCCCAATATATTCGAAATCTTGGGATCATTTGCGACAGGGAGCTTAACTTCCTCTCTCACATTGATGAGACGATCCGGAAAGCCAATTCTGCTCTTGGATTCGTGAAACAATGGTCTAAGAAAGTCTCCGACCCTTACGTTATTCGATCACTTTACCTTACCCTCGTCCATCCACTCCTTGAATATGCTAGCCAGGTATCGTTTCCTTATTACAAAATCCATATCTGAAGAATCGAAAGTATTCAACGTCGCTTCCTTCGGTTTGCTAGGATAGGAAAACCCCTTAATCCTTTCCCCGTACATTAACCACCTCAAATTAATCAACCTTATTAATATCATTAACCACCACAAATTAATCAACCTCATTAATATCATTAACCACCTCAAATTAATCAACCACCTTGACGAGCGCGGGGTCGTGGCTTACATAATGTTCAATCATCGGATCCTCTCCGGCTCGGTCCCCTGTCTTGTCTCAAAGATACCCCAAGGGCGTTACGAATGTGTCCCGAAAAAGTCTCAAGGATGTCCCAAAGGTACCGTTAGAGTGTCCCAGGGGTGTCGCAAGAATGTCTCAAGAGTGTCCCAAAAATATTTCACGGTTGTCCAAAGGGTGTCCCAAGGGTGTCTTAAAGATGTTTCAAGGTTATTTTAAAGATGTCTAAAAGATGTCCCAAAGGTGTCCCAACGATGCCCCAAAGATGTCCAAAGGGTGCCCCGGTGGTGCCCTAAAGATGTTTCAAGGTTGTACCAACGAATTCTCAAAGGTGTGTCAAGGGTATGCCAGTGGTGTACCAAAAATGAACTACCGAATTTATTTATTACTCATAATCAGTTGATTGGATTTGCATCTTTCTTCTGTTAGATATTTTATACCTTCAGCAATTGTGTATGATGGATCTTTGTGATCATAGCACATGTATTCAGAAAGCACCACCTAAGCCCCGACAACAACAGGAATTGAAAAGTAAACTGGTCAACAACAACAATTAATCCCTTTTTGTCGGCCCCATTGCAAACTGGTTCAGGTGATCTAGACTGCCAGAGGTTAGTCCCTTTCCAATTTCAGAGAATTTGCTTGTTGCATCGTTGACCCTGATGAATTTGATTCAGGTTGATACTGTTCAGTGGCTCCGATATAAAAGCAAGGATTTCGTTCAACAAAATACAGAATCACTCAGTTCGTCAAGAGAACAACACAGTCACAGAAATGGCATTCAAAGTAAGTAATTTCTAGATTGGATGCTACTGAAAACTTAGTTCACCATTATGCATTGTTTTCTAGTTCGTTGTGTTCATCGCCTGCATCGCATACGTCAGCGCTGGATTAATCCAATCAACAACAGTTTTGGAGAAGACCGAAGATAACGATCCACATCCACAATATTCGTTTGGGTATGATATTCAGGATGCTATTTCTGGTGACAACAAGAATCAAGTAGAGACCCGTGACGGAGACAGCGTTCAAGGACAATATTCGCTGAATGATGCTGATGGCTACAGACGCATCGTTGACTACACATCTGATCCATTGAATGGATTTAATGCTGTTGTTCGGAGGGAACCCCTTGGTGCTGTTGCTGTGAAAACGGTCGCTGCTGCTCCTACAACGTACGTTAAGACTGCACCAGCTCCTCTAGCTTACGCCGCGTCTCCGGCTTTAATTAAAACAGCTGCCGCACCAGTTGCTCATATTGCATCAGCACCAATTGCCCATTATGCTGCTCCAACCCTAGTTCGTACTGCACCAACTTTGATCAAACATTATCAGCAAACCTTATCAGCAGCTCCCGCAGCAGTAACTTACCACGCTCCTCCTACTGCATACGCTGTTCATGCTGCTCCAAGTGTGACTTATTCTGCTGCTCCAACACATTTCCAAACACAGACGTTAGTTAAATCAGCTCCAGTTGTGGCTGCTGGTCCAGCTTTAGTGAAGACCAGCTTCGCCTCGCCTCTTGTTTCGTATGCTTATTAAATGGACTTTGATCATGTGACTGAAATGTTGTTGAATATATGTCGTTGAATCTAGTTTTAGTTTTATAATTAAAAATGCATGAAAGCAATATCGAAGTTTTAGCAATTAATCAGTCAGAAAATCGATCAATCAATCACTGAATCAAGTACTTAATCGATTTTACAAATGAAAAGGTTCATACTAACCCATTTCATATTATTTTGTTAATAATTCATATGCTTCGGGATAGGCAAGTAAAGAAGAAGTGATACGGAGATTTGAAAAAAGTATTTCTACGGAGATAGATAGGAGACCGAAAAACTTCATACGGAGAGGATTCAGATATTAAATAAGAGATAAGAAACTATCTTTCTGGCCGTTCAATGCAAGTGGTTCTTGATGGTGTCAAATCTGCTTCCCACCAAAGTAATGTAGGTGTTCCCAAGGATCTGTACTCTTACCCACTCTTTTCCTTATTTTTATAAATAATCTCTTGTTCATTACCCACAACCCAATTCACTCGTTTGTTAATGATACCACGTTGAATTTCTTATATTGTACCATATGCAATGTCCGACTTTATAGAAAAATTTAAAAGCCAATATTATATTTCCGTAAATTTTTATTCAATCAAAATAGGATCCGTTGCCATCTATGACACTTCTTCCAACGTGATACAAGATCAACTATTCCTTTTCGTAGAAGTGCTGACTTTTTGAGGCAGTGAAATCGTCAAAGGATTTTATGACCTCTGCTCGGTTCCGGAAGACTTTCTGCCGGCAAAATGAATTCAGATTACGGAAAAGATGGTAGTGCGTTGGAGAAATGTCAGGAGAGTACGGTGGTTGCGGAAGAATTTCAAGTCCCAACTACAACAGTTTTTGCACCATTACTTGTTACGCATAGCAGCATTGTCATCAATATTCGATAGCGTTTATCGTTTCTCCTGGTTAAAGAAATGAAAAGTGGATTAGTCCTTTCGATGTCCACCAAATTGTCACCATAATCTTTTTTGGGTGAAGTTCGGGCTTGGGGGTGTGTTTTGGTTTTTCATTGGTGGCGGTTCCGCCAAACCCCACGGTTCGCATTCCTAAAAAACACCCACAACTCTATCCAATCACATAATTTCGCTAATGCAATCGGTTCACGCATTATATAGATCAAATCTATAATCTAAAAAGTCCCTGTGAAAGAAAACTTACCTTCATGCATCTCTTCGCATATAATTTCCTGTAAGAATTTCTTTCTACCTTTTCAAGAATCCCAGGCAAATTTCAATTTCCCATATCTGCGCCGCAATCTCCAGCCAGCATACCTGAAACATTTCCTTTTGCAAGGACATTAATGCATACAATGCGTTAGATAAGGTTGCTGGAAATAATTCTTTAAAGTGGATATGGCATTATGAATCCCAAGCCAGTCGGCACCCTTTGTCTGTGTTAAAATCCTATGTCGGACAGCTTGTTTTTACAGCTGTAATAAAGCGCGCCGCGATTCGTTGGTACAATCGACAAACAATCACCGCATCTTAGGCATTATCAACGAAACCAAATTTTCTAGCATTTCCTAATGCAAACACGAACCCGGTTTCTACTGCAGACAGAGGTGCCATAAACATCCAATTTGCTTTTAACACCATTTCCTGGATGACTAGCGGTTTATTTATTCAACTGCAATGCACATTTTCCCTTTCCTTGTTTCAGATCCATTCTCATGGCATACACATACACATGCATTGCCAAGTCTTTCTTTCTTGGGAAAACTCACCCCAAAACTATGAAATATCGTTGAGTCAAATTACAACCGCCGACCACGCTGGTCGTGCGACTCGCGCAGTCCGTAGCACTGCGGGCGCAATATTCCCAAGGGTCGTGTGTGTGTAGTTAATTAAAATTTGTAAAGGTCAAGTAATAGTATAACAAGTTAAGTTAAATATTAAGAACAATAACATATTCTATAATAGCCAGAGAACGAAGTGAATAAAACGGAATAAACCATAGATAGTGCGTTTAAATTTTTTTACTTCCCCGTGTTGTGTGTTCGGCGTTCCTAGATGTGTTTTTCCTAATCGTTCTTTTGGTTCGGTTTTTTACACGGCGAACAAATTATGATGGAGGAGAAGGTGAACGTAATGTCCGTGTTAGGCACAATACTTCCTCCCCACACATCCAACCACTGCCCAGGTCTTTTACGGTCATCAGACAAAATCCACTTTTCACCATCATCATCGGCACTACAACCGGGGACCGGTCTTGGCCTTATTTAGCAAGTCCTGAGGCTTGTTAAATTTTCCATAATGATTTGTTTTTTCCGGGCAAGGTCATTTAGTCTTGCGCCAGAGGCTCCCCGACGGGGAATCGAACCTGGTCTCCCGCGTGACAGGCGAGTATACTAACCGCTATACTATCGGAATCCACTTTTCATCCGGTGCAAAAAAGGTTCAGTTTGGTTTCTTAATCTAAGCGATGCGCAGATTTCCAGGCGTCGCTTTTTTTGGGACTCCTTCAATTCATGGTGTATCCACTTATCAAGTTGCCTTACCTTTCCTATGAGAGAAAGGTGTCGATATATTGTCATTGGGGATACTCCCATGCCCCGCACCGATTTCGTCATTGGGGATACTCCCATGTACCGCGCCGATTTCGTTGGGTCCGCATCCACCGATGCTCTTAAAACATTGCCGTCAATTAACGTTTCCGGCTTCCCACGTTGTTCATTTTCGAGGCTAAAATCTCCCGAATGGAACTTTCCAAACCAATGTCGTACAGTGGGTTTGTTTACCACAACATCCTCAAATGGGTCATTCATGTTTTTCATCGCCAAGAGGCATTATGTCTCATTTCAAAATTCATAAAGAAAGAGAGTTCGAATTTAAACTGCCGACAGCATGGTAAACAATTCCTAGAAAAAAATAATGGTACTTGTTACGAACCCTAAAATTCTTACACGTCGAACACACGTACCACTTTACATTATAAAAAAAGAAAATTTAACGCTCTGGCACAGATGTTCACTCGAGAACTTCTTTTTTCCGACTGAGCGAAAGTCGGACAGTTCATGTGATACATCCCATACTCATACGAACATTCATGACCAAACTCTTCGAACGTCATTACCAGTCACCGGGTCATTCTTAATACCTTGAATTCCGGGTTCAACAAGATATATCAACGGGGATTATCTCATCATCATCGGCATTACAACCAGGATCCGATCTTGGCCTTAGTTAACAAATCACTCCACCGGTCCCGATTTCTAGCCGATGTCATCCAGGTTGCACTCCCAGGCTCTGGGCGTCCTGGTCTACGTCATCCCTCCATCGCAAACAAGGTCTGTCGTGCTGTCGCCTTCCATACATCCTGCCACAAAGGACTGTCCGGGCAGGCTCCTCTTCGCTCATTCGAGCTATGTGTCCCGCCCGCCGGAATCTACCGAGCTTGATTTTTCTTACAACATTAGCTTCAAGCGGGCTCCTCGATAGTTTAGTAGTTAGTATACCCGCCTGTCACGCAGGAGACCGGGGTTCGATTCCCCGTCGGGGAGCCTCTGGCGCAAGACTAATGGCCTTGCCCGGAAAAAACAAATCATTATGGAAAATTTAACAAGCCTCAGGACTTGCTAAATAAGGCCAAGACCAGTTCCCGGTTGTAGTGCCGATGATGATGATTAGCTTCAAGGTAGCTTGCGTACAACTCATGGTTGTAGCGTCTCCGGAATCGCCCTCCCTCATGTACGCGGCCAACAATTCTCCTTAAGACCTTCCCCTCGAACGCGGCTAAGAGTTCGGAATGCCTATTATTGAGCACCCAGATCTCGGATCCATACGGGAGTACTGGTGAGACCATGGTCTTGTACAGGAGTAGCTTGGATGTTCTGGATAAATTTCGGGATTTAAAGAGCCTTGATAGACCATAATAGGCTTTGTTGGAGTTTTTATCGGCTGATACTATTGACCCAAGGAAGTTAGAGGATTGCACTACATCAAATTCATACTCCACTACCCTGACCGTTTGAGCAACGTTAGGTCTTCTCTTCGCAGAAGTTGCCACCATGTACTTAGTTTTCCCCTCATTAATGTGCAGTTTCAGTTTTTGTACCGCCTGCTCGATCTGAGAGAAGGACCCCTACAGCCGAATCGGAACTACCGATGATGTCGATGTCATCTGCGTAGGCAAGTACCTGGATGGACTGGTGATAATAGTCCCTCTAGTTGTGACGCCAGGGTCATGGATTGCCTTCTCCAACGCCAGGTTGCGATTCTTAGCGCATGACCAAAGGTGTTACTGGTATTCTCATTGCGTAAGGCAGCCGTGTTGATTCAAACCTGATCCGCGTATGTAATACGTCTACGTAAGGCAATCCGCGCTTGGAAAACTGTACCAACAAGATAGTGATCCGAGTCGACGTTGGCACCTCGGTACGTTCGTACCGTCATCAGGCTCGTAGACTGGTGGCGATCTATCAACACGTGGTCAGTTTGGTTGCGAGTGGCTCCATCAAAATATTGCACTCCATCCAACCTGGCCACTATTTATAAAGCGTGCATTTGACCAGAATGGAGTTCATCTGCCATATTTAATCAGGCGCATTGTAAACTGTACTATACGTGCTCGATAGAATGCAAAAACGAACAGTCAAACTTATAGTGGACCCAGCCGTAAGTCGGTCAATTCCGTCGTTAGAACATAAGGGCAACGTATCCTGCCACTCTCTTTTATATAAGTATTATCACGGTCGTTGATGGAAATTGTTTGCACAATACAATAAAATAATCGAATATATGAGGGTACTTACGGTTGCGATCTCGACAAGGGTTCACTTGCTTTACCTCAACACTGGAACGGTGTACCTTTTAATGTCAATTATTACTTCCTACAATGGGGAATTTGTTTCAATTCTGTTTTGTATCACTCGATGTTCGGAACAAGGATAGGAAAAGGATAGTTTTTGTTCTCCGGAAATTGATCTTTAAGTTGCAAACATGTTTGATTCTATTGAACTCATCTTGCAGAAGTCTGTTGATCACAATGTCTACGGCGTATGCGACATGTTGTAGTGCCCAAGCAGCCCTACCATTTCCCTCCCACATATATACTACCCATTAATAAAATTTCCATCGAAAGCATCCATATCCCCAAATCAACGTTGAATTCAATGTCAAACAAATTGAATCCAACGTTCAACGTCGAACATTGATTGCAATTGTTTTAAATTCAAACATCACAACCCATATCTTCATATGTATTGTATGTTCAATTCTCAATTCCCAAAATTCACAGTCCAAAATAAGTACGTGATAAACGAGCCAAATTTTCATTTATCATCCAATAAACAAAATTCAGGCAATCTAAACATCACAATGCATATCTCCATTTGCATTGTAAACAGATGTTTTATGATATGCAAATAGACCTAGATCCACATCCAATTTCTCATCCAATTTTCCTGGACTTTGTCCCCATCTGAAGTGCATGCCTACTCTTGTGTGCATTAGCCAGATGGATAACACAAACAAACCTCAAAAAGGATCTATGAAAAGGAGCGATGCGTCTCGACTTTGGTGATGAATAAAAAAGTAGATTACAAGTCAGTCAGTGAAAATCATGTAGAAGGAAAGGATCCTCCAAAATAAAGTGAACAGTAAAATAAATCAGTTTTCTGTTTTCTAAAATAAATCAGTTTTTTGTGTTCGAATGTGATACGGTGTTTTTGTCGTTGCGTTTCCAGTGCATTGTGATTTGCTTGTTCTCGGCGCCATCGATAGTATTTGAAAAACTCTCTTCACGCCCATAGAGGTTAAAACTATCCTGCAAACTGACCTGTTCACGGACTGCACATTCTTTGGATTATCCGGAAGGATTAAAGATACACGTTCATGTATCCATCACGGTAGTCCACTCTTCCCGGAGGCCCCGGAAGCTCGGTGATGCACTAGGAATATAACAATTGTAAATAGAGTGGAAGAGTTTACTGCTCCTTGTTGCAAGCCGTTTTTGATGTGAAACGTATTGTCTGATGTTATACCTCCACATTTCACCACAAACTGTTTACCCATAATCGTATCGTAGATAGTGTATAACAAGTATTTTAGCATTCCCAAATTTGATAACCTATATACAAAATTAAAATTTAAAACACAAATCGCGGTTAGAATGAACGGATTCGTTCACTCTATACACAGCCTCGAAACAAGGACCAATTGAGTCCGCTTTCTCTTGTGTATCCCCTCGACTATTATGAACTCTTCGTTGGAGTTGATGTGTACCCGAGTAAGCACCGCATTCAGCAGTCTTTGACAGTTCTCGGGAGTCCGTGGGACTCGTAGACTTGGAATATCATTATAATCTTTCCTTCTAAAGACTTTATTCATTTGTGGGAACGTTTTCGGCCCACTAGCTTTAATGAATTGAATTCTATTATTCCAGTCTTCGTTAATTACTGGTCTATAATTGTCACTGGTCAGTTTTTGAAGATTTTTAATTAGTGACTTAATTGTTTTTATTTCCGGGTTATTTGGATCGCTGAACTGTCTATATACAAGTTTTTATTTAGAAAGCAGAATACTCTTTTGCTTATATAGAGCGTCGATCGTTGAGTTTCTCTATCAGTTTGTATGGCCCTCTGAGTGAGACACTTTCGGAACAGAACGATTTATTGTATGAACCCGGAAGTTCATGACCTCACTGACTCGGCTGCGCTATCGTTCTTTGTCCCGTGCACTCTCCTTCCACGCTTGACCTTCTGATCCAATCTCCTCAAGGTCAAACCTAACATTATCCTCCCATCTCCGTCGCGGTCGTCCTATTGGCCTCTTTCCCATTGGTATTCCGTCAAGAATTCTGCGCACGGTTCTATCGTTGCCTATTCTTGCCACATATCCGTCCCATTTTAATCATCGCGACGTGATTACTCTCTCTATTGTAGGTTTGCGGTATAGCTCTTCCAATTCGTGGTTGTGGACTTTCCCCATTGTCCTGCCTCTTCATCATAGTTACCGCCACAGATACTCCTTAAAACTTTATTCTCAAAGACGCCCAATTTGTTTTCTTCCAGTTTTGTGAGAGCCCATGTTTCCCATCCGTATAGAACAATCGGCATGGTTCTTTAAACATGGAGCTTTATATTACACGATGGCTGTTTGGATTTCAGCAGTTACTGGCTGCGTGCAAACTAGCATTGCCGGAATCCGGTCTTTTGTTGATTCGCTTGCATAATTCCGGGGTCCAAAATAAATATTAACAAGTGCGAACCATATGAAACTGTGGCGCCATATTGAGTACGCAGACGACGGCAACGATGATGAGAAGTGGTCCACCATAGCTGCACAGGAAGAGATGGCACCCCTGTACACAGTGTGAGAGGGCAGGTAGAAGAACTGTTAGTCAGACAGCAGCAGAGTTGAAAAAGAGTTGTCCCGGAAAGTAGTTCCGCAGCCGAGGTGTTATAATCATTAATCCGAGATTTTTAACCTTTTGTATAGATGTTCTTTTTTTGATTGAATAATTTTTGTCATTACTTTTCAACATGAATTAATCAATCTCGAATGGAATATTTACCCTTGAACCTCTCAAGTCAATGTTACATATATATCGCAAACATGCATTTATTAAGAACATCTACGTTATTAATTATGTGTGGTACTATTCCTATGAAGAATTGAAATGTGCAACGACGTCGAACCCTTCCACTAGGGAATATATCTAGGACGGCCATTCAATAAGTCCTTAGAAAAAATGTTGAGATGAACATGTTGTTTCTTTATTTCCTCAACCGGAGCAATAGTGAAGCATAATACTGTCTAGTTATTGTTTTTCCTTTTTCAAAGTAATTGGTGTATACGATTCCGCATGCGCCATAGCATGGAGTCTAGTAGTGTGGCCATGTTTCGTCGACAGTTATATATCGACGCAAAATTTCGTCAAGAGTTTGGTAAAAAAGCACCAAAATATCCTGAAACTCGACCACATGATGGCATTTATTTTTCACTGAGAGTAATCGCGTAACCCATTTTGCTGACATTTTGTTTACACCCGATTTTATGTGCAGATGCCTCGTGAGCAACTATACTTACATGTAAATTATCTAGTGACAAATGATGCTTACTAACAATAAACCATTTTCTATACTATGAGCGATATTTCTTGGATGTTCTAAGGACTTATTGAACGACCCTCAGATACTTTTGTTAATGAGAAAGGAAAAATATTAAAGGAATTTGTTACACAGATTTAGTTTTGTTTACTAAGCAAGACCACCGATTTTCATTGTAGCATTGACAAACACAGTAATTGGAATCAGGCGATCCAAATGGAATTATACACAAAGACCGATGTTGATTATTGCATCTTTATTTGGTAAGTATAAAATATACCGATACACTAAGGGCCAACAACTGCGTTTTTCTTTGATGAAGAAAAAGAAAGAAAGAACGACAGCAGTGTGCAAGTGTAAAATATGCATACTTGATCGAAAGTACCTAGATATCGGTTAATGAAACCACGTATACTGCACTACGTATACTGCAGTGACGTGGGAGTCGAAAATGAACGCAAAGAAATAATGCTTCAACAAAATCAAACAATCATATTTATTTTTTCATAACACTGACTGTACTTGCCCCAACATCTATAGGTGCTCTGATCGTAATGCCTAGATCCGCTTTTCGATAGTGCGAAAATGGATTGTCGAGTATTTCAAACTTATTTGTAGTTTTTTCAAGCGAGTCAGGATCGTATTCCACTCGAAACAGTTAAGTTAAATTCCATGCTTTTGCTACTCGGTTTTCCACAATATCAATTAAAACGACGTGCAGCCGTTCTTCAGACGATTGTCACGTCTCTGAGGGGTATTTCGCAGTTCACTCTTTGTACCACAATCATACTATCTCGGTGAATAAAATAAAAAGAGAAGATTAATACTTCCTTTCTTTCTTCTCTGGGCATTCTCTGTGGCTTATTTTGGGCGTCATCTTCTGTCTTTGTTATTCCAATCATTAATAAGTTAAGAGCAAATGATATCTAACATTTAGTTCTGCTCGATTCTGTTCAAAATGTCATTTCATAATTTGTACATTTTTATTAGCAAATTAACACACAATGTATTTTAATACACAATGATCTACAACATATATAATATAATATTACTATTTATAACAAGTAATCTTAAATATATTAAGGGGTAATTCAGTCGATTTTTTTTTTTTTGGCAGAGATAAGTTCAACTAGTGGCGCCATTGATGAGTTCTGAAGGATGCAATCTTAAATTTTTGGAGACGATGTGTAATTAGTTTGAGTAGGCACCGAAGACGATGTACTCGCAGAAGTAGCGGAACGACTCTCTGAGGAATCTGTGACATGAGAAGTTGGAGTCGAAGATATAGGTGACACTAAATGGTGATCGTCATTAAAAGAAGAAGATGACGAGTTGCTTTTGTGAATTGTGGTCGGTAAATGACTACTGTGGTGCGATACGAAGACTTTACGGTCGCTTTTAGATGCCGAAGAATTGGTAGAAGGATGTTCATTGTGTTGAAGAACTGAGTAAGTATGGGGAATGTATACGGTTCCAGTGGACGAAGATGCTGAACGATGAGAATTGGAAGAAGACAATATGCTAGGGCCAATATTTTTCCCTGACGATGGACCAGAAATAAGTGCGGATGGAGTGGTGTGAATTATGTAGACGTTTTGGGCCCTCTTTGGACTAGCCGTGTTGAGATGAGTTTCACGAATATAATCTGTGAAAAACGGATGTGAGGTGATACGATGCATGAATGCGGACGAAGGAGAGACTGACGAAGGATGTAAAGCTAAATTTTGGTGCAAAACTGAATTGTAGTGTGAAGCTGAATTAGAGGGCGAAACTGAATTTAGGGGCAAAACTGAATTAGGACGTGAAGCTGAATCATGGTGCGAAACTGAATAAGAAGGCAAGGCTGAATTAGGATGCGAAACTGATTTAGAGCCCGTAGCTGAATTAGGGTGCGAAACTGAACCGCCGTAGTGACTGTATGCTGTATTAAGTGGCCCTGAAGAAAAAGAAGGCGGATTGTTGTGCTGTGGAGAGGATGCAGCATAGGTAACTGAGGAACCTGGATAGAATACATTCACAGATGGATTAGAATTCCGTTGATGATCAAATATGACATGTGATGCAGATAATCCATTATTTTGTTGTAAGTATGAATGATCGGTTTGTTCATCCATAATATTTGGCTTCGATATTGGAATAGCCTCCGAAAGAGAACTATATTCAGGGGAGATAGATGTATACCCAGGTATAACAGGATGGGTGTTATTTGGAAAATGATGAGCTCCAATAGTGTACGGACTATGATCAATATCTGAATCTATTTGGGCAGAATTATCGATCGATGAAACAAAATGGGAGGAAGCCCCAGGTCGACCATTTGGGCGGATGAATGATTCATATGCAAGAAGACTTTTGATAGGAATAGACAATCCAACTGGTGACTCAATTTGGTGATGAGAATGTACATTTTCTTCAGCCTTTGGATAGTAAAGGTTTCCCCATATTGCAGACCGGGAAGAAGGACTATGAGCAATTGCGTTTATAAAACCATCTAAAATTGGTGATGGTGCTGCATTGGCTACTGTACCATGGTTATGTACGTTTAGGGCATTTATTGATCCATCTGAATTCGTCGAAGCAGCTCCATATACCTGATGAACAGAAGCCGGGGTAGTATGTAGGTTGCGTTTCGCTGGGGAATTTTGTGCTAATAAATTTATTGCACGATGTCGCCTAGGAGGAGGAGATAACGCATTCGAGGTTCCATAATCGCTATAATACGGATTCAAACTAGAAATCCCAACTATATTGCGAGCGTGGTATATGCCACTATTGCCATCCCTGTGATTCTGATTATGGTGAACGATATCATGATTGGTATGGCGGTCAGTAGTCTCGTTCTTCGAATGT
This sequence comes from Microdon myrmicae, assembly GCA_963931805.1. Lineage (NCBI taxonomy): Eukaryota > Metazoa > Arthropoda > Insecta > Diptera > Syrphidae > Microdon > Microdon myrmicae. The sequence goes on along the minus strand of OZ007499.1, from coordinate 111,861,335 downwards.
CCTGCTAGAGTTTGGATTCCATGGTGATTATTTCCAAGGTTGAAATTGTTAATTGAATAAGAGAATTGATGTCCATTAGTAGGGAGGTCAAAATTCAGCCCATACTCCTGTTCGAACCGAGTGTGTGGATCGTTATCTCCAACATGTCCTGCTGTGTAAGAAGCGTATCCTGCATCAGTTGCGGCCAGAACCGCAATCATAAAGATTATCTATAAAAAGACAATTACAGAAGGAAGTCTTAAGACAAAACCAGAGGATCTTACTCTTGCCATAGCAAATCTATGAAATTTGATTACTGTACTGTTTAAAGTAAACGACAATTTGTGTGTGACAACAGTCAAAACTGGACACTGGGTTTTATAATACAACATCGACCATATCACCTTAGGTTTCACATAAGTGCTGTATAAAAAAAGAATGAGTTATAATCAAGCAACAGTGATTTCGTAACTTATTTTATAGGTTGAATAAAAGTAAAATTGCAACAATATCAGCAACGGGTGTAAGACCTATCGGAAAGAGACACATAATTACCAACACTCAATCAGACCTGATGAGGATAGGTTTTAGTTTAATGGCTTTTTTTTTGGTGAGTTAATTGAAAGAGAGTAAACATCATGAAATGGAAAATTTATGTTTGATCGTAAGGTACATAAAATACGTAGAACACATTAAATCTACCCTAAGATAATTGAAGTGAAAATAACTTAAATTGGAAACCGATCTACGAATACTGCTCTGCAGTGAAAGTCTCTTAATGGATGTGCTGGGATGGGGATTGTCTATGTCTGAATAACAAATATTTTTAAAGACGTTATTGAAATACATTTATATGACCTGCACTACAATAGGTAGTCCTCAGGAAAATATTCGAATGTTATATCGATGATGTCAAATTTAGTGTCAAATCTAATTTTCAAAAAATTGTAGGTGTAAAGGTATAATATGCTTCTGAAGTGATGACAGGTAGTCTGCTCGAGTTGCGTTTGAACGGAGTATAGACAGCCAACTCCACACCCGTCCACATGACCTGTTCAGTCAGTTTTTTTTTCAAATGTTTTTTCTATATTTTCATAGAACACCTATATCTATATCTATATATAATTCGGGGTTACGTCTATTTAAGCTTCTGGTGCAGACATTTTTATGATCTTTGCGTGGTTGCTCCAGGATGAGTACATTCTTTACACCACCAGACATATGACACACTAGGTGCCACGCAGTTGTTGTAAGAAGGAGTTTTCATTCGTTTTTCTTCTTCAATTTTCTTTTTTCTAGCTTCCAACTTTGAAATTTGGTTGTTGGTATTTAGAGTAATCTCTAAAGTTATCAGGATAACTTATTTCTATCCGGGAGCTGTTCTTAACCCAACGGGCAATTCCCAGTAGTACTACAACGACTGAAAAGTCCCGGGAATTTCCAATATGTGGCGCCACTAGAAAATGCACATGACTGATTTCGAGAGGCTTATCTGGCACTAGTTCATGTATGAAGGTTCGTAACATTTGGTCAATTCATTTACGAGCTACAGTCATTTGAACGACGCTACTTTCGCCTTCGTAAAAACAATTGAAAAACGGATATATCGCATCTTCATCAAACATTGTTTTAAAAACAGGAACGCATTGAAGATTCAACGGCCGAGTTGGCGTTTTGCAACGTAACCAAGCACACTTTTTTCTTCATTTTGTGACGATGGATGGAACATTTCATTCATTATCATACTCCTGAGTCCAATACGCAATCTGCAGAGTGAGTGGAAAGCCACGAAAGCCGACCAAAAGACCAGCGCTTGTCTGGGCAGGTTATGCCCTCCATTTTTTGGGATGCGCATGACATAATCTTCACCGATTACCTGCAAAAGGGAAGAGCAGTCACAGGAGAGTTGTGGATGTTTTGCTGGGCGTTGTTACGGCTCCAACGCCGTGCTTTCTCTTTCGAGGGAAGAGCGTGGAGGTTATTATATTTATTAAAATACTTATAGTTTTTATTTAATTATATTTTATTTGATTTTATTTTTATTTTATTGAACTCAGCTATCTCAAGCTGAGCTCTCTTCTTTCTGTTTTTTTCATATAAATTTACTTGTTTATATAGAACATTTTCTTCTAACTGACTGTGGCGTATAAACTGAACAAAACAATCTAGAAGTCTCTGTGACTTAGAATTTTGAATAAACTTTGAACGAAAATCAAAGTGGCCATGTTTTGAAATGAAAAATGTGCTTGTTATGAAAAGGGGCATATTTATGAAATGTGCTGTAAGTGACTGGATATAGAATATAGTGTCTGTTTATTTATGAAATGTGCTGTAAGTGACTGGATATAGAATATTGTGTCTGTTTATTTATGAATTGTATTAACTGAGAATGTAGGATATATGAGGATGTAGTTTTAAGGGTTGTGTTTGAAAGGACATGAGTTAGTGTTAAAGCGAATAAGGGTAGTATTCTGGAATACAACAGCGTCAACACGGACGCAGGTTGAGCACAACACCACAGATTGTTCACTGAAACTCCTCCGAGGAAAAAAGACAAACCACTAAACACACGAGAGAAGATAGGAAAATGTCAAGTAATAAAACACTGGTGAAGTTGTTTGGCTGTACATCGGTTCTTTATTGTTCTTGGTTATTTAACACTCGCGAGTTTAGTATAATACACTTCGTTTTAGGTTGGTTCTGTCAGCAAAGAGAGATTTGTTTTTCTTCTAGATATTTTGTTACAATGTTTTTTCATTTTACCACTGTCACAACCGATTTGCATTTTAATCAAGTTAAGTCAACTGGAAAATTCAGCGCAAGTTGACGCGGCGAACAATAACAAACGGAAAACACTACATGGACTTCTCACGAGAAGCACATTTACACATCAATCGAACACATAAGTTATCGTATTCTCCCGACTCTGTTAGCGCAACGGTCTCGACTTCTCTATGGCACGTGCGCACACCACGAATAATGAAATCTGACTCCCCGATGCAATCCATACCGATCGAAGGACACGAACAGTATGGAAAATGTATATCGATCCATTAGCTGGATAAACACAAGTGGTTGGCACAGTTGCGCCAGATGTCGACAAACATCAAATCCCCCGGGACAAGCAAATTGCCGTAAAATAAACCGTCGGCTGAACTTTTGACGTTACCGCAATGCACTTCACCAAACAAAGCAATTGCGGAGAAACAGCAATAAAATAAAACGCTGTTCCCATAGGGCAAAGCAAATATAATTATCGCAACCGAATATAATTATGGTGGACATAAAGGGAGCGCCAGGAATAATAAACCACACCAAATATACACTGTTCGATCCGACAAAAGGTGTGAAAATTCTGGCGATCCTAGGAAGATCTGTGTGTGTGGGTACACATCTGGCCTGAGACGAAACAGGAAATCGCAGGACAAAAAAAAAAAAGAGTACGATCTTCCCTAGTGGAGAGATTCTCGATTAAGGGAGAATCGAAAATGGGAAGAGAACTATCGAGAGAGTCGGACATTCCTTAAGGGGAAATTTAATTCAGCCTAAAGGAAGTAGAAGTAACGGAAAGTCAGTACAAAGAGTGCTGTCCAACGTTACGGACGGGTTACGTTGCTTTCGAAAAGTTCGTCGTATAATGGTGGAATACCTGAAGGCCGATTCTTATACATCCTTGTGCCAATCGATGATAGTTCGTTTCCGCATGATCAAAGCTTCACGTAACTAATCAAGTCTCTCAATGTTTACCCGTATTCCGATTTCCTTTCGGTCATTTTCGTTTTCGTGATATAGACGTATTTAGAGCTTTGAATACGTCCGTTAATCGCAGTGTGTGTTTAGAATTAACTCCATAACTTGTGTCCAGAATTAACTCTGTAACTTGTGTCCAGAATTAACTCGATAACTTGTGTGTACAGAAGGGAATTCCAGGTCGAGTCCATTTGTATAATCTGACTATTGTTTGTTAAAATAAAAAAGAAGAGAAATAAAGAACGTACCTAAAAGAAAAGATTGTGTTATTCTTGTAGGGACTTGTGTCGTGTGTTTTAGAGAAGCGTGTAAAGTGTTCCGCGGAGCACTTCCGCAAGTCGGACAACCAGGAACGATAAAAAAACCAAATCCGCCGAGAAGGTTTCCCCATATTGCAGACCGTGAAGAAGGACTGTGGGGGTTTATAAGTAGGGTGCGCCAGCACGGGCGCGGTGTCACTATACCCCTAACACGTCACTGGGCAAACAGGACTGCTAACATTCACCAACGAGGAAAGAAAAAGGAGGAATAAAACACACCGGCTTGTCGAGCATAGTTTTTATTTTTTACACTGATGAATTTTATCGTCTTACTTAAAATTGTTTATAGTTCCTTTTGCGCATAGCGTTGTTTATAAATTGAACTAACAGAAATTGTTTATTGTTCCTTTTCGCACATTGAATGGTTTATAAGTTAAACTAACAGAGAATGTTTATTGTTCCTTTGGGCACATTAAATAATTTTTAAATCAAACTAGCAGAGATTGCGTATTGTTCCTTTTTGCACATTGCATGATTTATTATAAGCGTTTTAAATGGGCAATTAACACTGCTATTCAACACTCTATTTTTCTTTTATATATTGTTATCAATGAACGGAATGAGTACGTTGAGCCTCAGGTTGGGACCCGACTGACCCGGTGTGGTATATGTGTACGCCTTGGCGGTTGCGACTCGACTGACTGTGCGCCCCCGGCGGCGGTTGAATCTCGACTGACTAATGAATGGAAAGAATCCATTCATCGCGTCGTGGCGGTTGAGTCATAGCAGAAATAAAATCACTCCCGCTTGCTAGGAATTTCGAGAAGAGTTGCTATGCTTGTATAGGGAGTTTGTTTCCGGAAATTCCTGCCGTACTGGCTGGGCTAGATTCCTCGGTTGCTATGTGTACCGAGAAATTGGTTTTGGGAACACGAGCAAGTATGGGCATGAGTTTTCGAGGCAAATTGGAATTGCTTGGGTGCAAGCAAGGAATATCATTCAGATAGGATATTAACCGAAGTAATTTCGGGGAAATGTATGCGGCTCGGTATAGTTGGTGGTGATGGTTGATATTCCGTTCTAGGTTTGAATATGTGTTTTATTACAGCATATGGATTTCCGGGGAAATTAAGATTGCTTGGTCGCAAGGAGGGAATATGAGTTAAGTAGAGAATAGACCGAATCAATTTTGGGAAACATTATATGTGGGGTGATGTAATTGAGGGAGATGATTTAGAATGTATTCTATTGAATTGTATTGTTGGGAGTTTTGGGAAATGCCTTTCATTGCAGATTGGGAGATGGATTCTTGCAAGTTCGGGATGGATGCGCTTGCAGATTGGGATTTGTTTTTGCCTGTTTTGAAATGGGTTACAGGTTAGGATAGGGTGACGCGCTGTTAGCGGTCGAGGTTGATTAAAATTGTGGGTTGGTTCTCCGTGTGATATAGAGATATAGAGAACCGCCACAGGACTATGTGCAATTGCGTTTAAAAAACCATCTAAAATTGTTGATGATGTTGCATTGGAAACTGTGCCAACGTACATAAGTTTTGGGCATTTATTGATCCATCTGAATTCGTCGAAGCAGGTCCAGCAAAAGGAATTATAAATTCACTACAGGAGCAAGAAGACAGTTATCTCTGATTTTCAGATATACGTTTAGATTGGCTACATGCTTTCCCTGACAGTCTTTCAAACTATCGCACAAAAAAACGTATCTTATTATTATTTAACCGCTTTGTCTTAAGACTCTTGCAGGTTAACTCGCTTAGTTTAATGATATATTTAGCCTCTACGAGGCTAACTATGAGAGGCGATATGAGACACTCTTTCCTGTTAGCTGGTGTTTTAACTGATAAACTAGTTGTTATTATTGTTTATCTAGTTGTTGCTGCTGTGGTTTCTGTTGCTGTCGTTGTTTTTATCGTTCTTCCTTTACTTCCAGACCTTTGTCTAGTTGCTTCGGCAGTTCGTTGGTTTTTTTTTTTCTAGAGCTTGGCGATCCATTTGTCTCGATTCATGTCTTTGTCGCTGCTATCTTCGTCGTTCGTTTCTTCTGTCGTCAGTTCTCAAAATTTGTTGCCTACTTCAGTATAATAAGCATGATTGGGAATCATTTCATGGTCTTTCACGCGGACTTCGGTCGCTTAGCTTAAAGTTTCGGTTGGGGATTGTCCCTTCTGGATGGCAACATTTTAAGTGCAGCCTGATCATCGTCCATGGTAGACAATATGGTACACTTAGTAAATTTATTTATTTATATAATAGGTTTTCACTTCATTACACAGTGCGTTTACATGCACGCGCAGTAACTTGTTCGTTGCGTATCAACACTAGTAGTTTTTTTTTTTTTTTTTTTTTTTTTTAATTATTTTAGGTGCTGGGACGTCGTTCTCATTTATCCGATTAACGATTCGAAAATTATTGGTTGTCTGCAACGGATGGTGGTCAATTTGGTATTCGCACTTGCCACATTTACTCGTACCCCTTTTTACAAAGATCCACCTCTTTACTTCGAATTCCTCACAAATCCGAAATAATCACTTGATATTATACGTCGTAGTTCTAAAAACTTTTCCGATATAGCTGTAACTCATCTGCTCTTAGTAACATTTATCCTCCTAATCTTTGAATACGAAAGGCAAGTATGATCACCATAACCGATATCAACATTCAAGGAATCAAATTTATCTAGGGTAGATTCATTAGATATCCTCTGTTAGAACTCCTTGGGAGCAATCCAAGATCGCGTTCCAATATAAAAGGATACGGGGCCTATATAAAAAGTTCCTGACGAAGGCCAGAGATGGGGAATCTTTTACAATAATACTGTAGCGGTTCTACGAACCATACAACTCCTTACAGGTGAGTTATCCTTTCCGCCAAGGAACTCTACTCACCTTTCGCAGCACACGTGCCCACAGACACGCGGCCAATAGTCATTACAATACATGTAATAAAGGCTATATGAGATTGCAACAACGTTGAACCCGATGGCAAAAACCAAGGAGCTTAACGTTCAAAAGCTTCTAAGATCGAGTTCAACGCATCCATACATGGTATTCTACTCAATTCAAAAGGGCAGCTAAAGCATCGCATCTAAGCAATGCGTCAAGTGCAGCAAGCATCGCATACAGATCTCCCATCCTAAACATCTGCACGATGTTTCCAAGGAATTACATCTTCGGTAAATTAACCGAACCAGGGAGGCATACTCGGGTAGCTAAAGGCAATTAGCACCTCTAATTCCGTGCAAGATCCCAAAACCGACAGGCGCACGTGCCCAAACAAAGCCATTGCGGAGAAACAGCAATCGATTAAAACGCTGTTCCCATAGGGAAAAGCAAATATAATTATCCTACCCGAGGATAATTATGGTGGCCAAAAAGGGATCGCTAGGAATACTAAACCGAACAACGGATGCCTATTCTGGTGGCTATGAAAAATCAACACTATCCCAGATAGAGGTTTGCGATGGGAAAGGCAAACAAAGCCTCACGTCCCATAGTCCGCGTACACATCCGAAATACAGGCGACGTTTGCCGCATGCCAGATGTGCAGAGCAAATAACTACGGAAAGATCGGAGAACAGCGGCGGCATCCGATCCTGAAACAAAAGAAATATGATTCCGACCACCGACATCGAATGATGATAACGATGATAAGTAGGTAAGAGTCCTCTTTTCCAGATCGTATGGGAAATTCTCCTTTAAGATACAAAGGGAAATATTATGCTGTTAACAGATACGAGGGGTAAATTAGATTAGTAAACTCGACTTTAAATTCAAATTAAGAAAAAGACGAGTTAACGTGTGTCCGAAGTTCGTTAGTAAAAGCGATGTAAGCTCGGAATTTAAAAACAAAAACAAATGTTAATAAACAAAAGTGTGCACTAAATATAGTTCGTGTTTCATTTTGTGGTGTGGCGCTCCGCTTGTGTATTTTCCTCTACGGTTAACAGTGTTCGGCGGAACACTGCATCAGCAGATATAGTATACCTCTCAAGAGCAACGCTCTCCTTCCTCTTGTCCCCCCTCCCCCTGTCCCCCTTTCCCCATTACTTTTATTTTTTATTTCTTATTTTATGTTTTATTCGTTTTTGTTTGTTATAATTTAAAAAAAAAACTCGTAGACCATTGTCACTTCTTAAATATTAGCAGAGCCATCTCGGGCGCAGGTCAAGTACTTATCATACACCTTTGGTATTATTATTCACAGTAATGCAACATATGTTTTGATTTTCCGATATGCTATTCGTATATCAACTTCTAAATAGCAACAATAAATATTCAAAACTATTTCAATGTATCTCTCTTAACCTCAACCATCGTAACATCACAACCGTTTTTATGTCACTACCAAATTGGCCACCATCCGGTGTAGACGTGTCGACAATCGACAGATGATAGTGTAGTGGTTGTACGAACCACCACAACCAACTATAGGTTGAGATGTCCTTTCCGCCAAAGAACTTACTTACGTTATTCATTACACGTGGCCACAGACACTTGTCCCAAAGCTCTTAATCATACCTGTAACAGAGGTCATAGGAAGCTGCAACAATGTTGAACCCGATATCAAAAACCAAGGAACTTAACGTTCAAAAACTTCCAATATCGAGTTCAACGCATCCATAAAAATCGGATGCAAAACCAATCCCAAAATGCAGGAAATTATCGCATGTAAATCGACCACCCAGCCTGAGCAGTAACACGATGGTTTCCCACGAAATGCCATTATCGGTAAATTAACCGAACAAGTGATGCATACTCGGGTAGCTAAATGCAATTAACACCTAAATCCCTTAAAGGACCTAATGCAAAGGCACGCTTATGCAAACAAGCCATATCATTTAGCTGCCGTCCCGTGGTCATACAATCATAAACTGATAGCACTATCTCTGATAGATGTTTATGATGAAAAAGGCAAACAAAGCATTACCGATCCCAAAGTCCTTTGTATCCATCTGAATAGGATGAGAACCCTCGTTTCTCAGGCCAGATGGGAAAAACAAACAATGCATAGAAAAAGATCGGAGAATAAGCAGCGGCACCACCGATCATAAGACAAAGGAACAAGATTCCGATAACCAAGTCGGAAAATATAATGATAATGATGATTACGATGAAAAACCTTCCTTTACAGATACGATAGGAAATTTTGCTTCACGGATACGATAGGAAATTCTGTTTCACAGATACGTTGGGGGAATTTCCCCTACGGATGGGGAATGGGATTTTAAGGATAGAGACAATTAGTCTATATCAAGCATCCGTCTGGTGAGAACCTACAGAGAACCCGAACGAGAAGGGTAGCTAGTCTTCGCCGCGCAATTAAAACCCTTACTTCGCACTCAAGAAAAACGGTCGCGCACACAATCAACACTTAATAACGAAAGATAGACAAATATTTTTCGTGTCGGTAGAAAGTGCATGCGCACCGGATATCAGGTCGATAATTAATAACCGCGACGGTCAGATCCTCCATTTAGAACAAGGAGTCTTTGTCGTGTATCGAGTTTAACGTGTGTGAAAAAGGACGAGATTAATATGTGTCATTGATTAATTAAGCGTGATATCAAGTGAACATTTTTTAACAGCAGTTTATGTGTTAATCCAAACAGTATTTAATAAAGCAAGAAATAAGAGTTGTAAATAACTCTCCAGAAAACAACTCATCTATGTTTCATTTGTGTCAAATCAGCTCCGGTGTTGTTGTTGTATTCCAGAATACTACCCTTATTAAATTTAACACTGAATCTCCTAACACATCCTTAAAAACTTCACTTAACATATATTACATTCTCACTTAAAACATACCATTCATAAACATTCACAATATTACCAGTTACAGCACACTTAATAACCTGCACCTTTTTATTTATTGAAAACATAGCAACTTGGATTTTCGTCCGAATTGAATGTGAAAAGTCAAAAAGAAAAAATAGAATAGAGAAAAATTTGAGTTCAAAAAGTTCAGTTGGATTTAGCAGTTGTAGTTAGAAGTTTGATTTATAAGTGGAATATTGTAAGAAGAAGTTTTAATTAAGAATTGTAAAAGCAGTTAAGTTTTTAGTGTTTAAAATAAATACGTAACTAATATCAAGAGAGAAGGAAAAGTTTTTCTTTGACCATTGATTCTATCGAAGCTACTCAACAATGAAACGAGACTTGATGAAAGAAACAGAACTAAAGATAAAATAAAAGGTCCCCGCTCTTCCCTCATACCGAGGAAGCACGGCGCCGGACATCAACACTGGTACGAGACTTGATGAAAGAAACAGAACTAAAGATAAAATAAAAGGTCCCCGCTCTTCCCTCAACCGAGGAAGCACGGCGTCCGGACTTAAACATTGTTATGTTTTTCCGTGAACAGTGTTCGGCGGAACACCACTCAGACATTACACAACATCCGCCAAAATAGTTCAACGGAACGGCCTAAAAAGTGGTGTATGTAAAATTATAATTAAGTTATTGTTAAATTATTACTTTTCAATTAAACTGCGTTGCACATCTTAAATGACTACGGGTTCGCTTGAAATTTCTCTGCACCCAAAATAATTAAAAAACAATTAGTGCCGATACGCGACATGCGAAGTGTTCCTGTTTGTGTATGTGCACAGTATAATAAATAAACTCCTGAATGTGATTTTCTATCTGTCACTCGCAGAATAAAAAAAAACAATAAAAAAACACAAAAGTGAGGACACGTTGGCCATAATATGGACGTAAAACAAATGGATGCCAAAATGGTCCTTTGGAGAAGGCAAAATACAGACCTAAATCTAAAGGCTAACTACCTTAAAACTAAAAAAAACAAGGATACAGACACGTTGAGTGACAACAGCGACGACGAAGACAACGCCCAGTGTGACCAGTACGCAGGGACTGGAAACCAATTCCAAGAACTAGCTGTCAGCGAAACAAATGGAGACGCCAGCAATCAGGTCGAGGTCCTCAACAGGCTCATCCACGAGATTCGTCTTAAAAAACAGGAACTGGATAAACAAATGGAGACGCCAGCAATCAGGTCGAGGTCCTCAACAGGCTCATCCATGAGATTCGTCTTAAAAAACAGGAACTGGATAAACAAATGGAGGAAGTTCTTAAACTAAAAAACAATTTGAGCCAGAAAGAGCGGAAAACGAAAATCGTACAACAACAACAGCAAGAATAAAGACAACAGCAACCCACGTAGCCAAGGAAAACAGGACAAGATAAGGAAACTCAACAGCAGGAATCACATAAACAACAACAGCAGGAACCAAATCAGAGGCAGGACCCATCTCCGCAGGTGCCAGTAAAAAAAAAGGAGAAAGTACCACTTATCTACATCAGTTACATGGAGGCAAAGGATCTTGTGGCGGTTCTCCTGAACGCCACCATCCATCTTCCCATTATTCAGGTAAAAACCCCATCTAGGGCATGCCAAAGGCATAAAAGACAAGTATTGTGGCAGGTCCATTAAACGCCACTGCTTACCTCACGGCTAGTAACCAAGAAATAGTTACCTGTAACACCTAAAAAGCGTGTACTTACTTTCTATACCATGCCTGTAACATTAGAAAAACCGGTGAAACATTAATTCTCGCTGACATGAAATTCCAGCGGCAACGAACGCTATATTTTTAAATGAATTTGGTTTAACAACCAAGCAACCAACATTGCCCGTTCAATATCTATACGATATTCCACACCTGCAGGAAATAGGTATCTTTCCTTAGCACAGCATGCCCACATCGATCGGTCACCCGACCGACCAATACATGAGGGCATCCGGCCAACCGCCCAAGCAGTCGAGTTCGCAAATGGAAATTTACCATTAGGATTCGATTACGAGGATATGGCAGCAAATGTGCACGATCAGCTATAATGCTTTACGCAGTCGTTGATCGTGTAAACATTTCAACCCCGTTTTCGTTGAAATACTTGCACATGCTGCGAACATGTCGTTCCAATCGACGCTATGTCTGCATACTTGCGAACACACACGATGAGCAGTGGAAGCAATGAATGTGTGTTTCTACCCCTTTCGTGTTGAACAAAACGCAAAAGGGATATCTTACCTCATGTGGTCACCGAAGCGACGAAAATAATTTTTTGGTATTCTGTCGCTTCGGATGATATAGTTAATCGCGATTTGGATTCCGTGAGGACACGTCGTGCCCTCACGTTAATTAATACATCTCTCGTGGGGCGTCCCAAGAGATACAGTCTTCTGTGAGTCGTATCGTTGAAAATAAGTCCCTAACGTTGCCAAGCACTTAATCTGTATATACCTATTTCTTATATTTGTGAAATAAGACTTTCTAAGTCGTTATAAAGTGAATATTTGTAACTTGTTTGAATTGTGAACAGTTTTGAAAGTAATCTACATCGGACAGTGGAAACCACTTGTAATTAGTTTAACGAACGTGCCAAGCACTTAATCTGTATATACCTATTTTTATATTTGTGAAATAAGACATTTTAAGTCGTTATAAGGTGAATATTTTTTAAGTTACCCTGGATTGTAAACACGTCTTATGTTGAACCGAAAACGTAAACCGATTTACCGCTACACGTTGTTACTAATGATAAACAAGAGAGAACTCGAAATAAGAAGTCTTTTGCTGTTTTTCTGTATTTATCAAACCGGAGCGTTTTTTGGACTACTATGTTGTGGTGATAGAAAGACCGGCATATGGTACGGAGTGGACTCTAAGTGGAATCCTTGCGATAACTAGTGCCCAACCAGGCCCAACGACAAGGAAAAACTACAATCTCATCAAATTGGGAGAGCTGACATGCAAAACTTTTAAAACAAAACGTATAAATAATTTTAAGATTAAATTTAGAAGGCTATAGCAAAAGGAAATCGGCATTGCGGAAATAGAAAAGCGAGTACTACACGTACACTCCTATATCGGAGAAAACTGTCTCCATGCTCCTCAAAGGAGTTGATCCTTCCTTTACTCTTTAAGAGGTGCTCGAAGAACTAAAAAGCTTCGAAAACGATACCTTGGAATTTACAGGTGTGAAACCATGTTTTACAGCAAATTCTAGAAATCGCAGGCGTAAGTTGTTTTTTTTTCATTGTGTCGCTAAGTTCCAATAGTAAAATTGATGGATTTAGATATATTAAATACATTAGTCACCAAACAATAAGTTGGGAGAAAATAAAGAAGTCCCACCACGTATTGCAGTGTATGCGCTGTCAACGTTTCGGCCATGCGGCATCGATTTGCAATATGAATTTCAGATGCGTCAAATCCCTAATTAAGCAAATCATTGGAGAATGCCCATTGGCCAAAGAACAGCTCTCGGATAGAAATAAACTATCCTGTACGTAATTAAAAAAAAATTAATAATTATAACATGATATAAAAAGAATACATTAAATTTAAAAAAAGAAAACATATCAATTATTGTGACATGTTATAAAAACATTAGTTATTGTACGCCGAAAGGCATAAGAAAAATCATAATGTATAATTTAGAGTGTGTGCAAAGAGCCAGTAAGTTAAAGTAAGAATGATATTTGTTAAATAGAAGTGAACATTTAGTCTTAAGTAAAATCTGTAATTGAATTGTTAAAAATAAATGTGGAAGTAAAACAAAAAAAAAATAAAAAACCGTTTTTATGTGCCACATCAATGAACATCGTCCTATACGGCCTCTACTACGGTCCCCCTCTCGCATGTTGCGTAAATGCAATTCAACAGGAATATTTGAGTTCCATTCAACACCTCTACTTGTGACCCATACCCCTAAGTCCAACAGTTATTCTAAGCTAAAAGTCGTTAAGAAAGCATTGTGAGGAAAGCATTAAATAAAGCAATTTTTGTATCCGACTTCAGTATTTTTCTACTCAATTAGTTGATCAATGACAATTTGGAAAACAAATCGGATAACTGTTTGGTATGGGTGCAAAGAAAAACTTCTTTACCTTTATTTATATCTTCGATGAGCAGGGGTCATGTGGCGATTCTAACAGATGCACACACAATTCACAAGAGAACAATAAGAGAAATACATCAGCGCCGTATACCAAGCGATAAATAAAAATAATTCACATCAGTGGAATATAGTCGAGTTTGGAAATCAAATTCTAAACACGGTCAGTAGCCTGATGTGTAACGCTTAGATACAATTTTCTTCGTGGTTCGAGCTGTCATAGCGTCAGTTCGAATCACACGATCGTCTTCACTATTATTTCAAACGCTATAATTGGTGACTACGACGTGATCTGTACACACAGCATACACTTCCCATAGTAAAGCAGAACTTCACACACGGTCACGACTTCCGCATAGAGCACAGCCTCCGATGTTTTCTCGTTTCTCTCGTTCGTCCGTCGCCCGCATACGAATCTGATCATAACGAAGTTACTGCGGCGGGAGTGTCTGGCGATTCTAACAGATACACACACAATTCACAATCAAAAATAGTGAAGAACACCGAACGGAAAATCGAATGAGAAAAATACATCAGGACCGTATACCAAGCGATAAATAAAAATAATTCACATCAGTGGAATATAGTCGAGTTTGGAAATCAAATTCTAAACGCGGTCAGTAGTCTGATGTGTAACGCCTACGTAAAAATTTTTTCGTGATTCGAGCTGTCATAGCGTCAGTTCGAATCACACGATCTTCTTCACTATTATTTCAAACGCTAAAGTCATAATTAGTTATTTATGGTATTGATGCATGCCATAACAGCTGCCTTCAGATCTTGAATGGTGTTAGCCTTACACATATACACCTTTTGCTTCAAATAGACTCCAACGGAGAAAGTTTACCTGGATTATAGCGTTTTGTAAAATTGTAAAGAACATGATTCTAACCAACGCTGTAAAAAAGTTAGAACAACACGACGCATTAGAACACGACAATATGTATATGAGGATGTCTTTACTCGCGACTTAGCATACGCTGATTCCTAAGTGAATGCTCTGATCTTTACGAAACTTGCAAGTGTGCAATCTATTTCAGGGAGTACACGGTCAAGTCACATGATCAGTTGTTTCGGGAGATAATATGTGCACGTCCCTGTTAAAGTCATATGCTCTCCAGATCCACATCCACATCATCCAGTTCTGTTGTCCACATCTACGTCATGTAATTCTAAACATAAAAGAACGAACCGATGTGACTCTTTCCGATGTTTTCTCAACGATCACTCTTGGATTTTTATCCGCCAAGATTTAGTTTGTTGACGAATCCAAGAAGTGGAACTGACCTCCGTCCCTGAAAATTATGCATGCATCCACTGACTGTATTAGTGGCGTCGCACATCCTTTTCAGACTTCAGTTCTCGAATCAATCAAACCAGGTATGCGTGTTGGGTCAAATCCATTGTCAAAATCTTAAACAATTTAGTCACTGAAAGGTCTAATGCTTGGCGATGGGGAATCAAAATTTTGGATGCTCAAAAATACTATCGCGTACAGCAATGATATTCTTGATCGCACTGACCTTTTTCGGTACTACGTTTAGCACAAACCCAGGGTTTTTGAATTTGTGCACGACCTTCCAAATTCTGACCGCAATAAAACGATGATGCTGCCAGAAAAGGACATGTACCATATGGCGCGAAACTTTTTTTTCTCTACTCGTTTTCATAAAACATGTACACTACTTGACTGTGTATTGTTCTGTGGTTCAGTTTGCCCATCCTTCAAGTTCTCAATTGTTAAAAAACAAGCGTGCAACACTTGATATTTGGAAGATGCCATCAATTCACACTGTATACCTCAAGTATGACAATGCTAGAAGACAACACATATTTCCTTTTCATTACGATGTAAGGCTTGGACCAAGCTCAGATAAATGAATGTTTAACTCCGAATACCAGTGTTATCAATAACCCAGTGTAAAAGAGAAGACCCTTCTTATAAACGCAAGCTTTTCCCAGAGATGTGCAGAGAATGTAACCGTTGATTTTCATATCAGATCATGCACTAGAGTATCAATACTTGTATGTCCAAGGTTTCAGCTGATATATAACAGAACTTTCCAGGGTTGTGGCGTCACCTGGGAATAAAACCTAGCAGCTTTCTTTTGTAGTAAAAATCTTATAGGAAAATGAAAACGAAACACGATCGAAGTATCTTGCAACCTTTTATTCAAAGCCCAGTAAGAGTATCTCTAACGGCGGTATGGTGAAATGACAGTAGGAGCTGGAGTAACATAGTGTCCTACATTATAAGCATTTGGTTCATATCCGTATCGCAATAGTGGAATAGAAGCCGCCGGTTGATTAAGTGGCTCACGATGAACAACAGCATTAAAACCATGATCACGATCAGCAGTATAAGTGACTATCCTCCGATAACCATCTGGATCAATTAATGAATATTCTCCAGTAACAACATCACCATCCCGAGCTTCACGTTGACTCTTAACATCTCCAGTTTGTGGATCCTCGACAGAATATGAATAATCGTATTGTGGATGGGAATCATAAGCTTCTTCAACCTTGCCGATGTTGGGGTATGAAGTCGGCACTAACTGTAGAGGTTCATTTCGATAGAATTGTTGAAGAGGTAGAACAACTGCATTAGCAGTGATGACAGCAGCGAGGACGATAAGAATCTGTGAATACTAAAATATATTTAAATTAGATCCTGTCTTTCCACCTTTGGAACTTATAATGTTACCATAACTGGCGAAGTTATTTGTTTGAAGACTGAGAACAGAATGATGTTCTAATGCTTGAATGAATCCCTTTTATTTGCTGCTCGCTAGGTGTAAATGAAAAGCTATAAAGTGGATTCTGTGGGACAATTTTTATGACTTCGGGTTCACTAAAAGTTTGTTTTGGACGAAGATCAAATGAAATGGCCAGCGTGTGTGATTTAAGTGCACTAATGTGATTAATAAAATTAATGAAGAGTATTTATTTGTATTCAGACTATTGACGGAATTGTTCTGGTATCCACATATGGGAATTAATTTAACATTAAACAGTTAGCTCTACATTTTCGATGGGAAAAATATAAAAGTATTTATTGACTTCGTTCTTTAAGATATCGTTATTAAATTTGCTTTCTATTTTGTGGTTTGCTCAGTTAACGAATATCATAGGAATTGATGATTGTTTATATAGATAGGATGATGGATCATAAGATGATGGAATCTTGATTGTTTGAGACGGGGTGTAAAGCGAGGTGTAACATCCCTCCCCCCTGAAAAGAAAGAAAATCATCGGTACGAAATATTTCCTGTGGTATTAGAGTGCGTGCAAATGTGAGTTGAGCCTGATGTTTATATATTCTTATTTTTATATACAAGTTTCTATGTAGTTTGTTATGACCTTCTATGTATGTTGTGTATTTACATAAGTATTGTCTATGGGTTCTTACATTTCTTAGTGAATTAGTAATAATTACTTTGTAGTTTGGTTATACAATTTCATGTTCGTATAAAGTTTTCTTTTGTGTTTTGTTTTTGATAATTTTGGTGTAAGTTTAGTTTTAACAATTTTGTTTTGTTTCTTTGTAACATTGCAATAATTAATTGTGTATAAAATTTTCTTTGCGAATTCATAATTTTATTTTACTGTCTCTATATCTATACTTTTGTGTAACTAACTTATTAATAATTTCTTTTGTTTTTCTTTGTGGGTTTTTTTTTTAAATATATATATTTGGAGTAGTTAACAATTCTTTTGTGATTGACTTTGTATGTCTATTAACGTTAGCGATTCTTCTTGTATTTGTATATATGTGCTTTGTGTAACTAACAATTGAAATGGTTTTATTTTACTATTTGCAATGTACTAACGCAATCTTTTTTTTTTTGTTTTATTAATTTTTGTATAACTATTGTTAATTGAAGTGCTACGCGTTTCGTTGGCCGCCGATGGACGGTCACAACGAACAATGGCTGTCGCAAAGGAGACAGAGCAGCGCGGTCAATGCAGAAGAGCACGTCACCAATTGAACTGGAACCAATTAATAATAACACGCTGTTCTCTATTGTAATGTCAAGTTGTTCTTTATTGCTTAAGGAACGCTATTATGCACAATGAATGGTATTTTGCGGATGGCAGCGACTGGGAATGGTTTACTATTCCGTGTGGCGGTGTGGGCGCCGCGAAGGTTGATTGCAGACGGACTCATTGGGCATAACTGCCAATTCAAAAAGGGACGCTATGACCTCATCGATAGTGGCTATCGGCCAGCTGGTGCCAGCTGCTGCGTAACTGGTATACACTGCGAATGTACTAGATTTCTCGAGTACATTCCAACACATTCAATTGCCAATCCGCAACACTATCCTTATTAACAAATCTTTATAATTTTACTATTTGTTTGTAATTAACAATTACTTATTAATAATTCTTTTGGTTTAATTTTTACTATCTGTATATATATACAAATTTGTGTAATTAACAATAGATATTACTTATTGACCAATGTTTTCTTAATTTTTTTTAATTTTGCTATCTGTGTGTAATTAATAGTTGTTTACTAATAACTGTTTTATAATTGTTACTACCTGTATATATATATTTCTTGTGTAATTAGCAGATATTACTTGTTAACAAAAGTTTTCTTTATTTTTATAATTTTACTATCTGTATGTAGTTACCTGTTAATAATTCTTTTGTTTTATAATTTTATTTATGTTGTATAGTTGTGTGTACTTTCTAACGATAATGATAGTAATAAAAATCATTTATACATTAATGGGTTTGGTTCTATTTAGCAATAATTATGATACAGGAAATCTTTTGTACGTCTAATAGTTTTATTTTTCTAATTAGTTGATTTTAATAGGAATCGTTTTGCTTACTAATTCTAATAGTATTTATATTAATAGAAATTATTTGTATGTTATTTTGTATAGTAATTATATCTGCAATAATGTTCATTCATTGATTTTAACATTAGTGGTAATATTAGTTTGGTGAGAAATTATTTGCTTATCAACATTAATTGGAATGTGAACCACATAATATTTTGCCTATATCTCTGCATTTGACCATATTGTGAATTATGTTGGGAGCGGTCTCGGATACGTGAGATAGCAAATGTTTAGGATCGGACGGAATGACAGAAATGGTTGGAACTATGATTGGGATCGAAACTAGCTAACCTTGGAATATGGTTTTAACCTACCATTTCGGACTATTACTCGTATTAATTTTTTGCCAACTTCGATGGCTGTTTTGTCTGGCCATGTTACGGCTGAAACGAAAAAGGGGGCCTTCCAAATGGGTATTTTGCTCTTAGGGTTTTTGGGATTCTTTAACATATTGTTTCCCTCTTGGGACGTTTGAGTGTTTGAAATTTGTTCGGGTGTTGTGGGCTTTTGCAATAGTAAATTTTCGTTGTCTTCGATTTGAGATGAACTAGGTTATGGCTTATTGAATTTGAACATGTCTTCTATGTCCTTTTGGTATTTTTCTGGTTAAAATTGCGTTTATCTTGGGTTGGTTTGTTTTTGATTATTGTGGGTTTTTGCCACAATTTGTTGTTTTGAGAGGAGCTAGCGCTCTTGCCAATTGACTTTGGGTTCCTCTTTTTAGAATTTAATGTAAAGGTGTTTCCTTTATCTTGGGTTAGCTTACTAATATTTTGAGATATTGTGGGGTTTTCCCAAAATTTTTTGTTTTGCGAGGAGCTAGGGCACTTGCCACTTGACTTTGGGTTCCTCTTGAAGGTTTTAGAATTTAAGGTAAAGGTGTTGCCTTTATCTATGGCTTGCTTTCCATTTGGGTTTCTTCCAGCGCTGGCGTCCACTACTGTTTCTTTCAACACCAACGTCTATCGGTAGCTGAACAGGTGGGATGCTGGTTAATGGAGAGTGTGGGGTCCTGATGTGGTAGTTTATTTTTACTACACAGTGTTTTGACCTATTTCTTGGTTTTGATTTGTTATTGTATCGACATCGAATTTTTGATTGTTGCCAGGGTCCTTGATTGGGTTCCCGTTGGTCAGGAAGGTCGCAAATTTGCTCTGTGTGTAGGATTCTTTTACTGGTTGTACTTGTGTGTGTGTAGTTGCATTTGTTTGCAGTGGACTGTTAGATAGGAAGGCTCCATCGCCTGATTTCTGATTCAGACAGAGCGTTTCTTCCTTTGGTTCCACTGGAACAGCTTTGGTCCGTTGAGATCGTACAGGCACGTGGACAGTTCTACCTGCAACTATCTCCATTCATCATCATCATCGGCACTACAACAAGGATCCCGTCTTGGCCTTATTTAACAAATCTCTCCACTGGTCCCGATTTCGAGCCGATGTCATCCAGTTTAGCACTCCCAGGCTCTGGGCGTCCTGCTCTACGCCATCCCTCCATCACACACAAGGTCTGCCGCGCTGTCTCCTTCCATACATCCTGCCACAAAGGACGTTCCGGGCAGGATCCTCTTCGCTCATTCCAGCTAGGTGTCCCGCCCACCGGAGTCTACCGAGCTTGATTTTTCTTACAATATTAGCTTCAAGGTAGATTGCGACCAACTCATGATAGCAGCGTCTCCGGAATCGTCCATTGGTCGGTGGTATATCCCTGTCACTGGGGTTTCGCAGCCAGATTCTTGTGTCTGAGAATCCTTGGGGGTGTTACAGGCGGTATGAACGACCGCTTGGTCTATAACTTGCCCTACATCGATTGCCCTTTTGTGGCGTGGGTATTTGATCTTGGGGTTTAGTGGTATACTAAATTCTTCAAAATTTCATTTGGTACGTGGGAACCTAAGTTGCTGGTTTGGGCCTCCTACAGTACAATTCAATTCAATTCAATTTTTATTTGGTAGATAATATGCTACATTTATATTTTACAACTAGTATTTAAGAGATTTAGGATAGCAATTCCTTTACAACTATAATCTGAAATCTATATAATGACAATAGCACAATTTTAATTAATAACAAATAATAAATTAAGGGAAAACTACAATAAAAAACCCTTATTTGAATCGTAAGACTAATATTGCACAGGTTTCCGGTTATTTTATATAATAATGACCTCGATATAATTTTCATAGACAGAGTACATATGGAGTGATTTAGGATAACGCAAGACGGGAAACGAGAACATTGTCAGAAAAAGAACAATTGACGAAGAAGTTTCGATTGATTTTGTCAATAAGGAACTCTACCGGTTCAACGTTAGCGTTTTCATGTCATGGCAAATTCAGCAACATTTTCAATATTTTATTTTGACACCCATGCAATTTTATTTTGTGTGTGCGAGTACAATTACACCATACAGGGGCTCCGTAGAGGAGTATAGCTTGAAAAATGGTTTTAAATATTATAATTTTATTTTCGATGCTAAGCTTTGACTTTCTACACACTAATGGATACATAACTCTTACGACTTTGTTTATTTTTTCTATTGTGGTAGTGATGTGTTTTTGAAAGATAAGTTTTTTATCTAGAATAATACCTAGATATCTACAGTCTTCGGACCAATCAATATCAACTGCACACATACTGAGTTTAGTGCCATTTGGTAGGTAGCAGTGTTTCCTACATCTCGAAAACCAGACAGCTTGTGTTTTATTACCATTTATTTTTATTTTCCATTTCCTGTAGTATACTGCTAGTTTGTCAAGAGCTGCTTGCAAAGAGTTGTCGACATTAGTGAATAAGGCACCCGAAGAGAAAATGGCCGTATTATCGGCAAACATAGCTACCTGAATGTTTTCACCTAGACTTGGTAAATCTGAGACAAACAATGTGAATAATACGGGACTGTGGGGTGGAAGTCGTGGCACCGGCATGGGTGCGAGTTCTACTTCCTCCTTCATTATCACTATAAGGCAATGTTCCGCCAACCGAATAGTCACTAAAAGGTTACACGGAAGAGGCAACAAAAGAAAACCAAAACGCTGCAAGTCCGGGAGGAAAGAAAACACATTAAAACGCACAGATTTAATTGGTGATCACCGCATTTTTATTACTTCACTTTATAATCTATTATTACTATTAAATTGTTCACGGAACTTTTTGTCACTCGCATGCTACGGGGGAAAGGAAAATTGCAACTCCAGGGTGTGCACTCCGAGCACACCCTACACGGGCTAATGAAAGGCTCGACCGCTCTGGTGAGTGGTTGGGATAAGACTCTGTGAGGATAGAACTCTGACTTGAATTCTATCTTCAATTAAGGGTGAGATATGGAGGGGAAAGAGAAAATTTTTTCTTAAGGGTGTGGCCACTAAGAAAATGCGATCTTTTTGGTGCAGTGGTATGCGTGCGCGATCGAACAGATTCAATGTCGTTGCACGTGTTCGAAAGCGGTGGAACGACGAGAAAGGCAGTCAAGAACAAAGGAAAAGGCGACCAAATGGTTCGCTCCGTAATGAGGGTCATGTTTATGCAGCGTCGCTATGACGGACGTTGGAAAAAAGGTGTTAATGGGATACGATACTTTATACCATGGAAATTGTATATCGTATCTTGGGTTAATTGCCGATACGCATCCCTTGCTTGCATTTAGGTATGCCAACCAATTAGTGGTGGCGACGAAAGAAATGCATCATTGTTTGTCTATTGAATCGCTAGTGTTGCAGCTGTAAAAACAAGCAGACGACATAGTATTTTAACTCAGACAAAGGATATCGAATGTTTGCTATTTATGGTGCATATGCACATTAAGGATCAATTTTAGGAATTTCAGATAATGCTTGAAAGCATTACATGTCCTTGGAAAAGGAAATGTTTTCTGGGGCAAATGCAAATGCATTGGCGGGAAACAATGGGAGTTATGTAATTCCTAAAAAGGTCAAGAAGAATTCTTACAGAAAATTGTATGCAAAGGGATGCATGAAAAGGTAAGTTTTCTTTATAGGGATTTTAAGATTACAGATGGTGATCTATATAATGCGTGCAGCGTTTTTGTGTGCCGAATGCGATTGCATTGGTGAAATTATGTAGGAAGATGGATGTTATGGGGGTTTTTAAGGAAAGCGTACCGTTGGGGTTTGGCGGGACCGCCACAGGACCAAGGACCGAGCCTTGGGGTACACCATAGTGGATTTGGTGAGTAGAGGATATGTCGGTTCCTATACTCACAACATATTTTCTCGAACGAAGAAAGCTCTGGATAATTTTAATAAGCGGTATTGGCAGCTTAAGTTTTAGTAGCTTTTAAATCAAGGCATCGTGCCATACAGTATCAAAGGCTTTTTCGATGTCTAGAAGAACCAGTCCCGTTGACTCCTTGTCGATGAATTTACCAGCTATGTGGTTTTTAATGCGGAAGACTTGGTGGATTGTGCTGTGACCACTACGGAAACCGAACTAAAAGTTTGATAAGATGTTATTGTCTTCCACAAAACGATCAATCCTTTCCTTAGTGATTTTTTCTAAGAGCTTACTCAGACAGCTAAGTAGACTAATAGGTCTGTAGCTTTCGGGGCTGTTCTTCGGTTTGCCGGGTTTCGGGATAGGTATTACTTTTGCTGTTTTCCAACAGTCCGGAAAATAACAGACAAGCGTTGAAAATGAACGTTAAATAGTTACTTGCAGCAGGTGGAAGTGCTTTAATTAATTTGTTGTCGATATTATCAAGACCAGCAGCCTTTTTTAATTTCGATTTTTTTATCAATTCTTTAACTTTGCTAATATTAGTTGCGTAAGCACTTTCAGCTGGTGTTTGAGAAAGTACATGGATAGTGTTAGTAACTTCAGCCTCAGTATACGCGTCGCTTAGATGCATAGATATGGAGTGGTTCTTACTAAACGTGTTAGCAAGTAGGTTCGACCTCTCCACTGAAGAAATAAACAACTTGTCGTGAACTTTAAACGGAGGAATACTTGACCCTCTCTTTTTCATAATTTTTGATATTTTCCAGAACGGTTTGCTAGCTTTGTCAAGAGAGGAAAGGTGTTTATTCCAACACTTGTTCCTGTATGCTGAGATTTCTTTTTTAATGATATTATTTAAGACTTTAACATTAACTAGAAAACAATCGATTCTTTAATGAAGCCATTTTCTTCTTCCAGACTTTCGTAGCCTAATCAGATATAAGATATGTTCAGGAAGCGGTGCCTTATCAACTGGAGCAGTGGAACATTTAGGTATCGCAAGATCGGCCGCTCTATTGATAACAGAAACAAAATTGTTACATAGAATATCAATGTGCTCGCTGCAGGTTATAGAATTTAGGCTGGTATCACCTAGAACCAAGTTCGTGTTTATATATGATTTATAACAATTCCAGTTGGCGGCGGAATAGTTGTGGTATAAACTGGTACGATTTACAGCTACTGTATGATTCACTGTGAGGCTGATCGGAAGGAGGTCTGAACTTAACGCATTTAGAGTTAATGGTACTGTGCAGTCATTTGGAATATTAGTGATATATAGATCAAGAGTTGAGGGGTTCTTGTTAGCACTCGCTGGGATATAGGTGGGGAGAAGTGGATAAAGTATGGAAAAACTTGGGCTGGATTCAGTAACATTTAGTAAAATGTTACCCCAGCAGTTTGCCCTAAGACAGTTCCACGACTGATGTCTGCAGTTTAGATCACCACCAATAATTACCTTGTTTCGAGTGTTGACTCTATACAATTTTTGCAGATCCCGCTTAAAGTAAGTAGATTTCTCAATGTTTCTATTTCTACCACGGAAATAGACCGGAAAAAGACTCACCTTGGAATTAACACTTAATGTTACATCTATACTAATTTCCTCAATTAACTTAAGGTGCAATGAAGGACGCAAGGAATGTTCTATACATTTTTTCACAACAATGGCGACACCTCCACCACTAGCATGTACCCTGTCTAGGCGATAACATATGTAATTTTGATGTGAAAAAGAAATGTCTTGTTTGAGCCAGGTTTCTGAAACAAGTGCAATGTCAATATTAAAATTTATCAAGAAACTAAAAAATGCATGCTTTTTGTTTTTGAAGCTTCTCGCTTTCCAAGTTACGATGTTAAGAGAGTTTCTTAACATTATTTTTTCGAATATATATACTTAATAGCTAATGAGGTAATGACGTTAAATTGGTTAGCTTTAGTTTGACAAGCACTAAGTTTGGTTATAACTTCATTAAGAAGGGAGTTTATTTCGCTAAATGAGAACAAGTTATCATTAGTTATAGTTTCAGAGGGATTTTTCTTGGTGTGTGTCGTATCACTGTTGGAAGGTTGGTGGGTTTGATGGAGGCCAGAAGCCCAGGTGGATGAAGGAAGTGAAGGTTGACACACAGATCGGCGTAGTGGAGGAAAAGTATCAATGGATAATCGGCCGGGCAGTGGCTGCTGTTTGTCACTCGGAGGCTGTAGGAACGTTATATTTCCTGTACCACGTCCACGTGGGGATAATTTGCGGCGAATGTCTATGTACTGCTTTCGGCTAATGCATTCTGGATTGGTGGATTTATGTGGCCCACTACAATTTGCACTCTTGATGACCTCATTCGTTTTGCAGTCGGATGTTTTATGGTTTCCCGAGCAGATTGCGCAGAAGCCATTTATGTAACAATGCATCGAGCCGTGACCGTAAAGCTGGCAATTGTGACATTGTGTGACCTTACCTGGATGATGTTTTATAAAGTCCCAGCGAACGATGGTTTTGAAGAAGGTAGAGTAGTTCCGTTTTAGTTCGTTTAATTTAACAGTACCCCGTTGAATGTAGACGATGTACAAGTAGTGTTTGTACAGGGCTTTTGTTGACGAATTTAATGTGATGGTCTTAACATCTAGGCACTTAATCCCGAGTGCAATTAGTTCATTTTTCACTATATCGTTGCGAATCAAGTCCAATCCGGATAGCACTACCTTTAATGGACGATTTTCCTTACGCGAGTGGGTAAAAAACTCACATTTTAACCGTAAGAGTTCGGTTCTGATTTTGTTATATATGTCCATTGTTGGGGCACATATTTTGTGTCCAAGCGATATGTTTTTAATTAAGTATTTGTCTATCTTAATGTTGCTCAAAATATCACGCACTTGAGCACTAGTTGTTTTTAACACCACAATTGGCGGAACGGTTTCTTTAGTAAGTTCTGCGCACTGTTCGACATTGGTTGGATCCATTTCAGGTGAGTCTTCCATCAGACTTTGATGTAGTTGGAAAAAGTTAGTGTTTGAATACATTTTAGATTTCTCTAGCACTTTATTATTCACTTTTGAAAGTTTATCGGGAGGAGTTTGGCCTCCAATAACGGGGTCGTAACGCAACCGTTTACGCTTAATTTTGTTTAACACACGTGGCCCAGGGGCCATAACTTAACGGTTTTAACACTTGTTCAAATTTTCTGTATGCGGAAAACGAGGCAAAGAAAACAAGATAATGATAATTAAATTGTGATAATTATTGTAAAAATAACGCCTGATTAAAATAAATAGCACGAGCAAAACTGAGCGACAAGCTGTCGGTTTGAAAGTCAGCCTGGTACTGATTCTACGGTACAATTTTTGGAATGGAAGTCGTTCCCTAGTAGTCCGTCTTCGGTCAAACCGCGCATAGTGCGCACGTCTTGGAAGTTGCACGGGATTTTAGGGTTCTTCCTGTTCCATATGGGGATTTCAACGCGCAAGTATCATTTCTGTTAATTTTAATATCTTTGAGTGCTTGCTCAGTGATGATGCTCACTTCAGCGCCTGTGTCTACCACTAGTTGAACATGGTCGCTTAGACCTATATCTAAGGGGAGGATCCCTGTGGGTGCACGAGTTTGTGGCGGCTGAGGACACCCTATATTGTGATTGTTTTTTAAAGTTGTGGAACCGGGTACGTTTTTCCGGCTTTGGGATTCCCATTTAGCCTTTTGGCGGCATTCTAAAAAACGATGGCCTTATCGACCACATAAATCGCAGGTTATTGTTATATTGTGAACCCTAGGCGTGTTATTAGTGTGTGCGCCTTTGGGCGGTTCAAGGGGGTGGCCCTGTGTTGATTTTGTTCTCTTAAATGATTTCTATTTTGAATTGGATTAGCGATAGCTGTGTGTTTTTGTGTCTTGTGGCAGCCTGTATTGTCTTGATTATAGAACGGAGTGTTTTTCCGCGTGAGGCAGTCACTATATGTATGCCCCTTTTTGTAACAGAAATTGCATATTATTTTGGCGGTAATTAAACGAAAATGTTTCGTGCTTGTAAATGGCTCGTGTTGCCTGTGTCTTAAAGTGTCATTTTTTCTACATTGCTGAGGGAAATCTGCATAGTGGAGGCCCGAGGTTAGTGGAACATTTGGGTTGAGAGGTACGGCTCGTGTGTTTAATTGATTCAGAGAATTAGAGACGTGAAGGTGTTGAGCAGAACCTGACATGAGGCTATATAGTTGTGGTTGAAATGCCACTTGTAGTTTTTCCATTTCTATTGCCTTTTGTATTAATTCATCCAGTGTGTCGTCTCCCAGGGTTAGTAAGTATTGGCAAAGGTGGGGATTACTGACACCACCTTTTAGTGAGTTTTTGGCAAAATCCTCTAGTTGCGCTTTCACAGCTGGGGCTGCCTTTGTGTCATACTTGTGATCAGCAGCCTCCTTGCCTTGCGTCAGCAGCTGCTTTATCCTTGCGGTAAAACCGATGAGAGCCTCCAAGGGTTGTTGTCTGATCGTAATTAGTTTGCTTACCGACTCTTGGTAAGTTTCCCTGGGCAGATAAGTTTGTTTGAAGAGTCTTTCGGCTTCCTCAAAAGTGTTTGGTGGGTTTGAGGCAATTAGTACGCATGCCTCACCTCGTAGACGCATGGGGAACAGTGTTAGGAGCGCGGAATGCTCTTCTGCAGGTAGGCATTCAATTACCCTCCTGCAGCATCCCAAAAATGCCTGTAGCTCATTATCAACCAGGGGACTGGCACAAGCTGGGAGGTGAGCTTGGCGATTTTAATGAAGTCAATGGACAAGATTTTGGTCACGAAAACACGATAGGTAGACAATGAAATGGTTGAGTAATGTTGTAAGGGTGGGAGTGTTGGTGGCAGACGAGGTTGTAGTAAATAAAGTGGGGAACCAACTAAACTCTAAAACATTTGCTATCCCGTAAGTGTCTTTGCGTTAATTCAATTTTCGTTGTTACATATTTGTGTATGAGTGGAAATTCTTCCCTAGGGTTGCTACAGTGCACAATATGGTCTACAACAGTGTATTTCTTACAAAGGTGAGTTTTTGTTTGTGTAGATAAAAAAAAATAGGATTAGAAACTAAGATTATATAAAACAAAATCGTAAAAAAAAAAATTGTTTTGCTTACTCGGTTCTATTGACTGCTGCTACTGTTGCTACTTTCTTCTTACTGTTGACGTGCTGTGCTGCTGTTTCCTGTTGGTATGGTGGTAGATAGCCGTTGTTACTTGGGGTTTCTGCTGTGTTTGGTGTTGTGTTATTTTGCGTTGCCAGGTAAGCTTTACGCCCTAAAGTTGAAATTTTTTGACCTGGTCTTTTATTTGATATTAATTGTGTTGGTTTTCAGTTGTGGTCTTTGGGCTGCATCTCCAAAGCTACCTTGCATGTGTTTGCCAGTAATTGGTTGGCATTTAATTGTCGTCCGCGTCGCGGAAGTAGGGGCCTCTGGTCATCTGGTTGGCGATTTTCAGGGTTTTGTGTTTCGCGAGCTGGTCCTCCGTCACCTGTTTTGCGAACTGCCCGTTTATGTGTGCTGATTTTTTTATTTTTATAATTGAGTTACGATACGCACCTCCGAAGCCAGACTCAGCTTTGGACGCAGGGTAAGGGTGTCTTGCCCAGTACGGTCGGTTTATTGTTATTATAGGGAACTTAGGATTTTTAAAAGCCCTTACAAGTTGTCAAAACTTGGGCTTCCCTATGGCCCCACGTCAGGGGCCAAAATGTAACATCAAAGTGCAAGCCTCTGACATTAACATTTAATATTTGATTATCAGAAAGTGTTTGTTTAAGGTTATTAGTAGTTTTGTTTATTATCTGGTCCCTGCTTGGGCGCCAAAATGTAACATTGAAGTGTAATCCCTAATGTTAACATTTAATATTTAGTTATCAGAATTAATATTTGTTTATATTATTTATATTTTCTTTTATTATGTCCCTGCTCGGGCGCCAAAATGAAATATCAAAGTTTGACTTTTGATATTATCATTTAATGTTTTAGGTTATCGGGCATATTCTTATTTATTACTATTTAATGGTTATTAAAATGTAATACCTGAGCGTAACCCCAGATGCTATCATTTAATATTTTGTTATCGGAAATGAAGTAGAGTTAGGTTGACAGGTTCCTTGGAGGTGTTATATTCCTAGGTCGGGAGCCAATGTAACACCGTTAGCTGAAAATTATCTTTACCTGGTTGAGTTGGTCCTTTGTCCGTTTTGTTTATTAATTAAACAGGGCTTTTGTGGAGGGCAGGTTTCTTCTTCGTCTGATGCGGCTTCTTTGTGAGTCAGGTTTTTTGTTGTTTCGTTTATCGGATTAACAAGACTATACTTTACTTTATTTACAACTTTTATTGGGTTTTAAACAAGCTGGGAATATCCATCCCTTAACACTTTTGTTTGACAATTTAGAAACTTTATTTAATAGCAAGAAGACCCGCTGTACTAACGCAATGGGCCGCAGTCTTCTTGCTTGGTTATTACTCTGTTCTAAACTGCAAAGAAACTCACTTGCACTTTCCTTTAAATACCATTTTAATTGGGGAGTTAATGCAGACGGAGAATTTTTCTCACCCAGCGCGTGCAGCCTATTTGGGGGTTATTTTCCTATTTGGGGGTTATTTGCCTTTCACTCGCAATTTGTAATTTTCAATAATCGTTTAATTTTCCTTGCCAAAAATGCAACGGTATCGATTAAACACTTATTCGACTCGTAGTGGCAATGACCGAACCAATTACAGTACATTGCTCTACGTACAAATCGTATCGTACGATTAATTGCGACTCACTGCTGTGATCACCACTTTCCCCGAGCTCAGCATTTCACTGACGTTCAACTACTTCGTTGTCGGTGGCCTTTGATAATGCGGCTTGTGCTCGTATATCGTGTATGACACTTGTAAACATGTGTACTTGTGAACTGAGACCGTGTAGGATCTCCGTAATACGAAGCCGAATGTAGTGGCCTTGGGAAGTGGGTCAAGTGTATGGCTTTGGTATGGATGGGTAATTATCGCAACGTATGCGATATGAATTAATTGTTCGTGGAGAATGAATGCGAGTTTTAATTCGATGCGTTGTATTGCTTGTGGGAAAGGCGAGTATTGCATTGTATGCAAAATACTTTGATGATTGTTTATATATATGAAATCATAGAAATTGATGATTGTTTATATAGATAGGATGATGGATCATAAGATGATGGAATCTCGATTGTTTGAGAGGGGTTGTAACGCGAGGTGTAACACTTTCTTTTGTAGTCAAAGTCTTATAAGCAAATGAAAACGAAACACTATCGAAGTATCTTGCAACTTTTTATTCAAATCCCAGTAAGTGTATCTCTAACGGCGGTATGGTGAAATGACAGTAGGAACTGGAGTAACATAGTGCCCTACATTATAAGCATTTGGTTCATATCCGTATCGCAATAGTGGAATAGAAGCCGCCGGTTGATTAAGTGGCTCACGATGAACAACAGCATTAAAACCATGATCACGATCAGCAGTATAAGTGACTATCCTCCGATAACCATCTGGATCAATTAATGAATATTCTCCAGTAACAACATCACCATCCCGAGCTTCACGTTGACTCTTAACATCTCCAGTTTGTGGATCCTCGACAGAATATGAATAATCGTATTGTGGATGGGAATCATAAGCTTCTTCAACCTTGCCGATGTTGGGGTATGAAGTCGGCACTAACTGTAGAGGTTCATTTCGATAGAATTGTTGAAGAGGTAGAACAACTGCATTAGCAGTGATGACAGCAGCGAGGACGATAAGAATCTGTGAATACTAAAATATATTTAAATTAGATCCTGTCTTTCCACCTTTGGAAGTTATAATGTTACCATAACTGGCGAAGTTATTTGTTTGAAGACTGAGAACAGAATGATGTTCTAATGCTTGAATGAATCCCTTTTATTTGCTGCTCGCCAGGTGTAAATGAGAAGCTATAAACTGGATTCTGTGGGACAATTTTTATGACTTCGGGTTCACTAAAAGTTTTTTTTTCAACGAATATCAAATGAAATGGCCAGGGTGTGTGTTTTAAGTGCAGTAATGTGATTAATAAAATTAATGAGGAGTATTTATTTGTATTCAGACTATTGACGGAATTGCGCTGGTACACAGATATGGAAATTAGTTTAACATTAAACAGTTAGCTCTACATTTTCGATGGGAAAAATATAAAAAAAGTAAAAAAAGAGTTTATTGACTTCGTTCTTTAAGATATCGTTATTAAATTTGCTTTCTATTTTATGGTTTACTAAGTTAACGACCCTGTAGTTAGATGAGCAAAACATTGAGTTGCCCAGACAAGTAACAATGGACGATACAATATAACGTTAAACATATGATGTGGATGTACATGCTTCTAGGTGTTCATCTATTAACTTTTGGGCATCTGACTGAATATTAAGAAAAATTTAATATTGAAAGTTATTCTCCAAAAATATGGAGCACGGATATTTTTTATTTACCGCAGAGGATAACGCGGTAGAATCATACAAATGTAATTAATACTTGTTATTTATCCAATGAAAAGGGCTTCGACCAGAAATTCATCACGATATCACCGTTTTTTGTTATCTATTATATTTTTTTTACACAACTGCGGTAACAAAATGAGATTTTAAGATACCAATTAATGTCTGAGCGGAACAAGAATTTTCTAATAACTTAATTGGTTTTTTAATATGAAATGCGTGAGTTATATTTTTTGGGGACAAACAGATCCATTATCTTTACGTGCAGTTGGGGACTTTAATTATCATGCTTCATTTTTCTGGTATGGATGAAATATGCACAGCTTTCTTCTATAATTTGGCCATAATATCTCTCTCGTGAAAGGTATAGGACATAAATTATATGTAGTTATATGTAGCTATATTTCCACTCAAGTAAACAATTTTCCCAATTTCTGTGAATAAACATTTCTTATAACTAAGTACGATTTGCAATGGTAAAAAAGGATAGTTATCGAATGGTTCTAAGCTGGAACTGTAAACTGTCCAAAAAAGCGATCGTAGTTACTATGGAATCGTTATAAATTTATATATTCCTGATACGACACAATAAACCTCCTGCTGTTCAATTCTACCCGCTTCCGGTCAATCGCTCGCTTCGAACGGCCGAATTCTTGACAGTATATGTTCGAATTTAATATGTGGTTATATGAAAGTCCGTCACAGAAGTTAATTCCTTTTCAATTCCGCTAAACGCAAGGCACAAGTTTACCGAACGTTAGTCCTGGATTGGCCACGATGAGAGTCTATGTGAATACTTGAAGTAAAGGTTCTATTATATTTCAACAAACCAACAACAGCCCCAATATAGGAAAAGATAGCTTAAATAACGCCTGAAGTCTAAACTATTGTTATCAAAAATATGTTTTAAAAAACTCCTCTTTGCGGCGGGAACAGAGGCGGTCACTTGGGCGATATCATATGCAGGTGACAATGTCAAAAATCATGTATTCCATCAGGAATATATAAATTATAAAATTTTAAAGATGGGAGGACAATGTTAGGTTGGACCTCGAGGAGATCGGATCGGATGGTCGAACGTGGAAGGAGAGCGCACGGGACCGGGAACAATGGCGGTGTCGAGTCGGTGAGGTCATGAACTTTTGGGTTCCTACGGGCCAATAAATAGTAGTAATGTAAAAGTAGTTATAAAACGACATAGTACTGGAACATAAAGAGCACCTTTGCAGACTTCATAGAATCAAATTAAATTCT
The DNA here is from genome assembly GCA_963931805.1 of Microdon myrmicae. Lineage (NCBI taxonomy): Eukaryota > Metazoa > Arthropoda > Insecta > Diptera > Syrphidae > Microdon > Microdon myrmicae. The sequence continues at coordinate 111,828,577 of OZ007499.1, read as the reverse complement.
AAACAGTGATTTAAAAAACGATATCTTGAAGTTTTTCACTCCTGCGGAAAAAGCATTATCGGGTCCTGTTCTAGAAATATAAAGACCTCTCTCCACTCATGGAATTAATTATTCACATACCTCTAGTGCGAGCTTAAAATTTCATGAATGTGGAAAACTCTACTCACCACAAGATATTCATAAGACAATGATTTATTTTTGGTACGGTCAAAACAGCAATTTATTAGGCTTAATATGATGATCGGTGTACGGGCTGGCTGTATCGCCACCGTACGATAGGGGATCGATTTTTGATTGACGTTAAGTCAACAGCTTCGCTGTGACGACAAAGGCTACTAGATTTGGGTGCATGTTTATTTTAGGCATTGGATAATGCACAGGAATATTGGTATGCAGGCAAAAATAATTTCTTCTGTTTACGTAGAGTACACAGAAGCATTTCGTTTAGAATAGCCAGCGTGAGAATAGTGGCTGGTCGTTGTTTAGACAACGAATCATTAGACATGACCATGTATATGTCTGTCTAACGTCAATCATATTCGTGCCCAAATCCCATGATCGGTAGATAACCGATAAAGGAAATTGGTCGCAACTGTAGCGAACCTTGGGATTGGAGCAATTTTCACTTATGAACCGTAGCAAGAATATCGGCTACAGCTGTGTCAACAATTACGATGCCCAGCGGGTGTTTATCGTTTATAATTGCTGACACGCCGAGCCGATTGTCTGGCACGATTCATGTAATATGGATGAAATAACTTGTGTGATGTGCATGTCTGTTGGGGTTTTACTTTCAGGTGAAAGTTATTTCAAAGAAAGCTTACACTGCTAGAATGCAGGTAAGTATAGTGGTTTATGGAGTGAGGGAAACGTAGGTTGTTTTAAGGAAATGGATGGTTCTTTAGGAAGGTTTTAAAGAACCGCCACAGGACAACCAGCGGTCGAGAATTCACACATGCCTCGATCTGGGCCAATACGGTAGTAAACTCCTCGAAAGTCAGCAACGCATTTCCAATAGCTCGCTTAAGATGATGCTTCACTGACTTTATCCCCGCCTCCCACAAGCCACCAAAGTGGGTGGGGGGGAAGGGGGGGCTGCCGAGGGAACGAATTTCCAAATGATCCCTTTGGTGGCCATAGCCGTCATGATCTGGTCCCGGGTAGTTTTCTGGTTTATGTGCTCATAAACTTCTCGCAGTACTCCACATGCTCTAACGAAATTAGTACCATTATCGCTCCATAGAGGGTGACAAAAACCCCTACGAGAAAGGAACCTCCTCAATGCTGCCAGGAAAGCCTCGCTGGACAGCTCGCTCACCGCTTCGAGGTGTATTGCCTTGGTTGCCAAGCATACGAAGAGGCAGGTTTAGCATTTGATTCGCCTTACGCCGCGTTCCTTTCATGTCCGAAGAGTGATAGGACTTCCATAATCAACGCAGGTGTTGATAAATGGCCATGCGGGATTAATCGTACTGCCTGGCAATGCCACCACCTGTTGAGGGAGCACCCGTCCCCTGTGACGAACGCAAATCGTGCATTCAGCGATGACCCTCCGGCAAGTCTTCGATTCCCTATGATGGGAGGACAATGTAAGGTTTGACCTTGAGGAGATCGGATCAGGCTGTCAAGCGTGGAAGGAGAGTGCACAGGACAGGGAACGATGAGTCGAGTCGATGAGGTCATGAACTTCCGGGTTCCTACAGGCCAATAAATAGTAATAGTAATAGTATAACTCTGTAATATAAATGGTTATAGCTTCTTCTAGTCTAGATAGTCAAAATTAAAAGAAAATTTACAAATATAATGCAATATTTGTCTTTGTCTCTAATGTCCGTTTTTCTACCACTATGTTCTATGACGAAGTTCTAAACAATTATCTTTATTCTATAAAACATTTTCACCTTTCTTTGAATGAAGATGATTAAAAATGAAAGAGAGAGGTACATGACCTGTAAAACAAAGACCCAAATTCAATCCACAGCCAGAAAGTTGACTTTAAAAATTATATTTATAAACAAATGATGATATTATTATAGGTATAAACATATTATTACTCGATACGAAATCCTGTAATAGGCTGCACTGAATGTCGTCTGTTGAGAACAAGCGAAACTAGGAAATTCAAAAAGCAGATTAAAACGTCACACTTTACACTTAAAAGCAATTTTCAGTAACCACATCCGCATGCGTGAGTAAGTTTGTGAGCGTCATAGTAAACTTTAGGTACTCGACCCTCTCGAATAAGACACAAAAACTTTCGTTTTCATTATCAGTTACGTTATTTAAGGTTTTTTATAATCGGATCAGAGAAACCTAAAAGCGAACCACATTCGGGCATTTGACTTTACAATAAGTAAGCTATAAACGACAATCTTACTGCAGTTGAAACTCTACCTAGAGCTAAATGAATTACGGCAAAAATTTCATCAAATCAAACACATTCTGCTATATCATTCGGATTTTATTATGTGCGCTTTTAGAGGACCATAAAGTTTGTATCGTTTTCATCCCACGCATCAGTGGGAAATTACGAATTAGATTTAATTACAAGACAGTGTTGTTATCGTACACGAATCCAACGAGTGGTCGCGATTAATTATTTGTGCTTAATAGATATTTAGATATCTCGTCTGATTGTACCACCAAGAATAATAACAACACCCAAGCTTTACGAAATACATCCGCAATTTATCGTCGAATATATATTGTATATGTGGAGTTTGTAATGCGAATCCTGAGTTCGTCAATGAGCAGGAGATTGTGGAGCGCATGCTTCTTAAGTGGGTTTCAAGGTCACGATATTTGAGTTAATCACTCTAGAATGATATATAGTCAGAATTTTATATTTAAGGCAATTAGGACAGATATTCTTTCTGCCTTCATTGCCGTCTGCAATGCTTACGGCGTTGGTATTTGGGTGAACCATACAGAACAAGTATAACACATTCGATTGTGGAGTTTGGACTCTAAGAATCAAGTGTAACGTGCTCAAAGAGATACGTGCTACATGAATTAGATACGAGGGTTGCATCTTATGTTTCGGGGTTTGGCAACCCTAGTGTTGCAATCCGGCAATTGACAGCTCTGTCGTAAAGTTGGACATTTTTGAGGTTATACGCACTCAGAACGTTTTGACATACGAGCGCTATTTGTGTTGTTTACAGTAACTTAAAAGATTCATCTCGGCCCAAAAATGAAATTAAATCGTCAACATTTTCGTGCGATTATCTTTTACAACTTTCGGCGTGGATTAACTCAGCAACAGTGCATGGATGAACTTAATTCAATTTTTGGCGATGAAGCTCCATCAAGGACCAGTGTTTATCGATGGTATGGTGAATTCAATCGTGGTCGTAGTGCACTCCAAGATGAATTTCGTGAAGGTCGTCCAAAATCAGTTGTTGTTCCGAAAACCATTGATGCTGTGCGCGAACTGATATTGGAAGATCGTCATGTGACCTATCGTGAGATTGAGACAACCTTAGGCGTTAGTGGGACCAGCATACATTCAATATTGCATAAACATTTGACCGTCAAAAAAATTTGTTCGCGTTGGATCCCACACAATTTGTCAATTGCCCAAAAAAAGGCTCGTGTCAATTGGTCGAAAGAAATGCTCAAAAAATACGGTCGCGGTGCTTCGAAACACGTCTATGGCATCGTGACAGGTGATGAATCGTGGATTTACGCGTATGAGCCCGAAAGTAAACAGCAGTCGACTGTCTGGGTGTTTCAAGATGAGCTAAATCCAACAAAAGTTGTTCGCGCACGAAGCACTTCCAAGCAAATGGACGCCTGATTTTCGGAAAAACTGGACATGTCGCAACCGTACCACTAGAACAACGCAGAACAGTCAATTCTGAGTGGTACACAACCATTTGTTTGCCAGTTGTCTTCCAAGAAATCAGGAAAACCAACCGCCGAAGACGGATCACTCTTCACCACGACAATGCGAGCTCTCACACATCGGCTGCGACAACTGCATTTTTGAGCACCTAAAACATCGACTTGATGGGTCATCCGCCGTATAGTCCTGACTTGGCACCGAACGATTTCTTTTTATTCCCGTACGTAAAAAACAAACTGAGAGGTCAACGTTTTTCGACACCTGAAGAAGCGGTTGCTGCATTCAGAATGCAATTGTTGGAGATACCTCAATCAGAGTGGCAAAAGTGCTTCGACAATTGGTTCAAACGCATGCAAAAGTGTATAGATCTTCATGGGGAATATTTTGGAAAACAATAAAGTGATCTTCGATGATCAATATTTGTTGTTGTTCTCTAATCCCGAAATATAAAAGGCAACCCTCGTATCGTCAACGATGTATGGGTGCATCGCAACAGCTCCGATCATCGTACGTCTGATTACTCAGGTGTCCGGCGATCATCTTTTTCATCGAAGGGCAACGTACTTGTCCTATACGGACACATATAGAATCCTCCCCTATCGATGCAATTCGCGGCCATCGAATCTGATGGATGTGAATTGCATCGTAGAGTCAGATATTAACCTTACAACCAGCAACACGTGTCGGGGTCGTTGCGTTAAAGGAGTCAGATGTCAATCTCCATAGCGGACGGTCGCGCCTTTTCAACGGAGTCAAATTTTATCCCTCAGGGCATCGAGTTCGTTCCCAGACGAATACACATGGAAGTACGGTCGCGCCTTTGATATCGTTAAAGAGTTCGTGTGTGTTTCAGATTAAGTCATTGAACTGGAGTTGTGTATAAGGGAAACTGCGTTACTGGGCGTTTTTTCTTTGAAATATATAACGAAATGTGTCATAGAGTGGTGACGTTTAATAACCTTTGAAGTGGTGCTAAATAAGAAAACTATATCGCGAGTTACACCCGGAATATGTTACAAGTGTATTATAGAGTGTCTCGATTAATATCACATTTGAAATACAGAAAAGACATAAAAATAAATTCAGTGCGTTTGATTTTTCTTGTGGGACAATTTTGGCAGCAGACATCGGTGGTGTTTTTATGGAACCCACATTCTTGCTGATGCCAACATAAAAACTACCTACAAATCTCCTCAATGCTGCCAGGAAAGCCTCGCTTGACAGCTCGCTAACCGCTTCGAGGTGTATTGCTCCATGTCCGAAGAGTGATAGGACTGTCGGGAAGGAAATGATGCGCCGTACATGGACGCTGGTTTTCTCCTGTCCCCAACGAATACTGAGTGAACTCTTCACAACAATTACGAAGAAAATAAAACACACCTGGTCGTTTTTTGTCCAGTAACATTTTTTATTGCCGCGGCACTCGTTCACAAAGCTTAATTCTAGATTACAGAAGGTAACATCGATTGTATCGTTAATGGTTTATTTCACAGACAGAGGTCCGGATCACAATGTGTTCGTTAATTCTGGGTTACTAAGGTAATTTAGACACTGTCATTAATTGTTTGTTCCTCGGATTTCGATTACACTATAGTCACTTGTTATGCTAACTGGAAGTCGGATAAAAGTTGTTTCCGATATAAACAATAAGTACTGATATTAAAGGACACGTAAACAAACTACCGCGAAGACACAACGCGCCACACAACGTGTATCGTAAACTACAGAAATTACTGACAGTCGTATGACGAGAAATGATGCGTATGTAAACGCACTTCGACGTGTACCCGACGGGGGCTGCTATCTGACTCCACGGCGCAATTCACATCCATCAGATTCGATGGCCGCGAATTGCATCGATAGGGGAGGATTGTATATGTGTCCGTATAGGACAAGTACGTTGCCCTTCAGCCTGCATATCGGCAACGACGAAACTGCACCTGAATAAACATGGGCTGGTGTAATGAATTGTAGGTATTATAGAAATACGCTATAGCGAAGCTCGCCGAAGGGAGAAATAGGTTCTGTGTTAGCTATTTCGAGGGCCATAAATCTTTGATGACCTGCGCCTGAGAACGAAATAGGTTTTTGCTTTAAGATACACAAAAACGCTATTTCTTTGTTTAAGAGGCCGGAGCATCGTTAGGCATGATCTGGGGTATGATTGTCTAACGTCAATCATATTAGTGTCCAAATCCAATGATCGGTAGATAACTGATAAAGGAAATTGGTCGCAAGTGTTGCGGACCTCGGGACTGGAGCAATAAATGGTTATGAACCGCAGCAAAACCCATCGGCTACAACTGTGTCAACCATTACGCTGGCCAGCAAGTATTTATCTATTATAATTGCTGACAATCCGAGCTGATGGAGATATGGTACGGTTCATATAATAACTCAATGTGATGCATGCCTTGATGAGGTTTAACTTTCAGGTGTGATGCTGCAGGGGAGCTTACGCTGCCCCTAATTGCAGGTAAGTACTATGGGTTTGGAAGGTGGTTAATTTAAGAGTATGGGCGGTTCTTTGGGAATGTATTAAAGAACCGCCACAGGACCTCCATAATCAACGTAGGTGTTGCGAAATGACCGTGCAGGATTAATCCTACTGGCTGCCAATGCCACCATCTGTTGAGGTAGAACCCATCCCCTGTGACGAACGCAAACCATGCATTCAGCGATGACCCTCCGGGCAAGTCTTCGATTCCCTATGATTCAGTATCGGGAGTTCACTGCGGCGAGCAGTAGCCGGCTTCCAGTGTGCAAGTCATTGATGGGCAACAATAGGACTGTGGGTAGAATTTTTGACGGTAGACCAACGGGAAAGATACCGACAGGACGGCCACGACGGAGATGGAAGGACAATGTGAGGTTTGACCTTGGGGAGATCGGATCAGGTGGTCAAGCGTAGAAGGTGAGTGCACAGGACAGGGAACGATGAGTCGAGTCGATGAGGTCATGAACTTCCGGGTTCCTACAGGCCAATAAATAGTAATAGTAATAGTATAACTCTGTAATATAAATGGTTATAGCTTTTTCTAGTCTAGATAGTCAAAATTAAAAGAAAATTTACTAATATAATGCAATATTTGTCTTTGTTTCTAATGTCCATTTTTCTACCACTATGTTCTATGACGAAGTTCTAAACAATTATCTTTATTCTATAAAACATGTTCACCTTTCTTTGAATGAAGATGATTAAAAATGAAAGAGAGAGGTACATGACCTGTAAAACAAAGACCCAAATTCAATCCACAGCCAGAAAGTTGAGTTTAAAAATTATATTTATAAACAAATGATGATATTATTATAGGTATAAACATATTATTACTCGATACGAAATCCTGTAATAGGCTGCACTAAATGTCGTCTCTTAAAGACAAGCAAATTAGGACATTCAAAAAGCAGATTAAAACGTCACACTTTACACGTAAAAGCAATTTTCAGTAATCACATCCTCATGCGTGAGTAAGTTTGTGAGCGTCATAGTAAACTTTAGGTACTCGACCCTCCCGAATAAGACACAAAAACTTTCGTTTTCATTATCAGTTACGTTATTTAAGGTTTTTTATAATCGGATCAGAGAAACCTAAAAGCGAACCACATTCGGGCATTTGAGTCTACAATAAGTGAGCTATAAACGACAATCTTACTGCAGTTGAAAACCTAACTAGAGCTAAATGAATTACGGCAAAAATTTCATTAAATCAATCACATTCTGCTATATCATTCGGATTTTATTATGTGCGCTTTTAGAGGACCATAAAGTTTGTATCGTTTTCATCCCACGCACCAGTGGGGAACTACGAATTAGATTTAATTACAAGACGGTGTTGTTATCGTACACGAAACCAACGAGTGGTCGCGTTTAATTATTTGTGCTTAATAGATATCTCGTCTGATTGTACCGCCAAGAATACTAACAACACCAAAGCTTTACGAAATACATCCGCTGTTGATCATCGGATATATATTGTATATATGGAGTTCATAACGCGAATCCTGAGTTTCTCAATGAGCAGGAGATTGTGGAGCGCATGCTTCTTAAGTGGGTTTCAAGGTCACGATATTTGAGTTAATCACTCTAGAATGATATATAGTCAAAATTTTATATTTAAGGTAAATAGGATAGATATACTTTGTGCCTTCATTGCAGACTGCAATGCTTACGGAGTTGGTATTTGGGTGAACCATACAGAACAAGTATAGCACATTCAATGTTGGAGTTTGGACTCTTTTGAATCAAGTGTAACGTGTTCAAAGAGATACGTGCTATATGAATTAGATATGTAGAAAATTTTATTTGTATTACTGATTATGCAATTCTTTGAAGTTCTACTGTTTTTACTAACTCTATTTTTTTTTTTTTTTTTTCGTTATCTGATTGGGATTGGGAAGAAGAGGCATTATAAAAAATGCTGTTAATATCATTAACCGAATGATCCTTAATCAGTAGTAAGTTTAAGGAACGCATATTAAACTTCGTTCATAGCGCTCTTATGATGTGCTCAATACCTGTTAGTTAAAAAGAAGTGCTTTTTTAAATATTGAATTCACTCTACCAACGCAATGAAAGAATTTCGTGGGTAAAGTAATATTTATCCTAACTCAAATTTAAAGCTACGAGAACAAAAATCTATATTTTTTAACTCGCGCACAAAAGAGGCATTTTCGACACCCTCCAAACTACAGTATATGCACGATCTGGATGGAAGAAGAAGGATAATATTGCGAAAATATTTTATTGTTAGGACGAGAGCGAGCACGTGACCAACTAAAGTGTTCCATACTCGTGCTGGTCGTCTGAAAAATAACTCCCTGCGCTTTTCTATTCTTCTAGAAATTATTTTTTTTTCATCTGACACTAGGGTTCAAGGAATTTCGCAAACAAATATTTGAGGAGGTATAACTAAACTTCCAAATTTATTTGGGAATTGTTTATAGCAATATCTCCAAAAGAGTTACAGACGAGATACAGTCCCTCTGAGTCTTTTTTTGTTATTATTATTATTTATTGGCCTGTCATCATCATCATCATCGGCACTACAACCGGGAACCGGTCTTGGCCTTATTTAGCAAGTCCTGGGGCTTGTTAAATTTTCCATAATGATTTGTTTTTTCCGAGCAAGGTCATTAGTCTTGCGCCGATTTATTGGCCTGTAAGAACCCGGAAATTCATGACCTAACCGACTCGGCTCCACCATTGTTCCCTGTTCTGTGCGCTTTCTTTCCACGTTCAACAATCCGATCCGATCTCCTCGAGGTCCAATCTAACATTGTCCTCCCATCTCCGTCGCGGCCGTCCTGCCAGTCTCTTTCCCGTTAATTTACCGTCAAGAATTCTATGCACGGTCCTATCATCGCCCATTCGCGCTACGTGTCCGGCCCATCTTAATCTTCGCGACTTGATTACTCTCACTGTGGGGTATTTAACTTGTGCACCTGCACGGGCGCGAGTTCAGAAAACATCCACGGATCGATCGCGAACGCCCACTGACTAATGCTGCAACTGTTCTCCAAAGGATAAATAAAACATATCACATTCGATGAAAGAATCTTTATTAGCACGCCGAAGTAATTTTATTCAAAACACTCGGTGGTCCATATTACTTAAAATGATTCACAGTTTTAAAAATTATTTATTTTTTTACATATCCAATCGCTGTATAGCGAAAAAGAAAACAAACACAAAGATTCACACAAAGTTATACCAGAAGCATTCCTTGTGCACGTGTGTACGATTGTCTGGTAATAATCGGACTCGTCTAGACCTCTTCCTATGGTCTCTGCAAAACCCTCGTTCGAAAATGGGATGAAAAATAAAAGGAAATTTGCGGTAACATGATTTACTGCTGAACAGGTAAGTAGGCGGAATGGGGTTGGTTTGACACGCTGTATGGCGGTCGAAATTAGCTGGAATTAGCCGGAAATGGTGGGTGGTTCTCCCTCACATCACTATTGTAGGTTTGCGCTGTAACTCTTCCAATTCGTGGTTGTGGAGTTTCCTCCATTGTCCTGACTCCTCGTCATATTTACCGCCAAATATACCCCTTAAAACTTTATTCTCGAATACGCGGAATTTGTTCTCTTCCCGTTTTGTGAGAGCCCATGTTTCGCATCCGTATAGAACAATCGGCATGATTATGGTTCTATAGACACGGAGCTTTATATTCCGTGATGGCAGTTTGGATTTCAGCAGTTTACTGGCTGCATGCCAACTAGCGTTGCCGGAGTGTAGTCTTTTGTTAATTTCCTTCGACATTTCGTTACTGGTCGTCAGTATTGTTCCCAGATATTTAAATTCTTTGACATTTCCAAATATCTTGCCCCTGACGTTTATGTGTTCTCTGAGTTCCACCTGCTCTCACCGTAATCATGTATTTTGTTTTGTCTTCATTTATTTCTAGGCCCACCTCTTCTGCCGCTTGCATGATGATGTCACAGTTTTTACTTTCAGTTTCTAGATTATCGCCCAGAACGGCGATGTCATTCGCATACGGGAGCACTTGTGTGATCCCGTTCAGGGATGATCCGGCCGTGTTATCGTCTTGTACCTTTCTGATGTCATCTCGAGTATGTACAAGGTTAAGGAGACATGGTGAGAGGCCATCGCCCTGTTTTAGTTCGTCCCGGATTTCAAATGGTTCTGAGAGGTGGTTTTCTATTCTAACTCGCCCTTTGTTTTCGTTCATGCAAATTTGAATGAGGCCGGCATATTTTTTCGAGATCCCCAGCTCAACAAGTCGTAGGCTTTTTTGAAGTCAACGAACAGTTGGTGAACCGCCTCTCCGTATTCCCACTTCTTTTCCAGTAGTTGTCTTATTGTGAACATTCGGTCGCTTATTAACCGGTTCCGACGGAATCCGCATTGCTAGTCTCCCAATATTTCTGCTGCGTACGGTGTGATTCTTGCGGATATGACATTTGCTAATATTTTGTAGGCAATTGGGAGCAATGATATTCCTCTGTAATTTTCGCAGTCAGATATGTCGCCTTTTTTGGAAATGGGGATGACTATTGAGGTTTTCCATTCTTCCGGAATGACTTCCTTGTCCCATATTGTCTTAACCAGTTGGTGGATCTTTCGAGCGGTCGCCATGGCTCCATGTTTCATAAGCTCTGCCGGTATGTGGTCGACTCCGGGAGCCTCGTTGTTTTTCAGTCGATGTATCGCGTCTACAACTTTCGTCGAAAGACTGCTCTGGGATCTGGGGCTCGGCTGTATGTATGTCTGGTGCGTTTATTTGTGGTTGATAGCTGCGCACATTGAGCAGGTTTTCAAAGTGCTGCTTTCATCTTGTCAGGATATTGTTTGTTTCTGTGACCAGACAACCGTTTGTGTCTCGGATTATTTTGGCCCTCACTCGGTGGCCATTTCTAATTGAATTTATGCCGGCACACATACCTCTGCTGTTCTTTGCTCGGGCATTTTCTATGATTTTTTCGTGTTTTAATGATGAAATTTATTGTTCGACACATTGGGTGACATACGTGTTTCATTGGTCGACTTTGTGTTTCAAGCACTTGCTGCGATTATTTCTTTTGATACCCCTGACCAAATAAGAGAATTTGATTCGGGGTTTTGACGAAAGTATAGCGTATTTAGTTAGGTTAGAACCAAAAAACGGATGCATCAAACTGCAGCAAGGATGTCTAATTGCCATGTTAATGCTTGAGTATACGATCTTGACGATTTTCCTTCGGATTCTATTTTCATGTTTCGTGCGCGTAATCGTTTAATAACCAATAACTAATTAATCATACTACCCTATTTCGGTTTTAAGTTAGCTTGAAAGTTAATTTGTAGATTGTTCAATAAGCTGAATAAATGAGGGCTCTGCCCTCACCAAATTACGATCATATTACGCCCAGTGACGACCGGATTTGGTGAGGGAATGACGTAAAGTTCTGATTTGCTATGGGAAAGTGCTTCCACTTAACATCGTTTTCACCACGCTGGAATAGGTGGACGTGTGGGGTTTTTTTTTTTTTTTTTTTTTTTTTTTATTTATTAGACTTCTCTCGGGAAAGGCGAACCTATAGCGTTGAGTGGGCGCCCCAAGATGCCATCAAATAACTGTTGCAGTTCTTTTTGAACAGTTGCAGGTTGTAACGCTCCGGGAACACTCGCGTGGGAAGGGTGTTCCACAGCTTCCCCGCTCTGTAACGGAACGAGTTCTGATACAGGGATGTTCGCGCCGTCGGGAGATGAACCACAAACGGGTGCGATCCGTCGGATTGTCTTGTGGAGCGCATATAGACCGAATTGCGTGGAATAATGCCAAGAATCTCCGAAGAACAGCACCCGTGATAATATCTGTAAAACAGACAGAGGTCGGTCACGCGCCTTCGAAATGACAGCGACTGTAGTCCCGACGTCGGCACCGAGTCCCCGATCAGGCGGATCGCTCGTCTTTGTACGCTCTCAAGTAGGTCGAGGGTATGTTTAGGAGCCGAGCTCCAAACATGAGAGCAATATTCGAGCGCGGGTCTAATTTGAGATTTATATAGGAGAAGAAGTTGGGCCGGAGTAAAGTATTTCTTGGCTCTAAAAAGATAACTCAGTTTTCGTGAGGCTGATCTGGTGATACCCGATACGTGTTTATGCCATGATACATTCCCACAGACCGTGACGCCGAGCAATTTCAAACTTTCCCCAGCCTCGAGGGCCCGGCCACCCATCATCAGCTGTGGAACCGATGATCCAGTTTTCTTTGTGAATGTTGTATACTGGGTCTTCGTTGCGTTGAAGTCGACAAGATTGGCCTTTCCCCACTGCAGGACTTTATCTAGATCCTGATTCAGAGAGTCAATCTGTCTACATCTCAGCTGGTGCGACGTTGATGCACCAATCGGCCGATCACTCGAAAAGGAGGAAACAAGCGTACTATCATCCGCAAAACTGAACACTTTGTTATCCGTTATCTTCAAGGCGCCGAAGAACCACCCATTACTTTAACCCTACCTAACCTTCCTCTACCTTTACCAAGTAATGGTACTTACCTGCAATCAGGCAGCATTAAGCTACCCTGTTATACTCTAAAATGTCTGCAAAGCATCCCATGGCTAAATTATCACCTTGCCACAGCATCATCCACATCGCTGTATCCCTAAAACATATTTGTTTCCCCTGATCGGCACCCATGTCCATTGCCAACCATTAGGAAAACTTCCACATCGATATTCATGTCAATCATTCTCACAGCAATCTTACTGTGTTTGCTTTTCTCAAGCAACCGCTGATCCCACGATCGTGACATGCAAGTCGATGCCTATACAGCTGCAACCAATTATCTCGGATCGGTTACATAGGCAATCCTAATGTATTTGCATTTGCCTATCCAAACAATGCGCATCTTAGCGCTTGCCCTTTTTTTTTTAGATTCCATTACGGTATATACAAAATACCTTCTATTGTTTATGATAAAAACGTTGGGCCCATGCACGCTTATGTGTGAACAGCTGCATATTTCTTTCTATCCTTTCTTCAACGCGCGTTTCGTTTGTCCTTCCTTCCAATAGGAAGACATTCATTTCCCATTGTAACGATATCTTTCAGGAACCTTCCAATGGGACGGGGATCGGTTCTCATTGGTCACAGCGTGACAGAAGGATTGTTTCTCCTGAGATGGTGTGCGTTGAAACCCATCGCAATAACCGAGGCTGGGTCAATGTCGCTCAGCTAAGACGAGTCAGATTTCATCATGCAAAGAGTACACTTGTGTCATAGAGCCGATTGAGGTCGTTCACAGTTCGTGTTAAAGTCAATCGTTCACAGTTCGCGTTAAAGTCAATCGTTCACAGTTTGTGTTAAATTCAAACGTTCACAGTTCGTGTTAAAGTCAAACGTTCACAGTTCGTGTTAAAGTCAAACGTTCACAGTTCGTGTTAAAGTCAAACGTTCACAGTTCTTATTAATTACCAACTAAAAACTCTAGCAGTTAATGTGAAATACTAAATTAAACGAATGTTTCCTGTTCTTATTAATTACCAACTAAAACTTTAGCAGTTAATGTGAAATACTAAATTAAACGAACGTTTCCAGTTCATATTAATTACAAAATAAAAACCCTGGCAGTACCAGTTAAACACTAAGTATAAGACTAAATCACCGTGTATCCGTAAATGATAAAAATAAAACAATTCCTCCCGCTAATCATTGAGTTTCATTTATTTACCTTCGTACATTCTTGCGAATGTTTGTTATTATTGTCGTTCGGCGAAACATTAAATTGAGTGGGAAGAAAGTGAACCTATGTCTCTGAGCCATCTACTTCTTAACCCCCACAGACGCATCAGATCTCACCATGTTTGTGAGGCTATTTCAACTCCTTATATAAGATGAGATCACTACGTTAATGCTCTGGTATCAGATATCATCATCATCGGCACTACAACCGGGATCCGGTCTTGGCCTTATTTAGCAAGTCTCACCACAGGTATCCGATCCATATCCGAGACTTGTTAAAAAATTATATTCATAATAATTTGTTTTTCCGGGCAAGGTTATTAGCCTTGCCGCTGCATGCATTGGTTCTCTACTTGGCGGGTGCCAAAGTAGCTATCCAGAGATTGAACAGGGACAAGGATCGTCCTGGTCTTCGCCGGGTTGAAAGCAGAGACTTTGCCCTGTATGTTCGCTCCCACTCCCCCTGGTATCAGATATATCCTGTCCCATATTGACTTGACTATCCTTCCTAATTTATTCAACCTACGAAGTGCGGACTTTGATTTGTATACACTCACCCACAAAACTACACAACCAATCTGTCTTTATTCCTCTTTTGAAAGAGATGTATTTTTCCCAAAACCATTTTTATATCTTCTGAAAATCTAACTGTTTTATTATTAAGTCAAAGTCTATTGATCAGTCCAAACGTTTCAAGATACTGGCACATTACAAATGGTGGAAGGACTGGCTGAAATAGCCGCTTGAACTATGATCATGACTGTGCAAAGCATCGTCGGAAAGAGCTATTGGAGCGCTATGTACTGCAATGCCATGTCCAATGGGTTCACGGTGCACGACAGCGTTAAACCCACTATGGTGGTCGGCCGAGTACGTCACAGTTCTTTGGTGACCATCAGCGTCTATTAATGAATATTCTCCCTTGACAGCATCTCCGTTACGTGTCTCATGTTGGCTCTTTACATCTCCAGTGTGTCCATCATGAACTGAGTAGTGGAATGAATAGTTGGGATGCGGGTCGTAATAATCTTCAGCATGATCCAAACCATGATCATTAATAGAGTAGTGTGCAGATGCACCTAGTTGACCATGTGATGCTATAAGTCCGGCACTGGTAGCGACAACAAAACTGAGAGCAAGAATGAACTGTAGAAGAAAACGATTTAGATATGATGATATTTTATTCCCTTAGTTTTTTCCGTGATAAATGCGTCTGTTGAAATACTGTACCTTGAATGCCATTGCTGAAAGAGTTATTATTTAACGAGAGACGGTTGATTGAATGATACCGCCATTTGACAACTGTTCGCCTTTTATAGTGAATTCCATATCCTTCTCCTTTGCTTTGTTGCTAGTAAATTAAAGCAATGCTGTTAATTGCCCCAACTGACATTACGAAAGGCGTTGCAGGGGAAGCAAATACCCAAACTGTATGACCATTATGCTAACACCGGCAATAATACGAGACAAGAGGAAAGACGCATTTCCATCGTGTAGCGCTGCATTGGTTGGACAAGCGGCACATGGGTTTGTCTTGTCGTGAAACGGATGTATAATTGCATTGATCTGCGTGATCTTACAACATGTCAGTACTCCGAAATTAACTTTAGGCTAAGACGTATGTAAAATTATAGCCAACAATAAAAGGTTTGCCTTTTTTCATAGTTTGAATGTAAGATAAATGTAGAGGAAAACTCAAGTATCTTATAGCGCAGGCAGACCGTAGTGGAACTAAAGTGACTAAGTTGCGATAATCTTGTTTTGCAATATCGAAAATTAGACGACGACTACTAGCACTATTTATTGGTCAGCAGGAATCCGAACATTCATGATCTCACTAACGCCACTGTTCTCTGCACACGCTCACTTCGCGCTTTGCCATCTGATCCGATTTACTCCAGGTTACGCCTGACATTGTCCTCCCATCTCCATCGTGGCCTTCCCATAGGACTCTTCCCGACGTCTCCCGTCAAGTATTCTATGGACGGTTCTAACGTTTCCCATTCTCACTACATACACGTCCCATTATAATCCTCGCGATCTGATGATTCTCATAATCATTGTTTAACTTAGAATACATTTTCAGGACATTAAATGAATTATTTTGGAAAACAATTTATACCTCTTGAATTTCGGGATGCCTTCTGGATAAATTTCAAGTCTTACTCCTCAGTCATTTTCTAGCAGAAAGTCTAACATGCACATAAAAGTATTGCAAACATTCCGGGCGGGGGGAAGTGGACTACAGCTGTCTTTTTTCATAATGCATTGCCAAGCAAACATTTTATTGCCGCATACAGCCCCTGACAGTTTTTACTGCTGAATGCAAAGCTGCCTGGCAACTGGTATAAAATTTACGAAGCCAGAAAACAAGTTCGTTAAGAAAGGATTAATATATCACTGCTAGTGTTGAAAAAACGACTTGTTCATTAATATTAATTAATTGTTGTTTATTAATATTTGTATTAATAGTAATAATACGTAGAGTCCGGAAATGTCAATTTCAAAATTATTGCAGACTCATACGTTTGAAGGTGGGTTAATCAGTTTAATAACTGTTGGATTGGAAGACCTGTAGCAATAACATTATATTATTTATTCAAGTTGATAATATTATGCAAATTGGTTTTATTTAGTTGCCTTAGGAAGTTTCTTTACAAGGGAAATATGTCATAAAGGTTTTGACAGATTTACCAAACTTTAACTTGAGTGTGCTTTTATAGTCCAGCGTTTTTCAAAATGAACCATTTAAACTGAAAGGTACCTTATTCAATTAGACTTTCAAACATCAAAATACTGATTAATATTTTTATTTAAAAGTTAGTTTAAAATGAATGTCGTACACAACATATATTTTAGTGATGGGCAATGGATTTGCCGGTATATCCGGAGTGTCCTCCCGAAGGGACGTAATTAATAGCGTGACCAACGTTTCCAGAGTAAGCAGCATTTGCAGAGTGTACGGAATAAGAAGACGACGGTTGTCCGTGTTGTCCAGCTGAAATAGCTGGGGCATGTCCTATTGGGTCACGACGAACAACCGCGTTGAATCCCGTTCCGTGATTAGAAGTATACTGAACTGTTCTCCGGTGACCATCAGCATCAATTAGAGAATATTCGCCCTGGACAGAATCTCCGTTACGAGCTTCATGTTGATTCTTGACATCTCCCGTGGATCCATCTTGCACTGCATACTGGAACATGTACTCTGGATTTGGATCAAAAGGTTCAGCAGCATAATGTCCAGATGCTTGATGTTGATCAGCTTGTAAATAGCCGGCGTTAACGGTGGCGAAAATAGCAATGACGATAGCGAACTAAATGGTATAAATAGTTATCATTATTTATCCTGCATAACACTTTTAAACTTACTTTAAAATACATTTTCTGTATTTGGTTATAACTAACTGCAGTTAAGCTGAAAATGATTTCGTTCAACAAGATCGATCCTTATATTCAAAATCGTCAAGGTGAATCGAATACCATCTCCACCTTCATTATAGTGAATCGAATACCATCTCCACCTTAAGTAGGTGATATTATTTGCAGAAATGAAAGGTATGCAGTTGCAGTAATTAAACCACATAGTAAAATATTGTTAAAACTATTGTTATGGGGTCTAATATAGTTTACTAGTCGAGGTTTTATGTGTTCAATAAAGATAAGAGCCGGTTCAATTTCGAATTTAGTGAATGGCAAATAAACATCTCAGTATTAGACGCCACTGTTATTTTTTACTTTCACATATGATTGAATTGAAGTACATTGTAGTATATGACACTATATGCATTTTTCTTCGTACAGATAAACTGGTGCTAAAGGTAAGCAAAGGAATGTTAGTAATTTCTACATTACTACACACCTTCACGCTGATGTAACTTCCTTCTTCATTTTTAAGTATAATTCTTAAGAGGAGAATTTTTATATCTAATGGTATAACATGTTGGCTCCTCGATAATATAGTGGTTAGTATACCCGCCTGTCACGCGGGAGACCGGGGTTCGATTCCCCGTCGGGGAGCCTCTGGCGCAAGATTAATGACCTTGCCCAGAAAAAAAACAAATCATTATGGAAAATTTAACAAGCCTCAGGACTTGCTAAATAAGGCCAAGACCGGTCCCCGGTTGTAGTGCCGATGATGATGATGATAACATGTCACATCCCAAAGTTTCGTACAGGATAATCCTGGCTGAGAAAGAGCGTCTCCAAGAATTCGTTCATTACGTTCGGCTGGCGTGGAGCATCACAAGTTTTTCCAGCCCGTTCACTATAGCTTGTCTGGCTCTCTCGCTCACCTTTTTCGTTTTGTAAGAGTTTTTTTTTTGTACACATATGATACATGGGATTTTGGAGTACCCTTACGTGTCAGAGCACAGTGCGAGCGGAAGGAGAGGTAGTGGATAAGGAAAGGGGGTATATATGTATATTCGTCTTAAATGCTTGGACATTACAATGACGGCGAAACACATGATCAAGTAGAGTATTCCACATTCGTGTCGTCCGGCTAAAGAATGACTCTCTATGTTTGTTTGAGCGCCTGAAGTTAACTATCAACTTGAACTGATGCGCATTCTCAGATTGACGGGTATCGCGGGAAAATGGATAGGGAAAGGAAGTATCGATGCACATTGGTCTTAAATGCCTGGACATTACAAATACGAGCAAAACACATTATCAGGTAGAGCATTACACATTCGTTTTTGCTTGCTATCGAGTACGTGTATTAGATGCGGCTGAGCCCATACGGGAGTTGAACTCCATATTGGGACGAATATACGCCTTGTACATCCTGAGAAAGGTTGGCGCAAGGCTAATGACCTTGCTTGGAAAAACAAACTAATATGGGCAATTTAACAAGTCTTGGATATGCCGATGGAGAGACTTGCTAAATAAAACCAAGACCGGATCCCAGTTGTAGTACCGATGATGTTGATGATACGCCTTGTAAATAGTGGCCAGGTTGGATGAAGCGAAGTATCTTTTGCATCTCTTAAGGAACCCCATATATGTGAATGCGTTTTTCGCAGCTTCAAATATGTGTTCATTCCAACTAAGAGTCGAATTAAATCGAGTGCCGTAAATGAAGAAAAAAAAATTAATGAAACTCATTTGAAGTAAATCTTATTATATTCTGTTTGATATTCAACTGGCACCACGGCAGTTTTTCCCTTTCCCTACACAACTCTCAACACGGTCGTTTTTTTACTTTTTCCGTTTTTTCTTTTGTTCTTCTATTCACCGTATTCCCAACGAAAAGAACCACGGCGACAATCGATCTTCGAATATTTCGGAGATATCATCGCCGGGGAAGGAACTGGTATGTTTTCAATGGTTAAATCTAATCTAATATTTTATCTAGTATGTGTAAATGAAAATGTACATTGTGTTTTGTGTTTAAGTTTATTTCGAAAATGTGATAATTTGTAACGTATGTATCATATTTAATTATTGTTTAATAAGGTAAATGTTTACTTGTAGAATGTAAATGAATGTTTTAATTTGAAAATGTAAATTGTTTTAAATGTTGGTATTTAATATTTAAATTGTTTAAATGTCTTGTATGTTATGTATTTTTGTATGTGTTTTAATGTGTTATCTCTGGGACAAAGGCGGTGTGTGAGTTACTATGTAACAATACGAACACACCCTTAAACTTTATTTCAGGATAAACTTCAGTCAATGTTTACATTTTTATCATAATTAACTTTACGAGCAATGTTTGGACGTTATTAAAAACTACTACCGAAGCTCTGAGTCAGTGGTCGGAACTTTAAGAGCGCTTACTTCTTATTTGAGTCGTAATAATTGTGCGTAGTGAATAAATGCGAGTCGAAATATTGGGTACTTCTGTACCAGTCGATCGAAGTACCGAAAATATCAAGGTAATTGCTTCACTTCAAAATGAGCTAAATCAACCGACTTCCTGACATTCACAGGAATTGGAAATCTCTTCAACTATGTATTAAGGGGGTATTCTGGTCAAAATGTTTGAAAAAATCAATTTTTCCTTTACTTTTTATATTTTCTTATAGTTAATACTTTTAAGAATATGCTGTGCAAAGGAAATTTTAAAAGTCCAATAATTGGCGAGGATACAGCTGCTTTAGCAATATTAGGTCACTTGAAGCTACTATACATTGAAATTTTTAAACGCGTTTTTCTCGAAACTTTCTTTTTTAAAACAATACCCTCGATTTTTCAAGTGATACTGAACCGATTCACCTCAAATTTAGTATATGTCTTTTTTTAGGCTTTTCTATTGCATGAACTATCCTCATCCCCAAATTTCAATGTTAACTATTTTTAAAAAATTCGTAAAACTAAAAAAAAGTGGTACAAAAATAATTATTTTTTTCAAGCAGGCGCCATTTTGTAAAAAAAATTTTTGTTTCAACTTTTTTTAGTTCCGACTATAGAGGCATTTCTGTAAATTAATAATCATTTTTTTCAGATTGCCTCGGAGGGTTGAATCGTGGGTATGGTCGGGTGCCAACTTTTTGAGATCCCCCACTTCATCACCTGCTAACTTTTTGAATTTTGAATTTTCTGCTTTCAATTTTTTTAACTGTATTCTTGAAATATTAATAAACATCTTATAAAAAGATGAATAGTAAAAATATTGATTGCTTTTTTTTTACAGCACTTCAAAAATAACGTTAAATTCTAGACCAGAATAACCCCTTGACAAATTTTGCATAAATATCTTCCATACTTAAATAAAACATGTGTACTGCGTCTGCAACAAATTTCAATCAGACATCTTAATCATCATCATCATCATCATCGGCATTACAACCGGGATCCGGTCTTGGCCTTATTTAGCAAGTCTCTCTACCAGTATCAGGTCCATATTGAGACTTGTAAATTTGTCCATAATAATTTGTTTTTCCGGGGAAGGCAATTAGCCTTGCGCCAAGATATCTTAATTATTTTGTGGTTTATTTAAATACAAATTTGCTATGCCACTGACACAAATGTCAAGATACATAATTATATCGCCCATAAAACTCCCCAAACGTGCAATAAATACTAGTTGATAGCAACAAGACTTCTTGATGTTTTATAGTTGATATGTGATGTCAGCTGAACCTAATGAGACATCAGGTATTGCCCTGTAAAATAACATGTGATCAAGAAAGGCAAAACTTTTATTTTAAGTACTATTCAATCCTATGTAGAAGTGTACACAATTTCAATAAGATCAGCGTAGTCGTTTTTGAGATATTATGAAACTGACTTCGGAAATAGAGCTTTGGCAAAATCGCGATGGAGGTTTTTTAGTAGGAATAAAACGAAGAAGAAATGGCTTGAATTCATGTCGAATCCGCAACTTCACCTCCATACAACATTAAAATAAAATGTTCAAAATACAAAGCGAAAAAGGTGAGCGAGAGAGCCAGGATGCTATATTGAAGCGACTCTATAATTTTGCGACGCTCCCCGCCAGCCGAACGTAATGAACGAACTTTTGGAGACCCCCTTTCTCATAAATGATTACCTTGTACGAAACTTTCGGATGTGACATGTTGTACTATTAGATATAAAAATCGAAATGTACTTTTTGAAAATTTTCCTCTTAAAAATTATACTGAAAAATTAAGAAGGAAGTTACATAAGCGTGAAGGTGTGTAATAATGTAGAAATTAGTAACATTCCGTTGCTTACCTTTAGCACCAGTTTATCTGTACGAAGAAAAATTGCATACAGTGTCATATAAAACAACGTACTTTAATTCAAGCATATGTAAAAGGATAAATAACAGAGTGGCGTCTAATACTGAGATGCTTGTTTGTCATTCACTAAATTCGACCATATGTTCAATAAAAATTACTCTAACACCATAGAATTGAATGACCCTTCCAACCGGCTCATATCTTTATTGAAAACATAAAACCTCGACTAGTAAAGTATATTAGACCTCACAACAATAGTTTTAACAATATTCAAATGATTTTATTACTGCAACTGCATACCTTTCATTTCTGCAAATAATGTCGCCTACACCAATATCAATCAACTATAATTAAGGTGGAGATGGTATTCAATTCACCTTGACGATTTTGAATATAAGGATCGATCTTGTTGAACGAAATCATTTTCAGCTTAACTTTAGTTAGTTATAACCAAACACAGAAAATGTATTTTAAAGTAAGTTTAAAAATGTTATGCAGGATAAATAATGATAACTATTTATACCATTTAGTTCGCTATCGTCATTGCTATTTTCGCCACCGCTAACGCCGGCTATTTACAAGCTGATCAACATCAAGCATCTGGACATTATGCTGCTGAACCTTTTGATCCAAATCCACACTACACGTTCCAGTATGCAGTGCAAGATGGATCCACGGGAGATGTCAAGAATCAACATGAAGCACGTAGCGGAGATTCTGTCCAGGGCGAATATTCTCTAATTGATGCTGATGGTCACCGCAGGACAGTTCAGTATACTTCTAATCACGGAACGGGATTCAACGCGGTTGTTCGTCGTGACCCAATAGGACATGCCCCAGCTATTTCAGCTGGACAACACGGACAACCGTCGTCTTCTTATTCCGTACACTCTGCAAATGCTGCTTACTCTGGAAACGTTGGTCACGCTATTAATTACGTCCCTTCGGGAGGACACTCCGGATATACCGGCAAATCCATTGCCCATCACTAAAATATATGTTGTGTACGACATTCATTTTAAACTAACTTTTAAATAAAAATATTAATCAGTATTTTGATGTTTGAAAGTCTGATCTAAGAAGATACCTCTCGGGCAAATGGTTCATGAATAAATACTATAATGTTATTGCTACGGCTCTTCCAATCCAACAGTTATTAACCTGATCAAGCCACATTCTACGGTATGATCCAATCGCATAGACAGGATTTCAGCTTGTGGATATAAAATCCAAATCCCATCAATAGATTTATCTAAGGAAACATTTCTGTCCAGAATAGGGATTTTGAACAGGAACTTAGAATGAATAATATGCGTGATATGGGGAAGTTTTACCCGCAAAAAATGTAATGCAGGCTTGGTACACGGCTTACAGAGATACTATATAATATTTAAGAAAGTTAAAAATGGTAAATATTACTTATTACCTGGGCTACTCTGTTTTCGTCGCCGCAATAGCTGACCTATGACAATCTGCTAAAGTAAAATTTGAGAAATAAGTCTTAATAAAAATTATAAGCAAAGTCAAAATAGCTATTTTTCATTCGACGAGCCAAAAATTCAAGAATTTTTTACCAAACAACCAAAAAAATATGACCATAGACGTCATAATGTGGACAGAGCATTGGATTTTCTACGATGAGGTCTAGATATTCCGAAGATAAAGAAAAAAGACAAGTAACTCAAAAACAATGCGTGTTTTTTTTTTTTTTTTTTTTTTTAATATCATTTTTTATTTCTTCCTATTATTATAATTTACTTAATCGCTAGACAAAAATGATTAAACTCTAACTTATGTTATCTTATTTCTTAACTTACTGGTCCTTTGCGGACTCTCTAAGTTACATGAATACGCTTAAAGCATGAAAATTTGTCTTTCGACATTATGATTATTTTGTTTCCATGAATTTTTATGGAACTTAATTAGATACAAAGAAAATGAAGAACAGAAAAAACTTTGTTTTTGTTATTTTTTTTTACCTTATATCTAACTTAAATACTAAACTAATTTTTTTTTTTTTTTTTTTTTTAACCTTAACTCTATCCTAAACCTAATATCAAGACTTCGAAATGCTAAATCTATGTAAGCTTTCCGTAGTTTGTTGGGCTTTATTATTATTATTATTATTACTTCCCTTTTTTGCCAGTTTTATAAGGAAACAGGTTTTTAATTGCCACTCAGCCACCAAAATCTCTTGTGTTGCTTATTCGTGTCTTTTCGGTCTTTCTGTGCTACTGCCCTACTGAACTGCAGGCGCTCTTCATCTGTGTGCGCAACTTCTCGATTATAACATATTCGTTTATCTGTACCCGACCGACGCACGTGATAAATCAACGGTATAGCGGATTCATTTTGTATGAGGCCGTTCATGTCAAGACTAAGGAATGCTTCTGGTGGAATAAAGCCATTGCGACGTACCCCCTCATAATACGTAGTGAATGGGTAATATGCACCAAAAATTAAATGGTTCGGGGAGCTCATTGATCTCGCAAGATGCCCTCGGATCAGCTTGATCATAAGGTTATCCACTCTGTTTATATTGGCCCCATTGTACAACGCTTCATTGGGATAGTATTTTTTGTGATCGGATTCAGGAGTCCGATGTAAGTTAAGACACGTCCTGAGGCATTGTCTCTCAAAAATCCGAATCTTTTCCATTAACCTAGGTCCCACATTAAACCACACTGGACATCCATATATGATCATCGGTCTGATGAGAGCCATGTAGCATATAACTTTAACTCTGCTGTCAAGTTGACTACTATGAAACTTTTTGTCATAGCATAAGCTTTCTTTGCCCTGGCCAGCGCACCCTCCACATGTTTGTTAAAATATAGATACTGATCCAGCCAGATGCCTAAGTATTTGACTACATTTTTGGTTTCCAGTGTTTGTTGGTGTGGTCCCATAATATCTAGCTTTCGCCAGTTTTTTCTGGTGTCCCTGGTAGCTTCAGCCAGTGGTGTTCTAAAGAGGATGGTTTCACACTTCTGGATATTGATTTTGAGTTTCCAGTTGTCGCAGTATCGCTGAACATCATTGAAATCCCCTTGTAATAATCCGTTAATGATTTCAATTTTTGGAGCTGTTCTATATATTATCAGATCGTCTGCATACGCAATATCCTGATGAAGATACCTTATTAGGTCGCTAGTGTAAATATTAAAAAGGATCGGAGATAACACCGCTCCCTGTTGCAGACCGTTTTCTATATTGTAGGTAATGTTGGAGGTCACATTGCCACTTTTGACGACGAATTTCCTTTCATTCAACATGTCGTATAGTATATACAGTAGTGGTTTATGAATGCCTAGTCTCATTAGCTTGTAGTGTGGGGGTTCTCTACATCACACAGAACCAACCCACAACCCTCACCTGCAAACATGCAAAAATCGAATCTGCAATAGCATATATTCCCAAATATGCAATAAAATATTTCCCAAACCTCCAAGAGAATATAATTCAACCGAATATATTCTAATCACCACCACATGCATTTTCCCAAAATTGCGTTACTCAATTATCCATATTTCCTCAACGCAACCAAACAATCCACATTTCCCCGAAACTCGTATGCCATAGCAAACGCATATTCAATCCTCAACGGAACATCAGCAAGCATACCCAGCCGCACACATTTCTCCGAAGTTCATATGCCTTAACAAAGCGTATACCCAATCCCCAACGGAACACTACCAACCAAATAAACCGCGCACATTTCCCCGAAATTATTTCGGTTAACATTTCTATCTAAACGATACCCCTTGCTTGCACCCAAGCCATTCCAATTTCCCCCGAAAATGCATGCCCATACTCGCTCGCGTCGCCAAACCAATTCCCGGTACACCCAACCAACGAAGTCAACCCAGCCTGTACGGCCAGAATTCGTTGGAACTGAATTCCTATGCGAGCATAGCAACTCGTCCACAATTCCTCGTAATTGGCAGCGAGCCTAACTCTGCTATGACGCACCGCCACGACGCAGTGAATGAATTATTTTCATTCATGAGTCAGTCGACATCTAACCGCCGCCACGTGCGCAGCACCACCTTCCCTCTCCAGTCCGAGTCGCCCAGTTGAAACGCTTAGTCGTGTCGGTCGCTTATATGAGTCGTCCGTTGTGCCAAACGTAAGAATTGTTAAGAACCATTGTCCGCGCTTCACTACCTTTATTTCTTCCAATACGCATCCGCAACCGGTTCCAAACACGGTAAACAAACCACGGGCAATGACGATTACCCCCGGGTGTGACCAGTAGGATTAACTAGTGGGTCAAATGGTATGTGGAGAACTACCCAAACGGCAAAGCCTATATAAACTCGAATGTTGTGAATGCGTTGCCCTCAGGGGAAGCATAATCGAAGTGCCTTAAAACACATTTATACGCGCGAAACCGAATTTGTAGTTAGTTAAGAGGCGATTAAAAACTTTTCTAAAAGAACACCAAGTGATACCAAACTGTTTATAATCGTTAATATGTTGTATAAGCCTCATGTGTAAATGGAAAATAAATACGAAGGGGAACATTAATATCAATACCGGACAGGAGCGTTTCATTTCCCTCCCCTCTCCACCGTCGGTGAACATTCTCAGTGCTATTTACGCAGTGGCGTGTTGGGGGTCCCGTGAAACCGCGTCCGTGCCGGCGCAAGCACACCCGTCCCCCACAGTAGTATAACCCTTCTAGCCAAACCGTGTCGAAGGCCCTCTCCAAGTCAATCAAACAGGTACCTGTGCACTGTTTCAGATTTTTATTCCACTGAATGTCTGAAACCAGTTTAGCTGCGGCATGTGTGGTTTCATGACCAGCTTTAAAACCAAACTGGTTATTTGCAATAATATTATTGTCCTCAGCCCATTTAATTGTTTAGAACCTTTTCGAATACTTTACTGATACTCGGTAACAAACTGATCGATCGCAGATTTTTTGGGTTTGTTCTGTCTTTCCCTCTTTTTGGTAACGGTTGGATGATGGCCGTTTTCCAACGTACTGGATAGTGTGCGTTGTTCAGAGCGTTGTTAAACAAGACTGCATATATGCCCATTGGGATTGGAGGAAGATGTTTTAGTACGATATTCGGTACTCCATCGATTCCAACTGATATTTTGTTTCTTAATGATGCCAAGACGCCATGGATGTCTTCACTAGTGATCAAAAGGCTGTTGACGCTTTCGACAGTGATCTCGACGTTTGCCGTATTTTCGTTATTGAATTCGATAAAACCTTGGTTTTCTGCTCGCCACTGTGAAATGTCATTTCGAAGATGACGGTAATTCAGTAAAACTCTATTTTCCAAGCCATGGTTGCGGCGAATTACTTCATTTGTCTTGTACAGTTCTTGAAAGACGCCCCCTACAACATTCAATTTTTCCAAGGGATCTTCAAACACAAAAACTTCGTCATTTAGGATGGCGTTGTTTGTGTCTATGCCTATATTTGTCAGCATTCGTTGGTTTTCGTCAGTTCGTGGTATTTGGAGACACTGAATATCGTTTTCATTACTCCGTCTAAATATTTTATTAATTTGCGGAAACATACTAGGGTTGTTGGATTTTACCGCCCGAACTTTGTTGTTCCAATACAAATTTGCTGATAGCCTATAGTTGGCTTTTATCAGCTGTTGGAGATTTTTTAATCTGGACTTCAGTGATATTATCTCCTGGTCGTGCCTATCAATAAATCGTCTGTATCGTAGTTTTAGTTGCGACAGAAGTCTACTTTTTTTTCTGTGGAGTGCGTTGATTGTGGCGTTTCGGTGTATGTTCATGTTGTCCGTAGGTGTGGTTTTTGGTATTGTTTTGTACATAGTTTGTTTTATGGTTTCGTCCATTTTTTGTATGTATTTGTCGATATCATCGTTGGGTATGTTTCTGTAGGTAGGAGGGTTAATATCTTTTAAGCGAATTTCTCTTGTTAAAGTTCTCCTGAAACGCGTCCATCGCATACCCCATAGTTATAGGGTTGCGGTATCATACATTCACCGAGTTCCACAACTTCGCTTGGTGTTTTTATCACGATTGATAATGCACAATGGTCGCTGTCATACTCAATTGTGCGTAGGCCGTTTATATTTTGTCTGTTAGTATGTGTATGTTTAAGTCGTGTGTCAATAAGCATAATATCGAGGAACGATCCCCCTCTGGGAAAGAAGGATATTCTGTAGCTAGCATGTCAGCCTTATATTCAATGTGATGTTGATCTAGCCAACTAGCTAGTTGATTTCCTCTCGTGTTGGATATGCTATTTCCCCAATTTGGGTGTTTAGCATTCAAATCGCCACCTACGATGTAATAGTTCCCTTCCGAGTAAAGTTGTAAGCATTGGAAAAGAGTCTCTAGCTCCACTATAAATAGATTTTGTTGATGTGCTTCTGGTGCGTAGGCAGATATCACATACATCCCCCTACCTTGTCGGAGGGGTATGCGGATAATGCACGCTTCAAGCACCTGAAATTTGCGCATCTCACCACTATATATTACCTTATGTTGAAGTTCTTTTTTAACAAAGATTGCCGCCCCTCCTCCTTGCGTGGAGTTGGGTCGGTCTCTTCGTATAATGTCGTAGTTTGTGTGATATAGTTTATGCCTCTGATTCAGCTAACCATGCGTGTTTTATTGAGGTCATGTTCTGTTTTTCTTATAGTTATGAAGTGAGGCATGACCCAGCCCAAATGTAGCAGGCTATTTGTAGGACACCCTTTATATATATACATACGAGCAGACTGATTAAAGACATTACACCTTAAGGGTTATGCCACAGTAATTTTTTCAAAAAATCAATATTTTCAAAACTCCGTACGACATTCTCTAGACATATTCATGTAGATTAAGAAAACTTTTTTGTTTTTATTACAGGATCAAAATTCTGCAAGATATTTTGCACGCCCCGGAGCAACATGTGGTAAACTTCGTTTTATTAAAAGTATCTTTATTCCCATCCAAAAAAAAAATACCAATAAAGTGGTCGGCTTTCGGGTCTATACAGGGGTATAACCCCTTAAACAGCCAATGTTGCATGGGTAGAGGAGGAACTGTCGTGTCATTACAACGGCTTGGCACAAAAAACCAAAATAGCTTCAGAAGGAGCTAGAAGTTGAGATTCGCGAAAGCAAAGGGAAAGCTGTTATCATGATGTTATCTCTGTAAAGGTTTAGGTTACAAACTCTCCGTAACGGTTTACGTCACTCTCACACCATACTAATGGAATGATATTCGAGAGTATTTATATTAAAGGAGCCAAAATAAGAAAAAAAAAAAAAAAACAGAACATATACTTGACATACGAAGATTTTTCTGCACCTCATTCAACACATGCACTCTCATGCACTCTTGGAAGATTTGCTCTTCTTATTGCCTCAACACTATCCGTTCGTTAATTTTGTGTTTCATGAAAATACCTACGAGTTTGTTGCAATACCGAAATGCGAAATATGGGGTTTGGGTAGTGCACCTGAACCGATATCAATATAAGTGGACATAAGTAAAAATGAGGGACAAATTTATAGCCATCATTACTGAGAACAATTGTCTCAGTCGGCATAGAACAAAGCTAGTTTAAACGACCCAAGGCATCGTGACACAAATAGCCAAGCGAGAGAAAGCCGACGTGGCGTTGATCAGCGAATCATATAAAGCTCTCGATAACCATATATGGATCAGTGATGAAATCCGATCCAAGTGACGAGCGAAAAGACAACCCATCCGAGGAAGGTTCCTTCAATGAGGACGTATAGCGTTTGCGGCGATAGTGAAGAACGTGTGATTCGAACCGACGCTATGGCGCATAGAATCACTAAAATATTGAACCAATGCTCAACACAGTAGACACTGCAGTGTGTACGAATTCGCTCGTTATTCTTAAGTACACTAAACAGATGTGGGATTGATATATTAATTTCTGTGGTATACGGCTCTGATGCTTTGCTTATTCTATTTTGTTTCAGTGCTGTCCTTCACTACTTGCTTCTGTAGGTGTGTATCTTTTAGAAACGCCACTGACTTACAATACAACAACCGAAGAAAGCGTGGTGGAAATCGTCCACGAATTAAAAGGGGGGGGGGGGGGGGGGGGGGCTTAAGATCACAGTGCTAACAATCCGGTGGCCTGATAGAAAGTTCAAGGAGATGACGTGGCTTTGAAGAACACCTTGACAACATAAAAAAGCTAAGAGACGTCTCAAAAATGGTCATCAAGGGTAGCAAGGCTAGACGCTTCAAAAACATATATGCGAAAGCAGATATAAATCCGATTACAAAGTGTTCATGGCAAAATTGAGGGACATAAGGCCCCACGCATAACTGGTCACAATATATTGTGCTCAATAATAGAACCTCCCTTTCCTCGGAAACCCAACATGAAGTGGAATGTTGTAGTAAGATCGAGCACCGAGACCACCCCAGTGTAGTGCTCTAAAAAGCCCTATCACCTTTTTCCCCCCTCCCTACATCCAAATCCCAGCAATATTATCCAAAAACCCAAAATCCTGTCAAAATCCGAATTAACCCAAACATGATCCAAAATTCGCAATAAACGAATCAAACATTCGTTTATCGCCTAACATTTGCCCCACGGCATAATTAAATGCAAAATCCTAAATTAAAATCAAATTCACAATAAACGAATCTAATATTCATTTATCGTTCTACACTTGCCCCAC
The DNA here is from genome assembly GCA_963931805.1 of Microdon myrmicae. Classification (NCBI taxonomy): domain Eukaryota; kingdom Metazoa; phylum Arthropoda; class Insecta; order Diptera; family Syrphidae; genus Microdon; species Microdon myrmicae. The sequence goes on along the minus strand of OZ007499.1, from coordinate 111,798,211 downwards.
GGCATCAATCGAAAACCAAAATTCAGAGATCGTTATCTCTATCTGAAAATTTCCATTCCAGAAAAACAAATACAAAACCAAAATCCAGATACATTCCCACATCTGCGAAATTGTTTGGTAAGAATTCAAGAAATTGAATTCTTATCTAAAATAAACACTGAGCATCTCCCTCAGGATACCCAAAACTCGAGATTGTTGTATGAAAATGTGTATTTTCGGGACACAAAACTGGATTTGTTTTCCTTTACAAAGGAACTGTAAACTGATCTCCGGGCCGCAGGGCGTGATCTGCGTTTACTACCGCACCCAAGACCTACCGGTCTTGTACGATTTCTTTCCCACCATCCCTCTATACAAGTAGTTAGAGAACACCTGGACTAACACTGTCCACACTATCCTTGGATACCCTCACTTTTCTTTTCAGATATCGCGAGACCGAGCCCAACATGCTCACGGATGTGGGTGATTCTGGTTATCACAAGATGACCAGAAGTCAGAGACAAAATGAAGGACACATCTGTCCTTGTCTCGGTAAAGTCGGCACTCTCGCCACCCATTTTTTTTATCTCCGGGCCGCAGTAGAATATCGAGCAGTGTCCCTGAAGGAAGTGCCCAGGAGAACTCTTTATAAAAGGAATAAACACTGGTGAAAAACGAGCCTTTCATTTATCTAACAACGGGAGAAGGAGGACATCAAAGAAAAGTGAGACTTTTTAATAGATTTGTTGAGCTGACAAGTGGTGAGTAGAGCTGTGGTACCCCCACAAAGACAGTCTTGTAGATTAGGACTATCACCTGGCCCCCACGGAAACTAACGGTGACGAGGACTGAGGCCAAACTAGGGACGTTGCTCTTCCCTCAGGATCTGAGGAAGCACGACGACGACTCCTTTATAGGACGGTTTTCGTAGGAGCGGTCTATTAAAGAGATCCCACATCATTTTCAGGATAAAGAGATTCGCTTCCTGAAACTAAAGCCCTACAGAACCTAACACCAGCACTCTCGCTAGAAAGAAAGGCAGAATCCGTGCAACGGATACTTGACAAAACTGCTCAAAGGCTCGACAGGATTGCAAACAGAGCTATCAAAGCTGTGCTTCAAACGAAACTAGAGGTATCCCGAGCTGCGATTCACAAATACCTAGAAGAAGAAATATGTCCTGACCAATGGAAGGTGTAGTACTGAGTACTTAGTAATTCTACTGCCCCATATGCCTCCTGGATACATTGGGGAAAAGCTGGAGAAGATACTTTACGGTAGATTATTCGTCATAGCGCAAAATGATGGAGCATGGTCGGATCGCCGATATGGCTTCAGGAAGTTTCAACCGATCATCGATGCCATCAAAGCCGTGGTCGATATGAGAATCGAAGCAACAAAACGAAGATGATGGAAAGGAGGAACAAAAAATACTATTCATACGTAACACTCGACATACAAAATGCATTTACCTTGGCCAATTGGTTGTCCATCAGAATAGGCTTTAGTCGAATGGGCACTCCGCCCTATCTCCTAAAAATCGCTATAGCTAATTCACCAACAGAAACCTGATGAACGATATAGACGAAGGAATAAAATCCTATGACGTGTAGGCACGTGTTACCCAATGGTCAGTTCTTGGTCTATTCCTATGGAATACTATGTACGTTGGAGTTTCACAAACAAAATCACCACAAGGAGTGGAAATTATTTAGATTCGCAGACGATATCGCGGTTGTAACAATTGTGAAGTGGAAGCCGCCACTAATCAAGCAATTCGACTAATTAAAACTTGACAACAAACGGTCGAACTGGAAGTGGGTGACCACAAAAACGGAGGAAGACCCAATAACTAGTTGAAAGCGCACGGAATAAGCTAGCTTCAATATCAGAAATCAGGCCACATCATATCAGTGTAGCGATCCTAAATCGCTACTCCTATCTAAATCCCCAATAACATCAACAATCCTATAGACAACCCCATACCGAAAAACCCCAATTTCATATCAAATTAATGAGCGATAAATTAAACAAAAGTTAATTATCGCACATTGATTCAAATTCCACATAACACATCTAAATCCCATATTGAGTCGCATGTACAACGAGTTTAACCAAAAGTTAATTCATCATACATTGACTCAATCATCAACATCATGAAATGCTAAATTCAAAACGCATTTCATGATTCCCTTTCCAGAATCTATTCAACAAAAACCTTTAAAAAATTCCCGGAACAAAATTCCAATCGAAGCACGCCAAGCCTTGCGTACGCTTCTTGGAATTTTGACATTAAAATATTTGACAAAAGTCAACTCCAAAATCTATAAAAGGGGAGTGCATTTCAATTTCATGATCAGTAGATCACCAGAGGCCGAACCTCTGGCCAACCAAATAACAATAACATCAGCAGTCTCTTTTCAAACCCCAAACCGCTGGCCAAATGTCCGGTCAACAATATCGAAAACTTAAATAAGATCAATCTTTTTACATTTACAAAACGCTTCTCGGCCTTTTATTTTTACACACGTAAACCTCCGCGCTCTTCTCTCGGGTCTACCGTCAAAGCACGGCGCGGAGTGTAACATCAGGGAAGCTGTAAAGTACCTGGTTGTTATGCCTGGCAACCGACTAACATTTAGGTCTCGTAAAGAGTATGCAAGTAAAAGCCGTAGGCGTACAAGTAGCCCTATCCGGAATCCTGCTAAATATTGGTGGACCCGGTTGTAGTAAGAAAATTGTGCTATCAACGCTTGTCATGTCAACATTAATCTACGTGCGCCAGTGTGGGCAGAAGGTCTACAAACAAAGCAATTGAAACAAATGATAACAGCAACACCGGGGGTTTGTGAATTAAAAACGAATTGCGGTTTCAGGACGATTTCCGATGAAGCAGCGTTTGTCATAGCCGGATAACTCCCTATAGATATCCTATCTTAAGACATGCTTCGGATCTATAAACCACGAATCACGAGAGATGAAGTGCCTGTTGAAGTAACGAGAATAAATCTAGCAAGAAGACCATTTGGTAGGCCACATAGAACACGAGTTTAGAAGGAAGACGGATTCGAAACCGTCACATCCTTGGCAGCCTGAATAAGCCACCCAGGTGGAAACTGCAGTTACCAACTTAGGCAGTTTTAGTCAGGGAATGGTGGGTATCGAAAATATCTATATCATTTTGGACGCAACAGTTCATCTCTCTCTCCCCACAATACGAAGAGCGAGAGGAGGGTGTTGAACAAGTTATTTTTGCATGCAGTCTCTTCGTCCAATAAGAAAATAACCTAGCAGGGCCAAAACACCTCGTAGACTACATGACGCGTTCAGAAGAGTGCTGAATCGAGAACTGCCCTCTTATAACCCTAGTGCAGAACAAGTTACGCACACTCGAAAAAGCAAAACGAGGAAGTAATGGGAGACCGACCTAAACGGTTAACCAGTCTCGCGAAGAAAGTCCTGTGAGAGAGTCGCGGGATATGGAGGGGTGTGTTTTAGTACGTAGGCACAGCTTTGTTACGAATTGTACAACTCGGCTCAGAACCATAGTATATTTGGAAGATTGCACATCCTTTGCGTAATAAAAAAAAAGCGTAAAAGAAGTCTTCAAATTATTCAACCGGGAACTCAGTAATGTAAATATAATTAACTCGGTATTTTATTTTGTTTTTATTTTTACCAGATAATTGAAGGATCATCCTGACCGGGCGCCATTTACCCAATTTTTTTGATTTTTTTTTTGATTACCCCTTGTATAGGGTGGCGCAATATTAATCATCCAATTTTGTTTTTGAATTACTTTTTTACTAAATAAAAAAAAAAGAAGATCTTGAGTGAGGGAAATCTTTATTTGGACCTTTACAATTTTTTCTGATAAGTTGAAAAGATGATATCCGTGCCCGCCCCCAGTGTTGATACACATTTGTACCCGTTTTATCGCATTTTCTATGATTTTCTGAAAGATTTCCGGTGATAACTGTTCGCATTTCTGTCGAATATTCTCGTCAAGGGTTGCGATTGTCTTAGGCTTGTTGGCATGAACCGTCGACATCAAGTAGCCCCAAAGAAAAACGTCTGGCATGGTTAAATCGGGGGATCTTGCTGTCCATGCCGAATCCCCAAAACGGGAGATTACGGGACCATTGTGGCTCGTGCTGTGTGTGCGGTTACACCGTCTTGTTGAAACCACATGTTCACCAAGCCGAGCTCATCCAATTCCGGCAGTAAGAAATCGTTTATCATGGCACTGTAGCATTCGCCAGTAGCAGTGACCGCATTGCCGATGGCCTCCTCAAAAAAAAACGGCCCAATCACTCCTCCCGCGCGAACGTCGCACCTCACAGTGGCTTTGAGTGGATGTAATGGCTCTTCGTGCATCACATGCAGATTTTGAGTGCCCCAAAAACGAAGATTTTGCTTATTGACGTAACCACTTATGTGGAAATACGCCCGTCGCTCATGATGATTTTCGACACAAAATTGCCCTCTTCGTTATTGAGATTAATGATGGCTGGACAGTAATTCACACGCCCTCCGTTGCTTATTTATTTGTATTCTGCAGCTGTCTAGTTCACAAATATCAAATATGATTGACGTACGATGCCATTTGCAAAAATTTTAACATCGTCCGATAGGGTGATTAATTTTGCGCCACTCTGTAGTATTGCAAACATTTAGTCGTCATTATTGTCGTTGTTTTAATTTTTTATTGGATAACCGATAGCGTTAGCAATCGAACTATAAGGAAAGTGAGAGTAGACCAAAACCCAGGAGAGAATTACATTAGCCGGCATTTATTCCAATGGTAAGACAAATTGTGAAGATCAAAAAGGTAATTGAAAAGCAAAGGCGTATAAATCATCTGGTATGGAAAATAGTCCAAACGATTAAAGGAGTTTACGATAAAGAAAACCTAATCTGAAACAATTAATCCGAAAAAGAAAATCTCACAAACCATATAATATAATAAAAAGACACCAATCCATAATATATTAAAGAGACACAGTGCCATTCAAGAACCAAATAACAAGTCCGGAATCGTCTAAAAAGGTCGGAAAAAAAATTAAAAAAACTAATAGCCTAAGGTCCCAAAAGAAAAGACTGCCTTGCATTAAAATAAACTGTCACATCTAGTAGCTATGATAATAACTAAAAGTGGAGAAAAGGCATATGCGGATGTGCTGAAGTTCATGAATTCCAAGTCCGAACTAAATAACCTCGGAAATGTGGAGAATAATGTTTGCAATATAGGAAAGGGAGAACTTCTGCTAGGACTGAAACACTGAAAGAAAAAGTGCAATAAACGTCCTCAGAAAGGAACGAGTGTGAAAACAGTCACTCAGGAAACAATAATCAAGTGCCGAGACCAGGATAAGGTCGCCACTGTCGAGAAACTTCTCATAGCGATCTTCACACACTAATATCTTAAGAAAGTAGCCCGATGGCCCACTGGTAGCCATGATCAGCCCACCAGGAAAAGGGGCTGAGATCTTTAAAGCTACACGTTTTCTGTAGGTAAGAGATATACTGCGAGGACAGTCCTCTCTGAAATTTCAATGTAATGTGGTCGTCGAGAGATTAAATTCCGACGAACAATTATGAATCAAGATGTTTTTGCATTCTCGACCACCTTCGCGTACACTGCAGCTGATTTCGATGTGCACGAGCAGCACTGATGTTCTCACAAGCGCTATCTACTTAATTTCTTCAAATTGTTTGACCAGTTTTTCCAAATACCCTCTCAGTTGGCTAATTATGTGAAGTGCATTTTTATTTGAACCCATATTTACGTATTATCGATAACTGTAGTTATTAACTTTCCCGTATTTGAAAGTACCAAAGACAGATTTGTGGGGTAGAAGTATGTGCACCGGCGTACGGCGCTGATTAACTTCCTATCCCCATCATTCACTAAATGTTCCACCGAATACAACGCACAAACACGAACCTCAGCAACGCACCGCCCTCCAGGAGGAAAATTAAATACCGATGAAAGGAATCACACTGCACATAGTTTCTGAATTATTTTTATTGTTCACTTGTTGTAATTTGGTTTGTTTGTTGTTTTGATTTAGCAATACATGAACGTAATTATGGTATAATGAAGCCAATTATGGATATAATTAATTTAGAGCAATTATTAAAACATGATCAAAGTTGCAAATTTATAGTTAATTGTATAGAAAATAGATAAATTGTTTATTGTTTGTCTCTTACATTTTTGTATGATTTATACGTTTTCCAAAAACTATTGAACACTTCGTATGAACTTAAGGATAAATAAACTAAAACTTCCTAGAGTTGAAAAATAAAACACACACAACTCACGGGGGTGCGAACTCCGACGCACCCCTCGATGGTAAAAGGGTGGCCCATCGTATCTACGCGTACCGAGCGCAAAGGTAGCGTAGTGGAGACCCGACCGACTTGGTCTGGTGATGGAATGAGACTCAAACGATATCCTCTCTAATAAGGATATCGTTTTTTACCTACCACCAGGGAAACGTAAAGTCTCTCTTGGTGGTATAGGAAACCAGATCTTGTAATACAGTTCGTGGTGGTATGTGTGGGATCGTTGAGATCAATGCTATTCACACGTGCAGTGGAACAGCGAAACAGGGAGGCGGCAAAGCCAAAAGGAAAGGCGACCAAATGGTTCGCTCTTTAATGAGGGTCATGTTTATACGATGCCTCGTCGCTATTTTCGACGTTAGGAGAAAAAGGTGCTAAAAGCAAATTGGATGTTTATGGCATCTCTGGCTGCAATAGAAACCGGATTCATATTTGCATTAGGAAATGCTGGAGAATTTGGTTTCAGCGTCTATTGCGCTAATTATATGCAGCTGCTTGGGTTGTTTGTTGGTAAGACAAACAAAAAAGGTTGCCAGGCAATGTATATGAAAAGGTATATGGCGCGGCTAGGAAAATAGACGGCGCGATATTTATGGAATTTGTCTGGTACCGAATTGGTTCAGAATACCAAATAAGCAAACAAAGAAATCTTATGAAAAATTGTATGCGAAGGGATGCATGAAGGTAAGTTTTCTTTATAGGGATTTTAGGGTTATAATAATTGGGTCTGTTTGATGCGTGAAGCATCTAAGATGCTAATGCGAATTGCATTAGCGAAAGCTGGTGCAGACCCGGGTTATGGTTATGGGGGTTTTTTTCAGGAAGGCGAGCCGTGGGATCTGGCGGAATCGCCACAGTACTCCCCTCCCAGTGACGTAGTCACGAAAAAAAAGGTAGGGGCGAGGGAATGCTCGATGGTGGGTGCTGTAATGATAGGGAGGTTGCTTCGGAATGCGCTGTGGTAATGTTACGGGACTGTCGTGGTGACCAGTTCCTGGTTATTGTTTGGGCCTTTATCGATAAGATGGACACAGTTGTTACCGCTTGATGCCATCAAGGGCAAATGTGTGCGGCGTGGTCCATCGGCCTGTTATGGGTCTCGTGGACCAACAGGCTTATCGTCCGAATAGGTCGGAACCCATCGGAAATCCGCTCACATCCGCAGTGACGAAATGGCGTATGCGAGATGGAGGGGAACTTATCCCAGGGTAATTCCCATCCGCAGTGACAGGTTGCCGTGTGCGGTTGGAAAGGGACCAAGTCCAGAGCCGGTGTCTTTTGTCCATACTTTTGTATGGCGTATTGTTTGCCGCTGGGACTGGTAAAGGAGGGCGGGCCCTCAATTGCACGTTTTACCTATCGAGGGAGGACCGGTACATTGGTGCCAATGTAGCGGTAGCTACGACCTCGATCGAATGGAAACTTGCTGTGAGGTGCCGGCCTTGGCTTTTGTTAAAAAAAAATAGGGCATTTTGGTTAGGGGGCTCCTGGTGGGTGGTTGATTGTGTCCAACCCCAGGGCGCCCTAGGGTTATTAGATGTGCGTTCCGAAGTTTTATGCACCTAGGTATTTGAGGCGGCGTAGAGGGGCGTGTATAGCCTTTAGTTGCCGCTAAAGGGGAACTATAGCGTTTGAAATCGCCAAAGAACCATGGTGACTAAAGATTGGGGTTGCCAGGCATAATGTCTCAGTCCGGTGGTATCGGTTTGATTTGTGGACCGGTGTAGCTGAGACATTTGGGAGACGTTAGGAGATCTAAGGACGAAGGTCCTGAAGTTTAAATAAAGAGGCAAAACCAGGTCTCCTGTTGGGTGCTGCTACGCGTAGTAGCTGTGTTACGAGGGAAGCTGGCTTGCTGAAATCGGGTAGAAAGTCGAGGAGGGTTGCATGGGGTTGCGTGAAGGCTATGGTTGGTGAGCGTGAGTGTTGCTACTCGTAGTAGCCGTTGTTAGTTAAGGAGCTGGTTTGTGGAAGATGGGTGTTAGGTGGTGTGAAGCCGAAGGACGTTGAAAATGAGTCGAAGAAGTGTGGTGACGTCGAATAGGAGGAGTCAAGTGAAGCCAAAAGGTTGAAAATAATGTCAATGGGGTCGGTGGGGTGAAAAATGTCGAAACAGGGTATGGAGTCTATGGTGAAGTCGGGTGTGTGTGATGGCATTATGCGCCAATATCTTAGGAAGAGGTGGATAGATTGGATGTAGTCGAAATGGAGTCCAAAAAGGTCGAGTAGTGTTGAGGAAAAAAAAAATAATGTCGACCGAGTTGAAGGAAGTCGTGTGCGTACTGGAAAGGGTTGTATATTGCGCTGTACCCAGAAGGGGTTTACAATAATTATTATTATTACATATTGCGCTGTACCCAGAAGGGGTTTACAATAATAATTATTATTATTATTATTATAATTTTTTTCGTGGTAGGGGTACATTGTTTTTTTGTTTTATTTCATTGTTAATGCTAATACAAAGTAAAAATTATGTTAAAGACGGAGAAGAACATAATGCTGCGTAATTAGGATATAAGGTACTCTCAGGGGAAATCAAAAATTAATCAGTACATAAATAACTCTTGGTCTTATGTTACTCATTTAGATGAATAATTATGTATATGTGGATACATATGTAAGATTCCATTTTTATATTAAAACTAAACAAGGTGGTATTTTAATATATACTTCCCCTCAATTGTTTATGATTTCTTTTAACTTGGTTAAGTTGTCTAAGAATTGATTGTATGTATGTATCTTTATATAAGTGATGTATATGTTTAGTAGAAGAACAAAAAAATGATAATAATAATAGAAGTTCCTTTGCATATTTATTATAAGGAAGATCTATGTGGAATACGTGCTGTTGGATATTTCCAATTGTTCATGTTGGTTTGTACATTTCAAAAGAAAATAAAAGAAACGCACTCATACAAACGAATATATTTCCGGACATATATCCATCTATACGAATGCCGATATCTTTTATAAATAAATTAAAGAGGTTTTAACCAACGAGAACTGTATGTGAAAATTTGCACTTCAAATCACTAATTAATTTCTGCATAAAAAACAAGCTTAATAATTATATCTATGTTTCCTTGTATTGGATATAACCCACTATTTAATTTTTAAAAGTATTATTGAAATTTTTAAATTTTGATTTCGCTCAGAAGGAGCTTACAATAAAAATGAAACTAATGAACAAAAAAAAAGGCAAACCTGTGATGCGATGTTGTTGGATAAAGTGTTGAGTCAGGTGGTGTCGCTGGGACGTTGGAGCGATGCTTTCCGGTTCATTGTCGTCTACATTTGTTGCTCCAAATTTCCGTTCCAGTCATTTGGTAAGACGGACAAAGTAAAATTTTGCTCCAGTTGCTGGTAATGCGCCTTTCGGTTTTGTTTCCAGCCATCCGGTAATATTAACGTTGTAGCCTTCTTCGAGGAAGCTGTTGGCATAAAATTCCATACTGGTCAAAATGTCACCAAGGGGTATTATACACGCGTTTAGTCTGTGTGTCGTTAGTGGCGTGTCTTGTTTACGTTGGTGATGTTGAGCATGTGTCCTGTGCTGCTGTTCGGTGATACAGGTGGCTACGCTGCATCGCTGGGACGTCGTTGGCAAAGCGATGTTGGGTAGTGGGTATCCTTTTAATTGTCTTCTGTTAATTGTGTATTAATTCGAAGGCATCTGATTGGCTTAGTCCCGACAACTCTTTCACTTGAAAGGCTGGTGAATACAAAAAAAAAAAGAAGGAAGGATACTTATCTGGAGTCCTTGGCCGTTGTTCCTAGCCAGGTGGTGTCTGCCGCCGGTGTGTGATGGTGTTTAAACGGCTGCTCCCGGTGATGTTGTTTTTTTAATTTTTTGCACTTTTGCACCGTTTAAATAAAAAAAGAAAAAAAAACCGATTACCGCCATGAAGTCACTGTCCATTGGTCAGAAGGCGCGATTGCTCCGACTCGGAGTCACCAATGTGGGGTAGAAGTATGTGCACCGGCGTACGGCGCTGATTAACTTCCTATCCCCATCATTCACTAAATGTTCCACCGAATACAACGCACAAACACGAACCTCAGCAACGCACCGCCCTCCAGGAGGAAAATTAAATACCGATGAAAGGAATCACACTGCACATAGTTTCTGAATTATTTTTATTGTTCACTTGTTGTAATTTGGTTTGTTTGTTGTTTTGATTTAGCAATACATGAACGTAATTATGGTATAATGAAGCCAATTATGGATATAATTAATTTAGAGCAATTATTAAAACATGATCAAAGTTGCAAATTTATAGTTAATTGTATAGAAAATAGATAAATTGTTTATTGTTTGTCTCTTACATTTTTGTATGATTTATACGTTTTCCAAAAACTATTGAACACTTCGTATGAACTTAAGGATAAATAAACTAAAACTTCCTAGAGTTGAAAAATAAAACACACACAACTCACGGGGGTGCGAACTCCGACGCACCCCTCGATGGTAAAAGGGTGGCCCATCGTATCTACGCGTACCGAGCGCAAAGGTAGCGTAGTGGAGACCCGACCGACTTGGTCTGGTGATGGAATGAGACTCAAACGATATCCTCTCTAATAAGGATATCGTTTTTTACCTACCACCAGGGAAACGTAAAGTCTCTCTTGGTGGTATAGGAAACCAGATCTTGTAATACAGTTCGTGGTGGTATGTGTGGGATCGTTGAGATCAATGCTATTCACACGTGCAGTGGAACAGCGAAACAGGGAGGCGGCAAAGACAAAAGGAAAGGCGACCAAATGGTTCGCTCTTTAATGAGGGTCATGTTTATACGATGCCTCGTCGCTATTTTCGACGTTAGGAGAAAAAGGTGCTAAAAGCAAATTGGATGTTTATGGCATCTCTGGCTGCAATAGAAACCGGGTTCATATTTGCATTAGGAAATGCTGGAGAATTTGGTTTCAGCGTCTATTGCGCTAATTATATGCAGCTGCTTGGGTTGTTTGTTGGTAAGACAAACAAAAAAGGTTGCCAGGCAATGTATATGAAAAGGTATATGGCGCGGCTAGGAAAATAGACGGCGCGATATTTATGGAATTTGTCTGGTACCGAATTGGTTCAGAATACCAAATAAGCAAACAAAGAAATCTTATGAAAAATTGTATGCGAAGGGATGCATGAAGGTAAGTTTTCTTTATAGGGATTTTAGGGTTATAATAATTGGGTCTGTTTGATGCGTGAAGCATCTAAGATGCTAATGCGAATTGCATTAGCGAAAGCTGGTGCAGACCCGGGTTATGGTTATGGGGGTTTTTTTCAGGAAGGCGAGCCGTGGGATCTGGCGGAATCGCCACAGATTTGATTAATATCCATTAGGTGAGGAGTTCCGCGGGGAGTGATGACAATATGTTGGGGAGAGCTGGTTTTGGCCGGTAAAAAATCGGCATAAGTCTGGATAGGTCCTGAGGTATCCTTTGAAAATCCTCACCTTCATATCGAAAAAAGCAAGTTAGTTTTTGCCATCCTATTTTATGGCACAAAGACGTAAAATGAACATAATCATAGCAGGTCGCTCTGCCTTTCCTATAACAACTCAAAAACGCGTTAAATAAGTTTTACTAATGAATAACAGGGATGGCTTATTCAAATGGTTTGGAACTGATACTATTGTATGTCCTTATATTACTAATACTGCTGAAATCAAATGTGTGAACCGGGAAGATACTCCAACTAAAAATGACACCACATGAAAGTTTGGCAAAAAAAACTTACAAAACGGATCGGCGTCTGTCGGTTATGAGGATATATTGTATGAGTAATATAGCAATTGATCGATTCCTACATAAATCACAATATTGTTGATCATATAGAAACAACATTTTGAAAAATTCCGCATGTTAAGAATTTAATATGGAAGTAGTTGCATAAAAGTGAAGAATGGATAATATTCGATCGCTTACCTTTAGTTCCTCTAGGTTAATGAGTGTCAATAAAAATAAAAATAACAGGGTGTCATATAATACCGAGATACTTAATTGTCCTCCACTAAATTCGATCATATGTTCAATAAAAATTACTCGAAGATCATAAAACTTCATTGTATTTTGATTTGTAATTATTTTTTCTTAGTATGATCAAACACAAACTTTTAGTAATAAAATATAAATCAATTTTACTTAATTCAATTAGCTTAACTACATACCTTTCACTACAAATACTGTCATCTACAACAATATCAGTCAACTCTATTTAAGGTGGAAATGGTATTCGATCCAGCTTAGCAATTTTGAATATAAGGCTCGATCTTGTTGAACGAAATCATTGTCAGCTCAACTTCAGCTAAATAAACCTAAGACCAGAAAATGTTTTTCAAGGTAGATAAAAAAGAGTTATACAAAATAAATTTGTTTAACTATGTTAAATATTTTAGCTCGCTATCGTGACTGCCATTTTCACCACCGCTAACGCCGGCTATTTACAAGCTGATCAACATCAAGCATCTGGACATTATGCTGCTGAACCTTTTGATCCAAATCCACACTACACGTTCCAGTATGCAGTGCAAGATGGATCCACGGGAGATGTCAAGAATCAACATGAAGCTCGTAACGGAGATTCTGTCCGGGGCGAATATTCTCTAATTGATGCTGATGGTCACCGCAGGACAGTTCAGTATACGTCTAATCACGGAACGGGATTCAACGCGGTTGTTCGTCGTGACCCAATAGGACATGCACCAGCTATTTCAGCTGGACAACACGGATAAGCTTCCTCTTCTTATTCCGTACACTCCTCAAACGCTGCTTACTCTGGAAATGTTGGTCACGCTCTTAATTATGGTCCTTCAGGAAATATCGGTCAAAGCTCACGGAGCCAAGGGCATTCCGGATATGACACCCAATCCGGTAAAACCATTGTCCATCACTAAAATAAAGGTTTTGTAGGACATTTAGTCTTAACTAGCTTTTTCAATAGAAATATTAATCAGTACTTTGGTGTTCGAAAATTTTATATAATGAGATACCTTTTGAGGCACATGGCTCACGGATGGATGGAAGGATGGGGAACTTTAGTAACAGAACTATCTAGTGGGATCGCCAAAAAAATGGATCTTTCCGAAATATTTTTAAAGAAAAGTATTGTACGAATGTTTTGAAATTTGAGGATATTTCGGGTGTAAATGATCTATGTGCAAGATTTTTTTTTGGAAAAAAATAATAAATTGTCAGAGACTATTGCGCCATTTCCTTCTGTCCTCATCTACCGCCATAGAAATCTGTCGTTCAAAACCTATTAAGACGTGGAATGTTGGTATGCTATTCTTAAAGGTATTCTTGAAGAAGTACACAAGTTGTACCATAGCATATGAGCGGATGTATTACATCCACTACGTACGAAAACAGAATAACAGATTGACAATAGATTTGCTGTAAACGAACAAAAATAAATAGTAAAATCCGTATTAGAAAGCTTCCCATGTCACATCGGTAGTTAAACATACGCTCCTTCGCTGGCATGCATCAACCGCACTACTAAATTAAACTCTTAGTTTTTAATTTATTCAACATTTAAAATTTAGCGTTTTTTTTTTGGCTTCTAAAACGTTTTCAACCAATTAACTTCTGTTACTGGATTACTGCCAAATTTGAGTAACCTGTGTGATTTAGTTCAAAGCAGTGCTGAATTAACTACTGTCCGGATAAGTTCTTGCGCGGTCTTAAATCTATGCAAGTAATTTGAGGATCATCATCATCATCGGCACTACAACCGGGATTCGGTCTTGGCCTTATTTAGCAAGTCTCGAGGCTTGTTAAATTTTCCATAATAATTTATTTATACGGACAAGGTTATTAGCCTTGCGCTATGTAATTTGAGGATACTGATATCCAAATGAATTTAAAATTTTGTAACTTTCGTCAAAGTATCCGTGGGTGGCTATGTTTAATGGCAATAATCTAATGACAGACGGTAACTGACGGAAGAAAAAGAGGCTCATGCCTCCTTATCCACGCTTTTGGTAAGGCCTGACAATCGTGGATGGTCATGGATGTACGCTATATTTCTAAATGATACTTGTATTCTAAAAGAACGACGAAGAGAAGACAACCTATACGGAACACGCGTATAAATGGGATTTCAAAATACCCATAAATGTCAAAGTACAATACGTGCGGAATAAGAGAGGGAGGATCAAGAAAGAAGGTACAGATGCACATTGATCTTGAATGTTCAGAGATTGTAATGACGAGGAATCACATAATCAGAGAGGATGATTTTTTGGGTATGTAGGAAATATAGTTTTTTTCTATATCTTTGATGGGCGTTGCAGGATAATATTTCGAAAGGTGGTATGCATTCAGTGAGTTTATTTAAGCAATAGTCGTGTAATGTTTACAAGGGTTTAGGGAGGATACGGTGTGCCTTGATTCTAATGTCTGAAATGAATAACTTGCGCTTGCTACCCGATTTTCCATTCTATCAATCATGTTCGGTATTATTCTATATGCGTGTGACTTAATGTGGGAATTAAATTCTAGTTCAGGACGAAAGTACGTCTTGCAAATGGTTTCACCGCTTCAAATATGTATTCGGCTTAATTAAAAACGAATTCTAGAGTAAAGAATGCACACGCAATCGTAGTGAAGAGCATAGCAACAAAATAGAAAAAATAAATACCAGAGCATTAACGTAGTAATCAGAACACAGATGGTGAATTGAGACATCTTTACCCAGATACCACTGTAGACTGAAGCATCGGCGCTTTGCTTCCAATACCTTCATCAGTGTCGTTACAAGCTTCTGAGATAAGGAAGTCCAGAGATAAACTAGTTCTCTATTTAGTTCTCATGGGAAACTACCTCAGTCGGAACGATATGCGAGTACACGTAATCTAATAAGAGTACAGGTAACTTAATAAAGAATCAAATTGTATCTACGAATTGTGAGGATGTTGGGCTCGGTCTCGAGATATCTGAAAAGAAAAGAAAAAAAGAGGGGGTGGGGGTATCCAAGGATTGTGTGAACAGTGTTAGTTCGGGTGTCCTATTGTGCCAAACACGGACACTCTGTTCACTCCTATCCCCATCCAACTGTCACTAAAAGTTTCGACAATGTCCCGCAACACACTGTCAGAAAACTTTTCGTAGAAAAAAAAAATTTCCATAGCGGAGAAGACAACGCCAAACACCGGACAAGTAAAAATAAAACACACTATTTGTTTTGTTTAGATTTATTTCTATATTTAAATAAAAAAAGCACTACTATTGGAATAAGTTGTTTGAATTCATGGGTTATTGTTTCCGTTTCATTTTCTTATTGGATACTAACATTTTACGGTAGCACTGCGTGAAAGTTACAATGTGAAGTCAATAAAAACACAATCTTCGAAGACTGCAGCAAATATTATATTCGGCATGGCGGTTGCTAACACTACGCTGTATATGACCGACTTCCACGCGTCTAAGCCTTTATGAAGTTAAGACTCGACTTATGATTATTATTTACGCGTCTCCGCAGTGACGGAGAGCGGAAGCGGCATGTGACCAGCGTGGTCAACGGATGGAAAACGACTCCACGATACTCAATCGTTTGGGGTGAGTTTTCCCGAGAGAGAAAGTGTTTCTCTCGTGGTGAAAACAAGGAAGAAAGACTTGGCAATGTATGTGCATGTGTGAGTGAAGATTACATTGGTTTTTTTCATACACAGGGCCATGGGAATGAACCTGAAACAAAGAAAGGAAAAAGGGATCGTGGAGATTTTTGTTTATATGAGAAGGTTACTGGGAAACGAATCCAAAACTATGTAGGATAAAAGGAATTTATGACCTGCGAGTTCAACTGAGTAAACAAATTGCAACTCATTAGATGGTAGGTGCATTTGGGATACTAGAATGATTGAATTGTTTGCGTATCGCCAGAAAGCCTGATGAAGGATAGCGGTCTTTTGTTTACTCATGGTTCGAGTTAGTGAAATAGTCTCAACGTGGATGGGGCTAATTACATGCATCTAGTGTTGTATAATATGCGAACCGATGAATTTTATTACAGGGAATTTATGATAAGGTAAGAAAGAACTGTGGCGGTTCTTGTGAACGCCACTACTTACCTGCTCATCTACCACCAGGTAACCCCTCTTCATAAACGGCATTTTTCAACCAAGCGTGTGCTCACCTGCATTGGTAATTCCTATAACCAAAAAAAACCTGTAAAGCACAATGTCTGCTGATACGAAAAATTATATCAGCAATAACAGACATTCCCTACATGGGCATATAGAAACCTGAAAAGCATGACTTACCTGCCCATGCGACTAACCATCGCTGCAATGCTTAACTGCGCTGAAGTAGAACACCATCAGCAACACAAGCGTTTCTATCATCATCATCATCATCATCGACACTACAACCGGGAACCGGTCTTGGCCTTATTTAGCAAGTCCTGAGGCTGGTTAAATTTTCCATAATAATTTGTTCTTTTTTTCGGGCAAGGTCATTAGTCTTGCGCCAAAGCGTTTCTATAGGAAGGGCAAATTGGTCGCACATCTAGCAACCAACATGGCATTAGTTCCTACCAACGAAATGTCTCCTAAGAAGTCGGCTACAAAGCCACTAGAGATATTTCTTCCTTTTGGTGCTTTCATGCAATGCCCACATCGGTCGCTAAATCAAGTTACACGAAATGGAACGTCGCACCTGGCAGCAAAAAGGCATAGAGAACTCGCCAGTGTAAATACACATACGACGGTTCGACCTCTGTTTATGCCAACAACAACATGCGCACGATCAGCAATGATGCTACACGTAGTCGCTGATCGTGTAAACATTATAACCCTTTTCAGAACGACTCGCCCCAGCTGCGAATGTGTTTATTTTTATTCTGATTCAAGTCTATCGTTCGTATGCTGGGCGACACACGCGATGAGCACCAAAAGGGATCATCGTGTGTGTGTTTCAACCCTTCTATGGTAGAGTAAATGCGAAAAGGAAAATTACCAAATATGGTCATCGAGGCGATGGATAGAATCTTGGTATTCTGTCGCTTCGGTGGCGATAATCAATCGTTTCTTGGATTCCGTGAGGGCAATTCGTGCCCTCACGTTAATTAGACAATCGTCGCGGATACGGTGTAGAGCAGGGCGCTTCAAAACGACGTGAATAAAAATCTCTCATGGGATGTCCCAAGAGATCGCGGTAAACGTGTGCGGACTCAACAAGTTCTGTGTAAAATTGGCGTGAACTTCCTTTCAAATTAAAATGTAAAATCAAACCATATTTTGGAGCAAATATAAACTAGATAGAAACTAAGTGCGTGCGTATGTAAAATCAAACTATATTTTGAAGCAAATACGAGGGTTGCCTTTTATATTTCGGGATTAGAGAACAAAAACAAATATTGATCATCGAAAATCACTTTATTGTTTTTCAAAATATTCCCCATGAAGATCTATACACTTTTGCATGCGTTTGAACCAATTGTCGAAGCACTTTTGCCACCCTGATTGAGGTATCTCCAACACATGCATTCTGAATGCAGCAACCGCTTCTTCAGGTGTCGAAAAACGTTGACCTCTCAGTTTGTTTTTTACGAACGGGAATAAAAAGAAGTCATTCGGTGCCAAGTCAGGACTATACGGCGGATGACCCATCAAATCGATGTTTTGGGTGCTCAAAAATGCAGTCGTCGCCGCCGATGTGTGAGAGCTCGCATTGTCGTGGTGAAGAGTGATCCGTCTTCGGCGGTTGGTTTTCCTGATTTCTTGGAAGACAACAGCCAAACAAATGGTTGTGTACCACTCAGAATTGACTGTTCTGCGTTGTTCTAGTGGTACGGTTGCGACAAGTCCAGTTTTTCCGAAAAAACAGGCGACCATTTGCTTGGAAGTGCTTCGTGCGCGAACAACTTTTGTTGGATTTGGCTCATCTTGAAACACCCAGACAGTCGACTGCTGTTTACTTTCGGGCTCATACGCGTAAATCCACGATTCATCACCTGTCACGATGCCATAGACGTGTTTCGAAGCACCGCGACCGTATTTTTTGAGCATTTCTTTCGACCAATTGACACGAGCCTTTTTTTGGCAATTGACAAATTGTGTGGAATCCAACGCGAACAAATTTTTTTGACAGTCAAATGTTTATGCAATATTGAATGTATGCTGGTCCCACTAACGCCTAAGGTTGTCTCAATCTCACGATAGGTCACATGACGATCTTCCAATATCAGTTCGCGCACAGCATCAATGGTTTTCGGAACAACAACTGATTTTGGACGACCTTCACGAAATTCATCTTGGAGTGAACTACGACCAAGATTGAATTCACCATACCATCGATAAACACTGGTCCTTGATGGAGCTTCATCGCCAAAAATTGAATTAAGTTCATCCATGCGCTGTTGCTGAGTTAATCCACGCCGAAAGTTGTAAAAAATAATCGCACGAAAATGTTGACGATTTAATTCCATTTTTGGGCCGAGATGAATCTTTTGAGTTACTGTAAACAACACAAATAGCGCTCGTATGTCAAAACGTTCTGAGTGCGTATAACCTCAAAAATGTCCAACTTTACGACAGAGCTGTCAATTGCCGGATTGCAACATTAGGGTTGCCAAATCCCGAAACATAAGAGGCAACCCTCGTATAATCAATATAAACTAAGAGTGAGTGTTTATAAAATCAAACCATATTTTGGAGCAAATATAAACTAGATAGAAACTAAGTGCGTGCGTATGTAAAATCAAACCATATTTTGAAGCAAATATAATCAATAGAAACTAAGAGTGCGTGTATGTAATATCAAACTATATTTTGAAGAAAATATAAACTAAGTAGTGCGTAATTGTAAAACCTATTCTGCGTTACACGTAGCGTTAAAAGATAACTCCACCATGGAGTCGGATAACTAAGTATCGTTTTGTTTTACCATTTGAAGTAAAGAACCTTTTGTGTTACCAGAGTAACCAAGTGTTTTTCTTCTACGGTGAAAAATTACTGACAGCAGCCGGACTGGGTTGGCGTTCTGCGACCACTAACTAAAATCATAAACCCCACAGAACTCTTACAGGAATTGTATGCGAAGAGTTGCAAGAAAAGGTAAGAATACTTTTACTGAAGCTTTTTAGATTATACCTTTGATAATCCTAGATGGGTAAAGCATTTAAAGTGCTAATGCGATTGCATTATGTGATTGAATGGAAGTTATGGGGTTTTTTTTAGTTAGTGAACCGTGGGGTTTGACGGAACTGCCACAGTTCTCTAACGACTAACTTATCGTGACTTGACTTCTGTATTTATATGTGTCCACTTTCGTTGTCATCATGTGGGAAAGTCTATCGTGTTGGCTTTTGTTGTTATCATGTGGAAGAAGTCCATTATGTTGGTGTTGATTCTATATCAACGGTTGCGGTTTATTATATTATTTTGTGTGGAGTGTGTGAGTCTGTAACTCACGGCAAAGCTTTTGCGGGATCCGAAGTAATCAAACGGATCTCCACACACGCGCCGTAGTGTGAAAATTATGTAGAAGTGCAGGAAACTGTCATACCCTTTCCTTTCCTTGCATCTGTTGTTCCTCTTTTTCCCACCTCTATTTCGTCCGTCAGGCATCGATACTCTAGATTGATTTATAATCTTTGGTAGATTTTTGGTGTTTAAGGGTACATTCTCATCAGTAAGGCCAAAAAATAGGCTATTTTAATTTTTTTTTTTTTGTGAGGAAAGTAATAAATCTAGACACTCGCGATTTTTCAGGTATATTTATCGTACTTGGGAGTAGCTTTTAAAAAATGTTCAATTAATTTCATGATAACCCCGAGGTAGGAGCACGTTGCGCCGTAGACCGCTGCGAAATAACAGACCTCGATGACGGCTGTCCTACAGGTCATAATATTTATCTGAAACAAAAAATCGAAAAAGTTTACTGGTTGGTACGAGTGTGGTTATGGCATGAACCATGAAAAATGAAATCTATCCAAAAATAACAAAATGGCGGCGTTTTGAAATTTATGTGCGCTTTTAATCAATGTTTTTGTTCTTTTTTTGTTTATAAAAAAATCAAATTACAACGTATCGGCATAATTGGTTCATGCGATAGAGAGTTCAATTACGAGTATTTAAAAAAAAAACATTAAGATTCGTTGAAAATTGACTGAGTTATCACAGCCGCCAGCTCGAAAAACGTTGTTTTCCAGAAAACGCGTTTAAAGTTTTAAGTGTAGTTATTTCGCCATACTTACTGCTTTGACTCAGTCGGCTCGGAGGCTCATAACTTTTTAACCGTTACGAATTTCCTTTTAAAATGATATTCTAGACAGTTATAGCTATCGAATTCCGAAAAAAAAAATGTTGACAAAAATTTTACCCAACTGATGAGAATGTACCCTTAAGTGACGTAATATTCGTCATAGAAAGGACGTAACTAGTATTTCGGCACGGAACTAGTGGGTTACCTATAACAACAGCATAACACCAATAGTGGTTGTTTTCGCTCGTTTCGGTCCTGACGTGCATCCTTTTCTGAGTCGGTATTGATTTTCTGTGCTGGACGATTTCAATGGAACGGAAATTTCGGCTCGATCTTTATGACATTCATGGACTAAGATGCAATTTCCTCTCTATGTTTGTCTACGCTTTTAACCAGAAACTAGAAATCCTTGCACTCAGCGAAACCAGGTAAGAACTAATGCAGACATTTCCGATTTCAATATACCTGGTTATAATTAAGTCCCTCTGTCCTTTCCACATCGTGGTCTAGCCATATACATACGAAGTGATATTACTTATCACCTTCTGCCACAATATGGGCTCCGCTGCTATCCAGAATTTCATTTCTCGTCGGTAAAACTTTACATTCGTAAGAACATCATACATTACCGCTTTCTTTTCAGAAGCCCGAACTTAGAAAGAAACGCATTCTTTAACGAAGTTGATGCTCTGTCTGATTCTATCTACAATATCTTGACCCTTGATTTCAATGCGCATAAATCTCAGTGGCTTCGTCACTCCAGACATACAACCCCTGAGGGTCAGTATGTGCATCTATTTGCTGATTCAAATAGTTTAACACAACACATCAATAAGCCAACGCGAGTATCAGACATAGGTGGTCATACATTGGAACTGTTCCTCTTGTTCCACCCGAACAAGTATACAATTGAAGTTTCTTCGCCCGTGGGTACTTCAGACCACCGTGTCGTGTCAAATGAACTTGTTCTAAGTAACAGCAACGATAACTAGAAAACTCCCAAAAGAACAGTATGGTTCCGTGAGAACACAAACTAGGAGGGCTGCACGATTTTTGGGGAAGTTAAATTCCTCCTTATTTTTCCTCAATAACGATGTTAAGGCTATAGCGGACACATTGACAGGCACGATTATTTTTAGTATGTGGACCTTTATTTCACACAAGGTAAAGAGTATTAAATCCAAGAGAAGATGTGGTTAGATTCCGGGTGCAGAGAACCCATTAACAGTTGAGCTTCCAATTGTATAAATCAAACAATACAGAGTAAAACCGAAAAGCTTTCAGGGAAACTAGAAATAACTACAACGCGTATGTTCAAAGCGCAATGTTCTTGCACGACCAGAGAGTGAGATAAAAAATACGAAGCTCTCCCAAAGGTGGCAAAAACTTCTGATCATTCGTGAAAAATATCCAAAACTCGGTCTCCTCATCCAATCCTCTGCTTAAAGTCGATGACACCCCAGTCACCAGTGGAAGAGAGGATGCGAAGCTACTTACTGCACATTTTGCAGAAAACTCATCGCTGCCTAATATCACGTTAATTCCGACTCAACTTGAGCACGAGCAACATACCAGCCAGAGTTATTTTCGAACGCGTATTTTTGCCCACCTACTCAAGGAGGTGAAGGCAACAAATCCGGTAATCTAAATGGCATTGCCCCAATTCAATGAAGTGATGTTCTCCTTCGGTCGCTCCTTCCCAAGGCAGCGAACATTCAGTCAACTCGCAAAAAAAACCATAAATCGCCCTTTCTTTTTATCGACGCATCGCACATAGAAATTCCATTTTTATGGAGTGAACAATTTACTGATCCGCTGGATAAGACACTAACTTTCTGGCCGTACAATCCAAGTTGTTCTTGATGGTGTCAAATCTGCCTCCTATCGAATTAATATAGATGTACCCCAAGGTTCTCTACCCTCACCTACTCTCTTCCTCATCTTTATAAATTATCTCTTGTCCATTACCAGCAACCCACTTCCATCGTTTCCTGATGACAGCACGTTGATTTTCTCATATTCATACGATACGAACATTCCCGACCAAACTTTTCGCACGTCATTACCAATCAGCATATTACGCTTAATACATTCAATTTCGACCTTAACAACCGATTAGAGTTCAATGACCTAAAAACACCGTGCTTGCCTCTTTTCGTTAAAGGCGAACCGTAAAGTATATATAAAGTGGATGAACAGCACTTTCATCGATAAAGCCAAGGAACTGTCGTAATTGGATGGATACATATTTGTAGTTGCGAACAATTTAGCCAAATGTAGAGAGTTTCTTAGGAGATATAAATAATACTTCACTCCATCCAACCTGGCCACTATATACAAAGTGTACATTTGTCCCAAAATGAAGTCCGACCCTCATATGTGGGCAGGCGCATTTAAAACAACGCTACACATGCTCGATACCATGCAAAAACGATCAGTGAAACATATTGGGCATCCAGCGTAAGTCGTTCAGTTTCGTCGTTAGAATATCGACGTGTCATGCTCATGTCTCTTCTATGGGTATTATAACGGTTGCCTCACTAACATTTTCTCGCGATATCCTTCAATCTGAGAATGTGCAGCTTCGGAGTGAGTAAGGAGGTTGTTTGGTAAGGAGGTTGTGTTGGTAAGGAAGTTATGTTGGTAAGGAGGTTGTGTTGGTAAGGAGGTTGTGTTGGTAATGAGGCTGTGCCTTGCGTTTGATTGTGCAAACCTAGGTTTAACTGACGACTCTTGCTATTGTGCAGTTCGGCACAATTACTGAGAGGTAGGTAGCGTTCCAAAAGCACAGCCGCCCGGTTAAATGCCACACTATTAAGCTATAGGCTTCGTGGATTGGTTGGAAGAAATGTCCAGGCATTTAAAACCATTGTTCATCGATACCCCATTTCCTTACCCACTTCCTCTCCTCCCACTGGCGCTGTGCCCTGACATTTAAGGATACTTCAAAATCCCGGTTTGTGCGTGCGTTAGTGTGAAGAAAAGCTGATAATGGTATTTTCTAACATCGTTTTTACGTATACGATTATAAACGTTGTGTACCAATATTTACTTTTAGCCCTAACGGACACTCACAATGACTTGTTAATCCATGCGACATCTCTTCATTGTCCGGGATTTGACCTATATATGAGATTTCGTTTTAACTGTGTTATTTGCGGCTTGACACAGTCCGATATGTCCTGCCAAAAGAAAGAAGCCTTAAAGCTCCACTTCGATTTTATTTGAATGAAAATCGTTTTACGAGACTCAGTTAAATTTCTTTTTTGGCTTTAGTGGTCCGCTAATGACGGCTGGCCAGCGAAACTGTTCAAACATTTCTTTCATACCGTCAACCGGATACAAACCAACCATCCAGCTTCTGATACTATTACTTTTGATATTAATGTGTTGTATAAAACCCCAACTGGCTTGTACAAAATAGACGAGACTGCAAGGCTAGCTGAAACGTTCACTCTTAGATGCAGTTCGACCCCCCTCGGCCAGTGTTGGATTATTAGAATGATTTTGCACATAGCTTTGATCTGGTTCTATCATGTGGACCGAGTATCTATTCGTCACAAAGAGCTGCCCCATTAGGAGAGTGAGTTCATTGTCTGATATCTGTTGTGGAATCACTTACACCTCAAACGATTAATCTTGGTAGCATCGGTGATTATGGAAATACGGAACTACCAATGATTATAGAACGGTTTGCCGAATTTCTTCACGATCTTTACTAACTGTTAGAAAATCGCCCACATCCAACCGAACCCAAAGAAAGAGAAGAAGCATTTTTCCCAAAATCACTGATTAAGTGTTGCTATCCAAGGTGTTGGAAAGATTATCAATTCCGGCGTAATTAAATAGAATGCATTCGTATATGATCCCCAATATGGATTCCGCAGCAATCGATCTATAGCGTTTCCGACCCTCACAGGGGCAACGGAGACCTTCATGTGAACATGCACAATCGAGAAATGTTGTGAATCAAGAGCAGTCGCATCGGATATCGCCAAGGTTCATAACCACGTCTGGCACAGGATCTTACCAAGTAAACTTCGTTCTTATACTTTCCCAAAAACGTTGCGTTTGGATAAAGTTTCTTCGAAAATCAATAATTTCAATTTGTTTATTTTTGCTTATTAATGAATTAATCAACAAAAACTGCAACCGTTACTTGGTGTTACATCGAGGCCCCGTGTCGGTGCTATAAGTTCGCATTTCCCGAGAGAAGTGTAATAAAAAAAAACTCTCTAATCATGCAAGAACTTTGCGCGTTAAATATGCGCATTCCAGCCAATTCTAGATCTCTTAAATCTCCTCAGTATGACATACAACAGGTTTGCAACCCTCATCCGACCTACAGTCTAATAGTCAGACCTGGTCTTTCTAGAGACTTATTATTTTTTTCACTTTTTCCACATTTATTTATTTATCGGACGAATTGTCACTGTTTTTACTGCCAGATAAGCTTCACGCCCTATAGTTGAATAGTCCGACCCAGTCTTTCCCTAATTTGTTGTGCTTGCCCCGTGCTTCCCATGATTGAGAGAAGAGCGTAGCATGTGGAGTTACTTTAATGAAAACCACTGATGAGTTTTTTAAATATATATTGTTAAATTCGTCCACTCTGTGTGTCGAGCTTCGAAACTGTCCTTGTAATTGACATTGGTGACTTTAGTGATTTCCTTTTCTCCTTATTTTTGGCTGGAACTGTTTTTACTGCCAGGTAAGCTTCGGGCTCTATAGTTGAATAATCCAACCTGGTCTTTGTAGAGACTTTTTTTTTAAGTTTTCTCTTTTGCCATTTTTATTTATCTATCGGCCGTATTGTCATTGATATTACTGCCAGGTAAGCTTCACGCTCTATAGTTGAATAGTCCAAGCTGGTCTTTTTACAGACTTATTATTTTTTTACTTTTTCACTTTTTCACTGCTGTTTCCTCTTGTGCCAATTCTCCTGGTAGGGGATGTTGGTATCACACCAGTGTCCTCGCAACCGCCACTCCTCGTGGTAAGGGATGTTGGGATCCCACCGCTGTCAGCAATTTGTGGGTTACATCTGCGTTACGGTCACTTCTGCAGCAAAGTCGCGTCACTTGCGCATCAATTTGCTATTCACCTCTCAATGGCACGTGCTTGTCTTGATTAGAATTCATTTTATTACAGAATGGAAAATTTATAAAACTCACTTTCAGCACGAGTATCGCCAGGGTGCTTCAATTTGCAATTGTTCAAACACAATAACAACCAGCTGCTGGCATATAAGGCTTTAGGTTCGCTTTTCGTGAAAGAGGTATAATACAGAAAAACAAAATAGAATGGAATGTTTTCCGAACGTTCATTCAACTTTGCTTTGCAATGACTTTTAACACAATGAAATCTCAACCAAATTGTTAACAATAATGAATGATCTGTTATTTATCAAACGAAACAAAAGTTGCCAGATGCAATTAACATTTCCAACGTCATGCCACTATAAACTCTAGCCGAAAAACGCTGATTCGTTTTCTTCAACTTAATCGCTATACAATTTTAAATTAAGCTTGTCGACTCTTCTCACAAGAAATTTCAACTGTTTACCAAGTGTTCGCCTCACAAATGAATATTCAACAATTAAAATCAGATGAATGCGATCTGCAGTATATCGTACCAAGTAGAAAATAAAGATGGTTAAATGTTAATGTAAAATGGAAATTTACTAAAAAAAATATAGATTTAAAAAAATATATAAAAAGAAGAGAGATCAAAGAATGATCTCAAAAAAAAAAAAAAAAATTAATACGTTCCCTCAACTTAATATTTGTTTGACTCGTATATTATATATCGATTTTCTATAAGTTCTTCAAAACTGGTAGGATTTAGATAGAACTCGTTTCAAACTAGTGAATCAGGACTTTATGACATAATCATCATCATCATCGGCACTACAACCGGGAACCGGTCTTGGCCTTATTTAGCAAGTCCTGAGGCTTGTTAAATTTTCCACAACGACCTATTTTTTCTGGGCAAGGTCATTAGTCTTGCGCCAGGGGCTCCCCCACGGGAAACATAATGGAAAGCAATAAGTATCTTGTTCTTTGGATCTTTTTCATCGGTTATTTGAAAGAGTGAGGGGGCGATTGAGCGATCCATTTTAGACTGACATTTACGGATTTTATGTTTTATAAAAGCGAAAACACATTGATGAAAATACAACTGCGTCCTTGTTTTAGAAACAAAAAACTGCGATAGTATTAAGACAGCTTAACAGCGCACTCATCTATAATCTCACGGGCTACATTCATCCGTAAATTGTCTCGTCAATCTAAACCTACAGAGTTGCCCTCCTTCGATTCGCTTATATTATCAAATACTATGACCTAGAAAGAGCAGTATTTTTAATAAAATGAAATCATTACCGGAACAGATGCCGAACTGAGAGAAACAGCAAAACAAATATTGGAATATTGCCACACTAATTATTTTGAGCAAAAAGGAAGAAGCAGGACATTCTATTTAGGGTGAAAACCTCCTGAAATTTCCTCAAAGTCTGATATGAATAAATATAAGTTTATTGACCAACACCCCAAAGAACATATTATATTTATCGGTTGAACCTTCTCTTACAGTTTCTGAATTGCCTGAATCTCCATAGGAATGTGGAAGTTATATTACTTGGCTATACTTTTCATTTTCTTTATTTTATTTTTGTCAAATTTTGGTATGAGCAGCAAGTTCCTTAAAGAAAAACGAAAAAGCAGCAAATAAAATCAATGAATAGCCTTTATTAAAAAAATTTCATTACTTGTCCAATTGATCTTAATTGACACTTATCTTCACAAACCACTATATTTAACAGACTCATTAAATTGATTTTAGGATTTCAAACATTGTTTTATAAATGTTTAATCATCACCATCACCTTTAACGCCACCCTTTCACTTCTGCAAATTGTTTTACTAGGCATTTAACCTAGTAAACCTACAGCTTTATCTTAGTCGCTTTGTGCAATCAAATCTAAATACGGTGGAGATGGTACACAATTTCAATCGGGGATTTTGAATATAAGGCGCAGCAAAATCGAAAGAAATCATTGTCAGCTCAACTTCAGCTAATTTTAACTAACCTCAGAAAATGTATTTCAAAGTAAGTTCAAAAAATGTGATACAGGATAAATTTAATAACTACCTTCAATATTTAGTTCGCTATCGCCATCGCCATTTTCGCCACCGCTAACGCCGGCTATTTACAAGCTGATCAACATCAAGCATCTGGACATTACGCTGCTGAACCTTTTGATCCAAATCCACAGTACATGTTCCAGTATGCAGTGCAAGATGGATCTACGGGAGATGTCAAGAATCAACATGAAGCACGTAACGGAGATTCTGTTCAGGGCGAATATTCCCTGATTGATGCTGATGGTCACCACAGGACAGTTCAATATACTTCTAATCACGGAACGGGATTCAACGCGGTTGTTCGTCGTGACCCAATAGGACATGCCCCAGCTATTTCAGCTGGACAACACGGACAAGCATCCTCTTCTTATTCCGTACACTCTTCAAACGCTGCTTACTCCGGAAACGTTGGCCACGTTATTAATTATGGTCCTTCAGGAAATGTCGGTCATAGCTCATTGGGTCAAGGACACTCCGGATATAACTACCAACCCGGCACGTCCATTGCTCATCATTAAAATATATCTTGTGTAGGACATTCAGTCTAAGCTGATGTTTCCAATAAAAGTATTAATCAGTATTTTGGTGTTTGAAAACTTGATATTATTGCTACAATATAAGGTACCCTTGGATTAGATGGTTCACTTTGAGGTACGAAGTATTTTCATTATATAAGACTTGTGGGGACGAGAATACTCAATACAAATCCTTAAAAATAAATAAATAAATAAATATATATATATGTATATATATATATATATATATATATATATATATATATATATATATATATATATATATATATATATTAAATAATCTAAAATCTACATAAATATATATATATGTATATATATACATATATATATACATATATATACATATATTTATATATATATATATATGTATATATATATATATATATATATATATATATATATATATATATATATATATATATATATATATATATATATATATATATATATATGGGTGGGCTGAAAAGTTTCCGATCTTAACGCGAAGATAGCTGCACTCGTCAATAAAAGCTAGTGAATGCAGTTGTGCATCTGTGGGTGTACGTAGTGTGATGCCGAATATGGGCACGGATTCACTTCACCCGCCAACACTTACGCCGTCAAAAATTGTTCACAGAGGAAAAAGAAAACGAAAACACTATTTTATTTTGTTGTTTTTTTTATGTTCTTTATTTTAATTTAATTTGGTTTAGCTTATATTTATACACTTATTATTTTATTGCAATTATTTTCTAGTTGCCCTATAAGCAACGAATTTAAATAGCAAATTTCGCGTTACGATTTAACTAGTGCACTATGAAGTTCTTGATTATTAAGTATTAACTCGCGGTTGATTTCATGGTACGTCTCCATTCGTAAATAACGTTTTAATTGCTAATCGGATTTTTTTTTAAACTCGTGACTTGCGCGTGTGCACCCGCGATGCTGATTGAAATGTGACTTTCTTTTTGATCGAGCAGCGACGTGACCTGGCACTGTGAAGTATGACTAGCGACTGACTGGAATTAGAGATAGAAATTGGGATTGCTTTTACACAACGATCAGCCAATGGTAATCGTGCTCTCTTGTGCATCCTTCAATTCCCCACGCTCATAGAGGTGGATAAGTACTTGCGTAGTCGTTCGACGTCGATGAGCGTAGAAAGGATGAAGATATTAAAAGGAAAGCACAATAACCCACGGTTGGTCTGGCTTAGTGTGTGTGTATTAATGCCGCGTCTGAGACTGGTCCACTGACCTAGTGCGGTGATCGTGGGGATCTCAGAGGGTATCGAACTATGGAAAGACAGAATTGTGGAGGAGAGGAAAATGTTGTTTGCGCTATTCACCTGTAAAATGAGATCGTTGATCCCAAGCGAATGGATGATCTGAAGAAAAGCCGAAGTGACGCCAAATTGGCTAGGGTAATTTATCATGATAACGAATTAAATATTTTGATAAAATCCCCAGCGGTTTCGCTATGATGCGACGGCGTCGTTTGCTTCGACTGTTGTTACTAACCGGCATGATGTGATTTCCGATGGAAATCTCATGGGCTAGCAAAAATGGAGTTACCGTATGGCAAACAGTAGCTGAATTCAATTCTCCATTATCTGAATAGAATAATGAATTCAGCTATGCTTTCTTTTACAGGTAAAATAGCCGAACGGTGGGATAGGAGATAATGTGACGCGCTGTTAGCGGACGAAATTAGGTGAGTATTGTGGGCTGGTTCTCCATGTGATTTACAGAAACCCCACACATCTTTTGACGCGTCGATTTTATTTGGCAGTCATTTGAGTGAGGCGATGTGAGAGTTTTTGTGAAAATGGACAAAATTGAGTATCAAACTGCCATTAAATTTTTGTTTTTGAAAGGCAATACGCCTACGGAAATCAAAGATGAGTTGGTCTCTGTGTATGGGTCTCTGTATCTAGCGTCTATAACAGATACACACACAATACACAAGCAAATAATGAAGAACACCGAACGAAAATCGAAAACCATAGCGATAACATAACAATTCACATCAGTAGAATAAACTTGAGTTTAAAAATCGAATTCTAAAGACGGCTAGTGGTTCAATTTTTGGTGATTCTAACTGTCATAGCGTCAGTTCGAATCACACGTTCTTCACTATCATTCCAAACGCTATAGGGACTCTGCACCATCATTTACTACAGTGAAATTTTAGGCTGGTTATGAGTTTCCTTATGTGGGGACGGGGTCCTCCAACATTGGGTAGCAGTCTCGCCAAAACTTTGCATACTCTTGCCGTTTTTTCAATCATTTTCCTCAGGTGTTCTTTGAAGCTCAACCTGTTGTCGAGTATAACACCAAGATATTTAATATAGGGACTGGGTCTGATTATTTGTCCTTCTATTTCCAAATCAATGTGTTCAAGTTTCTTGTCTGTGCTTATTAAAACTGCCTCCGTCTTATGTCCAGCTAGTTTCAGTCGGGCTACATCTAGCCAGCATTTAATGCTCTGGGTTCCTTGGGAGCAACAATTCTCCAGGTCATCTAGATGTTTAGCTACGGCTACCATTGCCAAATCATCTGCGTACCCAATGGTTCTAACCCCTTCTGGTACATTGACCCTGGGCACACCATCATACATGATATTCCATAACAGCGGACCTAATACAGATCCCTGAGGTACACCCGCTGTTATTTTATATTCCTGTGGTTCCTCATCTGTGTCATAGAGCAGTCTTCTATCTGAGAGACAGTTTGCTAATATACGCACCAAGTAGGAGGAGACTTGTAGATCGCCCAACGCTTCTAGAATCCGATTCCAATTCACCGAGTTAAAAGTATTTTTAACATCTAGCGTCACCACTGCGCAATATTTTTTGGTACCACCTTTTGGGCAGCTGGATTTAAACGTGGCCGTGAGAGCTTGGGTGACGTTGAACGTTCGGGACCTTCAAAAACTGTAGCAACTGACGATAACATCGCTAAATTCACCAAATGGTAATAGACGGCGGCCGAATTAAAGTGAGAGAGGTAGCAGAGGCTATGAAAATGCCCAAAGAACATGTCTGTCACATATTAAATCAAGATTCGGGCATGAGAAAGCTGTCCGCGCGTTGGGTGACGCGTTTGCTTACGTCAGACCAAAAACGTGTTCGCGTGAACATTTCCAACGCGCTCTCTTGGCGCAGTTTAGGCGCAATAAGCCCGAGTTTTGGCGCCGATTAATTACTGTCGATGAAACTAGGATACACCACTATACATCATCATCATCACTACAACCGGGAACTGGTCTTGGTCTTATTTAGCAAGTCCTGAGGCTTCTTAAATGTTCCATAATGATTTGTTTTTTCCGGGCAAGGTCATTAGTCTTGCGCCAGAGGCTCCCCGACGGGGAATCGAACCCCGGTCTCCCGTGTGACAGGTGGGTATAATAACCACTATACTATCGAGGAGCCTACACCACTATACACCCGAAACAAAAAATATAGTCAAAACAGCGAACTGCAAAGGGGGAATCGGCTCCGAAAAAAATAAAACCTGTTTTTTCGGCTGGGAAAGTGATGGCGACTGTTTTTTGCGATAGTCATGGAGTTAACTTAATCGATTATCTTCAAAAAGGAAAAACATTTACAGGAGCATACTGCGCATCGATACTTGACCAACGGAAGGCAGAAATTGTGGGAAAACGGACACATTTGCAGAAAAAGAAAATCCTGTTTCACCAAGACAACGCGCCGACTAACACCTCAGCGGTTGCCATGGGGAACATCCACGAATTCGGTTTGAACTGCTTGACCACCCGCCTTACTCTCCAGATCTAGCCCCAAGCGATTTCTCTTTGTTCCCTAATCTAAAAATTGCACTCGGAGGACAAAGGTTTTCGTCAAATGAGGAGGCAATCACGTTCGTGAACATTATTTTGCAGAGAAAAACACCGATTACTCTTTGTACGTGTTAGAGAGATGAGAGCATCGCTGGGAGAAGTGTGTAGAGTTGCAAGGAGACTATGTAGAAAAATAAAAATAAATTTTAAGAAAAAATGTCTTGTATCTTTACTAGGTCAGAAAATTTTCAGCCCACCCTCGTACTATAATAATATAATACATTTAAGTTGTCTTGTTAGATCATTGTTATCGTTTCCGAATATCGACATCAGCTGACTATTACACTGGACGACCTGCAATTCTAGTGCAACAATTTGTCAAATATGACTGACTAGTATGAACTAAATCAATAATAAATGGACACATGACTAATATTAATTAGCTAAGCGTGCTTTGGAATTGATGGTTGTTTCTGTAAGTGTAACGTTTAAGCAAAGTTATTATCCTAGTAAAATTGTGACAATTTGCGATATTTAAATCAATTTGTTATAACGCACCGGTGTCTCATTGTGGTAAAAAAGGAGTAATTATTATATTCTCAAGTGTTTACACACTCTCCTAAGAATTAATTGTGTTGAATGTGCTTGTTCTTAAATGTTATCTCTGTTGAGATCACGTTAGCTATACATCGGTGACTATGAAGAATCAATCGTATGAAATGATTCCCTGTACCTTAATGTGAACCATCTAATCCAAGAGTACCTTATATTGTAAGTTTTCAAACACCAAAATACTGATTAATACTTTTATTGGAAACAACAATTTCGACTGAATGTCGCACACAACATATATTTTAATGATGAGCAATGGACGGGCCGGGTTGGTAGCTATATCCGGAGTGTCCTTGACCCAATGAGCTATGACCGACATTTCCTGAAGGACCATAATTAAGAGCGTGACCAACATTTCCAGAGTAAGCTGCGTTTGAGGAGTGTACAGAATAAGAAGAGGATGCTTGTCCGTGTTGTCCAGCTGAAATAGCTGGGGCATGTCCAATTGGGTCACGACGAACAACTGCGTTGAATCCCGTTCCGTGATTAGAAGTATATTGAACTGTCCTGTGGTGACCATCAGCATCAATTAGAGAATATTCGCCCTGAACAGAATCTCCGTTACGAGCTTCATGTTGATTCTTGACATCTCCCGTAGATCCATCTTGCACTGCATACTGGAACATGTACTGTGGATTTGGATCAAAAGGTTCAGCAGCGTAATGTCCAGATGCTTGATGTTGATCAGCTTGTAAATAGCCGGCGTTAGCGGTGGCGAAAATGGCGATGGCGATGGCGATAGCGAACTAAATATTGAAGGTAGTTATTAAATTTATCCTGTATCACATTTTTTGAACTTACTTTGAAATACATTTTCTGAGGTTAGTTAAAATTAGCTGAAGTTGAGCTGACAATGATTTCGTTCGATTTTGCTGCGCCTTATATTCAAAATCCCCGATTGAAATTGTGTACCATCTCCACCGTATGTAGATTTGATTGCACAAAGCGACTAAGATAAAGCTGTAGGTTTACTAGGTTAAATGCCTAGTAAAACAATTTGCAGAAGTGAAAGGGTGGCGTTAAAGGTGATGATGATGATTAAACATTTATAAAACAATGTTTGAAATCCTAAAATCAATTTAATGGGTCTGTTTAATATAGTGGTTTGTGAAGATAAGTGTCAATTAAGATCAATTGGACAAGTAATGAAATTTTTTTAATAGAGGCTATTCATTGATTTTATTTGTTGCGTTTTCGTTTTTCTTTAAGGAACTTGCTGCTCATACCAAAATTTGACAAAAATAAAATAAAGAAAATGAAAAGTATAGCCAAGTAATATAACTTCCACATTCCTATGGAGATTCAGGTAATTCAGGAACTTCAATTGAAAATTAAACCATGTCCTTTGTGGTGTTGATCAATAAACTTATATTTATTCTTGTCAGACTGTGAGAAGGTTTCAGGAGGTTTTTACCCTAAATAGAATGTCCTGCTTCCTGCTTTTTGCTCAAAATAATGAGTGTGGCTATATTCAAATATGATTTGTTTTGTTGTTTCTGTCAGTTTGGCTTCTGTTCCAGTTATGACTTAATTTTATATAAAAATACTGCTTCTTCCCAGGTCATAGTATTTGATAATTAGAGCGAATCGAAGGGGGACAACACAGTAGGCCTTGATCGAAGAGACAACTTAATCGGATGAATGTAACCCATGAGAATATAGATGAATGCGCTGATAAGCTGTATTAATATTATAACATATTTTTGTTTCTAAATATCTAATTGTCGCCGTATAGTCCTGACTTGGCACCGAATGACTTCTTTTTATTCCCGTACGTAAAAAATAAACTGAGAGGTCAACGTTTTTCGACACCTGAAGAAGCGGTTGCTGCATTCAGAATGCATGTGTTGGAGATACCTCAATCAGAGTGGCAAAAGTGCTTCGACAATTGGTTCAAACGCATGCAAAAGTGTATAGATCTTCATGGGGAATATTTTGAAAAACAATAAAGTGATTTTCGATGATCAATACTTGTTTTTGTTCTCTAATCCCGAAATATAAAAGGCAACCCTCGTATCATTCTTACATTAACTTACTGGCTCTTCGCAAGCACCCTAAATTATACAATATCAATTTATTATATTTTTTGTTATGCCTTTCGTCGTTGGAAGAGCTATACAGCAAACCTACAATAGTGAGAGTAATCAAGTCGCGAAGGTCAAGATGGGCCAGACACGTGACGCGAATGAGCAACGATAGGACCGTGCATATAATTCTTGACGGTAAGCCAACGGGAAAGAGACCGAGAGGACGGCCGCGACGGAGATGGGAGGACAATGTTAGGCTGTACCTCGAGGAGATCGGATCGGATGGTCGAACGTGGAAGGAGAGCGCACGGGACAGAGAATAATGGCGGAGTCGAGTCGGTGAGGTAATGAACTTCCGGGTTCCTACAGGCCAATAAATAATAATAATAATGCTTTTCGTCGTACAATTACTTTTGTTTTTTATAGAATGATAGTAATCTATATGTAAAAGGTATTCCTCTTTAAATTTGAGCTTTCTTGTGATGCTTTCCACTATGCTCTAAAGTTCTGGTTCACTTGCTCGAAACTGATTCTACCTAAATCCTAAAAGCCAACATATAATACGAGAACAGTTTGATAAGTCAGTGACTTTTTGAATAGAAGCTATTTTTTTTTCATTTTATTTTTTCAACATAGTCTCCTTTTAGCTCGATACATTTAATCCAGGGTTTTTCCAATTTTTTTATTCCTTTCAAATAATAGGTTTCCTCAAGGCCCTTAAAATAGGCGTTAGTTTCTGTGAGTACCTCTTCATCGACTCAAAGCTCTTACCGCTCAGTCATTTTTTCAGATTTGGAAAGAGGAAACAGTCACAGGGAGATAAATCTGGAGAATATGCTGGACGCATCCCAATTCATGGATTTGGTTGATTAAGCTTAATCAACGCACGAAATTCACTTTTTTCGATTTTCGTTAAATTTCACGAGGTTGTCTGTTTTCAATGACTGTCAAACAAAAACTAAATGAAGCAGCTTGCTCAAACTAGACAGTAGTCTATTTATAAAATACAATAGATGACAGTTAAAAATGTTGCATTTAAAATTACTGGGCTGGAAGTTCAAAAAGTCACTGATTTTCCAAACTGCCCTCGTATATATAGTCTAAGACATCTCTTTAGTCAGACAAATATTAGGTTGAGGGATGTTGGAAATGAGACTTTATTTGTAAGAATGATATTTGTAAAACAGAAGTTAGCATTTGGTCTTAAGTTAAATCTTGAATTAAATTGTGTTGACGGCAGCGGCGAAAGGAGAGACAGAGAAAGTCATCGGTGCCACTGTTGATATATGCCCTGCTTGTTGACCTAAGCGCCACCTATCCGGCGCTAGAACTACTAAGGTTGTTACCAGAACACTTTGTAAGCGTTCCCTTTCCAACACTCCTTCTCGCTTCAGAATGTTCCGGTCTATGCAGTCCAAGTTTTTCTGCAAGTTCCCCGAATCGGTCCCCTGCCAACGGCTTCGTTAGCATATCTGCCAACATTTGTTCGGATGGGCAATAACAAACATTTATTATCGGTTTCCCTAAGAGGTCCCGCATCTGGTGATAGCAAACGTCAATATGTTTGGTCCTGGCTGATCTCGAACCTGAGATTAGCCTAATACAACCTTGGTTGTCTTCGTACATGGTTATTGGTTCCCTCAATGGAGTTTTCATATCCTTGAACAACTGCCTCAACCATAGCAGCTCTCTGCTCGCGAACGACGCGGCGATGTACTCTGCCTCTGTGGAGGACATTGCTACCGGGGTCTGCTTACGACTACACCAAGCGATCACTGCTTTACCAAACAGGAAAACGTATCCGCTTGTTGACTTTCTGTTCGCCTTGTCGTAGCACCTTCTTCTCCTGTCCTGGCATAACAAATCCCTCGGGTTGCCCCATGAAAATGTCTTCGTCTAGCTCGCCGTTCAGGCACACACTCTTCACATCCAGGTGCCGCACATGAAAATTCTGCCGGGCTGCTAGTGTGAATAGGCCTCGAACTATCTCGTGTTTGACCACGGGAGCAAACGTCTCGTTGTAGTCTTCGCCGTACCGCTGCGAGAACCCTCTCGCGACTAAGCGAGCTTTGTGGGTGTAGATTTTTCCATTGCCATCGGTCTTGCCCTTGGAAACCCACTTGCACGAAACTGCCTTTCTGTTTGGAGGAAGATCTGCCATTTCCCAGACTTGGTGGTCGTTCAGTGACTTCACCTCTTCTTCGGCCGCCACTCGCCACGGGTTCTGCTCTCTGGGTGACATCTGTAACAAATCTTTGCAATCCTTTGGTTCTCTTACGATGCAGGCTCTCACCTTGTACCCCAGCCTCGGTGGTGGTACATTTTTGTTGCTTCGTTGAGAAACTCTTCTTTGTACTGATGGGGATGTTTGGAATTGTTCGCCTGCGGAATCGCATTCCCTTCGCCCCTCTTGACCTCTCAAGTCTATTGTCTCTCCATCCGAGTCTTGGCCTTCTTCCCCAGAGTCGGTTTCTCCTTCTGGTTCCTCACCGTCTGCCATCTCGTATGTGACGTATCGCTCTGGTAGCTTCTTGTTCTTCTTCTCTCCATGGCAGGTCTTCTTTCGCTCAATTGGGTTCTCGATGATCTTGACTGATCTGCTAATCCGGGCTCGTTCGTTGACGGGTCCAGAACTCGATATCCTGCAGTGTTGCCATGGTACCCCACCAGAACTTCTTCTCGTGCCTTGACATCCCACTTTCTTCGTTTTTCTTTTGGGATGAATGAAAAAACCTTGGAGCCAAAGGTTCTTACGTGCGACAGGTCTGGCTTTTCACCTGTAAACAGTTCTGCCGGTGTTTTGCCGATGCTTCTGCTCCCCATCCTGTTTTGCAGATATGTCGCTGTCAGCACTGCTTCTTCCCAGAACCGTTTGTCCAGTCCAGCTTCAAACAGCTTGCACCTTGCGGATTCGACCAGCGCCCTATTCTTCCGTTCCGCCACTCCGTTTTGCTGTGGCGTGTATGCGACCGTGAATTGCTGCTCCACTCCTCGTCGAAGAAAGTCTTGCAATTCCTTGAGGCGTACTCCCTTCCGTTGTGCAACCTGATTGCCACTGGTTTTCTGCCGTATCTATTTCCAATTGCTGCAACATAATCTTTAATCGCATCGGTTACCTCGGTTTTTGATTTCATTAGTCTGACGACTGTGAAACGAGAAAAATCGTCGATGAGGGTCAGGAAATATCTGTTTCCGCTCGGTGTCTGTGCCTGCATCGGCCCGCACAGATCCGAATGGATCAGCGTCCCTGGTTTCCTTTCTCTCCTCTGTGCCTGTGGGAATTTCTTCTGGCTCAGCTTTCCTCTGATGCAGCTCTCACAGGTTGATTCACACTTGCAGTGAGAGATGCGTAATCGGGTTATCTGTCCAGAGCCAGCCATTTGTCTCATAGCTGCTAAATCTCGATGTCCTAATCGCCGATGCCAATCGTGGATGCACGCTGCTTCTCTGGTCAGGTGTGCCTGCTCCTTTACTCCTTCCAATTTCAGCCTGTACAAACCGCCGTCGTTGTCTGCTTCAGCTACTACTCACCTTCCTTGAAGGACCTGGCATCCGTTGTCCTTGAATACTATTTCGTATCCTTTATCGATGATTCTCCGAACTGAAATTAAACTGACATCGAGTTTGGGAATGTACAGGACATCTGTCAGCCTTACTTTCTGGACCTGACCGTCTTTCACGATGCATGGTAGGTAGCCATCTCCTATCCCAGTTGCCATTATTTTTGATCCACCCGCCAAATAAATTGGTTTGTTCAAATCCCAGATGCCGTCGAAAAAGGCTGAGTTGTTTGTCATGTGGATCGTTGCTCCCGAGTCCACACGCCAGCCATCTTGTCCGCCATCTTGTCAGCCGTCTTGGATCCTCGTGTCATCTCTCGGTTGGAAGAGAAACTGCTTCTGATTGGCGTCAGCCCTCGGCGTCTTTGACTTTTTTATTCCTGCCCTGGCTTGTTCCTTCATTGCTTTGTACCATTTGCAATCCTGTTTCAGATGTCCTGGTTTCTGGCAATGGTAGCATGTACGAGTTTCCTGTTTGTCCTTCCTTTCTGTCTGGAAGTTTGAACCTTTGTCGAGATGTCCCTTCTTAAGGTCAATGTTATCTGGATCTGCTGATTTGAGAGCCACTTCTAAACCTCCGCTGCTCGAGCCTTGAGATACTGTCCTTATCTGGTATTCGTCCATAATCTTCCCTGTTACGTACTCGATTGTGAGATCCTTCTCGCCGAGGGCCTCGAGCGCAGTTCTACTCACCAGTAGAATAGCTACGACTTCCTCATCCTCGAGTGGCTTGCCTGATCCTCGGAGCAGTGCAATCACTGTCATGATGGCATCCACGTGGTCACTCATTGGTCCGCCTTTGTACCGTATTCCGTACAGTTTCCTTCTCAAATATAGCCTGCTTCCGTACATTGAACGTTCATACTTCTTTGTTAGCGCTTGCCACGCTTTGTACGCTTCTTCCGTATGTTGGATGTCCACTAACTGATTATCTTCGACACTCAGAGTTATATATGCCATGGCTTTGTTGTTTTTCTTTTTCCACTCGGTGTCTTTCGGGGTGGGTGCCGGCCCACTCACCACTTCCCATAACTCATCCCGAACCAGTACTGCTTTAAGTTTTGTCTTCCAGGGTATGTAATTTCCTCCGTTTAACAGCGGAATATTTGTCTTCATTCCGCCCTGCATCGTACCGATTACTTGGCGTCATTTTTGGGTCTTCACGTATTGTCGCCACGTATTCCGGCGTTAGACTGAGCCCATAACCTGTTGGAAATGAGACTTTATTTGTAAGAATGATATTTGTAAAACAGAAGTTAACATTTGGTCTTAAGTTAAATCTTTAATTAAATTGTGTTGACGAAAGGTTCAGCGGCGAAAGGAGAGAGAGAGAAAGTCATCGGTGCCACTGTTTATATATGCCCTGCTTGTTGACCTAAGCGCAACCTATCTGGCGCTAGAACTACTAAGGTTGTTACCAGAACACTCTGTAAGCGTTCCCTTTCCAACAAGGGAAAATAATCTTTGTTATTTCAACAACATTCTGTCAAATGTCTACCCGGAATTTCTCATTTAAAATTTCCGTAAGCCTACCACTGCGAAACATAATGACGTCAAATTTGAGCTCTATCTGTCAACTAGTTTGTTTGCAGCTATTGAATATCCAACGAAATTCCTTGTCGTCGGGGAATCGTTGAAAATGTTGGTTAAGACCTATGGTGACAAGGTTCTATTCAAAGCAGAAGTATATGGATGGTACAAAGCATTCAAAAGTGGTCGTCAAGACGTTAATGATTTGTCTCGCGTGAGCGCTCCTAGAATGGCTATAATTGAAGAAAGCGTCGCTAAAGTGAAGGAATTGGCGCTTGAAAATTGTCGTTATAGCTAAACATTTCACACGAGTCAGTTCGTAAGATTTAAGTAGATATTTTGGAGGTGAGACGCGTCGCAACAAGGCTTGTTCCAAAAGAGTTGTATTTTTTACAAAATAACATCGAAAAGCAGTTTCTGGGGACATGCTTTCTCGAGTCGCCAGTGACTCTACATTCTTGCAACGCACCATAATAGCTAACGACACAGAGCCATGTCTCGAGTAATGACATGCAAATCAATCAACAATCTTGCGAATGGCGCTACCAAACCTAGCCGGAAGCGAAAAAACGGCGTGAAAGTCGATAAAAAATTAAGATATTGCTCACTTTTGTCTTCGATAATCGTTGTGTGGTACACTATGAATTCCTTCCGCAAACTCAAACATTGAATAGGGAACACTACTGCGAGAGAGTGTTCGTCAAAAGAGACCAGCGTTGTGGAAAGACAAATCTTGGATTTTGCGCTACGATAATCCACTATCTCACAAAGCTACCATTGTGAGTGTGTTTTTGACCAAAAACTCAATGAAAATTATTGAACTCGCACCGTATTCATCAGAAATGGTCCCTTGTGACTTTTTC
Organism: Microdon myrmicae; assembly: GCA_963931805.1. Lineage (NCBI taxonomy): Eukaryota > Metazoa > Arthropoda > Insecta > Diptera > Syrphidae > Microdon > Microdon myrmicae. The sequence continues at coordinate 111,757,626 of OZ007499.1, read as the reverse complement.
CTGTTTCTCGAACTCAAATTCTCACTTCGAGGAACACGTATCAAGTCGATTGAAGCCACAATAAAAAAAAAAAAATTTTTTTTGTAGAAAGTGATAAAATCTGTCCCGCTGCATCTTATGTGTTTGGATGATTGGATTAATCGTTGATATATAATAATTACAATAACTCAGTATATTATAGTCCAATTGTCATGAAATTTTAGCACATATGGTTTAAAGATTAATGTTTCCTTAAAGTCATAAAGATCTTTCATTACAGGCGTCATCTCAGAGTTGGTCTCGGGACTTATCGAACAATATGCTAATTGAGATTAAGATATTGTGTTAAAAGTAATTTCAAAATGAAATTGAGTGAAATTCCGGAAAAACTCGCTGTGTACATTTTTTTCTTCTCTTAGTTTAGGCGAACTTACAGCGTTGAATGAATATCTCAAGTTGCTATTAGGTTAATGTTGCCTTTGTATTGTAACAGGTCAATTGAAAAGTCCACGGCCTGACACATAGATGGCGGCACTAGAATTAAATCCATATGATTTTTAGTTAGCCCAAACCTTCAAAACACGCGTGTATAAATTTGACAGATGTCGGATTATTAGTTTGTGAATTATAGTATTTTGAGTGAAGCAACTTCTGTTATTGTGAAAAAAATGGATAAAAAGGAATTTCGCGTGTTGATAAAATATTGCTTTTTGAAGGAAAAAAATACAGTTGAAGCAAGAACTTGGCTTGATGACGAGTTTCCAGACGCCGCCCCAGGAAAATCAACCATCAAGCATTGGTATGCTAAGTTTAGACGTGGTGAAATGAGCACCGAAGACGGTGACCGCAGTGGATGCCCAAAAGAGGTTGTTACCGACGAAAACATTAGAAAAATCCACAAAATTATTTTGAATGATCGTAAATTGCAATTGAATGAAATAGCAGGCACTCTAAAGATATCAACTGAACGTGTACATCATATCATTCGCGAATATTTGGGTATGAGAAAGCTCTGTGCAAAGTGGGTGCCGCGCGAGCTCACTTTTGACCAAGAACAACGACGAGTTGATGATTCGGAGCAGTGTTTGGAGATGATCAAGCGTAATAAACCCGAGTTTTTGCGTCGATATGTGACAATGGATGAAACATGGCTCCATCATTTCACTCCGAAGTCCAATAGGTAGTCATCCGAGTGGACTGCACACGATGAACCCGCCCCAAAGCGTGGAAAAACGCAACAGTCGGCTGGCAAGGGTATGGCGTCTGTATTATGGGATGCGCGCGGAATAATTTTCATTGACTATCTTGAAAAAGGAAGGACCATCAACAGGAAGGACTATTACACGGCGTTATTGGGCCGTTTGAAGGACGAAATCGCCGAAAAACGACCGCATTTGAAGAAAAAGAAAGTGCTGCTTCACCAAGACAATGCACCGTGTCACAAGTCAGTGAAAACGAAGGCAAAAATCCATGAATTGGGCTTCGAATCGCTTCCGCATCCACCGTATTCTCCAGATCTGGCCCCCAGCGACTATTTCCTGTTCTCAGATCTCAAAAGAATGATCGCTGGGAGGAAATTTTCGTCGAATGAAGAGGTGATCACCGAAACTGAGGCCTATTTTGAAGCAAAGGACAAATCGTACTACAAAAAAGGTATCGAAAAGTTGGAGGGTCGCTATAATCAGTGTATCACCCTCGAAGGGAATTATGTTGAATAAAAAAAACGAATTTTGCAAAAAAAAAAAGTGTTTTACTATGGAAGGAAAGACTAGTGCTGAAATCAAGTTTCGCGAATTTAACGTTTTGTAATAAAATGAATTTTGATATAGACATGTGCCGTTGAGAGATGAATTTCATCGGGTCCGAATTCTGGGGTAAAATTTGGAAAAAAATAACACAAAACTCCATCATGCCCCTTCAATGTAACAGTAACCAGGGCTTAGATGTGCCATGTTATCGATTAAGTGGACTGCTCTTCTCTTAATGCTCTCTTGTAGGTCGAGGCCACCCCTAGGAAGAGAACTCAAAATATGTGAAAATTAACCTGCATGTGTTTAAAGTATGATTGGAAGAGGAGAGGAAGCTGTACCGAAGTAAAATATACTTTAGATCAAAATAGGTAGCTCCATTTCTTTACTTGGCGATATTCGACACAAGTTCACGCCATGGCACATTCCCACTGACTATGGCGCCAACTAAATGCCTATTTTTCTTAAATTGGTTGAATAGGCCATTCATTTTAGCAGTGGCACTGATTTTTCTTTTTTTCTTGTAAATGCCCCAATTCTCCGCACATCATCAGTGAAAATGATCCAGTTTGGTTTTGCCAAATTTCAATCTATTAGCCCGACGTGGACGAATCAGGAATTAATACAATAGAAAAGAGCTCCGAAGACACCACGTCTACAACCATCGCATTTATTGATTTTCGATTGTTTTATCCTAACGTAAAATTGGTAGGAAAGTCTAAAAGAACAAATTTTACTTGGTAAGGTTGTGTGCCAGATACGTTTAAGTCTTTGGAGATATCCAATGCGACTGCTCTTGATGCACTATGTTTTCCAATTGCAGATGTTCAAATGTTACTCAAAAGGCTCAGAAGGTTTCTCATGGACTGCCTGCAACGATATTTGTATTGGCGACTATTTAGGAATCCACTGCTATAATCCAAATATTCAATTAACCCGAATTGATAAATTTTTAAAATATTAGTAATCAGCAATTTGTATTATTGAAACTGAGTTCTATAATATTGGAAAATACCGTTGCCAGCTGAACGTTCCCCCGCTTGGTAGTAACCTTGACGTGGTGCGGGGACTTAAATTACAATAAATCAGTCAGGCTATGCTGAGGGACGAATACGCTTCCAGTAGGGCTACACATGTCAGGCAGGCTAGCGAGGAGTAACGCACAAAGACCTACCACCCCTAATCCAGGGTGTTACGCGTCGCCGTGTCCATTAGACGCTTTGCAGCTAGGGGTATACAGGTTGTATTATAATGGCACCTCCCTGACACCGGGTCGAATCAGAGCAATAAGCAGATCTTACCATATCAAAACGGGCCTCTGATATGGCGGACTATTTGCAACCCCAAGATTCGTGGCAACACAAATGAATAATCAATATACACAAAACAACCCCATGAAAAACCCAGTAGGCGTAGGTGTGATGAGCCGACACTACCATAAGGGAACAAATCATTAAGAAAACACCGATTCGAAAAAACGAAGAGGTAGGGAAAAACGAAAAAAAACCGGGATATACGAGTCGGCACGTGGAATGTTCGAACGTTATATAAACCAGGCGCGATACAGACGTCCACGGCCGTAGAAATAATATAAAATGGACATCGTTGCGGTTCAGGAAGTTCGGCTCCCACACCAAGTAATCGAAACCAGCGGCGTGTGAAGGTACCGATACATATAACCTTGGAACCGACTCCATCATAAACAATAAAATAACGCCCTGTGTAAAAGATGTGAAATTTATGAACGACCGGATGTCGGTGCTAAAAATACCGGACCCATGATACAATTATGTATTTATAAACGTACACATCCCAACAGAATCTACCGACGACGAAATGAAGGACACGTTCTACGAGACCCTAGAGAAGTATTTGATGAGATCTCATCATTCGATGTTAAAATCCTCCTCGGGGACCTCAACGCGAAAATTGAAAAGAAAGATATCTTTCAACCAACATTAGGTAAAAAAAGGCTACATGGCGGTGCAAAAAATAATGGAATTCCAATTACCACGTACGCAGCGTTAAAAGACCTAGTAGTGAAAAGTATAATGTTCAAGCACAAACAAATTAATAAAGTCACATGGATATCACCCGACGGCGTAACGCGTGCTACGTACATCAGTGACGACCTAAATAAAGATATGGACCACATTGTCATTGATGCACTTAAACCAAAAAAACGCCAACCGATTTTGAACCCACATGACCCCTGGAGCGATAATGCAATTAATCGGCCCACATTTCGCCACAACCATTGAAGTGAAAATTGTGTAATTGCACATTAAAATTTATTGGGTCACTTTGCAATTGCGGAAGTTGAACTGTGACGCAAACCGATGGAGGTATATCGGCTGACGTCGCATTTCAACGCAATTGCAAATTGAAATTGCTAATCAGAAAGTAGGTCGATGGAGAGCGAATTTGCATTGTCGTCATCGGGGGGTGTTGACCCCAAGGTAACAAGAAGGGGTAAAAGAGAAATGGGAATAAGCCTGTGTTTGAGAGACGAAAATTAGAGTCCGTTTGTGGTACCGCAGATCAAAAGTTGTTCGTTGCTAAGAAATCCGAAAGAAAATAAGTCGCAAGTAAAAAAAGAAACGACGTTGTAGATTGTTACGATACGGTAGTTTGAGAGATCAAATCTTAATGTTTATTATTTGTGTCCATGTAAAAAAAGATTGTATCTTGACTTTGACATCGCAAGACGTGAAATTAAGAAACATAGAATATCTACGTTCAGCGGCACTAGTTTTGCTTCCCTATGCCATTGAATGATTTAGATTAGTCAGTGTATCGAACATATCTGTGAAGGAAATATTTCCTATATACCACATGTAACAACAAACAATTTTTCAGTGTAAAAGGCATAGATTTTTTTAATATATAAGATAATAATAAAACATTAAAATGTTAAAAAAACCCACTCGTCTTAAAAAATATAAATAATAAAAAACATTACAAAACTAGTTTTTCATTTTCGGGGATGTTTTCGTGTGGGGAAATGTCCAAAAAACCATAACTCGCGTCACCAAACAGACCACTTCCTCATAGACAAAAGACACCACTCGAATATCCTTGACGTAATATGATATAGAGGAGCAGATTGCGCCTCCGATCATCTTCTAGTGATGGAGTCGGCTCGCAGCTAACGCACACGGGCAGTCACAGGAGACGAGCAAAAAGTTCAATATTGATAAACTAAAAAACCCGCGCAAAAGAGCTGCAGATCAAGACGAACTAACGAATAGATTTAGCATCCTAAAGAATGGAAGCAGTGAGTAAGATGAAGCCAATAATGTGGACAATAAATGGACATCGATCAGAGGCACACTCAAACAAACAGCCCAAAAGGTATTAGGATTTAAGAAAACAATTAAGTCCAAACCTTGGTTTGACGATGAGTGCAGGGCGAAGATCGAACAACGTAAACGCCTCAGAGTGATCCACTTAGAAAGACATGATGAAGTCAACGCAGAAAGATATGTGACGATTCGGAAAGAGACAATGAGACTTTTCAAATGCAAAATCGCGAATTGGAGAAGACTCGGATCGAAAAAATCGTAGTAAAAGCCCGATCAAAGAACATCAGAGGTATATGTGCCGGCATAAACTCAATTAGAAATGGCTATCGGGGGAGAGCCAAAATAATTCGAGACGCAAACGGCTGTCTGGTCACAGAAACAAACAATAACGTAACAAGAGGGAAGCAACACTTTGAAAACCAACTTGTTTTAGCTGATTTTGAATTGATATGCTGAATGCTACGCTATTTTCTGCATTGAACGATGCATTAGATAGAACTGGTACATCCAATAGTATTTTTTTTGAAAATGTGTCCACCATAGCACGCATGTTACGTCAAAGAATCCTTGACGACACAAAAACCCATCAACCAAAATGTGTAACCTAATTACACGTTTTGTCTAGACAGAAACATTATTAAGAACAAAACTCAAAAGGTTACTAACTACAAAAATTCAAAGAAACGTAAAATATGGAATAACCAAATTAGAATATAATGTATATCACAACATATGTTACCTAATTGCACATTTCATCCAGATGAACAAACTCAAAGATAATTAGCAAGAATTCGTGGAAACACGAAAATGAATATTACACTAATTGCAATATAATATCCATTGTAATAAAGATATTATATTGCAACGTAGAGTAACAAACCTAAATATAAGATTTTATGTTAGAGTAAGTTTAGTTTACAAAACGGCACTCTGAAGAGCAGACGTTTGTTAAATTCGAAATTGAATAAAATATAGATTTTATTTAAAAGTGTTTTCCTTCATTTCACTCAAGTGGAGTTTAAGAAAACATAATTCACACAGTCTGTCTATGAGATAACGAATTGCGACCTCCGACTCAGAACTTCGTAGGCAGTTTCTAATAATTTGCTAAGACTGCTCGCTCGTGACCTTTACCACGATAAAACAGTGAACCTTCACTGACGTTATGACAATCACAGATACGGTTTAAAAATAAATCCCTTTACAAGAGCTATATTCGCCTCCAACGGGAATTCTAGGCGCATCCAAAACTGCACTACACATGGTCGATGTGATGAAAAAACGATCAGTGACTCTTTTGAGATACAGTCTTAAGTTTTTCAATTCCATCGATTCAATCTCATAAGGATTATTTTTATATTAAGTGTTCTCATAAAGATTATTTAATATATTTATTTATTTTTAAAATATTTCTTGTATTGAGTATTCGCGCCCCCAAAAGTCTTCATAGCATGAAGATACTTCGTACCTCAAAGTGAACCATCTAATCCAAGGACACCTTATATTGTAGGAGTAATATCAAGTTTTCAAACACCAAAATACTGACTCATACTTTTATTGGAAATATCAGTTTAGACTGAATGTTCTACAGAACATATATTTTAATGATGAGCAAGGGACCTGCCGGATTGGCTGTCATATCCAGAGTGTGCTTGACCCAATGACCTTTGACCGACATGCCCTGAAGGACCATAATTAGGAGCGTGGCCAACGTTTCCGGAGTAAGCAGCGTTTGGGGAGTGTACGGAATAAGAAGAGGATGCTTGTCCGTGTTGTCCAGCTGAAATAGCTGGGGCATGTCCTATTGGGTCACGACGAACAACTGCGTTGAATCCCGTTCCGTGATTAGAAGTATATTGAACTGTCCTGCGGTGACCATCAGCATCAATCAGGGAATATTCGCCCTGAACAGCATCTCCGCTACGAGCTTCATGTTGATTCTTGACATCTCCCGTAGATCCATCTTGCACTGCATATTGGAACATGTAGTGTGGATTTGGATCAAAAGGTTCAGCAGCGTAATGTCCAGATGCTTGATGTTGATCAGCTTGTAAATAGCCGGCGTTAGCGGTGGCGAAAATTGCGATGGCGATAGCGAACTAAGTATTGAAAGTAGTTATTAAATTTATCCTGTATGACATTTTTTCAACTTACTTTGAAATACATTTTCTGAGGTTAGTTAAAATTAGCTGAAGTAGAGCTGACAATGATTTCTTTCGATTTTGCTGCGCCTTATATTCAAAATCACCGAGTGAAATTGTGTACCATCTCCACCGAATTTAGATTTGATTGCACAAAGCGACTAAGATAAAGCTGTAGGCTTACTAGATTAAATGCCTAGTAAAACAGTTTGGAGAAGTGAAAGGGTGGCGCTAAAAGCACTTGCATTTGACAATTAAATATTTGTAAAACAATGTTTAAAAACCTATAATCAATTTAATGTGTCTGTTAAATAGTTCATTGTGATTTATGAAAATCAGTGTCAATTAAGATCAATTGGTCAAGTGAAGCAATTTTTTTAAATTAAGGCTATTCACTGATTTTATTTGTTGCTTTTTCGTTTATCTTTAAGTAACTCTCTGAAGAAAGCAGAAATTCACAATCATAAACAAACAAAAAATAATAGCAAGTTAAACCAAATAAAGTAAAATATCGAAGGTCTTAACTACCTATGGTAAGAATCTTTTTGTACTAATTCCATGTTGAGACAAATCCAGTTTTATTAATGTAAATATGGAGTATAAAAATAAACCGTCAAAATAGCATAGATCCTTCAATTGGATGTACTTACACTCACTTCTACACAGGTTTGAACATACGAGTATCTACCAATATGTAGTGCTCCAAAAAGCCCTACCATCTTTTTCTCCCATTCCTAATCCAAAATCCTATCAAAACCTGAAAAAAACCCAAACATTATCCAAAATTCGCAATAAACGAATCAAACATTCGTTTATCGCATAACATGTGCCCCCACGGCATAATTAAATCCAGAATCAAAATTAAAATTAAAATTCACAATAAACGAATCCAATATTCGTTTATTGTTCTATATTTGCTCCACAGCATCACCCAAATCCAAAATTCAGAGATTGTTATCTCTATCCTAAAAATTCCATTGAGTTAAACAAACAAAAACTCAAAAGCAGATACATTCACACATCTGCGTAATGGATTCGTAAGAATTCAAGAAATTGATTTCTTATCTTGTGTAAACACAACATCTCGCTCGAAATATCCAAAAGATCGAGATTGTTGCACGAAAATGTGTATCTTTGAGATACAATTTTCGATTCCTTTTCCTTTATAAAGGAATGGTTTCGTGATCTCCGGGCCGCAGTTTAAATTCGTATCTTGTCCCTGGAGGAGATACCCCAGTGGGAGAAGAAATAAAATCTGAAAACGAAGACAACCCGGTTTTTCATTTCACCTGGCCTGGAAGACCAAAAGAAGAAAAGGACATTCGACCCATATCTAAGGACGTTGCTCTTCCCTTTGGACTCAAAGGAAGCACGGCAACGAACCCTGTTGTGCGACAGGTTTTCGGGAACTTTTATAAGAGATCTCTTAGTCCTTTTAAGGATTAAGAAACACGCTTCCTGAAACCGAGAGCATAACAAAAAAATTTTGGTGGCAGCAGTGGAATTGAACAATCTACCACAGAAGAAGAAGACTCGTAGATTGCCATAATCCCCTACCAACAAAAGAAGGAGTATCACAACAAGCAAAATTTTGGTGAGAGCAGTGAATCGGACTGATTCCCAACATCCCCTTCCAATACAAAAAAGCGTTCAGTGGAAAATAATAATTAATTCCGATAAAAACAGCGTGCCCGGGGCTAAACACCGGCAATAGTTAAAAAATAGCAAATTTTAAATTTTTCTAAAGTGGTAAAAGCGTTCCTCTGGGGCATACACCGAGGAGAGGTAACAGTGTGAAAAATAACAACGAGCAGCCAAGGATAGACCGGGATTCCTGATGCAGCGGCAACACCAGGACCAAGCAGCTACTGACGACAAACAACAGGACACCCAACAAACCTGCAGCTAGAAATCACAGGTACGAAATTTTATTATAGTAAAGTGAAAAGTGAAAAAAATTAAATCATACGATTCCGGTAATAGTGATTGGCTCCCCAAAATAAATTCCTTTTAATTTTGAAAATTTGTAAATTGAAAGGGGATGCCAAGAACAAGTTAAATTTTGTTATTTTTCTTTCTTTTTAAATACTTTTCCGTAATTTGAAATAAAAATTTTCTTTTCACATGGCGATCAAGAAAACCCCCTAAATTTTGATTTGTGGATTTAAATGAAATTTGATTTTATATTTTTTTTTTCTCCTTCTCTTCTAATGAGAATATACATCACAAAAATACAAATATCCACACAAGTGCCATAATGGGATAAAAGTATAGTAAATACAAAATCAATCAAGTGAACTATAGACATTTTTTTTCTAGGCAAAATTTCAATATATCTTGTTACAAATAAATTTATTCGATCATTTTATCAAATTTTTACACATAGACAATATGCATATATTTTCCAAAACTATTTCAACTTATAGAAAACATTTTTAATAAACTTATAAAACCATTTTTAATTTTTATAAACATATACATATACACATTTATTTTTCAAAAATATCAACAATTTTATTCTTCAAAAGGGGACAAAATAAAAAACCCCCCACACAAAAATTAACTACAAATTTGGTTTTATTATTTATTTTTGATATATATTTTAATTTAATATACACATAAACATATATACATACATTTTCTTTTGGGAAGATTTTTTCTTACGTGACAAGCTAAAACAATAACGAACAAAATTTAAATTCTTGGTCCTTGTCCTTAGCGTCTAGTTTGGAAAATTTTCTTTGGGTTGAATCTTTTCCTTTGACTCATCTGTGGCTCTTCGAAAATCCATTTTAGGTTTAGACACTTTTTCCATAGGGCGAAAGGGTGGATTCTCTCACCTTAAGTAGAACAAAGGCTTTCTAATAGGATCAAAACTAACTGAGTTTGAAGACACTTCTCTTGTCGTTGGTCTTGTCTTTTCTCTTGGCCATCTTACCCAACAATAATGAAGATCTCATCTCTTGGTTCTCTACCCCTTTTCACCATCATTTGGGAAGGTCTGTTTCACAAATACGTCGTGAGCGACAAAAATAAACCGGGTACGCGTTCGCAGAGACCTGAGCCCGAGCTCATACAAAATCGCGAGGACGAAACGTCGGAAACGTTACGTACGGAAATACACGAACAGAGTTCTAGAATGAACTTTCCTATAGGATTAAACGACGTATTGGGATTCGTGCCTGTATTTAACGGTAATCCTGACGAATTAGAGGGTTTCGTCTCTTGTGGAGACATTTTGTTCTCACAAGCACAAGATGACAACCAGAAGTCCTTTATTCTAAGGTTGGTCAAAACCAGATTGCAGGGACCGGCGCGTGATTCTATCAGACATAAAATTATTTCTACTTGGGAAGATCTTGTTTCAGAATTAGAGGGAGAATTTAAACCTCTCATCTCTAGGTCTGCTGCCCAAAATAACTTAGTGGCAACAAAACAGGATAGCAAGGAGGGTGTGAAAGAATTTTCAACTAGACTCACACACCACCTGCATGAATTGGACAGCGCCACATACGCTAGTTCATCTGATCCTGCAGTCAGAACTTATCTTCTGGCTGAAAATCAAAGACTCGCTTTAAATACGTTTGAGGATGGGATACGAAATTCCAGCCTCAAAATCTTAGTAAAAGCACATAGGGCTTCAAATCTAAAAGCGGCCATTAGCTACGCTTTGGAACAATCTCAAAGATTGAACAGCGATAACACAATGGTAACTTCCACTAACAATTTTAGAAGAAATAACCAACCAATTGTTTGTCAAACATGCAACAAGAGGGGACATACTTCTGCGACTTGCTATCGCAACACTAATTTTCCTAATTTCGTCCCCCAACGCATTAAGACAGAGGTTGAACGTCTCCAATGCACATACTGTCGGAAGTATAATCACACTCAGGCAGAGTGCAGAACCAGGTTAGCTCATATGCGAAACCAGGACCAACCTTCAACGAGTAGAAATCCTTTCAGAACTCAGCCCAATCAATCTCAAAATAGGACAATAACAAACTCGCCCCGCATTGAAAATCGAAATACCCGACAAAATCAAAATATTAACAGGGTATCCAATTCACAACAGGGAAACGAACTCACTCGGGCAGCGAGCAACGGCAATCCTTCTCGAGTACAGACAATCGCCGATATACACCCCATCCCGATGTAAATTTTCAAATGCGCGTATTTTTCTGCCCTGAATTTAAGGAGCCAGTAATACGTGTAAAATTTTATCCATCGGATAAACAATACTCGACTTTCCTCATCGATACAGGGGCCGACATCAGCCTGATCAAATTAGATAATCTTTATATTGAACAATCTGTAGAAAATTCAGACCCAGTGACTATATCCACCATTGCTGGAAAAACGGTCAGCACATGCGGAAAGGTATTGGGGGAGTTCGAATTCAGAACTGATAGGCACTCCATACCCTTTAAGCATAATCTATTTGTAGTGGGAAGCAATGTAGACTTCCAACACGATGGCATACTGGGAAGCGATTTCCTCACGAAGCACCAGTGCCACATTAACTTTGAAAAGGGATTCCTTAAATTCGCTGTGAAGAAGAGAACCATGGTAGAACTCGAGCAGCCTTTAGGGAACAAAAATGAGGTCAAGGAAAATATTCAGAATGCCACGCCTTACGAGGTGTCTTCCACGGATAATACAGGCATTCTTGAAAAATTGGATAACACCGTTCGTGAGTCAACATCCGAATCCGTTTGTCTACGGGCCGGATCTGATGCTGTGACAAACACAACGAAACCAACCACCCTTGAATCTTCCTCTCCCCATTTAAATAAAATTTGTGGTAACGAAAAAGTTAAGGAAACTGCTGAAAAACTGAGTTCAGGAAAACATGAACCTGAAACCCCAATATCGCCAGTAAATTTAAAACGAAATGCCAAAATCGATTTCATAAAATTGCATTCACGATCTCAACAAATAATGGAGATCCCCTTTAAAGAAAAATCCAGTCAAGAACTGATTATAAAAAAATCCGAGATCATGCCAGGGATATATCTGGGTAATAGTTTGACAACACCACAGGACAACAAAATAAAGGTATTACTAATGAACACATTAGACACCGATCAAGAAGTAAGCACCAACGACATAGAAGTCGAATGGGAAGATCTGGATGACTACAATGTGTTACAGGCGGATGAAACTAAGAACTTTCTAAAAAATAGGCTTGGACGGCTAGAATCACTCCTAGAGTTGCGTCATTGTAACCAGGAGGAAAGGAAATCTATCCTAGACATCTGCCGCAGATTTAACGATCTCTTTTACTTAGAGGGCGACCATCTCACACACACTGACGCCATAGAGCATCAGATCATCACGGAAGAAGGAAAGCCCCCACTTTACATAAGACCATATCGCCTCCCAGATAGCTCGAAGCAAGAAATCCACAAACAAGTGAACGAAATGCTTCAGGATGGCGTGGTACAACCAAGTTTCAGTCCTTGGAATTCCCCTCCCTTACTAGTACCCAAGAAGGCAGGACCTGATGGGACAAAACGGTGGAGAGTGGTTGTCGACTTTAGAGCCTTAAATAAAATAACAGTCGGAGATGCATATCCATTGCCCAATATTACTGATATCTTGGACCAGCTAGGAAAAGCTAAATATTTTAGCACTTTAGACTTAGCAAATGGTTTCCACCAAATACGCATGGACAATAGAGACAAGGCAAAAACAGCGTTTAGCACACCCTTCGGACATTACGAATATAATCGAATGCCCTTCGGACTTAAAAACGCACCTGCCACATTCCAGAGGCTTATGAATAATGTACTCATGGGTCTCCAAGGAATAGAATGTTTCGTCTATGTAGATGATATTGTAATTTACGGATACGATCTGAACGATCACAATTCCCGGCTTACCAGAGTTTTCGGGCGATTACAAAGGCACAATCTGAAAATACAACCAGAAAAGTGTCACTTCATAAGGAAAGAGCTCACCTACTTGGGGCATGTTATTTCAAAGGAAGGTATAAAACCAGATCCAGAAAAAACTAAAGCGGTGAAAACGTTTCCAACGCCCAAGAAACAAAAAGACGTAAAATCTTTTCTCGGTTTTGTAGGCTACTATAGAAAATTTATCCCTAATTTCGCCGAACTGGCAAAACCTTTAAGCAAATTACTCAGGAAGAATGTTCCATTTCTCTCTAAAAAGAAAAGTTATTACCCCACCAATACTGGCTTATCCAGACTTTAACCGGGAGTTTATAATAACCACGGATGGTAGCAATGATGCGTTAGGAGCAGTCCTATCTCAAGGTACAATAGGACAAGATAAACCTATTGCTTTCACTAGCCGAACCCTAAACGACGCCGAAACACGGTATACAACGTCTGAAAAGGAATTACTAGCAATCGTTTTTGCATTAGCACAGTTCCGACCATATGTCTACGGACGAAAGTTCACAATAGTAACTGACCATAGCTCTCTACAGTGGCTTATAGGACGAAAGGATCCTACATCCAGACTTATGCGATGGAGAATTCTACTCGAAGAGTATGAGTACACAATCGTCCATAAAAAAGGAAAGCAAAATGCAAATGCTGATGCTCTCAGCCGTATAACAATGACTACCCCAGTCGATCACATCAAAAATAATATCCTCGTCACCACACGAAGTAAAGCCAAACTCGAAGAAGATGTGGCTGCACAATCATACAAAGATACTACCAATCTTGTATGGCAAGAACAAACAGGGTCCATCTATAACAAGAAGAAACTTGGACTACGTATTATAATCCTCCCATTGATAGACTCTGCTGAGGAAGAAAACCTGGCAGGAAGAATCGCAAACTTCACCAAGCCAGACGTAGGTAAAATGACGTTTCATGAGCAAGATGGGTTATGCGCCATCACATTGCCATTGCCTTTCAGAAACCTAAGCGACCAGGAAACCGCTAAGAGTTCCCTTATTGATCTGAAGAAGATTTGCGAAGACCGGAATTTCAATTCCATTGGAATTTTAATGCCCTTCATAGAAAACGAATCAAAAGTAGCACTTAATAACTTGCTAAAAGAAACTTTTGCTCACCTCAACGTGACAATGTACGTTTTCTCCAATAAAAAGAAGCTTCTAACAGATCCTAACGAAATACAAAAGTTACTCGCGGAATACCACAACTCACCTTTCGCAGGACACCAAGGAGCCACCCGAACAATCAATAGATTGAAGCAAAAATATTACTGGCGCACAATGACCGCTGACGTCGCGGCGTATATTCGAAAATGTGCTTCCTGCCAGATAAACAAAAGTGGAAGGAATCCTAGAATTCCTATGAAGATAACCACAACAAGCTCAAAACCTTTCGAAACAATTGCTTTAGATATAGTAGGACCATTACCAGTCAGCTATAATGGAAATAAATACCTACTAACGTTTCAAGACGATTTGACTAAATTTTCAGGAGCTTACGCACTGGCCAGCGCCGAAACCAAGGACGTGGCCAGAATTTTCGTTGAAAATATCGTCTGCCAGCACGGCATACCATCTTCTCTATTAACTGACCGAGGTGCAAATTTTCTCAGCGCACTTTTTAAGGACATCTGTTCCTTACTCAAGGTCAAAAAACTCAATACAGCACCCTATCATCCACAAACAAACGGAGCACTAGAACGGAGCCATAGAACTCTGGTGGAATACCTCCGCCACTATGTAAACCAGGATCCTCTCACTTGGGACACCTGGATACCTTACGCAATGTTTGTGTACAATACTACACCCCACAGTAATACAGGCTACACGCCGCATGAATTACTATATGGTTTCCCAGCCGAAATACCCAGTTCTCTCAGACAAAACCCCGAAAGCACTTATAACTACGACCATTACGCAAATGAATTAAAAATGCGATTACAACATGGTTATCGTACAGCTAAGGGAATACTGATAGAGAAAAAACAAATATCTAAGGCATACTACGACCAAAAAGTAGGCCGTAAGAAATTTAATGTTGGCGACAAGGTTCTATTAAAGAATCACTCAAGACCTAACAAACTAACCTCCCTGTGCAAAGGCCCCTATGAAATTGTAAAGATCCTATCCGAAGAAAATTCAATCCTCAAAATAGGAAAAGGAACTCGAATAGTCCACAACAATAATATAAAACTATTTGTGGATTAGGCAATCACGAATAGGAAACTCCAAAGAAAAATAAAAGTTGAAAAAAAATGTATATATGTATAGATAACCTTAAAAAAAAAAAGAAAAAAAAAAGAGAAATAAATAAATGCATATATGTATAGATAAACTTACAAAAAAAAATAAAGTCAAAAAAAAAATAACACTACGACAATGTATTTAAAATTTGCTTCAAAAATTTTCACTTCAAATAATTGTATACGAATAAAATAATTTTGTAAATAGTATACAACACTTTTAATAAAAAAAAAGAGAAAAAAAAACAAACAAAACAAAAATAAATATATAGATAAAAACAAATATTAACGCACTTAATAAAATAAGTTTATATCATGTTTTAAATAACCACCACTAACTTAAATAAATAAACAACAACAACAAAATTTTGTAATAATAATAAATAATCTTAAATTATAAGAAAAAACACATTATATATATATATGAAAAAAACGAAAATACAAAAACAAAACTTACAAAACAGTGTTAAAATAAGAACTTCTAATATTTATATAAATACAAAACAGTTTTCAGCTAAGAAAATACTAAGAAAGTAAGAAAATTTTTATATAACAAAAAAAAAGGAAAAGTTATAGAATTAAATTGTACGTCCAAATACATGGAAAAAATTATATAAATAAATAAACGCCCGACTAATAAGGACAATGAAAAAAAAAGAACAAAAATAATATATGTAAATAATGAAAATTTATACGAGTATATAAACAATGAAAATTCTATGTAATATACAAATTGTAAGAATAAACCATAAAAACCTTACTTATCTATGTATCTTTTTACAAATAGTACTTTATAAAAATAAAAACAAAAAAATCACCCAAAGTTAAATTTAATATAATGAATTCAAATACTTATGTAATTATAAAACATTCTACAATTAACCTTACACCCAGAAAATAAGAAAATATTTACTTTAAATCAAAACGAAAATTTTTAGAATCAAATGTTTCCTTCTAATACAATATTTAACCAACATGAAAAAAAAACAAATTATATGAAATTTTAAAACCAAATGTCTATTGTACATATAACCAAAACCAAACTAAATGAATATATCCTTAACTCAAAATAAAATACTTTATATAAGAAAACTTTATTTTGGATAACCAACAATTACTGTTAAACACACCTATACTAAGAAAATTCAAAATTTAAAAACAAAATTATATTTGAACAAAATTTCAAAAGAAAATATTTTTATTATATAAATAACCATTGTGGAAACTTGGATACACGACCATAAAAATGAATACATAAAATATTAAGAAAAAAAACAAAGAACAAAAATTACACACTTATAATAAATATTGTATACATAAAGCTACTATGTTAGAAAATATCAGGCATATGTAACGGAATCACGATACTATCATCCTTATTCCCAATCACACCATTTTCCAGAAAACTAATCTCATAAAGATCAATTTTCTTTTTTTCAAGGAGGGGAGGATGTAGTGCTCCAAAAAGCCCTACCATCTTTTTCTCCCATTCCTAATCCAAAATCCTATCAAAACCTGAAAAAACCCAAACATTATCCAAAATTCGCAATAAACGAATCAAACATTCGTTTATCGCATAACATTTGCCCCCACGGCATAATTAAATCCAGAATCAAAATTAAAATTAAAATTCACAATAAACGAATCCAATATTCGTTTATTGTTCTATATTTGCTCCACAGCATCACCCAAATCCAAAATTCAGAGATTGTTATCTCTATCCTAAAAATTCCATTGAGTTAAACAAACAAAAACTCAAAAGCAGATACATTCACACATCTGCGTAATGGATTCGTAAGAATTCAAGAAATTCATTTCTTATCTTGTGTAAACACAACATCTCGCTCGAAATATCTAAAAGATCGAGATTGTTGCACGAAAATGTGTATCTTTGAGATACAATTTTCGATTCCTTTTCCTTTATAAAGGAATGGTTTCGTGATCTCCGGGCCGCAGTTTAAATTCGTATCTTGTCCCTGGAGGAGATACCCCAGTGGGAGAAGAAATAAAATCTGAAAACGAAGACAACCCGGTTTTTCATTTCACCTGGCCTGGAAGACCAAAAGAAGAAAAGGACATTCGACCCATATCTAAGGACGTTGCTCTTCCCTTTGGACTCAAAGGAAGCACGGCAACGAACCCTGTTGTGCGACAGGTTTTCGGGAACTTTTATAAGAGATCTCTTAGTCCTTTTAAGGATTAAGAAACACGCTTCCCGAAACCGAGAGCATAACAAATACACTCGCCACTATCGGTTAGGGTTATCAAAGTGGCAACCAAATATAAATTAAAACAGAACCTTTTTCTTGCCTATATGGGTCCGTTTTTTTCCTTCTTTTCCTTGTTTAGTTTGTCCAATAACTGTGCTTACTATGCTTCCGTGACAGTTCTCCTTTCTGCAGGTAATCGGTGATGCGCATCCCAAAAAACGGAGGCCACAACCTTACCGGCCGACTGTTGGTCTTTCGTGACTTTTCAGCCACGTTGTAGATTGTTACGATACGGTAGTTTGAGAGATCAAATCTAAATGTTTATTATTTGTGTCCATGTAAAAAAAGATTGTATCTTGACTTTGACATCGCAAGACGTGAAATTAAGAAACATAGAGTATCTACGTTCAGCGGCACTAGTTTTGCTTGCCTATGCCATTGAATGATTTAGATTAGTCAGTGTATCGAACATATCTGTGAAGGAAATATTTCCTATATACCACATGTAACAACAAACAATTTTTCAGTGTAAAAGGCATAGATTTTTTTAATATATAAGATAATAATGAAACATTAAAATGTTAAAAAAACCCACTCGTCTTAAAAAATATAAATAATAAAAAACATTACAAAACTAGTTTTTCATTTTCGGGGATGTTTTCGTGTGGGGAAATGTCCAAAAAACCATAACTCGCGTCACCAAACAGACCACTTCCTCATAGACAAAAGACACCACTCGAATATCCTTGACGTAATATGATATAGAGGAGCAGATTGCGCCTCCGATCATCTTCTAGTGATGGAGTCGGCTCGCAGCTAACGCACACGGGCAGTCACAGGAGACGAGCAAAAAGTTCAATATTGATAAACTAAAAAACCCGCGCAAAAGGGCTGCAGATCAAGACGAACTAACGAATAGATTTAGCATCCTAAAGAATGGAAGCAGTGAGTAAGATGAAGCCAATAATGTGGACAATAAATGGACATCGATCAGAGGCACACTCAAACAAACAGCCCAAAAGGTATTAGGATTTAAGAAAACAATTAAGTCCAAACCTTGGTTTGACGATGAGTGCAGGGCGAATATCGAACAACGTAAACGCCTCAGAGTGATCCACTTAGAAAGACATGATGAAGTCAACGCAGAAAGATATGTGACGATTCGGAAAGAGACAATGAGACTTTTCAAATGCAAAATCGCGAATTGGAGAAGACTCGGATCGAAAAAATCGTAGTAAAAGCCCGAGCAAAGAACATCAGAGGTATATGTGCCGGCATAAACTCAATTAGAAATGGCTATCGGGGGAGAGCCAAAATAATTCGAGACGCAAACGGCTGTCTGGTCACAGAAACAAACAATAACGTAACAAGAGGGAAGCAACACTTTGAAAACCAACTTGTTTTAGCTGATTTTGAATTGATATGCTGAATGCTACGCTATTTTCTGCATTGAACGATGCATTAGATAGAACTGGTACATCCAATAGTATTTTTTTTGAAAATGTGTCCACCATAGCACGCATGTTACGTCAAAGAATCCTTGACGACACAAAAACCCATCAACCAAAATGTGTAACCTAATTACACGTTTTGTCTAGACAGAAACAATATTAAGAACAAAGCTCAAAAGGTTACTAACTACAAAAATTCAAAGAAACGTAAAATATGGAATAACCAAATTAGAATATAATGTATATCACAACATATGTTACCTAATTCCACATTTCATCCAGATGAACAAACTCAAAGATAATTAGCAAGAATTCGTGGAAACACGAAAATGAATATTACACTAATTGCAATATAATATCCATTGTGATAAAGATATTATATTGCAACGTAGAGTAACAAACCTAAATGTAAGATTTTATGTTAGAGTAAGTTTAGTTTACAAAACGGCACTCTGAAGAGCAGACGTTTGTTAAATTCGAAATTGAATAAAATATAGATTTTATTTAAAAGTGTTTTCCTTCATTTCACTCAAGTGGAGTTTAAGAAAACATAATTCACACAGTCTGTCTATGAGATAACGAATTGCGACCTCCGACTCAGAACTTCGTAGGCAGTTTCTAATAATTTGCTAAGACTGCTCGCTCGTGACCTTTACCACGATAAAACAGTGAACCTTCACTGACGTTATGACAATCACAGATACGGTTTAAAAATAAATCCCTTTACAAGAGCTATATTCGCCTCCAACGGGAATTCTAGGCGCATCCAAAACTGCACTACACATGGTCGATGTGATGAAAAAACGATCAGTGACTCTTTTGAGATACAGTCTTAAGTTTTTCAATTCCATCGATTCAATCTCATAAGGATTATTTTTATATTAAGTGTTCTCATAAAGATTATTTAATATATTTATTTATTTTTAAAATATTTCTTGTATTGAGTATTCGCGCCCCCAAAAGTCTTCATAGCATGAAGATACTTCGTACCTCAAAGTGAACCATCTAATCCAAGGACACCTTATATTGTAGGAGTAATATCAAGTTTTCAAATACCAAAATACTGATTCATACTTTTATTGGAAATATCAGTTTAGACTGAATGTTCTACAGAACATATATTTTAATGATGAGCAAGTGACCTGCCGGATTGGCTGTCATATACAGAGTGTGCTTGACCCAATGACCTTTGACCGACATGCCCTGAAGGATCATAATTAGGAGCGTGGCCAACGTTTCCGGAGTAAGCAGCGTTTGGGGAGTGTACGGAATAAGAAGAGGATGCTTGTCCGTGTTGTCCAGCTGAAATAGCTGGGGCATGTCCTATTGGGTCACGACGAACAACTGCGTTGAATCCCGTTCCGTGATTAGAAGTATATTGAACTGTCCTGCGGTGACCATCAGCATCAATCAGGGAATATTCGCCCTGAACAGCATCTCCGCTACGAGCTTCATGTTGATTCTTGACATCTCCCGTAGATCCATCTTGCACTGCATATTGGAACATGTAGTGTGGATTTGGATCAAAAGGTTCAGCAGCGTAATGTCCAGATGCTTGATGTTGATCAGCTTGTAAATAGCCGGCGTTAGCGGTGGCGAAAATTGCGATGGCGATAGCGAACTAAATATTGAAAGTAGTTATTAAATTTATCCTGTATGACATTTTTTCAACTTACTTTGAAATACATTTTCTGAGGTTAGTTAAAATTAGCTGAAGTTGAGCTGACAATGATTTCGTTCGATTTTGCTGCGCCTTATATTCAAAATCACCGATTGAAATTGTGTACCATCTCCACCGAATTTAGATTTGATTGCACAAAGCGACTAAGATAAAGCTGTAGGCTTACTAGATTAAATGCCTAGTAAAACAATTTGCAGAAGTGAAAGGGTGGCCCTAAAAGCACTTGCATTTGACAATTAAATATTTATAAAACAATGTTTAAAAAGCTATAATCAATTTAATGTGCCTGTTAAATAGTTCATTGTGATTTATGAAAATCAGTGTCAATTAAGATCAATTGGTCAAGTGAAGTAATTTTTTAAAATTAAGGCTATTCACTGATTTTATTTGTTGCTTTTTCGTTTATCTTTAAGTAACTCTCTGAAGAAAGCAGAAATTCACAATCATAAACAAACAAAAAATAATAGCAAGTTAAACCAAATAAAGTAAAATATCGAAGGTCTTAACTACCTATGGTAAGAATCTTTTTGTACTAATTCCATGTTGAGACAAATCCAGTTTTATTAATGTAAATATGGAGTATAAAAATAAACCGTCAAAATAGCATAGATCCTTCAATTGGATGTACTTACACTCACTTCTACACAGGTTTGAACATACGAGTATCTACCAATATACTCGCCACTATCGGTTAAGGTTATCAAAGTGGCAACCAAATATGAATTAAAACAGAACCTTTTTCTTGCCTATATGGGTCCGTTTTTTTCCTTCTTTTCCTCGTTTAGTTTGTCCAATAACTGTGCTTACTATGCTTCCGTCACAGTTCTCCTTTCTGCAGGTAATCGGTGATGCGCATCCCAAAAAACGGAGGCCACAACCTTACCGGCCGACTGTTGGTCTTTCGTGACTTTTCAGCCACTCTGTGGGCTGCTTATTGAACTCGGAGGTATGGTAATAAAGCCGGGTCTCATCTATCTTCAAAAAACATCGGAGAAAGTTCCGATCCTCTTTTCCGGAACGAAGTGCGCTTTGGTGCCTGTACGACCCATTATAATTTCACTAAACCACCGATAAACTGTTGTTCTTGAATGAGCAGATACAGGATAACGACTACGCGCTCTAAGTTGTTCTACGTTTTTGTTTTTTATAAAAATATTTTACCTTTCGCTGTTTTTTATTGTTTTCTGGTTAAACAAAAGATATATATTACATTCGATAAGACAAACGAAAACGTGACTCTAGTTACATTATAGCGATTTTTTAATTTTTTTACAGTTTTTTTTTGTCTGGTTTTGTTTATTATATATATACAACACTCCCAATCACTAGGAAGAGGCCACACATTTTGCAATTGATTTTCGCTCTTTATACCTGTTGGAAATTTTGAACCCAGAAACATATACTATCTGTGAATAGGTACGTATTTTCTCGAAAGAAATTCATAAAATGAAAGGGTAATTAAGAAACGACCGTTGAAATTTCCCAAGATCAAATAATAAACTACTTAAAAGGGTATAGAAAAGTGCATCACTTGGATGAGCCCATTGCGAATATTTCGTTGCAGGAGTGCACATGAGCGATTTTTTTAAAACTTCTGTTTAGAATATTTAAATAGTGTTAAAAAAAACTGTTTTTATTTAATTTGAAACACAAATGGGTTCCGGAAAAGATGTTGACAGCGACAGAAAGAGGACAAATAGATGTTTTCAAGGATCTAGGACTCTCAAGCCGAGAAATAGCAAGGAGGCTTAACAGAAGTAAGACTGTTGTAAACAGTTATCTTGCGGATCCTCAAAAATATGGGAAAAAGCAAAAAGGACGCACATCTGAAGCAACAACATCACGAGAAAAGCGATTGATTCTACGGCTTGCCTCAATAGTGATTGGGAGTATATATATATTGTCGCACCATGCTGAATGTAGGAACATGCTTGGTTTTGCCACATGCTGCCGGTCTGGGAACAATACACGTATTTAAGGATTTTCCTTTATTTGTGTTACCACCTTAATTGTTATAATTGTATTCCGTGTAGTTCTGTCTCGTCGTTTCTCCATTATCGCCTTTATTTTGTAATCTCACATTAAAATTCTATTACGTTACTATAAAAGCAATTTGTTTTCTGTTTGTGGCCTCTTTTTCATCTACTTTATATTATCCTGCAGTTCGCTCATGTGAAATCGTGTCGTATGGAGCACAAGGACGATATCTGTTTATATCGTTAAACATACTGTTTTTGTCGTGGTCGTTCGCATGTGTATAGTTAATACTTCGTTTCGGTTTCATCCACTTTGATTTCGATAATAACGCAAATAAAGGAGAATTTTATACAATCATTTCATCGCGTATCGTTTTATTTGTCGTCGTCCTGTTTCGCTCTGAATTGACCCGGCACGGTAAATGCACCGTGCAACATATATGTATATATTGTAGCGAGCTCAGGGTTAGCTGGATTAATTATTTAAAATAAATAAGAGCCGTTAAATCGATTTTGAATTAATATAACACTTTATTAGTCCGTTAATCACAACCGTTACTTTTATCGTACACAGCTATTTCTTGATTTATCGCCTCCGTACTTATCCCGTCTTTTACTTCTTACTTATCGCTTGTTTCACTTTCTTACTTATTACTTTCTACTTATTACTTCTTACTTCCCCACTTATCGCTTGCTTCAATTTCTACTTCTTACTCATTTCCATGATCTGTGTGCGACGTATTTATACCGTTTCCTCATTCTGATTCGGCGTTTCGGTTCCGTCCGTTCCATAGCCTTGAATGTTCTACTGTTCCTAGTCTCCAGTTTTCTAGTACTTCCACAATATTCTAGTACTTTGTTTCGGACTTTCTCGAATATTCTAGTACTGATTGTCATATGCGTCACAATATATATATATATATATATATATATATATATATATATATATATATATATATATATATATATATATATTTATATATATGTAATTATATATATATATATACATATATAAGCGGGAAGTGTAGTCCTATCCTCGGTCTTAAGCCACTCTTATGAAGCTGGCAAGTGTAGTCCTATCCTCGGTCTTAAGCCACCAAGAGAAAGGCTGAAAGGCCAATCACCCTATTAAAACACAAGCAATCCGTGTGGTTGTTGTTATCATGAAGTACTCTATTGCCCCTAGTTCCACGGGAGGCATGGTAAATGACGAGGACTCCAATAACTGTCATATAGATCTACATTTGTCTAATAGGGCGGCATGATTCCCCTTTGGAGGGTACTCACCGTGTATGCATCGTTTGAATAGAAAGCTCCCGAGATCAAATTGTTCTCATTGTCGTTCCTCGTGCAATGAGGAACCGTATCATCATCATCAGTACTACAACCGGGATCCGGTCTTGCCCTCATTTAACAAATCTCTCCACCGGTCCCGATTTCGAGCCGATGTCATCTGGTTTGGCAGTCCCAGGCTCGGGGCATCCTGGGCTACGTCATGCCTCCATCGCAGACAAGGTCTGCCGCGCTGTCTCCTTCCATACATACTGCCACAAAGGACTTTCCGGGCAGACTCCTCTTCGCTCATTAGAGCTAGGATTTTTTCTTACAACATTAGCTTCAAGGTAGATTGCGTACAACTCACTGTTGTAGCGTTTCCCGAATCGTCCTCTCTCACATACGGGCCCAACAGTTCTCCTTAAGACCTTCCTCTCGAACGCGGCTAAAAGTTCGGAGCGTACATGAGTACTGGTAAGACCATGGTCTTGTACAGTAGTAGATGTTCTGGATAAATTTCGGGATTTAAAGATCCCTGATAGACCATAGTGGCTCCTTGATAGTATAGTGGTTAGTATACCCGCCTGTCGCGCGGGAGACCGGGGTTCGATTCCCCGTCGGGGAGCCTCTGGCGCAAGACTAATGACCTTGCCCGGAAAAAAACAAATCATTATGGAAAATTTAACAAGCCTCAGGACTTGCTAAATAAGGCCAAGACCGGTTCCCGGTTGTAGTGCCGATGATGATGATGATGATGATGACGATAGACCATAGTAGGCTTTGTTGGATTGAACACCCGTTCACCTATTTCTTCTTCCATGTTGTTAGCGGCTGATACTATTGACCCAAGGTAGTTAAAGAATTGCAGTATTTCAAATTCGTGCTCCGCTACCCTGATAGTTTGACCAACGTTAGGTCTTCTCTTCCCACAAGTTGCCGCCATGTACTTAGTTTTCCCTTCATTAATGTGCAGTCCCCGTTTTTGTGCCGCCTGCTCGATCTGGGAGAATGATCCTGTACAGCCGAATCGGATCTACCGATGATGTCGATGTCATCTGCGTAGACAAGTATCTGGCTTGACTTGGTGGCAACAGCCCCTCTAGTTGTACCGCCAGAGTCACGGATTGCTTTCTCCAACACCAGGTTAAAGAGGAGGCAGGCCAGACCGTGCCCTTGTCGGAGTCCATGAAAGATGTTTATTGGTTTGGACTCCAAAATCGCTATTTTTACTTCACTGATTACGTTGGTCATGGTCAACCTACAAAGTCGTATCAACTTGTTTGGAATGCCGAACTCTCTCATGGCATTATATAGTTCTACCCTGGCTATGCTGTCATAGGCGGCCTTAAAGTCTATAAATAGATGATTTAATGGAATGTTAAAGTCCAGACATTTTTCCATCGCCTATGATATCTATTGGTTGAGAAAATGATAGAGTGACATTTGACAACATTAAATTCGAGGGACTTGTTATGGCGCCAAATTGAGAAAGTGTAGAGAGAAGTGAAGAGTCAAGAGAAGAGCGGATCGGTTTGGAGAGGTTAGTGTCGTCCGCGTAGAGAGAGATGGAGGAGCGCTTGTTAATGGAATCTATGTCGTTAATAGTAAGAATAAATAGAAGGGGTCCTAGAGAACTGCCCTGGGGAACCCCGGACGAGGGAAGAAAACGGATTGAAAATCTAAATCTGACATGGTAGGTTCGAGCTTTAAGATAGGAAGAGATACATTTAATCAGTAGGGGTTCGAAACCAAAAGAGGATAGCTTAAAGAGGATGAGATTGTTGGAGATTTTGTCAAAAGCCTTGCTGAAATCGGTGGTGAATACATCGACGTCGCGGCCATTTCCTAAGGTACGGAGAGTATGGGATGAGAACTCAACTAGATTGGTGGTGGTCAACCTACCCGAAAGGAAACTATGCTGGTTGGTTTTAGTTTAGTTTTAAACCACATTTATTTTCCTAATTCTTTTTACATGTATAATATTAGGGGTAAATGTTAAACCGTTTTCTACAATCACAGTCCTTAAATTAACTTACTGGCTATATGCGAGCTCTCTAAATTACACATTACAACTTGATTTTTATATATGCCTTTCGGCGTACATCTTTTTTTTTTTGTTTCTTATATATATATATATATATATATATATATATATATATATATATATATATATATATATATATATATATATATATATATATATGAAATAGGTCATATATTAGAGGGACTCCTTGTTTACATCTATATGTATACATTATTATTACAATTTTTTTTTTTTTTTTTTTTTTTTTTAAATTATAACAAACAAACTATGCTGGTTGGGTGAGATGATGGATTTACAGCGATAATGCCTTGTAAAGAATGCCTTCGAATTGTTTTGGAATATGTGACAGTTTGGTGATGGGGCGGTAGTTACTAATATCGTTTTTAAGTCCTTTTTCATGTATGGGGCTGACAAAAGAGGATTCCCAAATACCTAGGAAAACACGTTGTCTGAAGGACAGACTGCAAATCTTCGAGAGCGGGAAAGAAAGAAAGAAGTAACACTTTTTTAAAAGAACAGCAGGGAGTCCATCAAAGCCAGGGCGGACCTCGTCTTTAAGTAACTTTAATTTTTCTTCAACTAGGTGATGGTGAATAAGTTAAAAGATGAAATGCCCAATGAATAATTCGGGCAGGTCTTTGAAACAAGACGGGTTAGGCTGGAAAGAGACATACGTGAAGAATTTTTTGAAGAAAGAAGCGAATAGTTTGGGGGTCGGTTGAAGTAATCGTGTCATAGGAAAGGCAGTTAAGATTTCGTCAGTGGAAAAACGATTTGGGATCATTGATGGTTGTGTTGTGTTTTTGAGAATTAATTGAAGTAGAAGGTCTTGTAAAGCTCACTGAATTTATAAAAGAAGCCGAGATAGTTGCAGTAGTCTGGGGAGGAACGCGTTCTTAGGAAAATGTTCCACAAGTTATTGCTCTTATTCGGAAGTGTGCGGAATTTGTGGTTATATCATGGGGGCGATGAAACCGATATTCTATGTCGAGAATACGGGCCATATAGGGAAATGACATAGTACCTTTCCTTGCAGAGAGTGGCAGCATCTTTTTCTACCTCTAGATGTTCAAAGCGAAATACGATTTTGCTAAGGTACTCATTTGAAAGGTGAAAGTTAGCTTTGAGGAGTTATAGGTAAGGCTGTCGTGAGGTGGGGAGGGTTGGGCATCGTGATCACGATATAGGGATAAGAGAAGCGGGGGTGGTAATTGTCAATGATTGAAGTGGGCGGAGGACCAGGGGAAACTGACGAATTATAAGGGCGCGTTATAAACACGAGGTCAAGTTGTCTACCCATATGATTTGGGACATTACTTATTTGCCGGAGTCTAGAGTCGATGAGACCGTCTATAAGAAGACATTTCTTCGTACTTGCGGGGTTTGAAATGTAAAAGGATTGATCGTCTGACAACGTCCATTGGAGATGAGAGAGGTTAAAATCGCCAAGAACAATGATATCATCTAGAGAAGTACTTAGCTCGGTTGGTGATCAACCGCTGCTATTGTGAATTTTATGACACGATAGGCCGTGACGGAGGTATATAGAAACAAATAAAGTATAAACACTTTGGGCGATGGTCGATTTTTATTGCGACATAGTCAACATTGGGAGAAGAAGATATGGCAATAAGGGATCAGGCGACTCTGTTTTGAATGACGAGCAACACACCACGGCAAGGCGAATCGGGTCATAGTCGATGAACATTATCAACACGAAAAACGTTAAAGGGGGAAGCGAATACTTCTATACTATTAATACTGGAGATAAGATTGGTCTCGGTCAGAGCGTATATATCGAAGGGGAGGGTACATACATTTTGCAAAATCGGTTGCGTTTTAGAGCGCAGACCTCTAACATTTTGATAGTAGATGGTTGGGCGGATGGTATTGAGAGTCTTAGAGGGGTTTGGGGACGGCGACTGATTAGTGTCAAAATTACTTTTCATTTTCTTGTGAATATATTGACGAAAATCCCAGAGATCTTTTGAGACTTTAATTGGGAGCATATTGATCTTTTTCAGGGAATTTCATAAACAGGTTGTGGGGGCTAGGAAAGCCGGTAGGTACACCTCCCTGCTGAACGGAAACCATGACGCTGGTTTTCGTTTTACCTTCATAACAAACAGAGCAGATTTCTCATGGAGGAAAGAAAGATAGATGCGGACATTTTGCTAGGTCAATTTGTTTCTAAGTGTAGACAAAGCGTAACGACATTCAGACGAATTCATGGATTGCTGTGTGATTTTGATAGTTGAGGATAAGAGGTGATCTATAATTGGTCGGGGGGAAGGGTGTATTAGGCGAAAACGAAATGAAGATGAGGAATGGGGGGATCGGGAGATGCGTACTTCGGCCTTGAGTCGGGTTCAATGGACGAGTGGGATGTTTGTTGAAGGCGGAAGTGGGTATACGGGGTTGAGAGTGTGGGGGTAGGGATAGGGGCAAGATGTGATGTGGGATGAGCAGCGGGTTAGTATTGGAGGGGAGGAGGGCGTTATTGCGGGACGATGTTACTCAGATTTAGATACGGCATCCAACAGTTTACCTACCTTTTCTCTTCTTTCAATTTTAATAAGTAAATTAACGTTCACAGCAATAATTTTTAGCATTGACTCAGTGAGGGAAAATTTAATGCTTACGATTTTCAATTTGGAAACAGTGATGAATAAAGAAAATCCGCCCACACGCATGTTGACGAGAATCGTTCTTATATCTGAATCTGCTTCTACCGTGCGTGATTTTACCCAGGTTGCGACTTTGATATTAAGTCAATTGGATGATTCAAGCCCGACGTCATCTGAGCATGTGACATCTTGGGCGCAACGGACTGTTGTATAAGCAAATTTCCATTCATTTTTGTTCTTTGCTTGAGGTCACTTATCCATTTTCCGCTTTAGAGCTTGAAAATTGAGACATCCCTTAAAATTAGCAGTATGGCCTGAGTTTTTGGATAGCATACACGCTAGTTTGCTTGACGCATCTAAATTGAATGTTGCTAATTGTATAATGTCCTTAGCTTCAGTGAAACTGACAAGAATTGGAGGTACCCTCACTATCTTCGTGATGTTGGTTGGTTCCTATGGCTAGTTTTTTGTATAGCATTCATTATAGTAAATTATTTAATCCACTATTTTTTTGACAGTCATACAAGTTGTCACAAGTTTTTACAAAAAAAGAAAAGTAAATTTGACATGAAATTTTACGTGTTCATAATAGAAAAGGAAAAATAAAATAAAACAAAATTAATAAATAAAACAAACAAACAGCAACAACCGTAACAAAATTAAAACAAAAAATATGTAAAAGAAGAAATATCTTAAAGGGTAGTATTAGGTACCATAACGTACTATAAGGTACTATAACATACTATAAAGTACTATAAAGTACTATAAGGTAATATAAGGTATTATATGGTACTATGATATTTATGGTACGATAATTATTTCGGATTGTGAAATGAAAAATTTGAAATTTAAATATACTTAAAACCAAAAAAGAAACAAGAAAAAAGCATGATTGCCAGAAGTCTGTTTGTCCATTCAATTCGCATAAAAATTAGATTGCTAGTAAGTCAGTAAAAAAAAATTATAAAAATCTCAAAATAAATCTGTCATTTCATTTAATGTTGAACAATTTTTAATTGTTTCTGTAATAAATACGGCAATTAAGCGAATACGCGAACACTCATTGATAGAGCTTGGTTTTTGAGCAAAAAAGAAAAACAAAAAATATTGGTTTTAACTCATTACATAAAAGTAAATAGGAATTTATGGATGGTCAATAATTATCTACATTCCTGTAGTAATCATTCAACGAAACTCTAAAAATGTTTTCTTTCTGATCTTTCCAGACCACAGATAATAAAATCAATAGACCCAATTCAACAACCACGAGCCGCGCAACGCTTAAATTCACTACTGAGAGTCTCTTGCAATACCAAGCAAACTAGATCGCTCCCAAGAGTCAATGACCAGTCTAATACAACATGTTGGGTTTCCCAAAATTACATAAGCTCCTAGCAAAAGTCTACAGCCAACTTGAATTGGTATACATGTTCCAAATAAACTTTTCCACCACCCGCTTTATTTCCATTTGCTGGGTCATATCTTCAGTATTTTCACATTAGTTTCCAGTCAGTGTAAAAACCTAATTAATAGGGGCGTTGACCTTCATACCATACAATATGAAATACCAAACTGTTATTTTCTATTAACTTGAATCACTCTCAATTATCCATGACTGTTTCTTTATACCGGTCTTCAGGTGCCCTTGGACAAAACACATTTGTCATAGCACTTACGACAGATCTACATTTTATTGGCGTAAGTTCCAAAATGCTCCCATGAAATATGTGGCTAACTAAATAGCCCCCATGCTGTCTTAAGAACAAGAGAAAAACAGAATAGCAAAACCAAAGTAATTTTCTCAAGAAAACCTTGAACGACTGGCCAGCACTTTAAAATGCCATAGTTTTCCGCTTTGTCTATACGGGCGTATTGCTTTCAAAGTCAATTAACATCGCCTAGTTAAACTTAGTAACCGATTGCCAAATAGCCCATAAGTAGTGCAGGAAATCGGAAGTCATGCAACTGAGTTCACTAGATACAGTTTGTATAAAAGCTAGTTGTTAACTAGATACAGCCGTCATTCAGCTCCTTGGTTTTGATACACTAAATCATCATCGGAAACATGGTGTTCAAGGTATATCTGTTATATTTCTTCATAAATCCAGACTAAACGTCTTATATCCTTTACAGATTATCGTTGCTCTTAGTCTAGCCGCTGCGGTTAATGCAGGACTCTTAACGTCTAATGGACCACCCTCTCACATATCCATCGTCCAACCTGGCCATGGACAATACGAGGACTCGTATGATCCTCATCCAAGTTATGCTTTCCATTACTCTGTGCATGATGGCCATACAGGTGACGTGAAAAGTCAATACGAGACTCGCAACGGAGACGCTGTAAAGGGAGAATATTCTTTGATCGACGCTGATGGTTTTAGAAGAACTGTCAAATATTCTGCTGACCACCACAATGGGTTTAATGCCGTTGTTCATCGCGAACCAATCGGACACGGAGTTGCAGTACATGCAACACCTGTGGAAGTTGCACACCATGCTGCCCCAATTATTGCTCACTCTGCACATCCAATTGTATATAGCGCTGCACCTGCACTTCACCTATCGGCTGCACACTCCAGCCAGCCAGTTGTCAGGATTCCAACTCATTCACAACACTATTAAATTCATGTCACCGCGAAAAAAAGTAAACTTAAGAAATTACCTTGAAAAATGTGTGGGACATAAAAGAGTTTTCCTTCATATATTATACATATACTTGCATGTTGTTGTTCCTCAATCAACTCAGGATCACTAAACCAAGGTCTGCGGTGCAATTAACTTAAATTATTTCTGATGAAAACCTTATACTTCACTCTTGGTAGACAATTGCAACAATTTAATTACAAAAGGAGTGGTTGACAAAGATGTCTTATATTTTTTTAATCAATTTCCCGGACCTTATTTATCTTTATATCAACATATTATTAACATACGTGCAAATTTTAAATAGATTTTAACATATGACCATGAAGGCATGGAAAGTATCCTTTGCCTATTTAGTGATTTCTTAATCAAATGATAATACTGACAGTTTCTACTCTAAATAGCAATAGCCTCATGTAAATCCTAGCCACCAGCGAGGTCCTGTAGAGGTCCCAGCGATGAATCCAGAATGAGGTACACCCACTTATAAACCAGTCTGGATAGTTGCGCTAAAGAATGTGCAATCTTCTAAGGTATCGGGAATTTATTTATGGTGGGTTGTGGGGAGCGAAGTATTGTACCAAATACGGGCACTAGGTTCTACTTCGCCCTCACCGAAGTCACTGCAAGTAACTCGGTTCCGCCATTAACCGATCACAAGGATTAAGTCCAAAACACAGAACAAACGCAGCACAGCGAATAAAACACACCGATGGAAGTCACAAAAAAAAAACTGAGCACAGGTTTGTTATAATTAACGTTTTTTATTTCACAACGGACTTAATATTAATGTTAAATTGATTTTTTTTATTTATTTTTTTTTATTTTATTTATTTATTACCATGTAAGTAAATTACATAATAACTTAGATCTAATAGCGCTAGCAACGAAGTTTTTCGGCTAGTTTGGCATTAAATATTTGTGTACATTTGTTTTTTTTTTTTGTTAAATTACGTTTTGTAGCTTAACTAGGGTTAGTAGGTGGTAGAGCTTGGCTATGTTGGTTGCGGTTGGGTCGGAGATGATGTTTCTGATGTCGTCTTGAAGATGTCGGTGAGCGAGGGCTTTTATGCCTTCGCATTCCAAGAGGATGTGTTTGGATGACAATGTGGAGTTAGATCTGCAGATGTGACATGTGGGTGGGTTGGTTTTATTGATGAGATGCTGGTTGGTTATACGTGTATGTCCAAGGCGCAGGCGGAGAATGCATTTGATCTGTTGCACGGGCGATGTTGTCGGGTAGGTGACGGGTTGTCTATTAGGGTTTATTGCTACATATGTATGGTTGTAATTTAACCATTTCAATTGTTCTATCTTTCGTAGTTCCCTTTCAAAGTACTTGTCTATGTCCTTATTGTTGTACACGTAGAAAGTTGTTAATGGCTCCTTTAAAGCCAATTTGGCTGCGATATCAGCTGCTTCGTTTCCCCGTATACCACTATGACCAGGGACCCAGAGCAGTTTTACTTTGGATTGCTTCCGGATTAAGTTGTCTTGAATCATGTGGATTATTTGGTTTTTGTTATTCGGGTTCTGTATTGCTTGTACGGCGGACAGGCTGTCGGTGCAAATTAGTGTTTTATTTTTCTCAATTAATTTGATTGCTTCCAGCACTGCTGTTGCTTCGGTTGAAAAGATGGAGCAGAATTCGGGTAAAAGTCCTTTTCTGATGACTGTATCTGTTCTGTTTACTACCGCGAATGCTGTACCTTCTTTTGTTTTGGAACCGTCGGTAAAGAGTAGGTCCCATTCCCGGTGTTTGTTTCGTAATAATTGGAAGTGTTGTTGGTATACTTCTTGGTTAGTCGTTCCTTTGGGGAGCTGTGATAGGTCTTCTATGACACAATCTGTTGGTATTAGCCACGGGGGAGAATGTGCTCGTTGTCTTTGTGGTGTAGGTGTGGCGAGCAGTTCTTTTGCCAGTTCTATTGAGTGTCCTAAGGCCGAAGTATATTTTTGAGGGCGTTTTCTCTTAAGTATTCGTTTAATGTCCTCTAAAATGGGTGTTGAGGCCATTGCGGGAAACTTTGCGGCTAATTTGGACGACAGAGTTTTTATCCTATTTTCTATGGCCGGGAGTCCACTTTCTGTTAGGATGTTCGTAATTGGGGTGGTCCGAAAAGCCCTTGTACTTATGCGGGCTGCTGCGTGGTAGGGAGATTTAATTGTCTGTAACGTTGTTTTGCTGCAATTACCGTATATTAGTAGGCCATAGTCTATTTTTGAGAGTAGGAGAGCTCTAGTAATGTTTATTAGTGTGTTAGTATGGACTGAGCCGTTTTTAGATGACAAATATTTCAGCATGTTTAACCTTAACACTAGATTTTTCTTAAGGGCTAGACAATGATTCTTAAAATTATATTTACAATAGAATTGTAGGCTGAGAATTTTTAGTGTATCTACATTCCTAATGTAAGTGTTTTCAAAATTTACTAATAAAGGTTTGTTACAATGTTTCTTTTTGCATATATGTAATATTTTAGATTTCACGCTCGAAATTTTTGAGCCTGAATAGTTACACCATTTTTGTATGTCTGATATTTTCGAAAGTTTTGCTAGCTACTTCTAGGTCGTTTACATTTGTGAATAATATAAGATCGTCGGCGTAGAGACAATGTTTTACATTTTTATGTTTAGAGATAATGCTATTTAACTCTTCAAATGCTATCTTAAATAATACTACTGATAACGGTGATCCTTGGGGGATTCCAGTATTTATATTATGGACGCCAGAGAACACGCCGTTACATTTGATCCTGAATTTTCTATTATTCAGAAAGGATCTAACAAAGTTATACATATGATGTCCTATTTTCCATTTTTGTAATTTGTGGAGAATGACGTGTGGACCTATTCGGTCGAATGCTTTTTCAAAGTCTATTGATAAAATGGATGTATGTTTCTTGCAGGAAACGGCACCAACAATATGGTTATCTATATGAAGAAGCGCATCCATTGTTCCCCTGCTTTGTTTGAAACCGACTTGTTTGGTACTTATCAGATTATATTTCTCTAAGTACCAGTTTAGTCTCTTGGCGACAATTTTTTCCAATACTTTTCCTAAACAAGGCAGTAAGGAAATGGGGCGGTAGCCGTGGATTGTATCAGTTTTGTTATTATGCTTTGGTAGAGGTATAATTGTGGATACTTTCCACATTTGAGGAATGGTGCCAGTTGTATATATGGCATTAAACAGATTTAGAAGGCGTTGTTTCAAAATCGTTGGCCCGTTTTTTACCATTTGGTAGTCAATTCTATCAAAGCCTGGTGTCTTACCTTTTGCGGTATGAAGACCAGATTCTAATTCTATCTGTGTTATGGGAAGTTCGATAACGCTATTATAGGAATTACTTGGGTTGCTTGGGGGCGTTGAATGTGCCTCTATTTGGTTTTTGGCAGTATGGAAATCTGGGTGGAAATTGAAGTTGGAGGACGTATTTGCCCAAGTCTCGGCGAAGTATTTGGCTATTTTGTCCGGACATGTGAGGGCGTCGGATCCTGTATGTATTAAATTGATAGTAGATGGGTTATAGTTGCCTGTTAGCATTTTTATGTTGGCCCATATCTTTTTGGGGGTGTATGTTGGGTTTAGTTTTTCCGTGAAGGACTGAAAGGATTTTGCTTTTTCGATTTTGGCTGTTCTTTGGAACATGGCGTTAAGCCTTTTGTACCTTAAGAGATGTTGGTCGGTTGGGTGCTTCTTAAAAATGTTCCATGCCAATTGCTTTTCTGCCCGTAGGTTTGCCAGATCTGGATTCCACCATGGTACGGCGGTTTTGTGATACCTTTTCGTTGTCTGTGGAATGGAGCCATTGGCGGCTGTTCGAATAGCTTTTGTGATAACGGCAGCTTCTTGATTTATGTTGGATTTTGTGTTATGTAGATTAAGGAATTGTGTGGTGATAGTTTGAAATTTGTTCCAATTTGCTCGGCCAGATTTGAATTTAGGTAGGAGTTTGATTTTTCCCTTTTTATTGTTGCCGGTTGAATTTTTATTGGAAAGTGATCACTTTCTAGTATTTCCCAGTTTGTAATAGGGGACAGTTGGGATGATACGAGGGAAAGGTCTACATTTGTAAACGTCTTGTGTGTGGAAAAATGAGTGTGATTGCCGTTATTCAATATTACCAATTGTGATTGTAGTAAAAATTGTTCCACGGCTTTCCCTCTTTTATTTGTTGTTTGTGATCCCCATATTGTACTCCAAGCGTTGAAGTCTCCCATTAGAAGAATGGGGGTGTGTATGTGTTGAATTATTTTATTTAAGTCAGACAGGGTATGTGGTTGAGTAGGAGGAATGTAGATTGAGATCACGGTTAGCTTTAGTTTGCCCGTTAGTTCGACTGCCGTGACCGAGAAAGGGGTATTAAGACTGATATGCTTATGGCTCCTCAATAGTATACTGGTTAGTATACCCGCCTGTCACGTGGGAGACCGGGGTTCAATTCCCCGTCGGGGAGCCTCTGGCGCAAGACTAATGACCTTGCCCGGAAAAAACAAACCATTATGGAAAATTTAACAAGCCTCAGGACTTGCTAAATAAGGCCAAGACCGGTTCCAGGTTGTAGTACCGATGATGATGATGATGATGCTTATGGGTTAGTGCCCGATGTATTAATATCCCGGACCCTTATTTACAGGAGTTATTTTCTTTAAGATTGTTAAAGTATGCTGTGTATTCCCGAGGCACTTTCGCATTTGAAGAGTGGGGTAAGTGCGTTTCTTGCAGTGCTATGATGGACGGTTTGAGTTCTTTTATAAGGAGCTGTAACTCGTGATAATTGTTATGAAACCCATTCAGGTTCCATTGAAGTATTAAGCAGTCTGCGGGGTTATAATTGGATGTTGCTATAGAGTTCGAGGTGGGGGTATAAAGGTGGTTCTTTTCCTGACTCCGAGCCACACAGCTCGTCCCACTCAGTTTTCCAATCCACTCGAATTGATTTGAGTGAGAACAGCTCCGTGCCGCGGAGTCAATAGGCTGTTGAGAGAGGTTAGAATTATATATTTCCATATTCAGGTAGAGGGATATTCCCGATTTGATCTAACTGGGATTTTTGTGTTTGTGTGGTGGTAGGTTTGGCTTTGCTTGCATGTGTTTGAGTTTCTAGGGAGGAGGAAGATTGATCTTTTGTTTTAGTTATATTTATTCGTTGAGAGATGGGATATTTTCTCTTTTCAATTTCTTTTAGAGCTGTATAGGAAGAGGAGGGAAATATATTTGTTTCTTTGTTGGGAGATTTGTTTACGGCTATTGGATTTTGAATTACTTTTGGTAGTAGTGTATTGGAACTGGTTGGAGTTATAGGTGCAGACGTGTGTTTTCTAATTTGATCAGAGTAAAGATCGTTATTGGGCTCCTCGATAGTATAGTGGTTAGTATACCCGCCTGTCACCCGGGAGACCGGGGTTCGATTCCCCGTCGGGGAGCCCCTGGCGCAAGACTAATGACCTTGCCCAGACAAAATAAATCATTATGGAAAATTTAACAAGCCTCAGGACTTGCTAAATAAGGCCAAGACCGGTTCCCGGTTGTAGTGCCGATGATGATGATGATGATGAAAGATCGTTATTTGTTGTTTGCATTGTATTCTGTTCCCTATATATGCGTTTAGCGTCAGCTAGGGTTGTTTTGTTTTTGGTTTGAATTTCTATTACTTTTTGGTACTCAATATATTTAGGACAGGTAGGAGAAGAGGCCGGGTGCGGACCTTGACAGTTAGCACACATTGTTCTTGTGCATTCAGTTTCGGGATGTGGTGGCAGATTACATGTATTACATGCTGTTGTGCGTTTACATCATTTTACCGTATGGCCGAGTAATTGGCACTGCCGGCACCGCATTGGCCTTGTAATGTATTCCTTGATCTTGGCGTTGTACCAGCCTATTTCTATTGTTGTTGGTGGTTGTGGCCGATCAAAAGAAAACAGCATCAATCATGTGGGTAATCGTTCTTCGTTGTTAATTTTTGTGAATTTGAAGACATTTACCACACCTTGGGAACCCATTTCTGATATATTGTCGGCTTCTGGGACGTTATTGAGGCAAGGGGCATACACAACCCCTTTGGAAGTATTTAGTTTGGGGTGCAGTCTAATATTGACCGGACAGATTGTGTCAAAACGCGTAGACTGGATGAATCTATCAGCGATTTCATGGTCTTTAGCTAAAATTAGGATAGAACCATCCCTAGGAAGTGTAATTTGTTCGTACTGGGTACTGATAGAATCAATGATTCTTTTTAGTACAAAGACGTTGACGGATGTGAGTGGTATTGATGCTTCGGTTGGGTAAATTTGAACGAACCGTGGGTTTTTTATTGCGGTTTTGTTCGGGAGAGCAGGGAAATTGAAAGACAATGGGCTGCGGGATTGTATTTTCTTTTTTGTTGGCACGTTGGCTGTAGAGCCTGAGAGTGAGCATTCTCCCAGTTCTACGAACCTATTGCCGGAATGTGGCTTGGCTTTTTTTGGTTCTTACCTGGTGTATCCTTGTTGTGTTTTGTTTTTGTGAGTTCAAGGGAATTAACGATTTTTAAATACTTTTACTCTAGGACAATTCACTTCACTTTTTTAACTATCGCACTGTTAAAAAATGGTGTCCTCTGTAAGAGAGTTCGCGGGTGACTGGCGAAAATTGATTTTTAAAAATTTAATTATTAATATTTATTATTATTTATTGGCCTGTAAGAACCCGGAAGTTCATGACCTCACCGACTCGGCTTCGCCATCGTTCCCTGTCCTGGGCACTCTCCTTCCACGCTGGACCATTCGATCCGATCTCCTCAAGGTCAAACCTAACATTGTCCTCCCATCTGCGTCGCGGCCGTCCTATCTGTCTCTTTCCCGTTGGTCTACCGTCAAGAATTCTATGCACGGTCCTATCGTTCCCCATTCGCGCCACGTGTCCGGCCCATCTTAATCTTCGCGACTTGATTACTCTCACTATTGTAGGTTTGCGATATAGATCTTCCAATTCGTGGTTATGGAGTTTCCTCCATTGTCCTGCCTCCTCGTCATATTTACCTCCAAAGATGCCCCTCAAAACTTTATTCTCGAATACGCGGAATCTGTTTTCTTCCCATTTCGTGAGAGCCCATGTTTCGCATCCATATAGAACAATCGGCATAATTATGGTTCTATAGACACGGATCTTTATGTTACGTGATAGCAGTCTGGATTTCAGCAGTTTACTGACTGAATGCCAACTCGCGTTGCCGGAATGCAGTCTCTTGTTAATTTCCTTCGACATTTCATTACTGGCCGTCAGTATCGTTCCCAGATATTTAAATTCTTCAACTTTTTCAAATATCTTACCTCTGACGTTTATATGTGTTATCTGAGGTCCACCTGCTCTCGCCGTAATCATGTAGTTTGTTTTGTCTTCATTTATATCTAGGCCCACCTCTTCTGCCGCTTGCATGATGATTTCACAGTTTTTACTAACAGTCTCTAGATTATCGCCCAGAACGGCGATGTCATCCGCATATGCGAGCACTTGTGTGACCCCGTTCAGGGTTGATCCGGCCATGTTGTCGTCTTGTACCGTTCTGATGACATGCTCGAGCACAAGGTTAAAGAGACATGGTGATAGACCATCTCCCTGCTTTAGTCCGTCCCGGATTTCAAATGGTTCTGAGAGGTGGTTTTCTATTCTGACTCGCCCTTTGTTTTCGTTCATGCAAATTTAAATGAGGGCGGCATATTTTTTTGGGACTCCCAGCTCAACTAGAATATGGTAGAGTCTCTGCCTTGCGACTGAGTCGTAGGCTTTTTTAAAGTCAACGAACAGTTGATGAACCGTCTCTCCGTATTCCCACTTCTTTTCCAGTAGTTGTCTTATTGTGAACATTTGGTCGCTTGTTGACCGGTTCCTACGGAATCCACATTGGTAGTCTCCCAGTATCTCTTCTGCGTACGGTGTGATTCTTGCCAGAATGACATTTGTTAATATTTTGTATGTGGTTGGGAGCAATTATATTCCTCTGTAGTTTTCGCAGTCAGATCTGTCGCCTTTTTTGAAAATGGGGACGACTATTGGGGTTTTCCATTCTTCCGGAGTGACTTCCTTATCCCATATTGTTTGGATGAGCTGGTGGATCTTTCGAGCGGTTGCCTCTCCTCCACCCTTCACAAGCTCTGCCGGTATGCAGTCGACTCCGGGAGCCTTGTTGTTTTTCAATCACTTTATTGCGTCTACAACTTCTTTGAGAGACGGCTCTGGGATCTGAGGCTCGGCTGTATGTACGCTTGGTGCATTTATCTGTGGTTGATGGGTGCGTACATTGAGCAGATTTTCAAAGTACTGCTTCCATCTTGTCACGACATTGTTTGTTTCTGTGACCAGACAGCCGTTTGCGTCTCGAATTATTTTGGCTCTTCCTCGGTAGCCATTTCTAATTGAATTTATGCCGACATACATACCTCTGATGTTCTTTGCCCTAGAATTTTCTAGGATTTTTTCGATCCGAGTCTTCTCCCATTCGCGTTTTTTTGCGTTTGAAGAGCCTCATTGTCTCTCTCCGAATTGTCGCGTATCTTTCTGCGTTGACTTCATCATATCTTTCTAAGTGGAT
Source organism: Microdon myrmicae (assembly GCA_963931805.1). Taxonomy (NCBI): domain Eukaryota; kingdom Metazoa; phylum Arthropoda; class Insecta; order Diptera; family Syrphidae; genus Microdon; species Microdon myrmicae. The sequence goes on along the minus strand of OZ007499.1, from coordinate 111,717,789 downwards.
CACTCTGAGGCGTTTACGTTCTTCGATCTTCGCCCTGCACTCATCATCAAACCAAGGTTTGGACTTAATTGTTTTCTTAAATCCTAATACCTTTGGGCTGTTAGTTTGATTGTGTCTCTGGTCGATGTCCATTTAATGTTCACACTATTAGCTTCCTCTTCCTCACCGTTCACATTCTCTAGAATGCTAAATCTATTCGTTAGTTCGTCTTGATATTCAGCCCTTTTGCGTAAGTCTTTCAGTTTATCAGTGTCGAACTTTTAAAAATTAATACGAGATGAAACACTTCTTCTTAACACGACTTCGACATTGGTACGCTTCTCCGCCGCGCGACGGAGAGCGGGGGGTAGCACGACCGTGGTGGTCAGCGGATGGAATTAGACTCTGAGATACAACCCTCGTTTGGGGTGAGTGTGTGGTGTGGTGGTAAATGTCTAGAAATAGAAAACCAGATCTCGTAATGGAGATCATGGTGGTATGTGTGTGATCGTTCAGATCTGGTGTTGTTTACTCATGCGCGAGGGCAATGGAAAAACAAAGCAGGCAGGCGGCAAGGACAAAGGAATCGGGGCGGTCATTGTCTACGAAGTGCATCGCGTCTAAATAAATAGACTACGATACATCGAAGAAATGTGTTAAAAGCAAAGATGGGACCAGAGCATCATAAAAGTCTTAGATGAGTGATGCCCTTGTTTAAATTGGCGAATAGCCCTTCGAAAGAGGTGCTAATGTATTACAATACTTTATACAATGAGAATTGTATATCGTATCTTGGGTCGGTGGCCAAACGAATCCCTTGCTTGCATTTGTTTATGCAGGGAAATTCGTTTGTGGCAAAGAACGAAATTTGCGATTACTTATTCGTCTAGGCGAGGGATCATGGTCGGGTAAATGCCAGATGAACAAACAAGCTGCCTGACGCTGCTTGGCAGTTGGACAATGAATCGCCAGCCAATGTGTATGTAAACAAGTTGTACACATGTTAGGCAGGGAATAGCCAACTCAAGGCTAAGATTCCCTGATTATGCGGTTTCATTATATGTGAACCGATAGGTTTTCTTTTCAGGGATATGCTGTTTGGAACAGAATTCTTAAGAGGAATTTTGAATTCAAATAAATGGATGCAGGTAAGAATTCTCTTCCAGGAGGTTTTAGGTAAATGTATTTGGTGAATTTTGTTGCGTGAAGCATTTACAGGTGCTTAATGCGATTGCATTAGCAGAAAGTTGATATATACTAGGTTGTACGGATGGGGGTTCTTCAGGTAAGTCGCAGTGGGTTTAGGCGGAACCTTCACAGGGTCTTTAATATGGTGTTCTATTATTGAGACCGAGAAAGGAATTTATTTAAGGAAATTGGTAAAAGTAGGCAATAAGTACAGAAAGACGAAATTCTATCCAAATTACTTGAGCTCTGAATATATGTTAACCGTTGTACGGGAAAAAAGGATTCTTGTATGCTCGACAGCAAAATCATTCACAACAATGAACAACCACATGCAACTCCAGCTAAAGTGGTCAAAACTGAAGGCAAACACTTACCTCAATTTTCTATACACCAATGAAAATAACAACAACAAGCTCGAAGCCATTCGAAAGGATCGCTTTAGACATAGTTGGACATTTGCCAGTCAGCTACAACGGAAACAAATACTTGTTAACTTTCCAGGACGATCTGACCAAGTTTTCTGTGGCATACGACTTGGCCAGTACCGAAACCAAGGACGTGGCCAGGATCTTCGTGGAAAATATCGTCTGCCAGCACCGCATACCGTCTTCTCTATTGACCGACCGAGGCACACTTGTAGCGTTCTACGAATGCACAATTTCACCCAGGTAAGGTTCCTATCCTTCAAGGAAATACCTACCCTGAAAACGTTGCACGCGCCCCACAGACGCGTGTCCCAAAACTCCACCTTAGGGGTTTAGCCGACACCAAAAAGCAAGGAACCGAATATCCCAAAGCTTTTAATGCCAAGCTCAACATTCGTAAGTCATCATACCTGAAACAAAAAAGAAACCTTCAATCTGCCTGCGCCCAGGAACATTCCATTGTCTACCACAAAGACCACCCAAATCCGTCGATACAATAATGTATGTTGGTCATCCGCTACCAGATTCCTGGGAAACGTAAACATCTCAACGAGATACGACGTAAATTTGTACGAGGGTAAAAATAACAAAAGGAACTACTCCTATCCCATGGTGCTTTTTTTGTATTTCACACCCATTAGAAAGATCTAATGGATTTCGGGTGTATTGACAGAAATCAAACAAAACCCATGAACCATACGTCCATTCAAATTGCAGGATATCTTTCGGCCTTCGCGCCAGATGTGTTATGTAAATAAGGCGGCACACAATCGACAACCGTCGAACTGAATTTCGACCACCACCAAGGATGGTGATAATGATGTTAGATGATGAGCGAGTTTCTTCTTTCAGGAACGAAAAATCACCCCTGGGACGTGATAACATGCTGCTAACAGAAATTCGGAAGTTCTGTTAGCAGAGCAATTAGGGAAATTTTTCCGTGTAGATACAGATACCAGTTTTGAATCTGGGTATCTGGGTAGGCAGACAGGCAGTCTAATTTTGCTAGTCATCGCGACGAGCCGAACAGCGAGAACCCCACCGAGGAGGTTGTTAGCGAGGCAACGAGAACCCAACGAGGAGGGCGGTCCGCGTACGAGTATTGAATTGATAAAAACAAAAATTACCGTCAAGTTTGTGATCGGGCGTGCGAAATTAGTAAAATATGCCTGGTGATTTGTCCGGCCACGAACACCGAACAAGTAAACTTTTGTGATATTGTCGATCAATAGTGTTAAGATATAAAATCATTATATTGCGAACATACGAACGATTCGGAAAATAAAGAAAGGTTAAGATTCAAAGAACGAGTATCTCAGTGTTTTAATCGATCGCTCTGGTTTCTTTGATTTTGTTTTGCTGCGGACAGTAATTGGCGGAAAAGGTAAAACAACCACCAAGGAGTCATAACAATTCCGCCAAACACTCTTTAAGGATATCTACTCACTACTCAAAAGAAAAAAAACTAAACACATCACCCTATCATCCACAAACAAACGTGGCATTAGAACGAAGCCATAGGACTTTGACAGAATATCTCCGCCACTATGTTAACCAAGATACCCTTACTTGGAATACCTGCATACCATACGCTATGTTCGTTTACAATACTAAACCCCACAACAGTACAGGTTACACCCCACACGAACTACTATACGGTTTTCCAGCCGATATACTCACTTCACTTAAACGAAACCCTGAAGGTACATATAACTATGATTATTACGCAAACGAACTAAAGGTGATATTGCAACACGGCTATCGCACCGCAATGGAAATACTGTTGGGCAAAAAATAGAAATCCAAAGCGCATTACGATCAAACATCGGGAAGTCGAGAATTAAAGTCGGTGATAGGGTACCGCTAAAAAACCTCCCTATGGAAGGCCCCTATGAAGTTATAAAAATTGTATGCGGGGAAAACACTATTTCAAAGATTGGAAAGGGTACACGCGTGGTCCATAACAACAATTTAAAACCATTCATAGACTAAACCTTTTTAGCTCAAAGTATGAAAAGAGAGATTTCTCAACACACAATATTCCGTTTTTCCCTTTTCACAACTTTGCAAATATATATGTATGTATAGAATAGGAGATTGAAGAGCACTGTGGCGGTTCTTGCGAACGCCACTATATTAAATAATAAAGTAAAAACCGAACCAAGTATGTAAAAATAAAAATTAGTACTAATAAAGAAAAACGATTTTGTTTACACTTACACAAAAAATCGAATGATTGTTAGTATGTAAGATTAAATTTAAATATTAAATATTAAAGTAAAAACCAAAACAAGTATGTAAAAAATAAAAATTAATACTAATAATGAAAAACAATTTTTTAACAATTAAACAAAAAATCAAATGATTCTTAGTATGTAAGATTTAATTTAAACATTAAATAATAAAGTAAAATTCAAACGAGTACGTAAAAATAAAAAGTAAAAAAACATAGTAAATAAAAAACAACCACAATACAGAAATAAAATATTAAGGAAATTAAAAATATATTTGTTATGCCAATAATAGCATTTACAAAAACCAATTAAACATGTAAAAAAAAAAAAAATTGATGTATGTTATTATACAAGAATTCTGAACACATGAAAGGAAAATTCCTGTTAAAATATGCCACCGTCCATTTTTCTCGTCGGCCACCGCCCAGAAAATTAATCTCTTCAAGAGTAATTTTCTTTTCTTGAAGGAGTGGAGGGTGTAACAGGCCAATTAAAAAGTCCCCGGCCTCCCATAGTAAAACACATTTTTTTGGCAAAATTCTTTTTTTTTATTCAACATAATTCCCTTCGAGGGTGATACACTGATTATAGCGACCCTCCAACTTTTCGATACCTTTTTTGTAGTACGATTTGTCCTTTGCTTCAAAATAGGCCTCAGTTTCGGTGATCACCTCTTCATTGGACGAAAATTTCCTCCCAGCGAGCATTCTTTTGAGATATGAGAACAGAAAATAGTCGCTGGGGGCCAGATCTGGAGAATACGGTGGATGCGGAAGCGATTCGAAGCCCAATTCATGGATTTTTGCCATCGTTTTCACTGACTTGTGACACCGTGCATTGTCTTGGTGAAGCAGCACTTTCTTTTTCTTCAAATGCGGTCGTTTTTCGGCGATTTCGTCCTCCAAACGGCCCAATAACGCTGTGTAATAGTCGCTGTTGATGGTCCTTTTTCAAGATAGTCAATGAAAATTATTCCGCGCGCATCCCATAATACAGACGCCATACCCTTGCCAGCCGACTGTTGCGTTTTTCCACGCTTTGGGGCGCGTTCATCGTGTGCAGTCCACTCGGATGACTGTCGATTGGACTTCGGAGTGAAATGATGGAGCCGTGTTTCATCCATTGTCACATATCGACGCAAAAACTCGGGTTTATTACGCTTGATCATCTCCAAACACTGCTCCGAATCATCAACTCGTCGTTGTTTTTGGTCAAAAGTGAGCTCGCGCGGCACCTACTTTGCACAGAGCTTTCTCATACCCAAATATTCGTGAATGATATGATGTACACGTTCAGTTGATATCTTTAGAGTGCCTGCTATTTCATTCAATTTTAATTTACGGTCATTCAAAATCATTTTGTTGATTTTTCTAATGTTTTCGTCGGTAACAACCTCTTTTGGGCGTCCACCCCGTTCACCGTCTTCGGTGCTCATTTCACCACGCCTAAACTTAGCATACCAATCCTTGATGGTTGATTTTCCTGGGGCGGCATCTGGAAACTCGTCATCAAGCCAAGTTTTTGCTTCAACTGTATTTTTTCCCTTCAAAAAGCAATATTTTATCAACACAGCAAATTCCTTTTTATCCATTTTTTTCACAATAACAGAAGTTGCTTCACTCAAAATACTATAATTCATAAACTAATGATCCGACATCTGTCAAATTTATACACTCGTCTTTTGAAGGTTAGGGCTAATCATATGGATTTAATTCTAGTGCCGCCATCTATGTGTCAGGCCGGGGACTTTTCAATTGAGCTGTTAGTGCTTTAGAAAGCCCTACCATTAATACCCCCCCCCCCCCCCCCCCCCCCCATAGCGTTGCTAAGAAACCATTGTTTATACGGACTCTCCCAACAACTATTCGATTGGATGTAATGCTTCCTCAAGAATCGATCGATCCGGGATCTGATTGGGGTAAACTACGTGTCTCGGGATCTCTATTCTATCAATTTCGGGGTACCTCAAGGTTGTCTTTGGGCTCGAACCTTGGTTTTACTTCACATTAATGAATTGTTAGAATCAAGGACTTATAAAATATTAAGTTTAAATTGATCAACCTAATAACGCATCAATGTCGTACCAGCTGACATGTAGCCAAATCGACTCTCTGAATCGGGATGTGGATAAGATTCTATGTTGGGGAAGTTCAATGCAATGAAGACGCAATATACAAGCTTCACAAGAAAAATGGATCGTCGTTTCACGTCTGGTGATGAAGGGTCAGACTATTAAATCTAAGAAAATCATCAATTTGCGCGGCGTAAAAGTCGGTGGCAATGTATTGTGGCGGATTTGTAAAGCACTGTGGGGATTGTAAGTTGTGTGCCGGTACGACACTGATTCACTCAACACCCACCAACGATTGGTCGCCGAAAATTGTTTACCGAGAAGAATAAAAATAAAAACGCTGGGGAGCTGATTTAGCTGTTTTAATGTTTTTCTTTATTTAATTGTTCCTTTAATTGTTTTAGACTAAAATCGTTCCACAAGAATGTTTCTGATTTTCTCCTTATTTAGTGAATCCCACTTTAATGCACATTTAAACATATATGAATCGCCGCGAATGCTAATCTTGTATATAGTTTACAACGCGCTTTCTCGACTACACTTTGTTTTTACGTAGCACCGATTTTCTATTGAGTTTAGGGGTTTATTTGAAGTACTCTACTTGTTAACATTTTACTGTAATATGTCAAGCCATATTTAACGTGCAACTAAATATTATCCTATGTAATTATCCACTGACACCGAATTTTTGTTATTAGTTAAAATCAAATTCACCGGACTCACGAGCGACCACTCGGGCACGTTAAACACTCGACTCGTGTGCACTGTTTGGGGGTTGAAATTCGACTAACTCCAATCAGGGATGAAAAATTGACTTCTTGGCTATGCACAACGATCAACCAATCGAGATCATGCTCTCATCTGTGCTCTCTCATTTTCTCCGCCCATCGAGGTGAATAAACCCTTTGGTTAATTTAATAGTCAATGGATTAAAGAGAATGAGAAAACCGAAACGAAAGGCGTAATGATCCCGGATGATTTTGCTTTTTACATGCACGAACGCAAAATCACTGGGGACCGAGTGACCTAGTTTGGAGATTGGATTGATCTCAGAGTGGAATGTACTCTCAGAAGGCGGAAAGTGAAATGGGGTGAAAAGTATTTTGTGCTATTCACCTGACTAAAGAGTTTATTGATCCCCATCGAGTAGCGTGCCTGGGGAAAGTCGAAGGGACGCTGCAACGGCTTGGGAATATATTAGCGTGGGAACAAACTAAAAGAATTCGATAACCCAATCCGTTGCGTGATGACGTAACAGCGTCCTTTGGTTAGACTTTACTGTTGCTTACCAACATGAATTTGTGATTTCCGGTGGAAATCTCATGGGGTTAATGCAATGAAGTTGCAGGATGGCAAAAAAGAGCTGAATTCAATTATGCATTATCTGCATAGAATAATGAATGCAGCTATGCGTCCTTTTGGGGTATATCTTTTTCAGTTGAAATAGTGGACGGAAGGAATTGGGGGTAAGGTGGTGCGCTGTTAGCGGGAGAAATCGAGTTGAAATTGTGGGTTGGTTCTCCGTGTAATATAGAGAACCCCCACAGCTCCACCTAAATTGTATTTTTCTAGATTTTCACTTAGAAAACACATTTCTAAACATTTTGCGCAGCAAACCCTGACGTTCGATTCCTATATTATTTTTCCCCATCATAGTTTACCTCCCGTCAAAAATTTAAATTAAGGCAATCAGTTTTTGAAATTCACATGGAGTCGTTGAAAATTTGAATTTTCTGACTAAAAAAAGTTGACTCAACGACTGGCTACTTTTATTAGCTACATGGAGAACAAGGATCAATTGCGTGAGTTGAGTTGGACACATTTTAAAACAAAACGACTAAATAATGTAAATGAGTGTAACATGCAATGATTTAGAAGGTTATTACAACATTATATACACCCTGGGTGTTGCGGATTCGCAACTAAATACAGTGGGGAGAATCTAGTATGTTCACAGTCTAGTACACTCGCCAACCAGCATATTCACCACTCCTGTCAGCCGCCACCTGCTTAGGGGCGCCGTCGAGCTGTCACCCATTCAAAAGTGACCAACGGCTTTTAGTCAGTCTGAAATCAACTTTCACCACGTGCACATCGTCTGCAAGTATCATCAGCGCTAGTCAAACGGAACAACAAAGTTATATCCAATTTAAATAATAAGAAAATAAAGTTGACCGTAAAGGAAGACCTCAAGTTCAGAGTTTTGGTTCTTGTGCGTCCTCTTTACTGCTTTCATCGGGTTCCTCTCGTAGCTTGCATTAGTGGCATCCTGCTCTCGATACGCGTTATGTTGTGCGACCAAACGAGCAACCTTCCAACAAGGGAACTGTGAACAATCACGGACGGCCCCGCACACTGGGTAAAGCGAAAAGCCACTACCATACGTACATCTTAAGGGGGTAACCTCATGTAACTTGAAATTTTTTAGCCATTTTTTGTTTTTGTCTAAATTGATAGGAAATTTCCTCAAAAATACGAGAAAAAAAGTTAGAAAGTGATCCGTGACATCCTTGTACTTTATTTTCAAAAGGAAGTAAACAGTCTAATTGGGCTTGATGCCACTAAAGAGGCTCGTAATTTTCGACAACAGGAAAAAACAGCTCAATTAGAACTGTTTGAAGAAGAGGAAGGCCTACTCTATGGCCCTGAAATCGCAGATTAGCAAAAAACTGCGATAAGTTAGAACGAATTACCAATTTGTTCACGATTTTTCTATTACGAGGGTTGCCTCTTATGTTTCGGGATTTGGCAACCCTAGTGTTGGAATCCGGCAATTGACAGCTCTGTCGTAAAGTTGGACATTTTTGAGGTTATACGCACTCAGAACGTTTTGACATACGAGCGCTATTTGTGTTGTTTACAGTAACTTAAAAGATTCATCTCGGCCCAAAAATGGAATTAAATCGTCAACATTTTCGTGCGATTATTTTTTACAACTTTCGGCGTGGATTAACTCAGCAACAGTGCATGGATGAACTTAATTCAATTTTTGGCGATGAAGCTCTATCAAGGACCAGTGTTTATCGATGGTATGGTGAATTCAATCGTGGTCGTAGTTCACTCCAAGATGAATTTCGTGAAGGTCGTCCAAAATCAGTTGTTGTTCCGAAAACCATTGATGCTGTGCGCGAACTGATATTGGAAGATCGTCATGTGACCTATCGTGAGATTGAGACAACCTTAGGCGTTAGTGGGACCAGCATACATTCAATATTGCATAAACATTTGACTGTCAAAATAATTTGTTCGCGTTGGATCCCACACAATTTGTCAATCGCCCAAAAAAAGGCTCGTGTCAATTGGTCGAAAGAAATGCTCAAAAAATACGGTCGCGGTGCTTCGAAACCGTCTATGGCATCGTGACAGGTGATGAATCGTGGATTTACGCGTATGAGCCCGAAAGTAAACAGCAGTCGACTGTCTGGATGTTTCAAGATGAGCCAAATCCAACAAAAGTTGTTCGCGCACGAAGCACTTCCAAGCAAATGGTCGCCTGTTTTTTCGGAAAAACTGGACATGTCGCAACCGTACCACTAGAACAACGCAGAACAGTCAATTCTGAGTGGTACACAACCATTTGTTTGCCAGTTGTCTTCCAAGAAATCAGGAAAACCAACCGCCGAAGACGGATCACTCTTCACCACGACAATGCGAGCTCTCACACATCGGATGCGACAACTGCATTTTTGAGCACCCAAAACATCGATTTGATGGGTCATCCGCCGTATAGTCCTGACTTGGCACCGACTGACTTCTTTTTATTCCCGTACGTAAAAAACAAACTGAGAGGTCAACGTTTTTCGACACGTGAAGAAGCGGTTGCTGCATTTGCTGCATTCAGAATGCATGTGTTGGAGATACCTCAATCAGAGTGGCAAAAGTGCTTCGACAATTGGTTCAAACGCATGCAAAAGTGTATAGATCTTCATGGGGAATATTTTGGAAAACAATAAAGTGATTTTCGATTATCAATATTTGTTTTTGTTCTCTGATCCCGAAATATATAAGGCAAACCTCGTACTCAAACTTTAAACGCGTTTTTCTCGAAACGCAAAATTTCGCACGCCGTGCAACGTAGCTCAAAAACTAATCATTCGATCTTTATGAAGTTTGGTACAGAAATTCTATAGAGATTTGGCCTCAGTATGACGAGATCCGATTTTTCATTTTTTTATTTAAAACATTGTTATTAACAATTGTTTATAAAAGAAAATCCTTTTTTTTCAAAACTTCGCCGTTTTTGAAAATTTGCAAAATTTAATAAAAGAGGAACGTCATGCTGAGCGTTTTTGCATAAACTAAAGAACCCATTTTGTATTTTTTGTTTCAGATCATTTTTGTGACCTATATGCTGCACGGCGCTTTTTGAAGACGATGTTTTCAAGCCGCCATTGCGCCGTTTTATTGTTAACGATTAGTCTTAAAAAAATATTTTCTTTAAATATTATAACGTAAATAAATTGTGCCTTAAATTGCAAATTAATCTACGCATTACATTTTAAAAAAAAAAAAATCCTGAAAAACAATCAGGTCCCCAATTTCGGCTAATTAGTAGACACGCATCTAACTACCCGAAATTGTCTATGTACAAACGAGTATGATATTGATCATTACAGGCTAGGCGCCGGTCCAAATGAACAATCACTACTTAAGCAGTATGCCCAGATCCATTCTTTTAATATCCGAAAAGCACACTGGTCGCGATTTGATCGGCTATTGAAAAAAGAATTACCCTATAATGGGGTAGATGCACCGAATGACAGAAATCTTCATAATGATGAAATTGATCATTATCTTTTGACGATGAACAAGATTGTTACTAATACAATTAATCGTTCTATCCCAAAAATAACTCACATAAAGGGACGTACAAACCGATACAGAAACCCAATGATTGACGCTCTGTATAGGCAAGAGTTCTTTATATGCAGTTTAGCGAACCAAATGCAAGGAAATAAAAACAATTAAGTCAGTAATCAATAACCTTCAAAAACTAAACAGTGACAATTAAAGATCAGTAATTAATGAAGATTGGAACAACAAGATCCTAGCCATTAAAGCTATTGGACCCAATATGTTCCCAAAAATAAATAAAGTATTTAGAACGAAAGATTATAATGACATTCCATGTCTGTGAGTTGCCCCTACTCCGGAAAATTGCCATACAATGCTAAACGCAAGACTTACCCTGGAACACATAAACTCCAACGAAGAGATCATAATAATGGAGGATCTGAAAGAGAAAGTGAACTCAATTGGTCCTTGTTTCGAGGCAGTGTATAGAGTAAGTGAGTCCGTTCATTCTAATCGCGATTGCGATAAGGCTCTGCGAAACCATTTTTTGATCCGCCATGAACTGAACAATTGGCATCTTGAAAGTCGAAGTTTCACTACATTTAGAGTAAACAATAGTGCGGTTTCCCCTCTTAAAAATCTAGACGTGAGTATATTTGTGCACAAGAATGAACTTACGTACATCCTTAGATCCATTAAGAACAAGAAATCGTAGGGAATAAACAGTATTTCAAACATTGTTCTAAAGCTTTTGCATTTTGAAGCAGTGAAAGTTTACATTGTTTTATTGAAGAAAGCTCTAAATAATGCACATTATCCAACCCGTTGGAAAACTGTAATAGTCCATCCCATCCCCAAAAAGGATAAGGACACGAGCAATCGAGCCAATCTTCGCTCGATTAGATTGCTTCCGAACATCAGCAAGGGATTCGAGAAAATTATAAATAAAGCATTGACTAACTGGTGTGAGGAAAATGGTATTATTCCGAACCACCAGTTTGGTTTCCGATCGTAACATGACACAGTTCATGCTGCGACAAAGCTTGTTTCCGACATACAGTGGAACAAGGCTTGAAAAGACTTTTTCACACGACGTTCTCGATACGTGCCTCTGGCTCAGTAGCTCAAATCCGACTCCGCTGGCTGTTGCCTAGAACATACAACCAGTAGCGACGGTGGTGGGTGTCCACCGATGTTGGAGGAGCAAATCGGATCTTTTTCTTTGGTGACGACCAATCAACGGTCGATTTGGGTTTTAATGAAGTTTTCCCATGTGACCGTACAGGTCTGGTAGAATGCCCATTCACTGGAAGCAAGGACAAACGAAAATGCATCGGCGGTTAGATGTGAGGGTGGGCGGTCCATCCTGCAGCTGTTCAAATAAATGAACAAGCAACAGGCTGCAGGCATTGCTATCGTACGCGATAGTGATTATTGCCGGATGCAGGAATGGGTTTCTGTGTATTGTGTAAACCGAAACGCTATTTCGGAAGTCAAGCGCTAAGATGTGCGTTTATTTGCCTTAGCCGATGAAACATGGTAACGTTGGTTGTTTACACGTTCGGTTAAAATCATGCCATTGTAAGCAATAGAAGATATTGCCGAAGGCAGGAATGGATTTTTCTGTGACGTTAAGTCAACAGAAAATGTGTTCGCGATCGCAAGGGCTAGGGTGGAAATTGTTTGAATTAGGATAACGGATCGTGGACACGGCGGTTGTTTTGATTGTTTGGACAACAATTATGGTTGTGTCCAACTCGATGATCGGTTATCGGTTTAGGCAATCGATCATCGGATATTTGTCTTGCAGATGTGCAAGCACGCAACTTGCCCGACTTGTATTTTTGGACCAACGGATTGTTGAAACAAGTAAACACAGGAGGATTGCTGTGTGTTTGATTGACATGTTGCCCCCAGAGGAACCAATCAGGTTCCGAAATGATTCATGTAAGATGAACCGAAATGGTTTGGTAGATATGATTGTTTGATGCCATGGCAAGATAATGCCTTGCCACGGGCTTATATTTCAGGTAAGAGATGATTGAAGGTTAGCTTAACGTTGCCGATTGCAGGTAAGCTAATAATCTCTAGGTGAGGGATGGGGAGTTGATTAAGATAGATGGGTGGTTCTTTGGGTAGGTTAGAAGAACCGCCACAAGTCCTGTAGGAATTATCTTAGTTATGTCCCGACATTGGCATGGGTTGACTAAGATTCCCTTACGAGTTACCTAATCTACGTCCTCAGGTAAACAGAAGCCAGATAGAACTTCCTCAGGTTTGGACGTTGCACTGTCACTTCGGGATAAACTTCACAACGAGCGCTCAGACACAGCGCAGATACCAGGCAGCAAATAAAACATTAGAATAGGGTTGGTGATACTGTTTTGTTTTTATTGTTATGGAAACTGTCTTTCTCTTAATATTTAGACTGTGACGGATTTTCACAACATTAGGTCCGTCACTAAGTTCACAAATTACATTCACAGGACATCACATCGCTTCCGCACACTCGATTTATTTGAAACAACCCGGGACTATTATTCTATCCGTGGTTTCGTAATTAACTTGACTCCCTTATTAGAAAATTAAAGCAAACCTTTTGCTCGCGCGATCGCACTTCTCAGTGTATCAAACTCGACTAACTAATTTTGCGTGCGGATCACCTTGTTTGCTCGTGATACGAGTTCTTGGGTGGTCGAACCGTGGGAATGAAAATTCGTGAAAGAGCATCTTTGGGAATAAGTGTTTGCAGCTGTCCAAATATTGCGCTGAGGATTAGGATGCATTTGGGATGATTACACAATGATGGTTGTGTTTACAACCATGTTAATTGCGTATTGCATTCATAGGGGGTCACGGGTCGAATTCCAGTGTGAGTACTTACACTGGCAATGAATTCGGCTCTTGGCAGCTAGGCGCGAGTTGCGCTGGTGCTTTGAAGGCTGCATAAAAGCCGCCCTGACTACTGGTACAACATGAAAATCTGTCGCGCACGTGTGGGACAATAAATTCAGGCAGACATGGGTTCTGCTGGTTGTTTCTGTAATCCACTTCGATTATCTAATATGGCAACCAAGATGGTTTCTTTTTAGACCAAGGCTGAAATGCATTGATGTATACGGTACTGGCGTACCGAATTTTTCCAGGGAAAATGATATAACGCATTTATTGCGTGAATGTCCTTGATGGGAAAATGCTTGATGTTGGATGCGATTTGCATAATCGGAAGATGATGAAATCGGTGGGAGAATGCTTGGGGGAGTTAATGCGCTTGCATAAGCGAAAAATGAAAAAATCAGTGGAGCTTTAGGACAGGAAGATTTGGAGGTAAGTGGAAAAGGTAGCAGTGGCGTTAGTAGAACCGTCACAGTCCCCTCTTGGGAAAGAAGGGGTGCTAGCGGCGTAAATTTCTAACTTGTGTTCGATGGTGTTTGCTTGTCATCATTCGAAAAGAGCATTACCTCTCATGAGAGGGTGCATCGTAACGGCTTTGCTTTACCAGAGGCGCCCCTCGAATTAGATATGAATGAATGGATACGGAATTCCGTTGATGTATCTTTTGTAGACGGGCGATTGTGCTAAGATCGGGAAGTCACCCGGGCGCTAGAAGAGCTCTTGCGGTTCAATGTGGATATTTCCCACAGATATTGGGATATTAATACTAAACAGCACCAACCGTTCTGGTGGTTAAATGGCAAATAAAGACATATGTACTAATGTCGGTATATTAACTGCATCATCAACCAGCTTACACACTTCGCTTTTCTAAAATTAAGTTAAATGTTGAGTACAAAAATAAATATTGACACACAATTTTTTGAGTTTTCCTTCGTCATTCAAATAAACAAGTAAAAAGATATACAAAGTACTGCTGCCGAAAGGCAAAGCGCACAATTGTCATATAATGCTTAGCTTATAGCGTCTGCGTGGGATCAGTAAATTATAATATAAGATAATTAAGCTAGAATTTAATTTAAATTAAATTGTCTATCCTGTAATTTAGAAGCTAAGAATAAGAGAAGAAAATAAAAAATGTTGCAAAAATGGGTATAAGTAAGTATAAAAAGCAAATGTGCACATATTTAATATCATCATCATCATCGGCACTACAACCGGGAACCGGTCTTGGCCTTATTTAGCAAGTCCTGAGGCTTGTTAAATTTTCCATAATGATTTATTTTGTCTGGGCAAGGTCATTAGTCTTGCGCCAGGGGCTCCCCGACGAGGAATCGAACCCCGGTCTCCCGGGTGACAGGGGGGTATACTAACCACTATACTATCGAGGAGCCCACATATTTAATATAGGGTTTAATATTATATATGTCTGAAAATAATTTCTACTTATTAGTTGTAGAGTTTGACGTAAAGCATTCGACAATACAGAAAAAACAAGGGTTTAAAATAAATAATATTTAAAAAAAAAACAATATTTATTTAATAAGAGAAGAAAAATAAAGAAAATCGAAAAACCATAGAAATGTTGGCGAATAAAATAAAGAAATCTTTGTATTGTAGCTATACATTACAGCTCTTAGTAATATACAGTTACGCAAAATTCTAACCGAAAAGAGAAGACTGAATAAATATGTTATCATTGTCGTTGCCATTGTCATCCATTAACAATATAACGATGAAAACTTGCATGTTCCTTAGCGGCACGGCTATTGTAAGTATAATCATAAAAAATGTATAAAGTAGATTAGAAAATAATTTCGATTGAATGTGTTAACTCTCATCTAAAACGAAATGATATTACTCTGTACATCGACCAAGCTAAAAGACAGTAATTTATTGCCCAGAGCCGTCCAAATGGAATGCGTAAAATTAACAAATGCCCTACATGCTGAAAACAAAATCGAAAAGGTTCATTTGAGGTGACTTTCTAAATAGAAACGTTTCCGTCACAGTAAAGCGGATGGCGAAATAGCCAGAAGCAAAGGATTGCTGTTACAGAATTTTATACGATTGGGAGACCACACAACTTATACATATCTAAGTTACTTCGTTTACCACTTGCCCCACCTTCTTCGCACTTAACAATCTGACATGCGGCTTAACAACTCAATTACTTTCTACTATAATACCACCTTCGAAGGCAAAAAAGCAATTCACACTTTAATCGCAAATTACTTCAGGCTCCCGCCTGACATGAATTAGAAGAGATTGAACCGTCAAAACTGATCGACGTCCTCTGGCGAGTCAAAGAGTAAAAACGACGAATCCAAATGTAGGTCAATCAATTCATTTCAGCGCTTTAAATGCACAATGAGCATATTGCATAACGAACAGTGGACAAGACCTGGGCTCAAGTTCCACAGACAAGGAGCACAGAGGTGCAAGGTACCTGGCATACCAAAGACGTTATTCACTTCGATTTAAAATTCAAGTAACGAACGTCTATTTAGTCAAGTACGCGATTGTTCGTTCATTAAAATTAAGTAAATGGATGTCGGTGAAGGGGGGCTTCAAGACCGTAGACGGCTGACTCCTGTGCTAGACATTGGTAGACATTGTCTACGAATTGCATTGGCCTTAAGCAAGGTGAGGCATTTAAGAGTAATTTGCAAGCTCATGTTACGGTGTTAGTTGGTAATGGACTTTGAACTTTATAAGTTTGGCTATAAGTTGACTTTATGGGATTCTTTTAGGAAAAAAATTCGTGAGTTAAAAGGCGTAGCAAAAACATGGCAACTCTGGCTTATTACACGAATGAAAGTAGCGGGGTGTTAGGCAAACGTTAATAACAAATTAAGTAATTAATAATTTCATAGTTGATTAAAAACGTTATCGAGTGCCTCCTAAATTATGAAAGCAAATAAAAACTACATGTTTTTAATAAAATTAAGAGTAACTTTCAGGTTGGCATTCGACGACTTTATTTACGCTAGTGACAGAGAGGCTGGGTACCGTGTATTGTTGCTCTTTGATCCTCACAACTTTTTTGCATTTTTTCATCTTTTATGTTTGTTCTTGTCTTGAATTTTTTGGTAGCCTTTGACTATGGAATTGCACTTTCTTTATTACTGCGTTAACATCGCAGTCCATAGGAGACACTGTCCCAACTACTTATTTCATTGGTCATGCAATGACGCTAAGTAGTGACAGTGATATAGAATTCCCTGAAATGTGTCTTCATCGAATTTCGAAACATTTAACCATTTTGGGGATTTTACGAGGGTAGCCTGAAAAGTAATGCACTCGTCCTTGCAGAATGCGAATGACATGACCTATGGTAGCAAGCCTGGCGGCAAGTGAAACTAACATTCCCTCTTAATACGCATTCGCTAGCCCGAAGTTAAGCGTTCATCCAACGTCTTTCCAGAACGAAAAGTATGGCAGCGTATTTTAGTGCTATATCAACGCGGCTTAAACGGGGTGCTGTTAACGAGTTCAGAAATCCTGAAAAAATGACCTACTCAAATTCATCATCGTTTAAAGGCTGTTTACAGTGATGCTGGTGAAAGCTCTACTGTAAATCGTAGGTAAATACAATTTCATGGTCGCGAGCCTGGGGTTGATGGGACACGCGACGTGTTCAATTACTACCGCTGATGATAACCAACGCAAACATTTTTTTTTTAATATACTTCTCTCGGGAGAGGCGAACATATAGCCCCGACACGGCGCCCCGAGATGCCACCAAATAACTGTTGCAGTCGTTTTTGAAACTGAGCCAAAGTGACCAGCGAAAATCAAAACCGTATCACAAACCATATTTTAGTATACAAGGAACGTGTCTTTATTATTGAACAACTTGGACACCGTAAGATTTGTGCACGGTGGGTTCCAAGCCGTTTCACAGACGAGAACAAACTGCGTCGATTGGAATGCAGCAAGAAACTTTTGAACCTGAAGTTTGAACCAATTCCACGCCATCCTTATTCCCTTAAGTTCACGCCGTGCAGTTTTTATTTTTTTTTCCCTTTACTCAAGAGAGATCTCAGGGGTAATCAGTACAATTCGGACGATGGGGTGAGGGTCGCTGTCAAGTCCTGTATTCGACAAAAATTTAGGGAATTTTTCAGTGACGTAGTAAATAAGTTGTTACATGTTGGGAGAAATGTATGTTCTATTCAATGGTGACTATTGGAAAATAAATATATGATTTTGAAGTTTAAGAATTTTAGTTTAATATACTTCTTGCCCGATATCGTTATTTTGTTTTAGTTCATGCATTACTTTACAGCCTACCGTCGTATAGAAAATCTCATTAGAACACCCTGCCTTTGCACCTACACTTTCTTAGCTAAGCGCCAATCCACTAGTTTCGATCATTGACTATTCGCATCTAACTTTGTTGCCACCAAATTTGTAAAGCCCCCTTCTTTTTTCTCTTTTTGCTCTACCTCTACGTGCTCGTGGGTTGATAATCTTGATTTACTTTCATACGAATTAGAAAAAACCCATAGGCAGCGACAATGACATATTACTTGTCACAAAAACAGAAAGGAGTTTACTTTTTCCAGCAACCATCCTGTCTCTTCATATTGTGTTTTTTTTTTTTTTTTTTTTTTTTGTATGTCCACATTTATTCAACAATTCAATTACATATTTTACATAAGACTAAATGTTAACTTCTATTTTACAAATATCATTCTTACATTAACTTACTGCCTCTTTGCCAGTCACAATATATAAAACACCCGATGTAGACGTGCAATTCAGCGCTCTAAGTAAATCGTTATCAACCGCAGTGAATTTATTACGAAAATCGTGAAATATTAATCGCAATCAACGCATTAGACTATTTATCGTGCATTTATTTCGGTTTTGTGCACATTTAATACACTTTTTCATTGACAAACATACAATTACATTACTAATTAAATTGCTGTTTGTCACATAACCAATGTGCTTTAATATCACGAAAACATCGGCTTTTACTCAGTGATTACTCAGTTTCAAAACGTGTGTTTATAAAACGATATAATTAATCTAATCCATAAACAAGAACGAAGCCACGAAATAGAAAAACAGTGACGTGACGTGTTGTGACAACTAAAACAAAGTGCCACAACAACAAACAAACAAAACGAATGGTAAAAGTGACAAAAAACGTGCTCACAAAATCACTTCAGTGAGGTGCAAAAACAACGTAAGACATTTAAAATATATCACCTCAGTCGTAAAAGTGAAAATTAAAATACACAATATATTGCTAGTTAAGCACAGAGTTTTCAGAGCATCATTCGCCGACGACACCCGAGTTCGAGTCGCCGTACGGAAGAAATCGACTTCTTGGTTCGTATTGCGGGTCGCCTTTGTTTTTTTTTTATGAAAACTAACTGGAAAGAACCAGCATGAACACGGAGGAAGATAAAAACGCGACAACACACAAACGGAAAGGTACACCGAAAAGCTCCATTGTGACGCGAAGTAAAACCGCGAAATTGACAATGGAGAAAACAGATCAACAATTGGAGGAGGACAGTGAGCTCGCCTCCCCCTCCAACTTTAACATATATGGGTCAAATAATTCATTCGCTTCTCTTGCATCGTCAGAGTCTGAGGATGAAGAGGAAGAGATAAGTGAATTGGAGGCGAAACTTGCGATGGCAAGAGCCCGATTACAAGAGAGCGCCGAAAGAAAAAAATAGCGGGGCTCGAACAAGAACTAAACCTGCAACAACTACAAAACCCAAAGCCAAAAATCGGCCAACAGCAACAATTTCACCATCAACAGCAACATCAACTTCAACATCAGCAGCATCAACAGCAACATCAACAGCAACATCAACAGCAACTACCAACACAAAAGCGATCAACGAAACAGCAAGCAACACAGCAGCAGCAAAGCAACAATAACAGCGGAAAAATAAAGATGCCAACAATCAACGCCATAGATATTGACTGTAAGAAATTGGTAAGTCTTTGTAATCTAGCCATAGGAAACAATTTTGCAGTTAAAAGACTGACGGGTAACAGGCATGCCATTCAAACATATACGGTGGCAGACCACGACAGAATTAAAGAGGTCTTAAAAAGAGCCACCGCGGAATTTTACTCGTTCACGCCGAAACAAACGAAGAGCGTAACAGTTCTATTAAATGGTGTCGACCCTGAAATGGACCCGGGGGCTCTGCTCGAAATGCTTCAAAACCTGAAGCAAGAAGATCTCGAGTTTACCGCGGTAAAACCATCCACCACACCCAAGGCAAGAAGGGAAAACCGCAAGCTACCCTTCTTTTTGGTTCAATTAACACCCAGCAGCAGAATTGGTGGTCTAAGAAAAATTACAGTCTTGGATCATCAAATGGTCACATGGGACAAATTAAAAAAAGGCAGAGACATCCTGCAATGTGTCCGCTGCCAAAGGTTTGGTCACGCTGCGGCTAACTGTGAAATGCAGCGCCGTTGCGTAAAATGCGGAAAGGACCATAAGGCAGAAGAATGCCCACTGGGAAAAGAAAGGGTAGAAGACAAAGCCCTTCTAAAGTGCGGAGTGTGCCGGAATGAGGGACACCCCGCTAATTATCGAGGATGTCCTAAATTCCGAGAAATAATGGCAAGAAGTGTGACCCGGCAAAAAAACACAGAGGCAGCTCGTACTACAACAATGTCCGTAACATCGCAGCGGTCGTACGCACAAGTTGCGTTGGGTGGGAGACCATCAAACCAGGCTACAACATTGGTAGCCACAATTACTCCCACACAGACTGAAACAACATCGCAAGCAGACGTGGTCACGGTTCTGCTTAATCTGCAGAGACAGATGACACAGCTGCAAAATCAAATAAACGAGATCTACTCGTACTTGCCCAATCTAAACAAAAAGTCAATATAAACCCTCTAACCACAACATCAATAAAAGCGCTTGTCGTGAATGTAAACTCACTAATAAGAACTGAGAGAAGAGCCAATCTTTTTAACCTGTTGCAAATTGAACAGCCTGATGTACTCCTGGCGGGGGAAACAAAGTTAAACCAGAGACACAAGATATGGCATAAAAACTACGATATTATACGAAGAGACCGACCTAACTCCTCTCAGGGGGGGGGGGGGGGGGGGGGGGGGGGGGGGTCGCAATCTTTATTAGAAAAGGGATCAAACATAAAGTAATATATAGTGGAGAAGTGCGCAGGTTCCGGGTGCTGGACGCCTGTATCGTACGCATACCCCTTCAGCAAGGAAGGGGTTTGTATGCGATTGCGGTCTACGCACCTGAGGAGCACCAACATAATCTATTTATAGCAGAGCTCGAGACTCTCTTCCGATGCTTACAATTGCACCTGGGCAAAAATTACTTTATTCTAGAGGGAGATATGAACGCCAAGCATAGAAATTGGGGAAATCATATATCTAATGGCAGAGGAAATCAGTTGGCTGGCTGGTTAGATCAGTTTCATACTGAATATAGAACTGACCTGCTAGCTACGGAATATCCATCGTTCCCCAGAGGTAGATCGTTCTTAGATATCTTGCTAATCGATTCACGACTGAGATTACTTAGCACCAACAGACGAAACACAAACTATTTACGGACAATTGAATACGACAGTGACCACTGTGTATTCACGGCAGTAATAGAGCTTCCGAACGAGCTCGCAGATCTGGAGGAATTCGTGATCCCGCAACCCTATAACTACGGGGCAATGCGATGGCCGCGGTTCACCAGATCATTAACAAGAGAACTGCGTTCGAATGACTTTAATCTGCCAGTAAACAGAAACCTGACTAATGTCGAAATCGACAAATACATTCAACAAATGGACGAAACCGTAAAACGAACAATGGACAAAACAATTCCCAAAACAACAGTTACAGAACACACTAACATGTACAGAAACGCAACAATAAACGCACTCCACAAGAAAAAGAGCAGACTGCTATCGAAACTAAAACAATTACACAGACAGTTTACAGACAGACAAGACCAGGAGATAATATCATTGAAATCTCGATTAAAAAACCTCCAACAATTACTTAAAGCTTATTATAGATTAGCAACAAATTTGTATTGGAACAACAGAATTCGAGCTATAAAAACTAATACGAGTAACCCGAATATGTTCCCACAAATAAATAAAATATTCAGGAGAAATAATCAAAACGAGATTCAGTGTCTCCAAATTCCACGTACTGATGTAAACAAGCAGCAGCTAACCAACATTGGCATAGATACAGAGAACGCTATCCTCAATAGTGAGCTCTTCGTGATCGAAGATCCTTTGGAAAAGGTGAACGCTGTGGGAACTGTGTTTCAGGAAATGTACAAGGTGAATGAAAGCATTCACCGAAATCACGACCTGGAGGACAGAGTACTACTCAATCACCTGCACCTCCGGAATGAAATTTCACTTTGGCAATCGGAGAATCCGGGTTTTACCGAATTCAGTGACGATAATCTGTCAATTGACATTAATGCCAATGGTATTGTGGCTAATAACCTTTTAATAACAAGGGAAGGAATCCAGAGTATCTTCGACTCATTAAGAAGCAAAAAGTCAGTGGGAATAGATGGAGTACCTAACATCGTACTCAAGAACCTGCCCCCAATGGCAATAGATATATACACGGTCCTGTTTAACAACGCGTTGAATAATGCATATTATCCCGCGCGTTGGAAAACGGCTATCATTCAGCCCATCGCAAAAAAGGGCAAAGACTGCGCAAACCCAATGAACATGCGTTCGATAAGTTTACTCCCAAGCATCAGTAAAGTATTTGAAAAAGCCATTAACTGGTAAAATGGGTAGACGACAACAGCATTATTCCAAATAACCAGTTTGGCTTTAAGGCGGGTCATGAAACCACACATGCCGCAGCTAAACTGGTCTCCGACATACAATGGAATAAATGTAGGAACCAATGCACAGGTGGCTGTCTGATCGACTTGGAGAAAGCCTTTGATACCGTCTGGATCGAAGGGTTGTATTACAAACTGGTCAGACATGGCATACATAAGCCTTTACTATATGTACTTTACGATATGTTAAAGGACAGGAGGTTCGTGGTCAAAAGTGGTAATGCGGCCTCTAATAAAACGTATAATATCAAGAATGGCTTGCAACAGGGCGCGGTACTCTCTCCGATTCTTTTTAACATTTATATTAGCGACTTATTAGATGCACTTCCGCAGGCTATTGCGTACGCAGACGATCTCATAATTTACAGAATAGCGCCGAAAGTTGAGATCATAAATAATTTAATACAACGAGACTTCAACAACGTACAGCGCTATTGGGATGACTGGAAACTTAAGATCAACTTCCAGAAATGTGAAGCCATCCTATTTAGAACTCCATTATATAAAGCCACGGACGACATAAGGAAAAACTGGCGAAAGCTAGTTATCGAGGGACCGCATGGATATAAACTGGAAACCAAGAGTTTAGTTAAATACCTTGGCATCTGGCTAGACCAATATCTGTATTTCAACAGACATGTAGAGGCTGCTTTGCTCAAAGCGAGGAAAACTTTTGCTATGACAAGGAGGCTATTTCACAGTAGCCAACTTGACAGCAGGGTAAAAGTCATATGCTACATGACGCTAATCAGGCCAATGCTCATATATGGTTGTCCAGTATGGTTCAACATAGGTTTGATGGAAAAGATTCGGGTGTTCGAAAGGAAGTGTCTCAGAAGTTGTCTCAGATTATATCGGACACCGGAATCGGACTATAAAAAGTATTATTCAAATGAGACTTTATATAATGAAGTGTACATAAATAGGGTGGATAATTTTATGATTAAATTAATCAGAGGACATATTGCGAGAGTAATAAGCTCGTCCAATGACCTAATTTTCGGGGCCTATTATCCAAACACTCTGTACTATGAGAGCGTACGTCGCAACGGCTTTGTTCCAGCAGAGGCGTTCCTTGACTTGGACATGAAAGGGCTTATACAGGATAGATCCGGAATTCCGCTGATCTATCATGTAAGTAGATCATCCGTAGACGATTGTGCTACGACCGGGAAGTAACGCGCACCGAAGAAGAGGTCCTGCGCTTCAGTAGGGCTATCTCCCACAGAGACCGGGACGATAGTATTAGACAGCGTCAACAGTTCTGGTGGTTGAATGGCATATAAAGACCTGGGTACCAAAGTCGGTATAGAATCACACTATCATCAGCTAGCTTACATAGACTTAGCTTTTCTAGAATTAGAGTAGGATAAGATTTAAGTTAAGTTAAGTTAAGTACTTTTACATAAAATTAATAATTAAAAAAAAAAAAAAAACAGGTAAGTTAAGTAAGTTAAATTTTAAGAAAAAAAAAAAATTACACAAAGTTTTTCAAATTTTTCTTTGTCTTTCAAATAATTATAAGTACTGCCACAAAATTGTGTCGCCGAAAAGCAAATTATATAATGGTTTAGTAATGTTTAGCTTGGAGCGTCTGCGAAGGACCAGTAAGTTATTATATAAGATAATTAAGCTAGAATTTAAGCATTTTTTGTCTAGCCTTTAATTTAGAAACTAAGACTATAAATAGAAAATAAAAAGTGTTTTAAAAATGAAAAATGAATTACTGCCTCTTTGCAAGCACTCTAAATTATACATTATCATATTTTATATGCTTTTTGGCGAACATCTTCATATTGTGTACATATACGAAGAAGATTATCGATATTCTGGCTACATCCCAAGATATAGCATTTACATTGGACCAAATCGAGGACCATATGATCAGGCCCTCGTTTTTTTCTGGAACTTCGAATTTTATTTTTATGATTTCTTGTTCTAAAAACCCCAACGGCAAGATTACACTTAGAATTCCATTACTTAATTTTATGTAGCATACCCTAAGTTCCTTTTTGTTTGAAACTCAGACAATATGAGAGCAATCAAATGGATAATGGTTCACTACATTGTACTCGCGCCCAGTATTCGTTCACAAAGCAATAAATGCGAGAAAGTGCACGTCACCTCCATATAGCGAACAGAAAATTAAGGCCCTATTTCGAAAATAAGGGTACGGGTGGTAAAAAATTAATGAAAGAAAGTCAGCCAAAGAAGTCTTGCAACTGTTACACTGCAAATCTAACATTCTAAAACCCACTTTTTTTATATTTCCTTTAAAAGCTGTGTAACCCTCCAAAGATACTACCGTCCCGAGCCTCTTGCACGATTCACAGAGTTATATAGTATGTGACAACGTTACACTTACGTACTAAAACAGGGGTATGTATGCATCTCTTACCACTTTCCTCGCGGGACTGTTTTTCCATTTTCCTTTGTGGGGCTGGTTATCTCTTTCGAATTCACATAACTAATTTCGCACTAGGGTTTTCAAAGTTCAGATCCCGGCCCAGCGCTCCTCTGAACGCATCGAGTAGTCTACGAGGTGTCGAGTGATTGTTTCTCCACTGGACGAAGCAACTGCATCCAAAAATGTTCAGCATCCTCCTCTCGCTGTTCGTATTGTGGACATAGAGCTAAACTATTGTGTCCAAAACAGTTTAAAGTATTTTCGATACTCGTCATGCCCCGACAACATCCTCGTAAGGTAGTAATTACCGTTTCCGTATGGGCGCCTTATCCAGGCTTTTACGGATGGGATGAGTATAAAGGTCCATCTGCTCTTTAATTAAGCTCGCCTACCATATGGTGACAGGAGCTTCTCTTTCTTTTAGATATATTGTCGCAAACTCACCATTTCATTCCTCGTTATTTGCATTTTATAAATTTGATGCCCTTCCTCAGCGAAGCGGTACATAGTCCTTAATGTCCAAACCTGTGAGTTGTTCTCATCATTTCCTTCAATTGTTTTGTTTGTAGAGCTTTTTCTCTGCAATGTTCATGTTGCTACCATTGCTAGAACGATTCTCTAACTACATCCGGCCCACCAGTATTTGGCAATATTCCTGATAAGGATACTTGCACGCCTACGTTTTTTAATTTGCATAGCCCGCATGGGACATTAATTTTAATCGGTTGTCGAACATACTTCTAAAGTACTAAACTGCTTCCTAAGGTCTGATTTCCAAACTGAAAGTTAGCATATTCCATGCGCTTTCGACTAGTTATTAGGACTACCTCCATTTTGTGGTCGGATACTGCTACTCCGGCTGATAGGGGCCAGACTTTAGTCAGTCGAATTGCTTGATTAGTGGCCGTTTCCACCGCGCTAATATGCTTTGCAATTGTTACAACCGAGATGTCGTCTACGAACCCACTTCTTGTGGTAGATATATTTATGGTTTGCTTGCTTATGAATTTGAGATTTTAAGCATACGGATACCCATAAATAATTGATTGTGTTATTTAAACATAAATTAATCAATACAACGAAATTGACATTAAGTAAATAGGGTTTATGATATTGGTCATACCAATGAGTAAGTATTGGTGTTACGAGATTTTGTGCGGAACGCAAGAGATGCCGAAGAAAAAACCCAAAGAGATCACGTTATGTTAGTAGAGTACGAATCCTATTGACAAATATTATGTAACCAATACTTGAAAAACAACTTTTATATCAATACGATGTCTGTCAATAAAAATTGTATAATCAGTACCAGAAATAAAATAGATTTTACAGTCCAGGTGAATTTATAAAGATAGATTTTCGAACGGCATCCATATGTAAGAGTTAACTTTTCGAATTTTCTCGGTTACATTAGGCTTTTTCAGCCATCAGTATTTATTGGCCTTTCCGAGTCACTTCCAATGAAGGTTTCGTTGCATTTTTCGATTAAATGGCCGCTGAAGCTTTTTTCATTTTCTGGGGCATGGTTTCCACTTACTGTAGCCCTCATTAAACTTGAGCTCCACTACCAGATGCTTGGGAAACCCACGGCAACCTGCATTCTCGGAAAATTGTGGTACTCATTATCGGTGATCGTTTCTTGATATCTCGAAAATGTACAGTTATGTATAGAATCAACTACTGAACTCCCCAATCAGCTTCTGTAACCAGACGCTGGTCTCTCCTCCTCTTTCAGCAGTTTTTTTTACGTATTGTGCTTGTCATCGGTAGTTCGAAAACGGAACCGATACTTTTTCTTTCATCGGCCCCACCTTCACTTGGGGGAAAACCATTATTTTATTTATTTTTTCATTTCATTTCAAATGAACGGACACGCAATTCCAACGAAAATCGGGTCACTAACTCAAAAGCTGCGTATTCCACGGGCATTAAAATACAACACAATTTAGAAAAAAAAAAACAACTCGGTAGAGAGGTTCCCAACACCCAGGGTAATACATATTTATTGCCTTTTCATATTCTTCTTGGCATTGCACACCTCACACTTCCACTGACAATCTTGTGATTACTTCAGCTTGTCAGCATTTGAATCTCATTTAGTCCGCACACATTCCAAGAGACAACGTGTCGCAGAACAAAACGTTGCACTCACAATATGCACAACTGTCTAAGACTCACAAGATAACTTCATGCAGTATTCAAAGTGCATGTCAATAACCTTTAATAAAAGGATTTCTTACCGACGGCCTTGTTTACTGACCATTTATTCATATCGTCCTCTTTGTACCTAATCAAGGTGCCCTACCAGGTATTCCATCGTCTTCGTGCGCAAACAGTCAGATCTAGTCACCCTCCTTTGTTAAGCTCTCATGAGGTGTGGAGCAAGTTTTTGTCTTTCATTGAACTGGAAAAGAGCTTGGATAAAATGAATTGTTATTTTTCGAGTGTTTTGGTTCAAGTCCAATGAACTCGTCAGCCTCAGTTTGATTTAACAGCGCTTTGGATGATATTCATTTGGTATCGTCGAATCCAAGATGAAAAAGGAAGACAGTGCATGACCCACATTACGCAGAATAACAATCAAAACAATAACAATTGGAAAGTTACTGCAGATTTGGAGCATCGTCGGTTAGTCGGCATCCTTTCTTGGTTGATATTTTCCCAGGCCTACGAGAGGGGCTTAACCGGTCAAAATGACCACCTGCACCTGGTTGTACCCTCCATCACTTATAATAGCAGACGAGGCATATTGCCCTTTGTTTGTTGGTTGGTGACTGATAGGGATGCAGGAGCGCTATAAAAACAGTGGCTCAACAGCGTTTGTCTGTAGATCGGGATGCAACATGTGCAAAGCAACGATTCTGAAGTTTTTCAGTCAACAAAGTCTCTATAGCAAGAAAGGATCAAAGAATTGAAGTGTTTTGAGTAGACAATTTTTAATAGAATATGCAGATCCCTTGTGTCTGTGTCTAGTGAACTAGAGGTTATTCCGACATTTATTAATCGCTTTTAATCCCTCACCCGACATGTGTCTGAATTGGTAACAGACTCTCTATATGCTTGGTATACAATAAACTGATTGTAAAGAATTGTGGGAAGTTTTAAATTGTGAGAAGGTCTATATTATACTTGATTTTGATTTAACTAGAGGGCTCCGTCTTTTGCGAGCCTTCGCTCGCCAAAATTTTTTTTTCAAATGCCTGATTTATATTTCATGTTTTAATAATCTTCACTCAGACTTTGAAAATGTTAAACTAAACTATTGATTTTATCTATTAATAGAAATTGCATCACAGCAATGGTGACACAAATGATTTGTACTCATTTACTTAAAATTACTTCTTAAATTGTTACCGCTGCATCGAGTGTAAAAACATTCAAATATTTCAAAAATTATAAGCCCTAACAGCGTTCCATGCACATTTAATTGATCCACTATCCACAGCTATGTCGCACTTGCAAGCTACTTAAAGAGACAGAGAAAAAGGAAGGGAAAGAGAAAAAGAAAAAGAATAACAAGAAGGGAAAAAAACGAGGAAAATAAAAAGGAAGAAGAAAATAAAACAGAACAATAAAAGGAAAACACAAAGAAAGTAGGTGGGGCCCCAACGTCCTGTCGCCCATTGAAATGCCACTCTATCAAGCTGTAGGCTACGTGAAATTTTCTGGAAGAATCCCTGGCCGTCTTTCGGAGCTTGGCTAATGGACCGGTGCGAGAAAAGGTTGGTTTAGGTGGTAGTCGGTCCCAAGGTACCATACCGTCACGCTGTACATTCCGCCATATCGTCGGAGTAAATCTTCGATTGTTTTTCGGATGTATGGCTGATGGCCCGGACTGACACGGGGATAAGTGATGGTACTTTTGGGATAAGAAATTTCGGAGGTAAGCTACTTTCCTATTCAGATCTGCGGGAGGACTATGTCAGGGGGAACATCATGCTATTCTGATAAATAACCGAACTTTAAGAAATTCGTCGTCGCGTAATCGAGTTCATTCCCGAAACACTGTCGACGTTCGACTGATAACGTCATTTTCTAACATCAGGGACTTCGGTTTCACCAACACAAATGTAAACCCCGGCCTTTCCTTAATTAAGACTCAGGTCGATTCATCAACTGATTCGACATATCTTCTTTGCTCGGGATGCGACTTACATTCTAGAAATCCGTTTTAATGGTGGAGTCTGTGTCTTCACGTGCTACGATCGAGCTTGCCAAAGGATGGAGGCGTTGGAACCCAATAATATGGACATCATGCGATTGAGGATCGTGCTGAGGAATTCTGTTAAATCTCTTTGCTGTCTTTACTGCTCACCGAATGACGATCGACCAGCGGCATTTTTTGAACGTCTTTCGCGTACGTGAGACTAGACATATGTTTAGCCCCCTGTCAACAATTATTGGTGCTTGGGTGGGATGTGTTACCCCACCCAGCATACCCGGCGGACCTTACGCCATCAGGCTTTAAAATGTCTTACATGGAATAACGTTGCACTTAGATGAGGCAGTAAATCAGCACCTAGTTCAGTTTTTCGTCAATACAGACAGGTCGGAGAATTATGATCATCTTCATCATCGGCAGTACAACGACAAAGCTGTCCACCGGTCCCGATTTCGAGCCGATATCATCCAGTTTGGCACTCCCAGGCTCTACGCGTCCTGGTCTACGCCATTCCTCCACCGCGGACAATGTCTGCCGCGCTGTCTCTCTCCATACATCCTGCCACGAAGGCCTTTCCGGGCAGGCCCCTCTTCCCTCATTCGAGCTAGGGGTCCCATCCACCGGAGTCTACCGAGCAAAATTTTTCTTACAACATTAGCTTTAAGGTAGATTGCGCACAACTCATGGTTATAGCGCCTCCGGAATCGTCCTCCCTCACATACGGGGCCAATAATTCTGCTTAAGACCTTTCTCTCGAACGCGGCCAAGAGTTCAGAGTGCCTTTTATTAAGCACCCAGGTCTCGGATCCATACATGAGTACTAGTAAGACCATGGTCTTGTGCAGTAGTTGCTTGGATGTTCTGGATAAATTTCGGGATTTAAAGAGCCTTGATAGACCATAGTAGGCTTTATTGGATTTAATCAGACGTTCGCGTATTTCTTCTTCCATATTGTTATCGGCTGATACTATTGACCCAAGGTAGTTAAAGGATTGCACTACTTCAAATTCCTCTACCCTGATAGTTTAACCAACGTTAGGTTTTCTCTCCGCATAAGTTGTCACCATGTACTTTGTTTTCCCCTCATTAATGTACAGTTCCAGTTTTTGTGCCGCTTGTTCGATCTGGGTGAAGGAGTCCTGTACAGTCGATTCGGTTCTACCGATGATGTCGATGTCATCCGCGTAGGCAAGTATCTAGCTGGACAATAGTCCCTCTTGTTGTAACGCCAGAGTCACGGATTGCTTTCTCCAACGCCAGGTTGAAGAAGAGGCAAGGCCGACCGTCCCCATGTCAGAGTCCATTATAGATGTTTATTGGTTTGGACAGCAATCCCGCCATTTTTACTTGACTAGTTACGTTGGTCATGGTCAACCTTCAAAGCCGTATCAATTTGTTTGGAATGCCGAATTCTCTCATGGCATTATATAGTTCTACCCTGGCTATGCTGTCGTAGGCGGCCTTAAAGTCTATAAACAGATGATATAATGGAATCTTAAATTCCTGACATTGGCGGCGATCTATCAACACGTAGTCAATTTGATTGCGAGTGGCTCCATCAGGTGATACCCAGGTGGCGTTGTGGATATTTTTACCTGGTACTTGCAACGACCAAGTTTTTCGATGGTGCCAGTTCGATGACTCGTAGTCCATTGTCATTAGTGTTCTCATGCAAACTATGGGAATCTGCGTAGTGCCTGAAAACCGACTCCCGACCTATGTTCGCATTCAAATCACCAAGAACGATTTTCACATCGGATCTTGGGCAGGCATTGGGGGCCCATTCGACGTTCTCGTGGTATTCTTGTTTTTCGTCGTCGAGGGACTCCTCTGTAGGTCTGTGAACGTTTATATGGCTTATGTTCTTAAACTTGCCTCGCACGCGAAGAGTGCATCGCCCCTCGTTTATTGCATTAAAACCGATGATGACAGGCTTCAGTTTTTGGCTGACTAAAAAGCCTACCCCGAGCACATGGTGTTTTCCATGACAGCTGTAATAAATGTCATACTCGTTTCTTTGAATAACACCAGTCCCCGTCCATCTAATTTCTTGTAATGCTGCTATGTCAGCCTTATATTCGGACAGGGCATCGGCTAGCTGCTGTGCAGCTCGATCTCTGTATAGTGAGCGGACGTTCGATGAGAAAATTCTTAAATCGTTTAGCCATTTTCGTTACGGTGGCAGTCGTCGTGCATCCGATCCATATCCGCGGCTTGTTAAATTTGCCATAATAATTCGTTTTTACGGGCATGGTTATTAGCCTTGCGCCAACCTTTCTCAGGATGTCGCTGCATGCATTGGTTCACTACTTGGCGGGTGCCAAAGTAGCTATACAGGGGTGTCACGTGGAGACTGCATGTCAACTTGGATTGAACAGGGACAAGGATCATCCTGGCCTTCGCCGGGTTGAAAGCAATCAGTGACTTTGCCCTGTGTGTTTGCTCTCATCCCCCCAAGAATTATGATGCTCACCTAAAAACTGCACTGACTTTTTACTTAACCCAATATTACAACCAGACTGTTTTCCTCAAATAATGGGTTCTCCAATAGGGACTTGACAACTTTTTTTCGGTAGTAAATTTTTATAATTTGCTGGCGTTGTTTGTTCGTGGACTTAACCATGATGAAAATGTTGAGTTTACTTAATAAATTGACAGTGACAGTTCGATGATTAGTGAAAGGGTGCGTTCACAAATTAAATTCAAAGTTGTCAAATCCCTATTGGAAAACCCAATATAAGTTCTTTTGTTTTGTATTACGAGGGAAGTGATTTTTTCAAACAGTCGTTGTCGCTGTCCCTGCCCCTATCCCTGTCCTTGTCTCTATCGCATTCGTTGTAAAACCGCGTTAGCCTTTACAGCCACACTTCTACTACATAAAGGGCATGGGGATATAAAACAGTCATTCGAGTCTAGATGTGGAACACGGATTTGGAAAAACAGAAATGTTTTTGTTTTGGTTAGATATTAGGAAGGAGCCTAAAAGACGTTTCCTCGTGCAAGTACGACTGCAAAGGATTTAGATACGAAATTTTACATGGCTCACGCCATACAACCCATATCATCAGCTAACCTAATAAGTTAACGATAAATTCTTCTCTCTTTCAGGCGAATATCACAAGGTGGCCTAATGGTTCATATTCACCTATACCGCTGTCGGTTTTTGTTAGTTTCTCATAAGTTGTTTCCAAACTTTTGTTTTTGTATATAACATACTGCTCTCAGAAAAAACGAACATGTAGCGGAGCATCATCACCATGAGATCCTCTATTTGTCCATTTCCGCTTAATCCTGTTTCGTAATTTTTCAATAACCTAAAGTTACTAACTGTGTCACCCAAATTATTACAAACTAATCTATCTGTATACATTCAATCCAATCGTCTGGTTGTGGTATCAGGTATCTTAATTGTATACTGAATCTTTTATCGCTTTTAATAAAAGCAATTGAGATCATGTTTAAAGCTAGCTATCGGCAATACGTTTGTTAAGACTTCAACATTGATCTTAAGCAACCCATCTATGTGTTTCTTTCTCGTAATAAAAAATCAACAACACATATTTACTTTGCTACCCGACTGTAGTGGAGAAGATATTGATTCCCCAATCGGTCAACTTGTCTAGAGCCATTTAAGAACCTATTTAATTCAAGGACGTTATTATGTCGCGCTCAACACAAGCGAATATTATGCAGCAGGAACTCAACAACCACAGATCGTTCTTTTCCCACTGCTTGACCAACGATGTGCATTCATTTATGTCGTCCACATTTTTCATGGGCATTGTTTGCTGTTTTTACTGAAGTTGATTATCCCCATGGCCACACCTGGTCAACAATTGCAACGAGAATCCTACTGACGATGCAATTGAGGTTTTCCCTTTCTTTGGAGTCGCTGACCAGATCTCGATAAGAAAACGAAAAAAAAAAAGGTGAACTCTTCAAGAAACGCAAAAAGGAGCGATGCATTTGCAAGCAGCAAAAAATAGAAAATGCACGCACGTAAATTCAAGGCAAAAAGGATAAAGAAAACAGGAGTCCTCGTCAGTCTGTGAATATAAATACGTTCACCGGATCGCATTTATATTATTCAGTGTTTTGTGTCGCGACAAGGAAGGACCACGTTAGGAAATTCGCGAGCTGTTAGAATGACACTCAAGGTATTAAAATCTTAATTTACCGTCATCATCGGATACATTGGCCCAATAAATATTTTCTAGTTTATCATACTCGTTGCCACAATTGCAGCAGTTAACGGTGGCGTAGAATACTTGGCTGAGAAGGCAATTCCCCAAGCTGTATTAACCCAGGCCAGGGAAGACTTTGACCCACATCCGCATTACAAATTCGCTTACGAAGTAGAAGATGCCATCTCGGGAGATTCGAAACGACAAGTTGAAGAACGTGACGGCGATTTTGTGCAAGGCGAATACTCGCTCAACGACGCTGACGGATTCAGGCGGACGGTTCAATATACAGCCGACTCAGTGAATGGTTTTACAGCAACCATTCGACGGGAACCGCTCGTGAAATTTTCGCCATCAAAATTGCCTGCTTTGAATACCCTCCCGACCCTATACCCCAACGGTCTGGCCCTATCCTTCGCACATCACTGAACATTGAATCACCGTAAATACCGGACGACCACAACTGCTGTTTCGGCCATAAAGCAAAATCTCATGTGTGATCTAGTTTAGGTTTATTAAATAAAAAATTACAATAGGTGAACTGTGTTGTGTATTTGTCTATGCCCGATGTCTGAACCTCCTTCCCGAAATGTCAAATCTGACTGATTACAGGCGATGTCCTTGAAATATTGTAATTCCCCAATGTAAAGTCGTGCCGATGATCGCTTTTTGAATTCACGTTGAAATGCACACACACCTCATGGTTATAATGAAATTATCGAACTCTAGGTCGTCGTCACATTTGCCCAAGAGACGTCACAGGATTCGCCCGGCACATCTCCAAAATTGCCGGCAACAATAATTATCTGAATTACTTTGTACATTTATTCGACAATGGAATGGATGTCGTTGCTGCATATTTTTCGGATTCTCGGACGTGGGTAATTCTCTTGGCGAGTGATCAATCTTAAATTTTCACCGCTTATGTCTGGGTAACAGAAGCTGACGTGTACTCTATGGTTCTTTCTCTGGCTGTTTGGCTGCCTGCTGCCTAAGGGAGCAGTCTAACCAACGCCGATTGGAATATCAAAAGTTGTTGACATTGATGCCATACCGAATTGTCCCATACATTGTTTTTCGCCCTTTTTGAAGGTTTTCTCTGCTTCTCCGGTGCCTTCTGCTGCGCTAGAAGAGTCAACTATGAAGCAGCACAGAAAGAGAACAGAACAGAAATGTATCCCGAAAAATTAGTCTTGATACCGGCCCTTAGGGAATGAATAGCACTTTCACAAAAGTAGGCAGGTCCCAGTGAATGGACACCAGGAATCCATGCAGGCCATCCATCTTTCTAGCTGTCAAGCTTAGCAAAAGACAGGACCCTTTTCGTATTGTATTAGTTGTAAGTGGGTACTAAGAACGCTGCATTTTGGGCATGGCTGAGTTTTACAAGATATGTGTGTCAGGATTTCGATGTATTCTCATGTGATGTGGGTTATCCGGAATATATGAACTAATCGCAGATGTCTGACGTTCGCCATACCACTCTTTTTCCGTTGTAAATTTTTTTTGTCGTTAGTTGATGATTAAATTCCAAGGCAGGATACACTCAAAATATCTAAGAATCTAATCAAATTAAATGCCATTGATTTAGGTTTTAATTACAGGGAATTGACTCATGTTCACATTTCGTCAGGAGATTTTGGATTTTAAGATTGATGAGTCCAACCAACCATAAACTAGATTATGGTTGTTTTCAATTTACTATAAATTTAAACTTGAATTACACTTCGTCTTTGTAGAGGGCACACTCATGTAATTTGCGAGGGTGAATGGAGTCAGAAATAATGAGTATGGACGGTGGAGTAGTTCTGAAAATTCATTAAACCAATTAAAAATGAGTTGGACCAGATGTTTCAGAGAAAAACATGATTTCTACATCAATAAGATGATGAAGATGCTCTCTATTAACAATATGGCCTCCAATCTAGTCACTCATCAGAAACTGATCATCAATTTTATTTATATAACCAGCTCGAGGTAATTACTCATCACTGATCTTATTTAACTATGATAATGTCGAAAGGCAGAAATCAACAATATTACCATCCGCTGCTGATAACTACTGGCAGCATGAGGCCCTTGATTAAATTCGCACAATTGAAATATCCGTGGTGTGAAGGGTGAGGATAACTGTGAGTCTATGTCACCCAGGGCGATCACAACCGAAATATGCCAACATGTGATTTTTCTTTTGATTACTGATTTCTGTTCATCAGTTTGTCAATTGTAGTTTTATGTTTTGAAAATATCTGAATGAATGTATGAATGTTTTTTTTTTTTTTTTTTTGGTTTCGGTAGGAAGGTAGATATCTTCAAAAGATACCTCTGGGCCGATCCAGAGGCATCCCGGGTTTTTACCGACTAAAACCATCTCCGGCCAGGCACATATTCCCGTTGATCCCCGCGGAACTTTCTTTTAGATATTCCATGGCGAGGTGGGACGGAGTTTACCTGTTAGTCCGCTCGTCGCGTCGCAACTGCTGCATCATTTCACAGAGAATACCATTTGTTACGGACCATGCCTGTTTTGAACTCAGTATGTATTCTATTACTCTTGCCGGAGTAAAAGTCCGTCTCATATGCCCCTCCAAAATCCTTCGCGCGGCCTCGAATCTCACGCACTCTGTGATTACGTGCTCCGCATTTTCTATTTGGCCTTCGCAATACAAGCAGTATGGGTGAGTTATATGCTTACACTTGTGCGAATATTGCCGAAAGCATCCATGTCCTGATATTAGCTGAGTCAAGTGGTAATTCAGCTCGCCATGTTTTCTTTTCACTCATGTTTCTATATCAGGTATCATGGTGTGGGTCCATCTTCTTTTTGTGGAAGAATCCCACCTTCGTTGCCATACTCTTAGGCTTGAGAGCTCTAATTGTGGCCGCATTCTCCGACGATACTCCTGTGAGACCTCATGCAATGCAGCGTTTTCTTTAGCTGCAATATCAGGTGGTGTCCTATCGGCCAAAATATTTATAGCGTCTTCGGATTGCACAGCATACTCTTAGTGATGCCAGCCTATGTGCTGAGTACTTCATCCCTTAGGGAGCAGAACGCAGTTTGTGGACGAATGCCGCATGCAACTGTAGGTAGGTGTTACCGTTTCTTTCTGTGGGTAGGTGTTACCTTTTCTTTCGCTTTATTGCAAGAATCGTAATCTGTTGCACTCCGATCGCACATGGCGATTTCTGAGTTCCACCAATACACTGGTTTGATAGCCCCTGTTGGTTGTCTTTGTCGTGGCATAGAAGCATCGCATGCGGTAGTTAGCCACTTCATGGCTTTTCCAGCCTGTCTGTTCGCATCGGCCTCTGCGTCAAATTGTGCGATTTGGTCTTCCAGTATATAATCGAGCAGTTCCGCATCGAGGTCCTTCTCTTTCCACCCATTTTTATGGGCTTTCTTTGCTATTTTGCCAGTGATGAATCCCCTGTGCGGTAATATTTCGTACATTACGTCTTGGTGGTTACTATGGGTGTAGGTGCCCTAAACTCGCCACTCCATACTTCTAGCCCACATGGATCTGGCAAATGTGATGTCGATTTTGGACCGGCCTCTCTCGTTTATGAAGGTGTCATCAACACCATCATTAAGTAACACCACATCTAGGACTGCGAAGCCTTCGAGTAGTGGCTGGCCTCTACTCTTGATCCTTGTGCTTCCGAATTCTACTACCTAAGCGTTGAAATCTCCAGCAACTACAAGAGGGCTCTTATCTCTAGCTTCTTGTGTTATTCTGTCCAAAAAGCATTTGAAATATTCTATTTCCCACCTTGGCGGAGCATAACAACAGTCGAAATTAATTCCTCTGATCTTAGCATAGGCAATTCCTTCCAGCCGCTGGACCCTTCTGCATTCCATGGGGGAATTTCCAGTTGTCCAGATGACTGCTGTTCCGCTGCTGTCTTCCTCCAATGTAATAGTACCAGTACCAGGCACCCTGTACCAGCATTTCAAACAGTTTTCCAAACGATCTTGTTCGGATTTTCAGGATTTCGCCACAGGACCGTATTGCCAACATCTGAAACATCGTGTGGGTGCGATATGTTCTCGAAGTCTGTATCTCACCCATCCAACCCGTAGGAAACCTGGAACCAGCAATGGTTTCCTTCTTAAACTCTTTACCACTTCTTTTGGGATCGCGTTCAGTGCAGGGAACTCTATAGCGATCGCTGTCAGGATTTCCTCCACAGTGGTAACATCATCTAAATCACGACACTCAACCATGATGACACTGTTTTGATATTAGCATCTTCCTTTAGTATTTGTTGTACCTTTGCTTTCAGTGTCTCGGTGGTGGCCTCTGGACGGCGTTTCAGTTCTAGCAGCAATTCCCCTTTTGGTGTCTTTTGAACTTTATTTACGCTATTTCTGAGTTCACTTAGCTCGGGCTTGGCCTTCAAAAACGTCAGTATATCCGCATATGTTGTTTCCCCAGTTTTGGATATTATTATAGCGCCCAAGGGTGGTCTCCTTGTTTTCATAATGTTGGCCTTCGCATTATCACCTTTTGGAGCCTCTTCACCCTCCAACTCGCACCCTTCTTCCTTCCGTCTGGCCAATTGTAAACCAATTGTAATTGGGTGACTCATCATTGATCTGCCCCTGGACCCTGCCTACGTCTGTGTGCGAGTTTTGCTTTTGCTGGATTTGCACGTTCCCACTGCTTGCTTCAGCCGTCGCAGATGGCTTCTTTAAGCGATTTTCCACTTCCTTATCATAAAGGCAACCAATAATCTCGCACAGCATTAGTAATATGGCTTTGCTTTTCATTTTTTTTTTTCATCGTTCTT
Organism: Microdon myrmicae; assembly: GCA_963931805.1. Classification (NCBI taxonomy): domain Eukaryota; kingdom Metazoa; phylum Arthropoda; class Insecta; order Diptera; family Syrphidae; genus Microdon; species Microdon myrmicae. The sequence continues at coordinate 111,679,805 of OZ007499.1, read as the reverse complement.
GTCAATTCTACGATCCGTTCTCCGAGCTGCCCGAACACCAAAGAACCAACATCACCTCCATCACGGTTCTGACCCGCGCTCATCTCTAAATCGCTACTGGTTGTTGCCGCCATAAATTATCTTTAAAAAAACCTTCCTTTACACAACTCTGTTGCTGTCGAGAGAGCAGGTTTTGTGTCTTCTATATAAGTCGTCTCTGAAAATCCTGAATCCAAAATCCAATTTGATAAAACAAAGCTTACCGTACTGAAACAATCATCATCATCATCATCATCATCGGCATTACAACCGGGATCCGGTCTTGGCCTTATTTAGCAAGTTTCTCCACCGATATCCGGTCCTTATCCGAGACTTGTTAAATTGTCCATAATAATTTGTTTTTCCGGGCAAGGTTATTAGCCTTGCGCCAACCTTTCTCAGGATGTCGCTGCATGCATTGGTTCACTACTTGGCGGGTGCCAAAGTACCTATCCAGGAGTGTCACGCGGAGACTGCATGTTAACTTGGATTGAACAGGGACAAGGATCGTCCTGGCCTTAGCCGGGTTGAAAGCAGATATATCGTGTCAATATGAGGCAATCCTTCTCCATTTACTAAACCTACGAAGTGCGGACTTTGATTTGTATACACTCTTTGCTAATTTTAATTTTTTTTCTTTTTTTCACTGTCACTTTGAAATTCTTCAATTCTATTTTGACACATTTTTTTTTAATTAAGTTTTCTTTATGGGCCTTTACTTAACTTTTTTTTTCTCGCTTTGCCCCACAACACTGCGCACTGCACCGCACTCGCGTATTAATAACTCTCGTCATCACGAAATTAAATAAAATACCCTGCGCGTGTGCGGAGATTCGTTTTACTCGGTTGATATATATATATGAATGTATGAATGTGAAAATGTATATATGTGTATTGTATTTATGTTTTGTATAGTTATTTTATTTATGTATACTTGTTTATTATTTTATATAAGTTAATGTGAAAATGTGAATGAATGTTTTACATTTTGATGTTATGTTCACTTGTTTACTTTTGCTTGTTTCTCAGCGGGACAAATGCGGTGGGGGATTATACGAGGGTTGCCTTTTATATTTCGGGATTAGAGAACAAAAACAAATATTGATCATCGAAAATCACTTTATTGTTTTCCAAAATATTCCCCATGAAGATCTATACACTTTTGCATGCGTTTGAACCAATTGTCGAAGCACTTTTGCCACTCTGATTGAGGTATCTCCAACACATGCATTCTGAATGCAGCAACCGCTTCTTCAGGTGTCGAAAAACGTTGACCTCTCAGTTTGTTTTTTACGTACGGGAATAAAAAGAAGTCATTCGGTGCCAAGTCAGGACTATACGGCGGATGACCCATCAAATCGATGTTTTGGGTGCTCAAAAATGCAGTTGTCGCAGCCGATGTGTGAGAGCTCGCATTGTCGTGGTGAAGAGTGATCCGTCTTCGGCGGTTGGTTTTCCTGATTTCTTGGAAGACAACTGGCAAACAAATGGTTGTGTACCACTCAGAATTGACTGTTCTGCGTTGTTCTAGTGGTACGGCTGCGACATGTCCAGTTTTTCCGAAAAAACAGGCGACCATTTGCTTGGAGGTGCTTCGTGCGCGAACAACTTTTGTTGGATTTGGCTCATCTTGAAACACCCAGACAGTCGACTGCTGTTTACTTTCGGGGTCATACGCGTAAATCCACGATTCATCACCTGTCACGATGTCATAGACGTGTTTCGAAGCATCGAGACCGTATTTTTTGAGCATTTCTTTCGACCAATTGACACGAGCCTTTTTTTGGGTGATTGACAAATTGTGTGGGATCCAACGCGAACAAATTTTTTTGACAGTCAAATGTTGATGCAATATTGAATGTATGCTGGTCCCACTAACGCCTGAGGTTGTCTCAATCGCACGATAAGTCACATGACGATCTTCCAATATCAGTTCGCGCACAGCATCAATGGTTTTCGGAACAACAACTGATTTTGGACGACACCACGATTGAATTCACCATACCATCGATAAACACTGGTCCTTGATGGAGCTTCATCGCCAAAAATTGAATTAAGTTCATCCATGCACTGTTGCTGAGTTAATCCACGCCGAAAGTTGTAAAAAATAATCGCACGAAAATGTTGACGATTTAATTCCATTTTTGGGCCGAGATGAATCTTTTAAGTTACTGTAAACAACACAAATAGCGCTCGTATGTCAAAACGTTCTGAGTGCGTATAACCTCAAAAATGTCCAACTTTACGACAGAGCTGTCAATTACCGGATTGCAACACTAGGGTTGCCAAATCCCGAAACATAAGAGGCAACCCTCGTATCATAACACGCACATCCCTGTACACAAAACTCGTTCCGTTGCAAAACGGTAAAGCTGTGGAAGTCCCTCCCGGCGCGGTTGTTTCCGGCCGTTACATGCCACAATTGTTCAAGAATAATTCCGGCAGTTAATTAATGGCATCAATTGGCACTGCCTCCGCGCTATAGATTCGCCTCTCCTGTAAGATGTATATAATGGGTTGTACCACGTGAAATGTCCGATTTTATAGTAAACATTTAAAACCCAATATTATATTTCCGTAAATTTTTATTCAATCAAAATAGGATCCGTTGCCATCTATGACATTCTTCCAACGTGATACAAGATCAAATATTCCTTTTTCGTAGAAGTGCTGAGTTTTTGAGGCAATGAAATCTTCAAAGGCTTTTATGACCTCTGCACGGTTCCGGAAGACCCTCTGCGGCAAAATGTCCAGATTGCGGAAAAGATGGTAGTCCGTTGGGAAAATGTCAGGAGAGTACGGTGGATTCGGAAGAATTTCAAATCCCAACTGCAACAGTTTTTGAACCGTTACTTGTGAGGTATGGGGTCGAGCATTGTCATGCAAAAGGATCGGGCGGTGCCTATTGACCAACGCAGGTTGCTTTTCAGCCAATTTGGTATGCAATATGTCGATTTCCTCACAACATTTGATAGCGTTTATCGTTTCTCCTGGTTGAAGAAATGAAAAGTGGATTGGTCCTTTTGATGTCCACCAAGTTGTCACAATAACGTTTTTTGGATGAAGATCGAACTTGCGGGTATGTTTTGTTTTTTTCACCTGTATCCAACCACTGCCCAGGTCTTTTACGGTCATCACACGGAATCCACTTTTCAGTACAGTTGACTATCCGGCACAAAAACGCTTCAGTTTAGTTTCTTAATCTAAGCGATGCGCAGATTTCCAGGCGCCGTAGCTTTTGGGACTTGTTCAGTTCATGGAGTACCCACTTATCGAGTTTCTTTACCTTTCCTATGAGATAAAGGTTGCGACTTTGTAGTGTAACAACATGCCCACGAAATGACCATGAAGAATCATATCAAATAAATCAATTGCCCTTGTCACAATTAGCAAGTTTCACGTAACCAGCATTCTTTGTCGACAATAATTCAAGGTCGATTCTTTTCATTGAGTAAAAGAAACGAATGGCTCCAGTTACGATTTGAAAGAATCATATGACACCCGCTTGCGAGCTTGCCGCTAGCAAGTGATTCACAATTAATTGGGTCAACTCGTGTCGTTGTTCTTACACTATGCGCTAAGCTGATGATAGGAAATAAAATAGCACAGTAAGCATAATTATATTGAGTGGATTATCAATTAAGACTGAAATAGTTTGTTGAGCTAAATTTGTATGAGTGAATTAAGAAATTTGTAATTAGTTGAGTGATTGATTGGGAGTATAAATACCCCAGCATTTTGGATAATAAAGCAATCAAATATCTTATCTGTTTGATTCACTAACTGCGGCGATTTCGCCATATACTTTTAGCGGGCTGCGCTTGATACAGCAAAAAGATAGGGAAGTAAGGTTTTTAGTCGGTTGTTTCTTCAAACTAAATATCACTTGCCATATATTACATGGCCACACATATAAAATAAATATTACAATATAAATATTGCATGGCGAATGAAATACAAGAGATTACATGGCGATCATCCCATCGTTACATTACAACTTATTGTCATTGGAGATACTCCTATCCTTTGGGCAACCTCATGCACGGATTTCATTGGATCCATATCCATCGTTGCTCTTAAAACATCGTCGTCAACTAACGCTTCCGGTCTCCCACGTGATTCAATTTCGAAGCTGAATTCTCCCGAACGGAACTTTCCAAACCAACGTCATATACTGCGTTCGTTTACCGATACATCCTTACATCCTCAAATGCGGCATTAATGTTTTTCATTGCCAATTACGCATTATGTCCCATTTTAAATTTATAAAGGAAGATGGTTTGAATTTGAACTGCCGACAGCATGTAAACAATTCTTAGAAAAAAATAGCTGTACTTGTAACGGACCCTAAAATTCTCACACGTCAAGAACACGCATCACTTTACTTTATAAAAAAAGAAAATTTAATAATCTGGCACAGATGTTCGCTCGAGAACTTCTTATTTCCACTGAGTGAAAATCAGGCATCTCATGTGATACATCATCACCATCGGCAGTACAACCGGGACCCAGTCTTGGCCTTATTTAGCAAGTCTTGAGCTTGTTAAATTTTCCATAATGATTTGTATTTTTTTTTTTTTTGGCAAGGTCATTAGTCTTGCGCCAGAGGCTCCCCGACGGGGAATCGAACACCGGTCTCCCGCGTGACAGGCGAGTATACTAACCACCATACTATCGAGGAGCCCATGTGATACAACCCAATTGAAAAAAATTTGACGTCATAGATTTCAAACTTTTAAGTTGGGAAAGAAAAAACATAAAACGCAAAAATACCCAATTTAACTAAAGGAGAGAGATACACCTCTCCAGAGAAATCTATAAACAAAGAAGTACACACTGGTAGTCATCATCATCATCATTATCATCATCATCATCATCATCATCATCATCATCATCATCATCATCATCATCATCATCATCATCATCATCATCGGCATTACAACCAGAATCAGGTCTTGGCCCAATTTAGCAAGTCCCGAGGCTTGTTAAATTGTCCATAATAATTTTTTTTTTCGGGCAAGGTTATTAGTCTTGCGCCATACACACTAGTAGTATATTTTATAAAAACACATCAACACCAGCAATCGTTCTTCAGTCGAACTACGCCAATGTGAGCATCTTTGAGAATTCACGACCAATCTTCGCCGATGCATTCATCTATCTATCTTCTCCTGTTCCCATGAACCGCACTATGAATTCACAGTTAGGGTAACAGCAAATATCGTCTCTGTGCACATATGAAAAACGAGTTTAATTTCATATTATGATTAGTGGAAACCAATTAATACACATTTAAAGTAATGTGCAATATAACCATTTTTTTTTTCAAAGCGGCTTATTTCCTCGAAAACAATGTTAAAGCGGAATATTGTAAAACATTTTTCAATAGTACACATTTAATATCAAAAACAGTGGGTCGGTATCGTAAGAAGCGCTGAAAACACGTTTTCATCCATGTAGTACTATCGAAAATGTTGCTGCTGTACACATTAGTGTGACTGAGCATCCGGACATATCATACCGAAGAATTGCACATTGCACAGACCACGTTGTTCGAAAATTTGATTAGGGATTTTAACCTGTAAGAGTAGTTGCAACGTCGCTAGTATGGCCAATGGATGTATGAGATGGCGGCATTGAATGGCCACTTTTCGGATCAAACCATCTTCAGCGAAGAATTGTCAGATAATGCTGAACGCAGGACTCACCTTAGAGCACATCAACTCCAATGATGAAGTAATAGAAAGCGAATTCAATTGGAGCCTGTTTCGAAACAGTGTACAGAGTTAACGAATCAGTTCATGCTAACACTGAAATTGAAAGCAACGGCCGTCAAACAGATTGCTCGCTGCGCAATCAACTTCACAACTGGCGATCCGAAAACCGTAGTTTCATCACATTCGGCGAAAATAATAGAGCGGATTCTCCCGTCAGAAATGAAAATACAAATATGTTTGTGCTTAGAAACATACTTAGATCAATAAGAAATAAGAAATCATCTGGAATAGATAGCATTCCAAATGTGGTTCTAAGGCACTTGCCTCGCGGAGCAGTGAACATATACACTACTTTGTTTAACAACGCTCTAAACAATGCACACTATCCAACCCATTGGAAGACTGCAGTAGTCCACCCTATCCTCAAAAAGGGTAAGGAGAAGAGCAATCCAGCAAATCTGCACACGATCAGCCTGCTTCCCTCAGCAAGGTATTCGAAAAAATTATAAACAAAGCACTGATAGGTTGGTGTGGTGAAAACGATATCATCCCCAACAACCAGTTTGGCTTTTGAGCGCGACATGATACAGTTCATGTAGCGACGAAACTTGTTTCCGATATACAGTGGAACAAGGCAAAGCGACAATGTACAGGCGCCTGCTTGGTTGACTTTGAAAAGGCTTTCGACACCGTATGGTTAGAATGACTTGTCTATAAGTTAACAAACCTGGGTATGCCGCAGTATCTGCTATACATTATTTATGATATGATAATGGACAAACATTTTGTGGTGAAATGCGGGGACATACTCTCCAACAAGACCTTCCAAATTAAAAATGGCTTACAGCAGGGAGCTGTGAATTCTCCCATTCTATTCAATATTTACACTAGTGATCTAGTGAGTTCTCTCGAAAACGCCATTGCGTACGCCGATAACATAGTGGTGTACAAAACAGGAGGAAAAATAGACGTCATCAATAGGCACCTTCAAGATGACTTCAACAAAATAAAACAATTTTGCGACGACTGGAAATTAAAGTTTAATTTCCAGAAAACCGAGACTATCCTTTTCAGAACGATCCTATCAAGGGCCTTGAGGGATACAAAATACAACTGGAAACACTTTCCTATTGTAGGAAACAATAACCTTCCACTGCAAGTGAAAATTGTAGTTAGATACCTTGGTATCTGGCTAGACCAGTATTTATATTTTGACAAACACATTGCAGCACCCCTCCCCGCAGCTAAAAGCGCTTATTCTATGACAAGTAGTCTATTCCGGAGTAGTCTTCTTGACCCCAGAGTCAAAATAATTTCGTACTCGGCATTCATCCGACCAGTTTTGATTTATGGCTGTCCAGTATGGTATAATATATCTCCACTTTATATGGAGAAGTTTCGTGTGTTCGAACGGCAGAGTTTGCGTTCCTGCCTCGGACTTTATAGAACACCAGAGTCGCAATACAAAAAATCCTATCCCAACAAAATCCTGTATAACAAATCAGGGTTAAATAGGATAGTCAATTTCATAATTGAAATTGTTCGTGGTCACACAGCAAGGGCAATGTGCAGTGACAATAATCTTATCGCGGGAGCATTCTATCCCAATGACATGTATCTGGAGAATACCCTCCAGAATGGGTTTATTCCCCCAGAAGCGTTCCTTTCTTCAAAAAGGCCTTATCCAAGACGTGCATGGAGTCCCGATTATTTAACATACTTTCCGTGGTGCCAGGGACAAACGAATTCTCCATGATAGTGATATCTCCAATGCCCCAGACCGCATGCGTTTTAGCACGGCGATCAGTGAAAGAGATAAATCAGCCAAAGATCGAACATCTCCCAAATGGTGGTGGCTTCTCAACGAGGAGAGGACTTCACTTCCTCAGATATAGTATACCTCTCAAGAGCAACGCTCTCCTTCCTCTTGTCCCCCCTCCCCCTTTCCCCCTTTCCCCATTACTTTTATTTTTATTTTATTTTTTATTTCTTATTTTATGTTTTATTCGTTTTGTTTTGAAGTTTTTGTTTCTTATAATTAAAAAAAAAAAAAAAAAAATTGTAATAATAATTTATACATATAGATGTAAACGAGGAGTCCCTCTAATATATGACTTATTTTATATATATATATATATATATATATATATATATATATAAGAAACAACAAAAAAATATGTACGCCGAAAGGCATATGTAAAAATCAAGTTGTAATGTGTAATTTAGAGAGCTCGCATAGAGCCAGTAAGTTAATTTAAGGACTGTGATTGTAGAAAATGGTTTAACATTTACCCCTAATATTATACATGTAAAAAGAATTAGGAAAATAAATGTGGTTTAAAAACTAAAAAAAAAAAAAAGAATTTTCAATTCATTAAAAAGAGGAAAAAGAGTAGCAGTTTAATTGTCAACGAAGACGGTCTTGTTTGCCAAAGTGAAACCAGAGTCGAATCCTTTACAAAATAGTCGGCCGCATTTTTAAATAGAAAATCGAAAAGTCATCTATCGGTAGTTACCAGCAGAGAGTATATGATTGTGTACCTATGGAGTTGTATTATAAACTTTTGGACGTGATTTCAAATAAGTGAACAAAACGAAAAAATTGTTGCAAATACTAAACCTCATGTGACACGTACTAAGTTCCGATTCCGGGTATTAGTGTAGATATATCTGTCCTTAGATTTTTTATTATTAACATGGTTAAATAAAAACTGTGTAGTTTACAAGAGTGTGAGAGTGGTGTTGCCTACATTTCGTAACACTTGCATCAACTGCCACCAAGTTTTGGACACTAAAATTCCTATGTCAAGCCACGGTTCCATTTGTCGTTCGTGGTAACTGTTTGTCTGTTGTTGTTTTCGAAAAACTATGAACCGATGGTGCTACAATTCTGAAAATCGCACTATGTAGAGACTCATTGTGGTTGCATAGATTTCCCAACGATCAAACTTTGGATTTTTATCCTCTTAGGTTTGACAATTCTGTTTGATGACTCTACCAAAGTGGAAGTGAGCTTTGTCGCTGAAGACCGTTTTTTTATTTTTTTTTAGTTTTTAAACTACTGTTATTTTCCTAATTCTATTTTAAGTATAATATTAGGGGTAAATGTTAGTCCCTTTTCTACAATCACAGTCTTTAAATTAACTTACTGGCTCTATGCGAGCTCTCTAAATTACACATTATAACTCGATTTTTATTTATTTAGGCGTACATCTTTTTTCTCTTTTCTTATATATGTATGAAATAGGTCATATATTAGAGGGACTCCTCGTTTGTATACATTATTATTATAATTTTTTTTTCTAATAACAAACAAAAACTTAAAAACGAAACGAAAAGGTAAATAAAAAATAAAATAGAATAGCTACAAAATAAGTAATAAACTTAATGGGAGCATGTGGACAGGGGGAGGGGGGACAAAAGGAAGAAGAGCGTTGCTCTTGAGAGGCATACTATATCTCAGGAAGTGGTACACGAATCTTGCCGTCCTCGGGTATTGATCCCATGATCGGGAATTTCCATCCAGAATACTGCGTAGGTACTCTACGAGTGGTCGATGAACTCTTTCCAAAGCGCCATTCGACTGTGGATGGTACGCTGAGGTTTGAAGCTTCTTGATACGGAGCAGCTTGCACACGTTTTTAAGCAAGCTGCTTAGGAAATTGCTTCACTGATCGGTAACCAGTTGTTTCGGAGCACCATACCCAGAAACTATTTCGTCAAAGAAAATCGTGGCCACCGTTTCTGCCTCCGCATTGAGTAAGGTGTAGTGCTCTAAAAAGCCCTACCACCTTTTCCCCCCATTCCTACATCCAAATCCCAGCAATAATACTTCAAAACCCAAAAACCTATCAAAACCCGAATTAACCCAAACATGATCCAAAATTCGCAATAAACGAATCAAACATTCGTTTATCGCTTAACATTTGCCACCACGGCATAATTTAATCCAAAATCCGGATTAAAATTAAAATTCACAATAAACGAATCTGTTGACGTCCGGCACCGTGCTTCCTCTTTCGAGGGAAGAGCGTGGACCTTTTCTTTAATAGAGGATGGTAAGACGTCTTCTGTCTGTCTTCTTTTTCGAATAAATAATAATTCGTTTTTCTTCTTCTTTGTAAATTTCTTTATTTCTTCTTTCGGTTTATTCTATTATTATTCTATTTACAGCTCTGTTTTAAACTCTCTAATCTCAAACTTTTTAATCTATTTCTCAAAACTGTGAACTCAAACTCTTTTTTCTCGACTCTCAAAACTAAACTGGATCTGAACTGATTCTAACTCAAACTGATTTTACTATTGAATTTTTTCTCTACTTATAGAACATTGTGTTCTAATTTACTGTAAATTATAACATGAACAAAACAAATTTTCTCAAAGTATTCCTTTAGTTTCTGTGACTTTTAAATTGAATAAAATTTGAACGAAAATCAAAGTGCTCTGTTTTGAAATAAAAAGGGGCAATTTATTAAATGTGCTGTAACTGGCAATATTGTGAATGTTTATGAATGGTATGTATTAAGTGAGAATGTAATATATGTTAAGGGAAGTTTTTAAGGATGTGTAAGGAGATTCAGTGTTAAATTTAATAAAGGGTAGTATTCTGGAATACAACAAATCTAACATTCGTTTATTGTTCTACATTTGCTTCACGGCATCATGAAAATTCAAAACCCAGAGATACGTTATCTCAATCTGGGAAAATTCCATCAAATAGAACAAACAAACCCGAATCCCTTTCTACACATCCACATCTGCGCAATAGTTTCGTAAGAATTCAAGAAATTGAATTCTTATCTTAAATAAACACTGAGCATCTCACTCAGGATACAAAAATCGGGATTTTTGTATGAAATTGTGTATTTTCGAGATACAAATCTCGATTTCTTTTCCTTTATAAAGGAATAGTAAAATGATCTCCGGGCCGCAGTTAAACATAATTATTGGTCCCGATAGGACATACTACAGAAAGGCCGCAGTATCTTAAGAGCAACTATCCCTGGAGGAAGTACCCCAGGAGAATAAGACAACAAATATACTAAGAGTATTTTTTAATAATAAACGATGTAAAAGCAGATACATGGATCGTTTTTGAGTTTTGGCTGTTTGTACACAGACAAGGACTGAGGCCAAATCAAGGGCGTTGCTCTTCCCTCTGGATCAGAGGAAGCACGGTGACGACACCTTTGTAGGACGCGGTTTTCAAGAGCGGTCTATTTTAAGAGATCCCTTCTCCTTTTAAGGACTAGGCGACACGCTTCCTGAAAGCAAACCCCTACAAGAACAGAACAAAGGCGTAGCAATCTATATACTTAGACAGATTGTCTTGGAAGGTTAGTATATATGTATTGCCTGCTGGAGTTCGATCCAGAGGCACGACTATATCTAAATATACCTTGTCGAAAGGCCTCTTTGCAATGTCGATGATTACCATGGGCATCCGTAGGTTTGGGGAAGATTTCATGGTTTGACAATCCTTACATTTCTTAATGTAGACTTTAATGTCGCGCATCATGTTCTTCCACCAATAGTTCCTACGAATCTTGGTATAGGTTTTTATCACTCCTTGGTGCCCGCCCAAAGGAGGATCAAGGTAATCCCGTAGCAGTAATTGGATATCCTCAGGTTTTGTTATCTCCATTCCTTTTTCCGTGCAGGCAGGAATGGGATTCTCTGGTAGATCAGATTCGTCATTTGTTTGACTTCCCTGGGATCCTTCGCTTTCCCTTAGCTTTTTTGCTTGGGCGCGTGTTACTACATTGCATCTCTGTAGTTTGGGAGTCTCATCACAACCTTGCAGGATGCGGCTCAAGGCATCCGCATTGGTTTTATATTTACCGGGTTTGTACTCTATTTGGTAATCAAACTCCGATAATTTGCGATGGAATTTGGTTAAACCTGACGTGGGGTCTTTCACGTTAAAAACTCCGTTCTGTGGCTTATGATCCGTATATACGTTGCACCTTCGCCCTTGTAAATAACAGCGGAGATTTCTAGTCACCCACACAATGGCTTGTAATTCCCTCTCAATGGTGGAGTAATTTCGTTTCCTCAAAATAACAATGGTGGAAGCGGAATTAGGAAGACTATGGCTAATAGTGAGAATATGGCTATGTTCAGTAGGATTGTGGTTTTTTAATAGTGGTTTTAATTAATTTTAATTATTTAACTATTGTATATGGGAATATTCTATTGTAATGGTAAAGTGATGTTTTGGGTATTGGGGAAGGAAAGAATATACATGTGCAGACACGAGATGTTAATTATTATAGGGGGTAATAATTAAACAAATTTAATTACATTAGAAGAAGCCACCACCATTTGGGAGATGTTCGATCATTGGCTGATTTATCTCTTTCACTGATCGCCGTGCTAAAACGCATGCGGTCTGGGGCATTGGAGATATCACTATCATGGAGACTTCGTTTGTCCCTGGCACCACGGAAAGTGTGGTAAATAATCGGGACTCCATGCACGTCTTGGATAAGGCCTTTTCGAAGAAAGGAACGCTTCTGGGGGAATAAACCCATTCTGGAGGGTATTCTCCAGATACATGTCATTGGGATAGAATGCTCCCGCGATAAGATTATTGTCACTGCACATTGCCCTTGCTGTGTGACCACGAATAATTTCAATTATGAAATTGACTATCCTATTTAACCCTGATTTGTTATACAGGATTTTGTTGGGATAGGATTTTTTGTATTGCGACTCTGGTGTTCTATAAAGTCCGAGGCAGGAACGCAAACACTGCCGTTCGAACACACGAAACTTCTCCATATAAAGTGGAGATATATTATACCATACTGGACAGCCATAAATCAAAACTGGTCGGATGAATGCCGAATAGACTTCTTGTCATAGAATAAACGCTTTTAGCTGCGGAGAGGGACGCTGCTACGTGCTTGTCAAAATATAAATACTGGTCTAGCCAGATACCAAGGTATCTAACTACAGTTTTCACTTGCAGTGGAAGGTTATTGTTACCTACAATAGAATTCAATTTTTATTTGGTAGATAATTACATTTATGGTATATTTTACAACTAGTACTTAAGAGATTTAGGATAGCAATTCCTTTACAACTATAATCTTAAATCTATATAACGACAATAGCACAATTTTAATGAATAGCAAATAATAAATTAAGGGAAAACTATAATAAAAAACCCTTATTTGAATCTTAAGACTAATATTGCACGAGCTTCCGGTTATTTTATATAATAATAACCTCGATATAATTTTCATAGACAGAGTACATATGTAGTGATTTAGGATAACGCAAGACGGGAAACGAGAATATTGTCAGAAAAAGAACAATTGACGAAGAAGTTTCGATTGAATTTGTCAATGTAGAACTCTACCTGTTTAACGTTAGCGTTTTCATGTAGTTCATGTGTCGAATAATGCCATGGCAAATTCAGCAACATTTTCAATATTTTATTTTGACACCTTTGCAATTTTATTTTGTGTGTGCGAGCACAATTACACCATACAGGGGCCCCGTACAGGAGTATCGCTTGAAAAATGGTTTTATATATTATAATTTTATTTTCGATGCTAAGCTTTGACTTTCTACACACTAATGGATACATAACTCTTACGACTTTGTTTATTTTGTCTATTGTGGTAGTGATGTGTTTTTGAAAGATAAGTTTTTTATCTAGAATAATACCTAGATATCTACAGTCTTCGGACCAATCAATATCAACTGCACACATACTGAGTTTAGTGCCATTTGGTAGGTAGCAGTGTTTCCTACATCTCGAAAACCAGACAGCTTGTGTTTTATTACCATTTATTTTTATTTTCCATTTCCTGTAGTATACTGCTAGTTTGTCAAGAGCTGCTTGCAAAGAGTTGTAGACATTAGTGAATAAAGCACCCGAAGAGAAAATGGCCGTATCATCGGCAAACATAGCTACCTGAATGTTTTCACCTAGATATGGTAAATCTGCGACAAACAATGTAAATAATATGGGACCAAGAACCGAGCCTTGGGGTACACCATGGTGGATTTGGTGAGTAGAGGATATGTCGGTTCCTATACTCACAACATATTTTCTCGAACAAAGAAAGCTCTGGATAATTTTGATAAGCGGTATTGGCAGCTTAAGTTTTAGTAGCTTATAAATCAAGGCATCGTGCCATACCGTATCAAAACCTTTTTCGATGTCTAGAAGAACCAGTCCCGTTGACTCCTTGTCGATGAATTTACCAGCTATGTGGTTTTTAATGCGCAAGACTTGGTGGATTGTGCTGTGACCACTACGGAAACCGAACTGAAAGTTTGGTAAGATGTTATTGTCTTCCACAAAACGATCAATCCTTTCCTTAATGATTTTCTCTAAGAGCTTACTTAGACAGCTAAGTAGACTAATAGGTCTGTAGCTTTCGGGGCTGTTCTTCGGTTTGCCGGGTTTCGGGATAGGTATTACCTTTGCTGTTTTCCAACAGTCCGGAAAATAACAATTCTTAAGACAAGCGTTGAAAATGAACGTTAAATAGTTACTTGCAGCAGGTGGAAGTGCTTTGATTAATTTGTTGTTAATATTATCGAGACCCGCAGCCTTTTTTGATTTCGATTTTTTTATCAATTCTTTAACTTTGCTGATATTAGTTGCGTAAGTACTTTCAGCTGGTGTTTGAGAAAGTACATGGATAGTGTTAGCAACTTCAGCCTCAGTATACGCGTCGCTTAGATGCATAGATATGGAGTGGTACTTACTAAACGTGTTAGCAAGTAGGTTCGATTTCTCCACTGAAGAAATAAACAACTTGTCGTGAACTTTAAACGGAGGAATACTTGACCCTCTCTTTTTCATAATTTTTGATATTTTCCAGAACGGTTTGCTTGCTTTGTCAAGAGAGGAAAGGTGTTTATTCCAACACTTGTTCCTATATGTTGAGATTTCGTTTTTAATTATATTATTTAAGACTTTAACATTAACTAGAAAACAATCGATTCTATAACGCAGCCATTTTCTTCTTTCAGAGTTTCGTAGCCTAATCAGATGTAAGATATTTTCAGGAAGCGTTGCCTTATCAACTGGAGCAGTGGAACATTTAGGTATCGCAAGATCGGCCGCTCTATTGATAACAGAAACAAAATTGTTACATAGGATATCAATGTGCTCGCTGCAGGTTATAGAATTTAGGCTGGTATCACCTAGAACCAAGTTCGTGTTTATATATGATTTATAACAATTCCAGTTGGCGGCGGAATAGTTGTGGTATAAACTGGTACGATTTACAACTACTGTATGATTCACTGTAAGGCTGATCGGAAGGTGGTCTGAACTTAACGCATTTAGAGTTAATGGTACTGTGCAGTAATTTGGAATATTAGTGATATATAGATCAAGAGTTGAGGGGTTCTTGTTAGCACGCGCTGGGATATAGGTGGGGAGAAGTGGATAAAGTATGGAAAAACTTGGGCTGGATTCAGTAACATCTAGTAAAATGTTACCCCAGCAGTTTGCCCTAAGACAATTCCACGACTGATGTCTGCAGTTTAGATCACCACCAATAATTACCTTGTTTCGAGTGTTGACTCTATACAATTTTTGCAAATCCCGCTTAAAGTAAGTAGATTTCTCTAGGTTTCTATTTCCTCCAGGGAAATAGACCGAAAAAAGACTCACCTTGGAGTTGTCACTTAATGTTACATCTATACTAATTTCCTCAATTAACTTAAGGCGCAATGAAGGACGCAAGGAATGTTCTATACATTTTTTCACAACAATGGCGACACCTCCACCACTAGCATGTACCCTGTCTAGGCGATAGCATATGTAATTTTGATGTGAGAAAGAAATGTCTTGTTTGGGCCAGGTTTCTGAAACAAGTGCAATGTCAATATTAAAATTTATCAAGAAACTAAAAAATTCATGCTTTTTGTTTTTGATGCTTCTCGCATTCCAAGTTATGATGTTAAGAGAGTTTCTTAACATGTTTTTTTCCGAGTATATGTACTTAATAGCTAATGAAGTAATGACGTTAAATTGGTCAGCTTTAGTTTGACAAGCACTAAGCTTGGTTACAACTTCATTAAGAAGAGAGTTTATCTCGCTAAATGAGAACAGGTTATCATTAGTTAATGTTTCTGACTGATTTTTCTTCGTGTGTGTCGTATCACTGTTGGAAGGTTGCTGGGTTTGATGGAGGCCAGAAGCCCAGGTGGATGAAGGAAGTGAAGGTTGACGCACAGATCGGGGTAGTGGAGGAAAATTATCCATGGATAATCGGTCGGGCACTGGCTGCTGTTTGTCACTCGGAGGCTGTAGGAACGTTGTATTTCCTGTACCACGTCCACGTGGGGATAATTTGCGGCGAATGTCTATGTACTGCTTTCGGCTTATACATTCTGGATCGGTGGATTTATGTGGTCCACTACAATTTGCACACTTGATGACCTCATTTGTTTTGCAGTCGGATGTTTTATGGTTTCCCGAACATATTGCACAGAAGCTATTTATATGACAATGCATCGAGCCGTGACCATAAAGCTGGCAATTGTGACATTGTGTGACCTTACCTGGATTATGTTTTTTAAAGTCCCAGCGAACGATGGTTTTGAACAAGGTGGAGTAGTTCCGTTTTAGTTCGTTTAATTTAACAGTACCGCGTTGAATGTAGACGATGTACAAGTAGTGTTTGTACAGGGCTTTTGTTGACGGATTTAATGTGATGGTTTTAACATCTAGGCACTTAATCCCGAGTGCAATTAGCTCATTTTTCACTACATCGTTGCTTATCAAGTCTAGTCCAGATAACACTACCTTTAATGGACGATTTTCCTTACGCGAGTGGGTGAAAAACTCACATTTGAACCGTACAAGTTCGGTTCTGATTTTATTATATATGTCCATTGTTGGGGCACATATTTTTTGCCCAAGCGAAATGTTTTTGATTAAGTATTTGTCTATCTTAATGTTGCTCAAAATATCACGCACTTGAGCACTAGTTGTTTTTAATACCACAATTGGCGGAACGGTTTCCTTAGGAAGTTCTGCGCACTGTTCGTCATTGGTCGGATCCATTTCAGGAGAGTCTTCCATCAGACTTTGAAGTGGTTGAAAAAAGTTAGTGTTTGAACACATTTTAGATTTTTCTAGAACTTTATTGTTCACTTTTGAAAGTTTATCGGGAGGAATTTGGCCTCCAATAACGGGGTCGTAACGCAACCGTTTGCGCTTAATTTGGTTTAACACACGTGGCCCAGGGGCCATAACTTAACGGTTTTAACACTTGTTCAAATTTTTGTATGCGGAAAACGAGGCAAAAAAAAAACAAGATAATGATAATTAAATTGTGAAAATAACGGTTGATTAAGATAACTAGCACGAGCAAAACTGTGAGACAAGTTGTCTGTTTGAAAGTCAGCCAGGTACTGTACCTACAATAGAAAAGTGTTTCCAGTTGTATTTTATATCCCTCGAGGCCCTGGATAGGGGCGTTCTGAAAAGAATAGTCTCGGTTTTCTGGAAATTAATTTTTAATTTCCAGTCGTCGCAAAATTGTTTTATTTTGTTGAAGTCATCTTGAAGGTGCCTATTGATGTCGTCTATTTTTCCTCCTGCTCTGTACACCACTATGTCATCGGCGTACGCAATGGCGATTTCGAGAGAACTCACTAGATCACTAATGTAAATATTGAATAGAATGGGAGAATTCACAGCTCCCTGCTGTAAGTCATTTTTAATTTGGAAGGTCTTGTTGGAGAATATGTCCCCGCATTTCACCACAAAATGTTTGTCCATTATCATATCATAAATGATGTATAACAGATAATGCGGCATACCCAGGTTTGTTAACTTATAGACAAGTCCTTCTAACCATACGGTGCCGAAAGCCTTTTCAAAGTCAACCAAGCAGGCGCCTGTACATTGTCGCTTTGCCTTGTTCCACTGTATATCGGAAACAAGTTTCGTCGCTGCATGAACTGTATCATGTCGCGCTCAAAAGCCAAACTGGTTGTTGGGGATGATATCGTTTTCACCACACCAACCTATCAGTGCTTTGTTTATAATTTTTTCGAATACCTTGCTGAGGGAAGCAGGCTGATCGTGTGCAGATTAGCTGGATTGCTCTTCTCCTTACCCTTTTTGAGGATAGGGTGGACTACTGCAGTCTTCCAATGGGTTGGATAGTGTGCATTGTTTAGAGCGTTGTTAAACAAAGTAGTGTATATGTTCACTGCTTCGCAAGGCAAATGCCTTAGAACCACATTTGGAATGCTATCTATTCCAGATGATTTCTTATTTTTTATTGAGCTAAGTATGTTTCTAAGTTCATCCTTGCGCACAAACATATTTGTATTTTCATTTCTGATGGGAGTATCCGCTCTATTATTTTCGCCGAATGTGATGAAACTACGGTTTTCGGATCGCCAGTTGTGAAGTTGATTGCGCAACGAGCAATGTCTTTGACGGGCATTGCTTTCAATTTCAGTGTTAACGTGAACTGATTCGTTAACTCTGTACACTGCTTCGAAACATGCTCCAATTGAATTCGCTTTCTTTTGCGGATCTTCGACTACTATTACTTCATCATTGGAGTTGATGTGCTCTAAGGTGAGTCCTGCGTTCAGCAGTATCTGACAATTCTCGGGAGTCCGTGGAATTCGGAGACAGGGAATGTCATTGTAATCTTTTCTTCGACATATTTTCTTGATTTGTGAAAACATGTTCGGTCCGTTTGCTTGGACAGCTCGAATTCTGTTGCTCCACTCCTCATTTATTACTGCTCGGTAATTATCCCGGATCAGTTTTTGAAGATTTTTAATCAAGGACTTGATTGTTTTGATTTCATTGCTATTTGTGCCACTGAACTGCCTATAGCACAATTTCAGCTTTGAGAGCAGGGTGCTCTCTTGCCTATACAAAGCATCGATAGTTGCATTTCTGTATCGGTGGGTATAGCCATCCATAGGAGCTACTTTGGGGATGGAACGATTCATTGTGTTAGTAACAATATCGTTCATAGTTAGGAGGTAATGATCGATTTCATCATTACGGAGGTTTCTATTAGTCGGTGGGTCTATGCCAATGTTGCGTATTTCTCTTTTTACTATGCGATCGAAACGCGGCCAATGTGCTTTTCGGAAATCGAAAGAGTGTACCTGGTCGTACTGCTCAAGTAGATGGTACTCGTTTGGCACGTGTATTACGGCTCCAAGTCCGTAATGATCGCTATCGTACTCAATTGTGCGAAGACAATTTCGAGTAGTTACCTCGGTATCTGGTAACTGAATTCGATCATCTGTCATACGTAAATCCAGGAAGGAGTTACCTCTTGGATAAGACGGTGTACTTGTAGCGTACAATTCTAGTTTATGCTCGATCGCATTTGTTTGCCACCAATCAAACAAGGCATTGCCTCTGGTGTTCGAGGTCAGATTGCCCCAGGCACTGTGCTTGGCGTTAAAATCACCTGCCATTAAAAAGTAATTGTTTTCCGAATCTAACTTGAGACTGCGGAAAAGCGTATCGATTTCACTGATAAATTGGGTACCTTGAACAGATTCAGGAGCGTAAACAGCGACTATATATGGATGCCTTTGACTTTTTAGAGGAATATCTATAATGCATGCCTCTACCTGGAATTTGTGTACTTCCGTGCTGTAAACGACCTTATGGTGAAGACCTTTCTTAACTAAGATAGCGACCCCACCCCCTCGAGTAGAGTGTGGTCGATCTCGTCTAATTATGTTATAATTTTTATAGCCCATTTTGTGCCTTTGGTTTAGCTTAGTTTCGCTAGCCAAGAGCACATCTGGCCATTCGGCTTGGAGCAGATTGCCTAAATTATCCCTTCTTTCGATGTGGATTAGTGAATTTACATTCACAGCAATAATTTTTAGGTTCAGTTCAGACGGAGGGTTAACAATTTTGATGTGGAGAGTTATTTGAGAACAGGGTTGAATAGAGAGTATCTATTCGTGCTCTTTGTTCAGTCAGTGTTTTTTGAAATTCGGCAAATCGTCCTTGCATGGTTAATAACACTGTTATTATTTCTGAATGTGCCTCTGGTGCAGGCATTTTCCCATTACTATATGTATGTTCCATGGGTGCTGGTTGCTTAGGAGCACCGGCCATTTGTGCATATGACACACAAGGAGCCACGAAATTGTTGTAAGAACGAGTTTTCATTTTTTTCTCTTCTTCAACTTGTTTCTTTTTGGATTCCAATTTTAATTTCATTTGTTGAAATTTAGGACATCCTCTAAAATTAGCAGTGTGACCTGTATTTTTACAGAGGACACAGGACAGTGTTTTCCTATCTGGAAGCTGTTCCTTGCCCAAGGGGCATTCACCAATGATATGGTCGGAGAGGCACTTTACGCACCTGAATTGCATGTGGCAGTTTGATACCGCGTGCCCGAAGCGTTGACAACGCATGCACTGCAATACGCGATCGATTTTTCTTATTTTTTCCCAACTTATTGTTTGGTGGTTGAGGTGTTTGATGTATAGGAGAGCATCAACTTTACTGTTGGGACTCAGTGATACAATAAAGAAAGGCAATTTGTAATTGCGTTTTCTGGAGTTGGCGGTAGAGAAGGGCTTCACACCTGTAAATTTTAAATTGTCGGTTTCGACATTTTTTAATTCCTCTAATACCTCCTCAGGGGAAAAACATGGATCAAGGCCTTTTAGGAGCATGGAGACTATTTTCTCCGATTTCGGGGTGTACGTGTAGTACTCGCTTTTTGTCCTACCCAAAGCAGTCATTACTTTGCGATAACCTTCCATATCATCGCACATTAATTTTATTTTAGAATTATTAATTTTTTTTGTTTTGAAATTTTTGCAAGTTAACTCACCTAATTTTATAACGTCCTTTGTTTCCATGGACGTAAGTATTATAGGCGGCGCCTTTTGCTTTTTGTTGGTTACGATGTGCTGGTTTGTTTGCTGCTTCTGCATCTCCTTTGTTTTCTGCCTTTTGTTTGCTTCCTGATGTTGTTCCTGATTTTTTCGTTGTGCTGTTGTATTTTCTTTCCTTTGTTGTCGCTGCACCAGGTCTTTTAATTTGAGGATCGCTTCTCTTTGTTTATTGAGTTCCTCTTTTTTTGTGTCAATACCCGCAAGGAGTTTTTCTAATTCTGCCGGATCTGTTGCAGTACCTGTAATATTGTTTTCTTCCTCAGCAGGTAATTCGATTTCACTTGGGTCAAGGTCAACCAATTCGTTGAATTGGTTACCTGCGCCTGTGTATTCGTTTTTCTTTCCTTTTGCATTTTTTTCGCCGTCTGAATTTGGCTTGTGCCGCTTTGTTATAATACTCCGCTGTCGCTCGAGTCGGCTCCGTGTCATCGCTTTCAGGTCTGCCTGGCCCCTTTTCATGAAAGGCGACGAGCTCTTTAGCACTTTGTTTGTTTCCATAATTTTTTATTTTTTTATTTTTATTTTTTTTATTTTTTAAACAACCGCTCTCAGTGGCGGCCACACTGTGTAATCCACACTCGTTCACTTACACTCGCGCGACGAATTTATTTATTTTTTTTTCTCTTTTCTTTTGCTTTCTCCTGTTGTCAGGTATACGTCTTATCTCTTTGACGTGTTGGTAACGACTGGACTTGAAAATTCTCCGAGCTTTAATGTGACACCTACGCGGAAATTAGAACCTTGTGTTTGAATGACTTTCAACATAAGGATTTGAAAAATGGGAGAGTATCATTAAATGCGTAGGTACTCCAATCGTTACGATACGAGTCCTTAAGAACACCAATAATTACTTCTATCTTTGGAGGCCCTTTCATTATAGACTATGATTTTATGGAACCCGATGACATCGTGGATTGTTGGCTAGTTTTTGTACCTGGGTTCAGTAAATTTTTTTATTTATTTTTATTACCTATTCTTTATCATGTGTTCATCGCATCTCAGAGCGTTGACCCGGGGCTATAGGTTTCTCTTTCCCTCTACGTTATTTATGACCTTTGTTATTTATGTAACTTTGTTTCCAGAATCGGAATCAGAAACGCAACTTGAAGTTGTTGAAAAATGGCGGTTTTAGCCCTTATGTCAATGGCCAACTTTACCGACAGTAGTCAATGACCGGGTACCCGGGTACCCACATATAGAAACATTGTTTTAACAATGTTAAAACAAATATTTTGCAATCGATTTTAATTTGTTTATCAGAAACAAATATATTGTAAATATTTTATGTATTTTATATAATTATTTTTTATAAATATAAAGAATTTTGACTATCTGCGGCTACAAAAGGCCTATTGAAATCGGCGCAGAGCAAGGTCAGGATCGGCAGGTGTGTAACAAATTCAGTTATACCTGCTAGAGGGATGTCAAGTATTCGGTTGACGAATAACTTGTACGGTCAACTTTCTATTTATAACTTGCGAGTTTATGGTGAAACCATTCGAATCCGGCATTAGAGAAAGCGTGGTTCAGTCAGCGTCCTTTGTGCATCTAGCATCTTCAAAATGACGACTTTGTTGACTCGTGCTCAATTCAACAGGTAATAATATTAAAATTAATATTGTTAATGTATTTAATAATATTAAATACATTAACAATATGAGAAAATTAAACAAAAATAAAAACAAAATTAGTCTGTATTGGCGACTCTAACTTCCTCCGTTTAAAATTAAATAATTTTGTTGTTGTATTTTTGTTTTCAGATTATGTAATGCACAACGAGATGCCTACTTGAAAAGCGTGTGTGGTGAATCTGACGACGAGAGCATAAACCTTTCTGATAGTGATGACGATGATTGGATTCCTGACGAGCGAAATGAAAACGAGGTATCTGATTACGAAGAATATTGCGCGGACGAAAATGATACAACTGAAGCAGCCATTGACGATTCTGAAAGCGAAGATGACTATGATACGAACGGAGATGTCGACGCAGTTTCAACTGCAGGTAAAAATAATTCTTTTCGTTTTATTTTTTAATTTTTCATGCACAACGCGTTCTTATTATTTTTATTCTTTTTTCTAGATTCAACTGGACGTACGTTTGTCGCGAAAGATAAAACTGTATGGCAAAAAACACCTCCTAACACAACTCAAACTCTCCGTCACAATATTGTGAGACAAAGAGCTGGTCCCCATCGCTCGACCGAAACACTCTCAGGGGCTGAAACATTCAAAAGGATTCTTACTCACGAAATAGTGGATTTGATTACTCGTTACACTAATCAGAAGGCAGATCTAATTATCCGAGAGTGGAATGCAAACAATTCAAATCGACCATCGAGAACGTGGAAAAATGTTAATCGTCAAGAGATGTATTCGTTTTTTGCAATTCTAATTGCAGCAGGGGTCAATAATGAAAACAAAGACCATACTACAGAGATGTGGAAAACGTCATCATTCCCTTTATACAGGGCCACAATGAGTATCAATCGTCTTTGGAATATCTTACGTTTTATCAGATTTGATGATGCGCGGACACGAGAGGAACGGTCCAGAGAGGAGAAAGCAGCTCCAATTAGTGAGATCTCGGCGATGTTGAATGCAAATTTGTCCGCTCTGTACCGGCCCGGCACAGAACTTACCATCGACGAGCAGCTGTATCCGTACCATGGGCGAACCAAATTTACGCAGTATATTCCATCAAAATCAGCCAAGTATGGTATCAAAGTGTGGTGGATTTGTGATGCTGAAAATGCATATCCTCTGAAAGGCATTATTTACACCGGGAAAAGTGGCAATGTTAGAGAAAAAAATCAAGGTGAAAATGTTGTCAAAAATTTAGCAGCACCGAACAAAGGGAGTGGAAGAAATATATGTATGGACAATTTTTTCACGACGTTACCACTCGCGAAGCTTTTATTGTCGTGGGACTTGACTGTCGTAGGAACCTTACGAAAAAAACAAACCCTATATTCCAAAGGAGATCGCTGCATCAAAGGATCGTGCAGAATTATCCACACTGTTCGGCTTTCACGACAAAACGACGATTTGTTCGTATGTGCCGAAGAAAAATAAAGCAGTTATACTGCTTTCGACGATGCACTCGAACATGGCAGTCTTTGACCACGTACAGAAGAAACCCGAGATTATTTTGCACTATAATCGGTACAAAGCTGGTGTTGATACAAGGGACCAAATGGCCGGCAGATACACGACACACCGACGGACGAATAGGTGGCCCTTGGCAATGTTCTTCAATGTCCTCGATGTAAGCGCACTCGCGGCGTTCGTCATTTATAAAGAGAACAACTCCATGCTGCCGAAAAAGACGAACGCCTGTCGTATATAAGCGAACAACTTGCCCTGCCAAGTATTCATGAGCGCTCGGAAAACGTTCAAATCATGAGGCATTACTCAACAAAACTTGCAATCGAGTCCATCATCGGCAAGGTTCATCCGCTCGTGCCGATGACCCAGACAGCATGCCCCCCCCCCCCCCCCCCCCTGGATAGTACAGGAAGAAAAAAGGTCACTGGTTGTTGCCACATTTGTTTATCGCAGGCTCTAAAAAAGCGGCGAAAAACAAGAAAGGCGTGTCGGCAATGTGAAATGCCGGTCTGCGACGAACACGCAACTACGTTGGTTGAATGTAATGCATGTCACAGAAGTCCTTCTGAATAAATTTGTTTGTTAATTTAAATGGATTTTTATTGTTTTTCGTTAATTATTAGTTATTTAAATAGTTAATTATCAATAATTAATTATTAATTAACTATTTAACATTCAATTTTGCATCATTCTTCATCATTCTCAATGCTTTTAAACGGTCGTGGCTCAGAATACAATTTTGTAAAATGTCAATTTGAAAGTAAAAAAAAATTTTTTTTCATTGAAATTTCGTAATTATCATTCAGACACGTTTGAATGGAGATGATCTAAGCCATGGGACCAAAATTCGTCTATTAGGCCGAGCAATCGTGAAATTGCGACGAAATGGGTACTCGGCCATTGACATAGGGGTTAAAGTTAATTGTTTTATTCGTATACCATTTCCTTAGTTCCTTAACTCGCTTTATCCATTTGTTTATAAGAATTGGAAGTTTTTTCTATCTTTTCACAAGCATCCTCGTCAGCATAATCCGTCAAGCTTCACAGCATGAACACGAAAACAATAAATAATAGACTGACGGAAATTACTTATTCTCCTTTAACGGGTTATAATTGTCCAAGATTCAAACTTTCAATTAAATAATTTTATTTTGAACTTCCATCGCTGGCAATCACCGATATGACGACCGTCATGTGCTTTTTTATAGGTCAGCCTCAAAGTATACCTTCTAGGGTAAAGGATAACTCCGAATACCGGGTTCGTGCCATGGGTGAGCTTTTGTGGGGACTACTTTCAAAAGCATTGAAAAAGTTCGAGAGTCCGAAGTAACATGAAAAATGTCACAGGAATAGTTTAAATTATTTTTATTTACGTATTTCCACCTTTACACAAAGGGTTCCTTGAAGATATGAAAATGATTAAACTTACGATACTTAGTTAAGTGTCTAGGCATCTATAAGATCGGGTATTTACAAAATAATTGCTTTTGTTGTTGACAAACAATACAAATACGATTTAAGATTGCACCTGAATCCTAGACACCCGCACCGACACAAATGCTGTGCCTATGCCTATACATAACATTAACTTTATTTTTATGATTTACATTAAGCCATCTTCATTACAACTACGACATCCTAGGAAGCTTAGGAAGGTATTATGTACAAAAGAACTCAGCGACAAGCCCAGGACTTCGAACATTAGATCTACGGGAAATAATCGTTCGCGATCTGAGGATGAGGATTCAACTAACTGAGTTGGTAGTATTCGGGCGCAAAGTCGTTCGCTAGATTGCTAAGAAAGTTGAAGTCGGACGAGCTGTTGGAGTTTTCCAATCCGGTGAGATTCGTGGTGGCGACTGTCGAAGCGGTGGCTGCGGGAAACGACTGGGCAGTGCCATTGATGAAGTTCCCACTGGTTGTTGCATTAACTGAATGCATGTGGATTTGCTGCTGGTCTGGTGGTAGATGTTGGGACTGTGGCTGCTGATGTGGTTGCGTTTGTGGCTGTTGCTGCGGCTGCTGGTGGTGCGCATGGACTTGATGTGATTGTTGAGTTGGACCGTGCGGATGTTGTTCGTAATAGTTGGGGAAGCTGTATGTGTCGCAGTTTTCTACGATGGCTGCTGTTTGGAGACCATTTGCCATGTAACCAGCTCCGTCAAGGTGATGATGAAATTCTGGGTGCTGTGAGTGGTGATGTGGATGATGGTGGAAGGTGTTGTCGTAGTATCCTGTTTGAGTCTTTGCTTCGTGGTAATAGTTCCCACTCAAACCCATTGCACCAGTTGAATCGTATTCGTTGTGGTTGTAGTTGTAATTGGAACTCGGATATGGATTAGGTACCCCAGTTGGGTCTGGTCCATGGTGATAGAAGTTTGAATTTTGCTGTGGGTGGTAGCTGGTAGATTGCGTGGGTGGTGGTGGTTTGCTTTGGAATTCATGAAATTTAATTGAATTCGCTTCCGTAGGTTTGATGAGTCCTGTGTGCTGTTGATGTGGTTGTGGGTGTTGTGCATGTTGTGATTGATGATGGACAAATTCTGGCACAACACTAACTAATCCGTTGTGTGATTGGCTGTTCTGCATGAGCTTTTGTTGCTGATGGTGTTGAGCAAATTCGATGTCATACTTGGGGTAGTATTCTTGATGGTTTTGTTGTTGTGCTGATTGGAGAAGACCTGCTGACGACTGCTTTTGATTGTAATAGCCGGCAAAATAAGTGGAATCGTGAAGAGTGCTGCCGGTGGTATTATTGGGATGGTAGCGGCTTTTTGATTTATTGGTTGTATGTGAAGTTGTCCCTTGGACTGGTGTTGCAGCTCCAATCGTTGGAGGTTGTGAGCTTTGATGTGATGCGCTTATGCTGTTAGCGTCGGA
This sequence comes from Microdon myrmicae, assembly GCA_963931805.1. NCBI lineage: Eukaryota > Metazoa > Arthropoda > Insecta > Diptera > Syrphidae > Microdon > Microdon myrmicae. Next base: position 111,653,189 of record OZ007499.1, on the reverse strand, counting down.
TTCTCGTCGGTACATATCATAAGTATTGAATGGCGAATGTTTTGTTGAAGTTGAAACAGCTTCCTTTTTGACGATCTACATGAGATAGTGATATAGTTAGAAATACAGCTGAAGTTATCGGTGGTCATTTGGTGTACCTGTTCAGTATCTTTTTTCTTAACCTTGGCTGGTCCTTCGTCATCGTCGTCCAAACTAATGCTAGATGCTACACTAGAATCAGCGCTTATGACATTTGATCCTGAAACCGTGTTGCTGCCTAAATTGTTGTTATTGGATGATACTCCAGACTCTAGTGTTGAGTTGGGAGTCACTGAAACAATAGAGTTATGGGTAATTAATGAGATTCGAAACGTATTCCATATAAACTGACGGTTTCCTCCATTTTGATTGTTATTTGTGGCGCTGGGTGTGTTATTGTTGTGCCCCCTCGAGTTCGATGTTGAATCGGGAATATCATCTGATGGCAATTCACAACCCTGGCAAGACTTTTTCGAATTTGAATCTGTAATTGACATGCACAATCAAATTAGAAGTCTTCTGTGATAAGGGTGAGATTATAATACGAGAATCTGTGACATGAGAGTCATTGAAAAACTTGAATATCATTCAATAAATTTTAGCTACAAAAGCAAATATCTGGTTGTTGCTTATGTAGCTCAATGATGTATAACCAAACTTACAGCTATTACAGGACTCACTGTCAATATCACCTTTTAAGCTGTCCTTGTTGTCTTCATCATCGGTCTTTGACAGGGTTTGCCTTTTGTGTTTCATGCGACGATTTTGAAACCATACCTTGACCTGAAAGAAAAGAATTGATATCAAGTTAAAGAGGAAACTAGTCTTTTCAGGACACACCTGTCTCTCTGTTAAATCCAAACTCGCTGCAATCTCAATCCTTCGTGGGCGGCATAAATATTTATTGAAATGAAATTCCTTTTCCAGTTCAAGTAGTTGAGTGTTTGTGTATGCGGTTCGCAGTCGTCTGGGCAGACCATTTTCTGGAACGAATTCAGCTGTAATTGAAAATGCTTGTCTTCATTTAAGGAGTATTTGTATAGAACATCAAATTGGAGTGGTTATCTTCTGGATGATGGTTTACAAGTAAGAACATGAAGTGTCAACCGACAAATTACACTGTTTTTTCCAAACATGTTTTTAATTGCAGTATACGAAAATCTTACATCAATTTTTAATCGCATTGTTTATAAGACTGTGGGGATTAAGTATGGTGCACCGGCGTACGGCGCTGATTCTCCTCTTTCCTCCATCATAAATTAGTGTTCTCCGGACACCAAAAGAAAACTGTTCGAAAGAAGAAAGTTGTCCACCGAAGATGTACGACAATAAAACGCACTGCTTAATGTTTTAATATAAAGGTTCTTTTTTTATTCACCACCAATTTTAGGTATTTAATTTAGATTACAAAAAAAAAAACACCGATTTTAATTACGCTGACGACGAAACTACTTTTTTCTTTTCCTTTTCTACTTGAAAGGCAGTATACTAGCGGCACAAGAAAAATTACTTTTAATATAATGTATTTGCTATTTACTACATCTGACTCTATTTACACCAACATCACAACTCCGGTATATCGCGTCTCCGCAGCACTACGGAGAGCGACAGGTGAACCGACCGGCTCGGTTGGTTGTTGAAAAACGACTCAATCGAGGGTTGAATATCCACTCAGCTAAGGATATATTTTTACCTACCACAAGAGAAACGTAAAGTCTCTCTTTGTGGAATAGAAAACCAGATCTCGTAATGAAGATCATGGTAGTATGTGTGTATGAGTGATCGTGAAAATCATATTGTTCAACTCATGCGCGAAGGCGGTGGAAAAACAAAACAGGAAAACGGTAAAGACAAAAGGGACGTGGAGATCTTTTTTTATGGAGTGCATTGCGGCTAAATAAATAGACGGCAATGCATCGAGGAAATGTGCTAAAAGAAAAGATGGGACGAGAGCATCGTAAATGTCTTAGATGAGTGATGCCCTTGTGTAAATAGACGAATAGCCATTAGAGAAAGGTGCTAATGGATTACAATACTTTATGCAATGAGAATTGTATATCGTATCTTGGGTCGGTCGCCGAAACGAATCCCTTGCCTGCATTTGTATATACAGGGCATTTCGTTTGTGGCAAAGAACGAAATTGGTGATTGTTTATTCTTTTAGACGAGGGATCGTAGTCGGGTATATTCCAGCTGAACAAAGAAGCTGCCCGACGCTAATTTGGCCGCTGGACAATGGAATCGCCAGCCAATGTATATGGAAAGGAATTTATTACACACATGGTGAGACTGGGGGTAGGCGACGCAATGTTTATGATCCCTGTTATGGTGGTTACATTGTATGTAAGTAGTAGGGTTATGAGGTTTCTGGCTCAAAAGCTCTTTTCTGTCTCAAAGCTCTACGTCAAGGTTGAGATGTGTTTGTTGTGTGGTGAGTGGTGATAGTGGTATGTGATTCATGGGTGGTGTGTCTTAACTGAGGTGGAAATAGTAGTATTTAGTGTATTTCTTATGAGTATTGGTATTAATTGGGTATAGTTTGTAGTATTCTTATCCCTGGTTGTTGGTTGATGTCGTAATCGAATGGGTATGTAGTTGTTGGATTTTGTGCTTTTGATGCTATTGGGTTTTTGTAGGTGGTGATGAATGCTTTTGTTGACTATTGGGCTTTTTGTAGGTGGTGGTGAGTATTGGGGCTTGTGGTGATATCGGTGCTTTTTGTTATGGGTTTATGTTTTTGCTAATGGATTTATGCTTAGGTGGTGATATCGGTGCTTTTTGTTATGGGTTTATGTTTTTGCTAATGGATTTATGCTTAGGTGGTGATATCGGTGCTTTTTGTTATGGGTTTGTGTTTTTGCTAATGGATTTATGCTTAGGTGGTGATATCGGGGCTTTTTGTGATTCATGGGTGGTGTGTCTTAACTGAGGTGGAAATAGTAGTATTTAGTGTATTTCTTATGAGGTTTGATATTAATTGTGATATTTTGTGGTTGCGATTAATGATTGTGGGTTCTTATCTGAGATGGAAATAGTAGTATTGGTATTAATATGGTATAGTTTGTAGTATTCTTATCACTGTAGTTGTTTGTTTGGGCTAGTGATTAATCGTTATCAGCGTGGTTGTTGGTTGATGTCGTAATCGAATGGGGATGTAGTTGTTGGATTTTATGCTTTTGATGCTCTTGGGTTTTTTGTAGGTGGTGGTGAATGGTTTTGCTTGCTATTGAACTTTTTGTTGTGGGGTGTGTGTTTTTGATAATGGATTTGTATGGGAAATGGGTTGTTTTTGCTGGAACTTAAACTGAGTTCCCCTAAGACGCAGAGCTAAGCTAGTTGAATTCACCTAAGACGCAGAGCTAAGCTAGTTGACTTCACCTAAGACGCAGACCTAAGCCAGTATTCAAACGAACAATAACAAGGCGGAGGCGGGGGCCGGGGGCTTTTTGCTATTGAACTTTTTGTTGGGGGGTGTGTGTTTTTGATAATGGATTTGTGCTTAGGAGGTGAATGGTTTTGCTGCTAGTTGACTTCACCTAAGACGCAGACCTAAGCCAGTATTCAAACGAACAATAACAAGGCGGAGGCGGGGGCCGGGGGCTTTTTGCTGTATGATGTTGATGAATGGGTTGGGCTTTTGGCTTTTGTCTCGGTTGTAAGCTGTTAATTGTGATGGAAATAAAAAAACGGTGTCTTTGGTGTGCTTTTTAATCTTATTGTCATTAAACTGAGTAATATATACGGGAATTTTGTTGTTTGGGGATTTGTATGGGAAATGGGTTGTTTTTTAATCTTATTGTCATTAAGCTGAGTAATATATACGGGAATTTTGTTGTTTGTGGATTTGTATGAGAAATGGGTTGTTTTTGCTGGAACTTAAAACTGACTTCCCCTAAGACGCAGAGCTAAGCTAATTGACTTCACCTAAGACGCAGACATAAGTCATTGGTTTTTTATGAATCACCGAATGATTATTCAAGTCCATATTGTACCGATCCCATAACCTTTAGCAAGTATTCATGATTTCTATAGCAAGTTGGGATATCATTACTCATTTTTGTGAATTTCATACGTATTGAGAGCCAATTATTCTTATCATAGTTTCCATATTGGACAAAGAATTTATTGTTTCCGCTCCTTACAGGCTAATGTTGATTTCTATATATAGGCGTACATCTTCAGTGGGTTGGGGATTTGTACTTATTATCAGTATTTTTTCAATTTGGGGTGTGTGATGCATAGTTGTTTTGTCTTGTTGGGTATTTGTTATCAGGTGTATACATCTTCAGTGGGTTGTGCGATTAGCGTTCAAGGTTAATTGTGTGACATGAGCAGATGGTATTTTTGAATTGGGTGTGTGAATAGGTGATAGGTGATTCATGATTGTTTGGCAGTGAATATATTATTATTTAGTCATTGAGTTTGAGTAATATATATGGGAATTTTTTTTTGGGTGATTCTATGTTGAAATGGATGTATGTTTTAGTTGTTTCTTAATATATAGACATTTTTTGTGATTCTATCTGCTTTTGGGTTTTGTTTCGGTTGTCGAGGGCTTTTTCAGTAAATCTAAGCTGATTCTTAATATTTTGGGCTTTTTGCTCTATACTGAAATGGTACCACTTGATAGTAAATCTATGTTGAAATGGAGTTTTTTGTTATATTGAATATATGCTTTTTTGGGGATTGTCTGAGGTGCTAAAGGCTTTTTTATGAATATATTCACTTGGCAGTAAATCTATGCTGAAATATATATATAGAAATACGGGCTTTAAATTTGAAAAAAAGAAGAAAAAATCATCATCAAATCCAATATTCGACGTGGGATTAGCTAGGAAATAAAAAAATCAACATCATCAACTGGTGAGTTACCTTATTTATATATTAATTGTTATTCCTTTTTTGACGCGGTGCTAGTATTTATTTTTGTGTATTGTATCGTGAGTCTAGCAATAATAATAATAATAATCCCGATGTTTTTGCTATTGCTGCATAATGTATGGAAATGGTTCATCATCATCGTCGTCGTTATCAGTTGTGTGTATGTGAATAGGTGACAGGTGATTCATGGTCGTTTGACTTGTTGTGCTGTTATCATTTGTAGTAAAATAGAGGCGTGTTATCAGTAGTTGTTCGTGGTTTTATATGGAAGTGATTCATTGTCGTTTGGGATTCTTTCTTATCTCAGTATGTGAATTAAGTCTTAGGGTTGGATGATCAGCGTACAAGGTTAAAGTTTGCAGTAGGTTAATTGTATGACATGGTTGGTTGTCGATTTGTCTGGAAGTTGAGGGTTTTTTATATATTATTATTAGTCATTGAGCTGAGTAATATATAGGAATTTTTGTTGTTCGAGGGATATGGTATGGAAGTGATGATATAAGACTTAGATTTGGATGATCTCAGCGTTCAAGGTTAAAATTTGGGGATAGGTTAATTGTATGGAAGTCATTCGAAGTCGTTTGACGTCGTGGTTTTTGGGATTCTTTCTTATCTCAGCATGTGAATTAAGTCTTAGGTTTGGATGATATCGCAACCATTATTTTCTAATCTGTATTTATTGGTATATTGTTCGAATGTTTTTATTATTATCTAGTGTCGTTATATTAGGCTGTTGTTGTTGCTGTATTTAGTTTATTGTTATAATGATGTTATGTTTTATTGTTCAAAGTTTTGAGATCTTTTGAAAGTTCTTTGTTTGCTTATAATCATATGGGGTATTTTTGAAAAGCACAGGCAGTTTTTATATGGATATATTAGTATGTGTAGACTTTTTTTAGCGCTACAATGTTGTTAATAGCGAATATATTATTATTAGTCATTGAGCTGAGTATTATAAGGGAATTTTTTGTAGCTTGTTGTTATATTAATTATGTGTATGTATGTGTGTGTATTGATAGGCAAATATCTGAATTTCACCTGTTGAGCTGTTGTCAGTTGTACACATCTTGGATTGTAGTGGAGTTGTTGTTAGCATTAGTTGTTCGCGGATTTATATGGAAGTGATGAATTAAGTCTTAGGTTTGGGTGATCAGCGTTCAAGTTAAAGTTTGGGGTAGGTTAATTGTGTGACATAGATGTTCGTGGATTTGTATGGAAGTGATTCATTATCGTTTGGCGTAGTGGTTTGGAATTCTTTCTTATCTCAGTATGTGAATTAAGTCTTAGGTTTCAATGATCAACGTTCAAGGTTATAGTTTATAATTATAGTGTATGTATCGGCGTCAAGAGAGAAAGAGAAAAAGAGAGAAAGAGATAGAAAGAGAGAAAGAGAGACTATTTGTGGACGAATGAGATGTGTGTATGCGTAATAATGAATGAATTTCGGTATAGATAAGACCATCTTGACTAGTTAGAAATCATTGCATCACTAAACCATTAAAGAAAAACACAAAAAGGGTCCATTGGGATATATATTTGGCTGAGCAGGAAAATTGTTGCGAGAGGATTAAAACAAAAAAAATCAACAACAAAAACGGTAAGTTAACACCTATCATGAACCATTTTAAGGATGTTTAATTTATTTCTTCAAATGTTATGTGTTATATTCGGGGGATTTTAATCATCGAGACAACCTTTTTTCTGAAAGCGTAACAAAGCAAAAGAATTAACAGTAAATTTTTCATTACTTTTTTAGAGAAATATGTCTGCTAACGAGGTCAACACCAGCAACAACTACAATATTAACAATAATAATGTCAGAAAAAGACTGAGGCAAGTTTTGGAGGAACGCCAACAACAACAACAACAACAACAACAACCTGCAAAGAAATTAAAACAACAGATCTATAAAAGATGCTTGTTTTGTGATGAGGATGTTGAGGGACGGCTTTGGGTCCAACATCATAGAAAAAATACCCACAAAGCAAACGCCCAACAAGCTCTTAATGAAAACGTCTCCTTAATAGCAAGCGCATTCCAAAACCGTATCAAAATATTTGCCATTACCAACAAAGATGAGAGTATAGTAAATGTGAATACGTTATTTGAAAAAAATATGCCATTGATTAACGAGTTACTACAAGATGAATTGAAAGTTTTGAAAGCTTTTAAATTTAGTATGGAGCTTTTTGCTAAGTTTGCGAAATTCACCAAAGAATGTGATGAGTTAATGCAAATAGATATAAAAAGCATGCAAACTAAAATGTACACGATTGAGAAAGAGGAAGACATAAGAGAAAATTTGAGCACGGCAATTGAAAATATCAAGGCAAAATTGGAAGAGTTCCAAGAAAAAGATAGCGGATGGGCGTTGGCAGCATTTCAGAGGATCGAAATTAACATCAACAAATACGAGCCATTTCAGCTTGATAGATAAGGACCGATATAATAAATCTTTTAAATAACTTGTAGCTGCATCAAACAAGAATAAATAAAATATATTTATGTATTAAAATTAATTGATGTTTTTCCCTTTGGCTAATTTTGTGAGAAAATTATTCGAATATTGGTCATTCATTTTTCCCCCATGAGTCTTAGAGTATCAAATATATCCCCACCAATATATGTGAATTTTCGGCTGTAAGTTGGTTCTTAATATATGGTAAATTTTTTGTTGATTCTATCTGCTTTTGCCTTTTGTCTCAATACTTGAAATGGTTTGTGCTTTTGCTACTGGTTTGTGTCTTTGATCGCTAGACTTTCGGATGGGTTGTCTCAGTTGTTGGGGGCTGTTTTCCTCTTTATGAATATACCACTTGACAGTAAATCTAATTTTATGAATATATATACCACTTGGCAGTAACTCTATGCTGAAATGGTTTAATGCTTTTGATCTCTAGACTAGCGAGCTTTTTGCTATATATATATTGAATATAGCCTATTTTTAGCGCCACAATTTTAAGTTTTTATATGGATATATTGTTAATTGCATACTTTAGGGCCACGCATTGTCCATATAATATATTAAATTCTTTGTGCTTTTGGCTTTTTTATGAATATACCACGAGTCAACGAATGATTATTCAAGTCCATATTGAGCATAAAAAATGTGTTGTTATCAAAAAAACATATGGCTGCTTATCAAATCCCATGACCTTGGATGCTATATCAAATTCTTGATGTCTAAGTGTTTTTAGTGAGTCTCCATTATTCTTATCTTACCTATATGAATAAAACCGCTGATCATTGTTCTTTAAACATTAAAATTAATTGAGGCCATTTTTTCCATGAGTCTTGGAATTGCCCTATTTAAGTAAACCGCCTGTTTGGAACCGTCCTGTTTGAAGAGACAGCCTGTTTGGAACCGTCCTGTTTGAAGAGACAGCCTGTTTGGAACCGCCCTGTTTGGAATCGCCCTGTTTAAAGAAATCGCCCTGTTTGGAATCGCCCTGTTTGAAAAAACCCGCCTGTTTGGAATCGCCCTGTTTAAAGAAATCGCCCTGTTTTAACCGCCCTGTTTGAAGAGACAGCCTGTTTGGAGCCGCCCTGTTTGAAGAGACAGCCTGTTTGGAACCGCCCTGTTTAGAGCCGCCCTGTTTGAAGAAACCGCCTGCTTGGAACCACCTGTTTATAATACAGCCGATACATAGAGATCTGTTTACTGCGTTGATTCGATGCGGCATCAGAGAGGGGAGGTTATAATACACTCAGTATGTCTTTGAATGCAAACCATCTAATGGGTACGATGACGCATATTTCCTTGGATTAGGTGTGATAGAACTTTATGTGTTACTAATCGTTCGCCGGCTCAAACAAGTTCGGGATTCCTTTTGATATTACAGAGGAAATTTAGTTATTCGACTATCTAGATCATTTTAGCAAAGGTCGTTCTATGAGTCCCGCCAGGTCTGGGTCTTAAGGTCATTGGATTGGACAACAACACCCGTTTTTTATATCAACACTTTTTTTGACCAATATGGACTTGAATAATCATTCGTTGACTCGTGGTATATTCATAAAAAAGCCAAAAGCACAAAGAATTTAATATATTATATGGACAATGCGTAGCCCTAAAGTATACAATTAACAATATATCCATATAAAAACTCAAAATTGTGGCGCTAAAAATAGGCTATAGTCAATATATATAGCAAAAAGCTCGCTAGTCTAGAGATCAAAAGCATTAAACCATTTCAACATAGAGTTACTGCCAAGTGGTATATATATTCATAAAATTAGATTTACTGTCAAGTGGTATATTCATAAAAAGGAAAAACACCCGCAACAACTGAGACAACCCACCCGAAAGTCTAGCGATCAAAGACACAAACCATTATCAAAAGCACAAACCAAAGGCAAAAGCAGATAGAATCAACAAAAAATGTCCCATATATTAAGAACCAACTTACAGCCGAAAATTCACATATATTGGTGGGGATATATTTGATACTCTAAGACTCATGGGGGAAAAATGAATGACCAATATTCGAATAATTTTCTCACAAAATTAGCCAAAGGGAAAAAACATCAATTAATTTTAATACATAAATACATTTTATTTATTCTTGTTTGATGCATCTACAAGTTCTTTAAAAGATTTATTATATCGGCCCTTATCTATCAAGCTCGAAATGGCTCGTATTTGTTGATGTTAATTTCGATCCTCTGAAATGCTGCCAACGCCCATCCGCTATCTTTTTCTTGGAACTCTTCCAATTTTGCCTTGATAATTTCAATTGCCGTGCTCAAATTTTCTCTTATGTCTTCCCCTTTCTCAATCGTGTACATTTTAGTTTGCATGCTTTTTATATCTATTTGCATTATCTCATCACATTCTTTGGATAGTTTCGCAAAGTTAGCAAAAAGCTCCATACTAAATTTAAAAGCTTTCAAAACTTTCAATTCATCTTGTAGTAACTCGTTAATCAATGGAATATTTTTTTCAAATAACGTATTCACATTTACCATACTCTCATCTTTGTTGGTAATGGCAAATATTTTGATACGATTTTGGAATGCGCTTGCTATTAAGGAGACGTTTTCATTAAGAGCTTGTTGGGCGTTTGCTTTGTGGGTATTTTTTCTATGATGTTGGACCCAAAGCCGTCCCTCAACATCCTCATCACAAAACAAGCATCTTTTATAGATCTGTCGTTTTAATTTCTTTGCAGGTTGTTGTTGTTGTTGTTGTTGTTGGCGTTCCTCCAAAAATTGCCTCAGTCTTTTTCTGACATTATTATTGTTAATATTGTAGTTGTTGCTGGTGTTGACCTCGTTAGCAGACATATTTCTCTAAAAAAGTAATGAAAAATTTACTGTTAATTCTTTTGCTTTGTTACGCTTTCAGAAAAAAACAACAGCTGTCTCGATGATAAAAATCCCTCGAATCTAATACATAACATTTGAAGAAATAAATTAGAAATCCTAAAAATGGTTCATGATAGGTGTTAACTTACCGTTTTTGTTGTTGATTTTTTTTTTTTTGTTTTAATCCTATGGCAACAATTGTCCTGCTCAGCCAAATATATACCACAATGGAACCTTTTTGTGTTTTTCTTTAATGGTTTAGTGACACAATGATTTCTAACTAGTCAAGATGGTCTTATCTATACCGAAATTCATTCATTATTACGCATACACACATCTCATTCGTCCGCAAATAGACTCTCTTTCTCTCTCTTGCTCTCTCTTTCTCTCTTTCTCTCCTGACTATAACCTTGAACGCTGATCATTGAAACCTAAGACTTAATTCACATACTGAGATAAAAAGGAATTCCAAACCACTACGCCAAACGATAATGAATCACTTCCATACAAATCCACGAACATCTATGTCACACAATTAACCTACCCCAAACTTTAACTTGAACGCTGATCACCCAAACCTAAGACTTAATTCATCACTTCCATATAAATCCGCGAACAACTAATGCTAACAACACCTCCACTACAATCCAAGATGTGTACAACTGACAACAGCTCAACAGGTGAAATTCAGATATTTGCCCATCAATACACATATACACATATACATAATTAATATAACAACAAGCTACAAAAAAATTCCCTTATAATACTCAGCTCAATGACTAATAATAATATATTCGCTATTAACAACATTGTAGCGCTAAAAAAAAGTCTACACATACTAATATATCCATATAAAAACTGCCTGTGCTTTTCAAAAATATCCTCATATGATTACAAGCAAACAAAGAACTTTCAAAAGATCTCAAAACTTTGAACAATAAAACATAACATCATTATAACAATAAATTAAATACAGCAACAACAACAGCCTAATACAACCACACTAGATAATAAAAAAAAACATTCGAACAATATACCAATAAATATAGATTAGAAAATAACTCTGATCATCCAAACCTAAGACTTAATTCACATGCTGAGATAAGAAAGAATCCCAAAAACCACGACGTCAAACGACTTCGAATGACTTCCATACAATTAACCTATCCCCAAACTTTAACCTTGAACGCTGTGAACATCCAAATCTAAGTCTTATATCATCACTTCCATACCATATCCCCTCGAACAACAAAAATTCCTAAATATATTACTCAGCTCAATGACTAATAATAATATATAAAAGAGTCCTCAACTTCCAGACAAATCGACGACCAACCATGCCATACAATTAACCTACTCCAAACTTTAACCTTGTACGCTGATCATCCAACCCTAAGACTTAATTCACATACTGAGATAAGAAAGAATCCCAAACGACAATGAATCACTTCCATATAAATCGACGAACAACTACTGATAACACGCCTCTATTTTACTACAAACGATAACAGCACAACAAGTCAAACGACCATGAATCACCTGTCACCTATTCACATACACACAACTGATAACGACGACGATGATGATGAACCATTTCCATACATTATGCAACAATAGCAAAAACATCGGGATTATTATTATTATTATTGCTAGACTCACGATACAATACACAAAAATAAATACTAGCACCGCGTCAAAAAAAGGAATAACAATTAATATATAAATAAGGTAACTCACCAGTTGATGATGTTAATTTTTTTATTTCCTAGCTAATCCCACGTCGAATATTGGGTTTGATGATGATTTTTTCTTCTTTTTTTCAAATTTAAAGCCCGTATTTCTATATATATTTCAGCATAGATTTACTGCCAAGTGAATATATTCATAAAAAAGCCTTTAGCACCCCAGACAATCCCCAAAAAAAGCACATATTCAATATAGCAAAAAAGTCCATTTCAACATAGATTTACTATCAAGTGGTACCATTTCAGTATAGAGCAAAAAGCCCAAAATATTAAGAATCAGCTTAGATTTACTGAAAAAGCCCTCGACAACCGAAACAAAACCCAAAAGCAGATAGAATCACAAAAAATGTCTATATATTAAGAAACAACTAAAACATACATCCATTTCAACATAGAATCACCCAAAAAAAATTCCCATATATATTACTCAAACTCAATGACTAAATAATAATATATTCACTGCCAAACAATCATGAATCACCTATCACCTATTCACACACCCAATTCAAAAATACCATCTGCTCATGTCACACAATTAACCTTGAACGCTAATCGCACAACCCACTGAAGATGTATACACCTGATAACAAATACCCAACAAGACAAAACAACTATGCATCACACACCCCAAATTGAAAAAATACTGATAATAAGTACAAATCCCCAACCCACTGAAGATGTACGCCTATATATAGAAATCAACATTAGCCTGTAAGGAGCGGAAACAATAAATTCTTTGTCCAATATGGAAACTATGATAAGAATAATTGGCTCTCAATACGTATGAAATTCACAAAAATGAGTAATGATATCCCAACTTGCTATAGAAATCATGAATACTTGCTAAAGGTTATGGGATCGGTACAATATGGACTTGAATAATCATTCGGTGATTCATAAAAAACCAATGACTTATGTCTGCGTCTTAGGTGAAGTCAATTAGCTTAGCTCTGCGTCTTAGGGGAAGTCAGTTTTAAGTTCCAGCAAAAACAACCCATTTCTCATACAAATCCACAAACAACAAAATTCCCGTATATATTACTCAGCTTAATGACAATAAGATTAAAAAACAACCCATTTCCCATACAAATCCCCAAACAACAAAATTCCCGTATATATTACTCAGTTTAATGACAATAAGATTAAAAAGCACACCAAAGACACCGTTTTTTTTATTTCCATCACAATTAACAGCTTACAACCGAGACAAAAGCCAAAAGCCCAACCCATTCATCAACATCATACAGCAAAAAGCCCCCGGCCCCCGCCTCCGCCTTGTTATTGTTCGTTTGAATACTGGCTTAGGTCTGCGTCTTAGGTGAAGTCAACTAGCAGCAAAACCATTCACCTCCTAAGCACAAATCCATTATCAAAAACACACACCCCCCAACAAAAAGTTCAATAGCAAAAAGCCCCCGGCCCCCGCCTCCGCCTTGTTATTGTTCGTTTGAATACTGGCTTAGGTCTGCGTCTTAGGTGAAGTCAACTAGCTTAGCTCTGCGTCTTAGGTGAATTCAACTAGCTTAGCTCTGCGTCTTAGGGGAACTCAGTTTAAGTTCCAGCAAAAACAACCCATTTCCCATACAAATCCATTATCAAAAACACACACCCCACAACAAAAAGTTCAATAGCAAGCAAAACCATTCACCACCACCTACAAAAAACCCAAGAGCATCAAAAGCATAAAATCCAACAACTACATCCCCATTCGATTACGACATCAACCAACAACCACGCTGATAACGATTAATCACTAGCCCAAACAAACAACTACAGTGATAAGAATACTACAAACTATACCCAATTAATACCAATACTACTATTTCCATCTCAGATAAGAACCCACAATCATTAATCGCAACCACAAAATATCACAATTAATATCAAACCTCATAAGAAATACACTAAATACTACTATTTCCACCTCAGTTAAGACACACCATCCATGAATCACAAAAAGCCCCGATATCACCACCTAAGCATAAATCCATTAGCAAAAACATAAACCCATAACAAAAAGCACCGATATCACCACCTAAGCATAAATCCATTAGCAAAAACATAAACCCATAACAAAAAGCACCGATATCACCACAAGCCCCAATACTCACCACCACCTACAAAAAGCCCAATAGTCAACAAAAGCATTCATCACCACCTACAAAAACCCAATAGCATCAAAAGCACAAAATCCAACAACTACATACCCATTCGATTACGACATCAACCAACAACCAGCGATAAGAATACTACAAACTATACCCAATTAATACCAATACTCATAAGAAATACACTAAATACTACTATTTCCACCTCAGTTAAGACACACCACCCATGAATCACATACCACTATCACCACTCACCACACAACAAACACATCTCAACCTTGACGTAGAGCTTTGAGACAGAAAAGAGCTTTTGAGCCAGAAACCTCATAACCCTACTACTTATGTAAACCAAATAGTTTTATTTTCAGGAATTTGACTAGGGAAAATGCGTATGTAAGATTGAGATTTGCCTGGCAACCGAAGGTGCCGAATTGGGCTTGGGATTAATGAAATTTGGAACAGAATTCTTATAGGGAATTTTGAATTCGAATAAATGAATGAAAGTAAGAATTCTCTTCCAGGAGCTTTTAGCTAAATACATTTGATGAGCTTAATGCGTGAAGCATTTACAGGTGCTAATGCGATTGCATTAGCAGAAACTATGGAAGTTGGGTTGTTGTTATGGGGATTCTCCGGGTAAGTAGACAGTGGGGTTTGGCGGAACCGCCACTAGACCAATGTACATCGATATATCTCCTTCTTATCATCTTCCTCTTCTTCCGCTCGCATTGTGTTTACGTATTTAAGGGTGCATAAAAATCACATTTTGTATGCGCGTTGGTGTAAAGAAAAGGCCATAAAGAACCCGCTCACTTAACATGTCCTCCGCTGGCTTGACTGACCATTGCCTTACTCGATCTAAATCGTGCGCATGAGTCCTTTAATTTGGCGTTTCAGACACCCATTTAACCAGGCTACCCCCACAGAAGCCCAGAGGATTCAGATGTTGCCTATCGGGAGCCGAGAAACCTATACCGGTATGTACGGCTATTAAATAACGAGACTATATGCTATTTCAAGTAAGTACGGAACATTTTGATTCTAAGTAAGATTTTGTTGGTCGTATTTTTGTCACCAGTATAAACTCAAGACATTTATATTTTAATTTTTTGTATAATAATTTATTTAATATGGAATGCATATTTAATATGGAATGCATCATTTATTGAATAGTGTTACACCATAATTAGGCTATCAACATTTTTCAATATAGTCTCTTGCGTGATTTAAACACTTTTGCGGCCGATTTGGAAGTTTTAATATCCCTTGTCCGTTGAAAAATGTAGGGCGGGTTGTAGGACCACGTACCTCGACTTCTTCATTAATTTCGAATTTGTTCCCTACAAGTGATTCCTTCAAGGGGTCGAACAAAAAATAGTCACAGGGAGACAAGTCTGTGCTATTAGGGGGGGGGGGGTCAAGGGCTTCCCAGCCTATTTCTCCCAATGTATCCCTTGTTAAGGACGTGGTCATGAAGAAAGATAACATCTCGAATAAGCATACCTCGTCTTTTTTTTCGATATCTGGCATTTGCCGACTGTAATAACTGGCAGTAGTAAGCTGCTTTCACTGTTCGTTGCTCGTGAAGAAAATCAATCATAAAAACTTCTTTTGAGTAGAAAAAAATCGTTGCAAGAACTTACGACGTACGACTTGTCCTTGGGCGTCGATCGTGTCTTTTTTCGATACGTTCTCGGCCACTTTTAAATTCTCTGGTCCATGTATACATATGATTCTGAGACAGTGTATCATCGTCAAACTGTGCCTTCAATCGAGAACAAATTTCCAAGCGTTTAACGCCTTAATTAGTTAAAAATTTTATAATAATCCGTTGGGCAACGGGTTTCACAGAGTCATTGAAGAAATTGTTCCGCTCGGAGTCTCCTCCTGATAAAAACCTGGTGCGGGGGCGTAAATAACAATTTAGAACAACTTAGGCTATGTTAAGCAGGGTCACCAATGTCAAACAAGCTAACGAGGAGTGACATACCAATATTGTTGGCGATGCAATCACGTCGACACGAAGAGCAAGGAAAGCGCCAGCACATAAGCACTCAGCACAAAGATCAGTTGCACACCGATTACGGAAAACCACGCGACAACAGAAAAGCAATCAAGATACGAGCTCAAGAAAAGAACATCACTCAGGAGAAAACGAGTGAAAGTCCAGCCAGGAAACGAGCGAACAGGAAGACAGCTGTGGGCTATAAAAGGCGAACGCAACGATGGAACACCAGGAGCTCAGTACAGGACGGCAGATTATCAGACGCCAAAGACGTGATCTGTGCTTACTACCGCACTCAAATCCTACCGGTCTTGCACGATTTCATTCCCGTCATCCCTCCATCCAAGTAGTTAGAAAACACCTGAACTAACCCTATCCACGATATCCTTAGATACCTCCTCCCCCTTTCGTTTCGGATATCTCGAGACCGGGCCCAACATCATCACGGATGTGGGTGATTCTTGCTATCGCAAGATGACCAGAAGCCAGAGACAAGATGAAGGACACATCTGTCCTTGTCTCGCTAAAGTCGGCCTCTCGCCACCCATGTTTTTTTTTTTTTTTTTGGAACACCAGGAGTGGCCACAGGCGCTCTTCCTTAAAGGTATAGGAAGCGGCGCTCAAGATTATGGGTGTAATTGGGATTCAGAACGATTTAGGAGGTGGTGTTTGAGAGTGGGGGTAGTAAGTTAACATCTAAAACGGTGGTGTTAGTGTTGACATTTTTCAACAATCACGATAGGGCTTCAATAAAGCCCTACTCGGCGCGAGGGCGGCTATTTCGTTTGTTTCTCGGGTTTGTATTGCAAAGAATTGAGTTGAGGCGAGAGGCCCAGCCGACCGAGTCGAAAAGCATCCGGTGAATGAAGTAAAAGTCTGCGAGCCTTCTAGGGTTTTTATGTCGATTAATTTGAGGCGGTTAATGTAAGGGGCGAGTATCATCTCAGACCCTGGAAAGCGAAGCGTAAGAAACGGTGATTAATTCGATTCTGCAGATATGTATCTTTTGATAAGGGAACCTGGCTTAGGTGCAATGGACGAACGAAGGATAAATAAATGGACCGAGTCACAAAGAGATTGCGGAATTCCTTTGACCAGCTTTTCATGAACCCGAGGGCAGAATTAACTTTCAGGATCATCTCGTCGATATGTAAGAGGAAGCTAAGCTCCCTACCACATAGAATCACAGGGTCTAGATTAGGCACTGGTTAGGAGTTAATTGTGAATGGACGGGAAAAGAGAGAAAGTGCTTACGAGCTAAGGGCGAAGATTGGTGATTTTAAACAGGAAGCATCAGTCTGATGATCTTATAGAACTTAGTTTCATCAGCGTTGAAAAAATGGCAGAAATGCTTGATGACCTTGTAGTGAGCCAAGAAGCCCTATCATTTTCCTCCCACATACACATGTACCCACCTACTAAAATCCCATCCAAAAATTCCATCCATATCTCCAAATCAACATTGAATTCAATGGCAAGCAACGTTCAATTCTCGCACATTGAATTCAATTCCTTTAAATTCAAGAAGCTTAATGCGTATCTTTACATGTATAGTATGTGCAATTCACACTTTTTAAAACCTAGAATCCTAAACCTAAGATGGACACGTGTCTAAACAGAAACATGTCTATTTGATCCGCCGACACACAATTTAGGCAATCTAAACATCATAATCCATATCTCCGCATCCCAGATGTTTTATGACTTGCAAATAGACACAGATTCCCAGATTCTAATTTCACACCCAATTCCCACGGACTTTGCGCTACCCATCTGAAGTGCATGCAAACTCTTGTTTGCATTAGCTAGATGGATAACACAAACAAACCCCAAAAGGGATTGGTGATAAGTGGCGATGTGACCGGATTTCGAAATAATAACATAACAAAAGATACAGAGAGAGTCTGAATCAAGAATCGGAATCGACAAGTAGTAACAGGCCAATTGAAAAGTCCCCGGCCTTCCATAGTAAAACACATTTTTTTGGTAAAATTCGTTTTTTTTTTAACTTAACATAATTCCCTTCGTGGGTGATACACTGATTATAGCGACCCTCCAACTTTTCGATACATTTTTTGTAGTACAATTTGTCCTTTGCTTCAAAATAGGCCTCAGTTTCGGTGATCACCTCTTCATTCGACGAAAATTTCCTCCCAGCGAGCATTCTTTTGAGATCTGAGAACAGGAAATAGTCGCTGGGGGCCAGATCTGGAGAATACGGTGGATGCGGAAGCGATTCGAAGCCCAATTCATGGATTTTTGCCATCGTTTTCACTGACTTGTGACACGGTGCATTGTCTTGGTGAAGCAGCACTTTCTTTTTCTTCAAATGCGGTCGTTTTTCGCCGATTTCGTCCTTCAAACGGCCCAATAACGCTGTGTAATAGTCGCTGTTGATGGTCCTTCCTTTTTCAAGATAGTCAATGAAAATTATTCCGCGCGCATCCCAAAATACAGACGCCACAGCCTTGCCAGTCGACTGTTGCGTTTTTCCACGCTTTGGGGCGGGCTCTTCGTGTGCAGTCCACTCGGATGACTGTCGATTGGACTTCGGAGTGAAATGATGGAGCCATGTTTCATCCATTGTCACATATCGACGCAAAACATCGGGTTTATTACGCTTGATCATCTCCAAACACTGCTCCGAATCATCAACTCGTCGTTGTTTTTGGTCATAAGTGAGCTAGCGCGGCACTTTGCACAGAGCTTTCTCATATCCAAATATTCGTGAATGAAATGATGTACACGTTCAGTTGATATCTTTAGAGCGCCTGCTATTTCATTCAATTGCAATTTTTCTAATGTTTTCGTCGGTAACAACCTCTTTTGGGCGTCCACTGCGGTCACCGTCTTCGGTGCTCATTTCACCACGTCGTAACTTAGCATACCAATCCTTGATGGTTGATTTTCCTGGGGCGGCGTCTGGAAACTCGTCATCAAGCCAAGTTTTTGCTTCAACTGTATTTTTTCCCTTCAAAAAGCAATATTTTATCAACACGCGAAATTCCTTTTTATCTATTTTTTTCACAATAACAGAAGTTGCTTCACTCAAAATACTGTAATTCACAAACTAATGATCCGACATCTGTCAAATTTATACACGCGTCTTTTGAATGTTAGGGCTAACTAAAAATCATATGGATTTAATTCTAGTGCCGCCATCTATGTGTCAGGCCGGGGTTTTCAATTGACCTGTTAAATAGTGAAAAAGGTCAGTAAGTAGCGTGCGTAAGGAGAAGAGGTTCACCAAATTTATGAAAATCCAAATATAAAGTTAGTCTTTTAAAAATAAGTAAGTTGTGTTTTAATTTTCAAATACTGTTCAGAAAGAAGTTCGTTGGTCGCAGCATTGTTCGAACGGCGATTTGGTTGCTTCTCTCCCGGTTAACGGAATTTACTTTTATCAACAGTGTTTATTTCTCGTGTGTGTATGGACATTTGCTTCCTTAGAAATCAGTATAATCGCGCGGCAACACCTTCGGTACTTTGTTCGGAAGGACAAAATACACACGTTCGACACACCCATCAAAAACAACAACGGTAGGCCACTCTTCCGGGGAGCCGGAAGCACGGTGGTGCACCAGAAATATTATAACCTTACCATTGTCGTTAGTGGTTAATATAAATAAAAGAACCATGAGGAACTCCGGAGGCGCTCTGGAAGGAGTTGTATATCACGGGTCTAAGCCAAACGGAATAAAGTCTATCCGTAAGATAGGTAGAAATCCATTTCCGTAGTCCAGGTTCGAAGCCAAGGGCGGATAATTTGAAGAGTGTGAGATTGTGGGAGATTTTTTCAAAAGATTTATCGAGATCGGTTGAGTCCATGCCGACCTCTTTGTCGGGATCTAGTGTTGAGAGAGGAAGTGAATTTCACAGCGTTAGTGATAAGTGGTCTGCCAGTGAGAAAACCTCGGTTGCCTTGAAGAAATGAGAGATTTGGAGTGATAGGTTAAAGTTTCGTATAAAATGCTTTCGAAAATTTTGCGTAAGCGGCAAAGTTTGGCAGTGGGGCGTTAGTTCGCGGCATCATCTTTATGTGGATACGTGGGGTTGACGACGCCAGTATGTAGTGCTCCTTAAGCTGGGCGAAAAGTTATTTAATCCCACAGTAATTTGTGATGTTCGCAGGACCGCCACAGAACATCCGGCAAATCGTAAAATTGGCAAATCTGGGTGTCGGGGAGCCCATTGCCGATAGTAGAGAAGCCACTCCATCTGGTGGTGCGTTGTGGTTTGGTGGTGTTATTGGTCTATAGCGAGCGAACTAGATGCGGTCAAGTCTGTTTTTATGCAACCAGTTTCTACTTGCACACTTATTAAGAGGCAACTAAAGTCCGACGGGTGCGTGAATGGGGTCCAAAGTTCCAAGCTCTTGCGGCCCGATGAAATACCACCATCTCAAGCTTTTGACTCCATGAAATGTCCGGGAGGAATGTTTGGGTATCTTTCGAAGCTTGACTGATGGACCTGTGGGGATTCGAAGTCGTGGTGTCGGCGTACGACACGGGGTTCTACTTCGTCCCACAAGTTCTACAAGATCCGCCATAAGACAAATTGTTCCACAAGGAAAAGGAAATACACACCCAGGACACCACCGCGCATAAATTAAACACACTGGACTAATGTTCGAATGATTTTTTATTGAAATTATAGTTTACTGAAGTTCTATTTATTTAAAACTGATCTTACGGTATTTAATTATATTACAGGACACAGATTCTAATTACACTGACGATGAAACGGCTGCGCAAAAATATAAGACAGTGTACACAACTTGCGGTGATTGTACTTGACGCACAAGAAAGAATTACTTTTGTATTAATCGCGCGCTTACTCGACTCGACGGGGTATATTCGCGTCCCCGTGCGCACCGGGGAGCGGGAGTGGTAACGACCTGCTAGGTCGATGGGTGCAAACCGACTCACACGATTCAAACTAAATTCGAGGTTGTTAAGTTCGCGACTCCGTGGTGTATGCGTCCCCGCCGCGCCACGGGGAGCAGGAGGAGACACAACCGGCGTGTCTGGTGGTTGGATTAAGACTCAGCGATGTGAATTCGCTGGCAAAGGAAATTATCTTTATGTAGGGATGCATTTCCCATCCCAAGAGAAACGTGAAGTCTCTCTTTGGGGGTAGGTAACCGGATCTCATAAATAAAATCATGGTGATATGCATGTATGTGATCATATTGGTTTTTCCATGGGAAAAGGCCATGAGGACAAGCTGAAACATCAAAAGAGATAATGGGCATCAATGAGATGTGAGGTCGGCTAAGTAAACAAGCCGTATCTCATTGGTTACTAATGGATTTCTGCTTTCGAATGCCTCGAGGTCATGAGAAGCGCACCAGAAGTATTGGAAGACAAAGAGATAGCGTAGATCATTGTCTATGATGTGCATTGCAGCTGTATTGGTACACTGCAATGCATCGTGGACATGATTTTAGCATATTGGCTGGGAATAGGCGACGCAATGTTTATTATCCCTAGAATGTGGTTACATTATGTGTGAACCAAATTGTTTCTTTGCAGGAATTCCTCTAGGGAAAATGCTTATGGTAAGATTGGAATTTGGATTTATGATCCGATAAGATATATAGAATTCTTGTAGGGAATTTAAAATGCGAATTAATGCATGAAGGTAAGAATTCTCTTCCAGGAGCTTTTAGACAAGTACATTAGCTAGTTGATGCGTGAAGCATTTACAGGTGCCAATGCGATTGCCCTAGCGGAAAAAAAATGGGAGTTGGGGTGCAGTTATGGGGGGTTCTTCGGGTAAGTAGACAGTGGGGTTTGGCGGAACCGCCACAGACCGGTCTAAAAAAGAGGTTGTTTAGACGGTAACTCGGTTACCACCCCATACGTTTCACGATATCGTCGGAAGATATCTTCGACTATGTTCTAAGCATAACTGAGAGGTAGGACTGAAATTGAGATAAGTCATTGTGGTACCTTCTGAGATAAAGAATTCCGGAAATAAACTAGTTCCCCATTTGGATGTTCGGGAAGACTATGTCAGGGCGAACATTATGCAAATGTTTTATAAAAAACCTGTAAACAACTGGTTTCTGTGTAATCGCGTTCTCCCACGAAACACTGTCAGTGCTATTGGTCTACACCGTTTCGAAAACGAAAATAAAAGATTGGCAATCACCCCAATATATTTCAGAGCTATGAAAAAGTTTTTCAGCTAGAAATGGACGACTTTGATCCGAGAAACATAAGGTTCCAACAAGACGGCGCCACAAGCCACATAATACGAAAATACGACCAATGTTGGTTTTATAGTGTAAAAGTTAACTAAGTCTCGTGCTTGGAATATTTATTGATGTTAGTTGACCACGAGAATCATCTGATTTGATACTGGTGTTTTTTTTTTGTGGGACTGTATAAAAGTATAAACTCTTGAGCAGTTGAATACTAATACTCGTCAAGTCACAGCCGAGATGTTGGAAAAAGATATCGAGAGTTATCTGAAAAGGATTAAGTAATGCAAGTGATTACGTGGTGAACATTTCAATCACTTTGTTTTAAACATTCACCGGCACAATCGAAACCATAAAATAAATATAAAATCTTCGAGATCTTGATCATTTACGTAAACTTTTTTAATTGTACTTTCCGAAGCTCAAGTTGGAACAGCTCACATACGGGTGATATGTAAGCGCTTGTCGGGACGGCGTCCAAAATTGGATCAAAATTTCCGATGAAGAACCACACCACAAGTGGTTTATTGTATGATAAAAGTCCAAAAAATTAATCTGAGGGCGTAAGTTCATTGCTGTTTTCCAAGCCTATATTTTAAAGTAGGATGTGTAAACAATCACTCTATACTTTATACCAAGGCTGGTCAACTTTTTTTTAGAAGCAAGGGCGGAATTAAATATTTTCATGAACGTTGCTGATCCATGTATAGATTTATGTGATGATAATGTAAATGTTTGTTGCTATATATCGCTTACGAATGCGGTGTTGGCCAAGTGTACTCTATACTATTCGTTCCATTGCTAAGATCTTACTCAAATATTTCAAAATGTGACACCAAACGAGGATGGAAAAAGCTAAATAAAACCAAATCAAATTGAGAACCCACTTTATGGGGTGGTGAATCTCGGATGTCATCGAGCTTATGTTGAAACTCTACGCGGAGATCGTATAAGTGAAAAAGTGAACAACAGAAGGTGTCTTTAAATCTTACATAAAAAGTGGCAGCAAAGTACCAGTCCAACACGTCTATTGACCAATAATGATAAGGTGATTTGCTACGAACCTGAAAATTCAGCGATCAAACCATCCTGTCCTTCACTTACGCAAAAAAAGAAAAAAATCAAAACACCAAAACCTCTCTAGCCTCACTAATCATTGTACTACCTCTAACCACAACTAATTAATCAACACAAGACCTATTGTTTACCTAATCCTCACATCTGACACGTATTCTGCTGGACTCTGAATGAAAAGTCCAAGCCAGGGTTAAACCTCTTTAACAAAAACCACTCGTCAATGTATCTTCGGGGTGTAGTCAAGCTCTAGATACAGGTAAACCATCAACGCGCAAAGCCAATATATACAATGGCTCACCTAGAGAGATGAGACCGCTTTCAATAGCCCACCACTGGTGTTCAGTTCCGCCAAATGAAACGACATTGCGTGCCGCTCTTGCCCCTCCCCAAATGCCCTCATCGACAGGTCATCTTATTCATTCTTAGAAAACGATCTGTCTGTGAAAAATGATCAACTAGGTATGGAAGTGAACCACAATAATCATCAGAAAGTATAAAAGGAAGACTTTTGTGGCTGCGGCTACGGGTGCCGATACTGTTGCTGTTTACCTTGGCTGTGAGTCTTTTGGAGAAATCTACCTTAAGCTCCTGCAGTCTGTTCGGGAAATGTTCAATATTTGTGTGATTAATCAATGGAGTGAACACAGTATGTTCTTACATTTGTTCCTTGATCCGACACATCAGTTGGATGACGGCGAATCGTCAGTCTCGGATAGAGCTCTCGTCAAAAATTTTAAGATCATTATTAATGATCCTTTCGTCAGATATTGCGGTGGCGGAGTTTCGGAATTTCTTTGAACAAACGAATTGTTCCGAATTACTTAGGTTTTGTTGAACAATTCGTGAACGAGCTTCTGAAGCGGTGCACAGTAGACACGAACTTGGAACTCGTGGTTTTTTCTTTACTTTATTTTTGGATCAGTGTAATGAATGGTGTGTGGAGATAATCGCTGGCAGAGGAGTACCAAATGAAAGGTTGAAGGTTCAATAGGGTCCTAAAATGGGTTTTTATCCACTTGTTTGTGCAATGAATGAGGCGTCCACAATCTACTCCATAATACTATTAGTCAATATCAACTACGCCCAACGTCGCTATATATACTGATTTTTGCTGCACACATATCGTAAACGGAAAGGAATGTTATGTAATATATCGGTAGACAATATTTAGTGCCTTTTTATGTTGCCAAAATAGTTGTATGCATTACTCAATTGAAGACGTTATTTGGGATAATTGCAAGTAGTAACTACAGATTTATATCCCCAACCAAATTTCAACTCTAATCATACTTTATGTCACGGAAAGACGGTTTAGATCGTCCATCCACCTAAAGTCCTTGACCTACTGCGTCAATTTGGGACAAAATCACAAAGCAAAATTCTTGCACAATCCAATAATTCCTACCTGCATTACAGAAGATTTTGAGTCTTTCATTAGCTGCAGCGCGAATGAACAACCATCGACCTAATCGTGAGAGACTTATACATTATATATACAAAAAAAAAAAAAAAAAAAAAAAAAAAAAAAAAAAAAAAAAAAAAAAAAAAAAAAAAAAATATATATATATATATATATATATATATATATACATACATATATATATGGTATATATATATATATATATATATATATATATATATATATATATATATATATCAAAAATGATCTTTTTCTTATGTCTGTGCTGTCAATGATGGAACTTAGAAAAGGAGTCAATAGATAAGACTGAAATAACTTTCAGCGCCCACAACTACTTTATTGTCTTTCATCCTTCACCATAATTTGGAGTCATCCAAAGTTAACTCATGTATTAGAAATTGTCGTTAAAAATTGAATCCATTTGAGAGTCTCCTGTAGAGTCAGATAGATTAGCACAAAATTGTTCACTAGCTCTACAGTAAGAAATGCAAGCACTGCATCCCTGAACGCTGGCTGAACACACAGCTGAGATCACATTTTCAAAAAATGATTGTCTCTCAGCTGGTAGTCGATCTACTGTTGCTTGGAATCCATTCACTGGATCTGCTGTGTATTTAACAATTCGCCTAAGTCCATCCGCGTCCATCAAAGAATATTCTCCATGAATGACATCTCCGATCTTGACTTCCATGTGGTTCTTTATGTCCCCAGTTTCGACATCGTTGACGGCGTAGTTAAATGTGTAATTGGGAAAGTTTTGAATGACTTCCTGTGGGTTATTCAAGGTAGGTCTTGCTGTGCTAAGAGTATTGGATGATACCAGAACTGCGGCATTGATAGCCAAAAAGGTAATAACTGCGAAGAACTGGGAAGACAAATCTATCAATTTATGTTAAATATTCTCAGAAGATGACTTACTTTTCCGATCATCCTTGTTGTATTGCCTTCAGAATTAAGTATTTGGATTGAATGTCTAAAGTACCCCACCTATGGGTTATTTATATGAATTGGATTGGGAAAGCATTGGGTGCATATCGTTCGAAAACTACGTGGAAGATGAAACGAAACAAGTTTGTGATTACAGTCTAATGTCACAAGTCAAACGCATGAGGTATTTGACTTCGTGATATCGATTGGGTTCATTGCTTTGGAAAGGAATGCGGTGAGGAGTACATTCAGCGGCAAACAATAATTACCGATACCTGTCCTAAGATAAGCATAATGGGTTGTTATATATATAATAAATTCCATGGATACAGTGTTATATTTCGTAGAACACTAATCTATTGTATATAATATGAAATTTTATAAGACACTATATTATATTACATTATAATGTATTATATGAGGAAATGTAAAATTAAATTATATTACCCCATTTCTCTGACAGTGAGTAACGGAAGAAACATTTTCCAGGAAGTTTTGACCCTGTATGGTGATAGCATTTCTTTTTTCTAATCACAATGAACGAGGACGTAACTATCTGGACAATCATCGTCATCTCGAAACTTCTGTTCGTTTTTTCCGAGTGGTTTTAAGTTGGGCCTTACTCACAATAACACAAAAAATAGTGTTTTAGAACGAATATAAAGAACATGGTTAATACAATAACTGATGCCAAGATCAGCTAAAGATATCATTATCAGACTTTCTATTTACAATCTGATTACGAATATGAAAAAATGGATCTACTGTATCCAATAACAATTGTATATCTTTATTTAAATTGCTTGATGAGACACTCGTTATGGTTCTGCAAACTCTTCTTGAGTGTGACGTGGATTTTCATACAGTAAAACTTGAAGTTTTTTTTTACTGCATCTGAAAGTGGAGCGCCCTCAATACAAAAATGTCTTTTACGAAATATTGCAAACCACGTTTTTGCTGTTGAATGACTCACAGAATCTTCACCCAAACTTGAAGTAATCAATTCCGTACCTTGAGTAACAATTTTTTTTCATTTGACAACAGAATAGGATGCAATGGAGTAAATGTTGCTTATCGCTATTCATCTCTTATAAACCTGATGGACAAGGGATGACAGCTTGAAAACAATAATGACTAAGCCATATATATCCAAAATGGCGAGCGAATTGGATGCGCTCAAGTATGTTTTTAATGCAACCAACTTCAGAGCGGAGTTTCTACTTGCACACCTATTAAATTACATATTCCTTAGCTAACAAGGGATAAATGTAAACAAAATAAATCAAATAACACGCTGATCAAGTGATTTATTTAATAAATCAACTAGTTTTTGCCCTGTCAGGAGGGTCTTAGAATGTACTCGCAGCAAGGCCGTGTAGTTTAGTTTAGTTTAGTGAGAGCAGAACCCTCGTTTATTACACTTAGTACAAGCGTTAGAGAAAAAAAAAAAATTAAAAGTAAAAAAATTACGAACTAACTTAAGAACTAGGATTACAAAAATTACTTTCGAATAAGTGTAACAGCATGCCCACGAAATGACCGAGAACAATTATATCAAATAAATCATTTGCCCTTGTCACAATTAGCAAATTTCAAGTAACCAGCATTCGTTGCAGACAATAATTCAAGGTCGACTCTTTTCATTAAGTAAAAGAAACGAATTGCTCCAGTTACGATTTGAAATCAAATGACACCCGCTTGCTAGCTTGCTGCTAGCAAGTGATTCACAATTAATTGGGTCAACTCGTGCCATTGTTCTTACACCATGCGCTAAGCTGATGATAGGAAATAAAATAGCACAAGAAGCAAATTGTATTGAGTGAATTATGAATTAAGAATGAAATAGCTTGTTAAGCGAAATTTGTATGAGTGGGTTAAGAAATTTGTAAATAATACTCATGGTAAAGCCATTCACCACACCTAAGCCCAGAAGAGAGAACCGAAAACAATCCTTTCTTCTGGTACACCCAACTGCCAATAGCAAAACTGGTGATCTTGTGGCAGTTTCAATAACGCCACCGCTCGCCCTTTCCAGGTGCAACACCTAACTTCCCCCTAGGGCAACCAAAACGATATAAAACAAGTATTGTGGCAGTTCCATTGAACGCCACTACTTACCTTGCAACCTATGATGAAGAAACAAAAGAAATGCTTTAGAGCTATAATTGCGCTGATGCAAAATCCATCAGCAACAAATATGTATTTTTCCACAAGTACATGGTCGTATTAAACGCATCATGTGCCTTAATAGCAATTTGGTTGCACCATCAAGCAACCAACATTAACCAAACCACATCAATGAGATATATCCTAACGAGTCTGCCGCACAGGAGCAGGAGATGTTTCTTCTTTTCCTTTTTATACATGCCCACATCGGTCAGTCATCCGACCGACAAATACATTAAGGCATACGGCTGACCGCCCAAGGAAGTCAAGTCCTCAAAAAGGGAAAATATCCAGCGAGAATTCGACTGCTTGGAGATGCCGCCAAGATGTGCACGATCCGCATAAATGCTGTACGCAGTTGCTGATCGTGTAAACATCTAAATCTCTACGTCGAGTTAATTGCACCAGCTACAACCATGCCAGCTAATGTTCCCCTTGCCGATTCGGTTGATCCACGGTCCGCATACTCGTGGACACACGTCATGAGCAGCAGAAACGATCATCGTGTGTGTGTTTCACCCCTTTTTGCTGGACCAATCCAAGGAAAATCATCCCTTGTCGGGCACCGAAGCAATGAACGTAATTTGCTGTGCAAGTCGTGCCTCCGCGTTAAATAATTTGAGTCTGAGCCCAACAACCGTCGGTGGACGAGTGTATTAAGGAAAATCAGTAAATTGAAAAGCAGTGTTTAATTTATCAGTGACTGTCTTTGTAAATATGTTAACAACTATTCTAACTAAAAATAAGTAAATTGAAAAGCAGTGTTTAATTTATAAGTGACTGCCTTTTGTCCGCCTTTGTGAAATATTTTAACAATTATATGAAATAAAAACAAGTATAGCAACGAGGTGCTGGGTAAAAGGAATGAAAGTGTGCTTTAATCTCATTCTACTCTTTTGAATTGACTACAATCGAGAAGTGTATTTTCACCATTGGAATTCCTGGACGTCTATCCTTTTGCTGCTTCCTCATCAGTCGATCTGCCTTTAGTAGTGATGTGTCATTTCATCGCATTACGATAGACGCGATTATAGTGATATAGGAAAGCCCATCGACAAGATGTTCAGTAAAATCAGCGTGTCCCGAAGCAGCGGTCGTTTACAGAACTAAAAGGTTTCAAACTTAGAACAAAATCCACGGCAGTGCATTCCACAATTCGACCTTCAGCTCCATCGATAACGAGCCGATACCGGAACTTTTACCCCACATTGGTGACGTCCAACGGACCAACAGCGTGAGATAGGCGTAGAACTCGTGCCAACGACGGCACACATATATACCTACCCATAATCTACAGAAAATGTCAGTCCCGGACCATACTGGGATAAATTAAAAAAGGTAAAGAACTTTCCTACGTGTTCGCTGCCAAAGGTTCCGCCATTCAGTGCCGAACTGTGAAATACAGCACCTCTGCGTGTAATATGGACAGAACCACAATGCAGAACAATACGCATTAGGAAATAAAATGGTAGAAGATAAAAGCTTTCTAAAGTGTCCAGTATGAAGGAATAAGGGGCACCCCGCTTACTATCGGGGCTTCCCTAAATTCCACGAATGGTCAAAAACGTATCGCGCTATGGAAAAACAGAGCGCCCATCATATCGCGTACCAAAAATATCATATCGCCTACCAACAATGTCCGTAAGGCCACAGCTGTCGTACGCTAAAGTAGCGTCCGGCACGAGAAACGCTGCACAAAATACAATATGTTACTATTAATCGAACGGATTCCCACACCAACAACCTCCCACACAGGTATTTTCACAATATTGCACTCTATTCAAAAGCAGATGATGCAGATGCAAAAACAAATAAATAAGCAGAGCACACGACTGGTGTATATATTCGCACCTGCCCAACATAAATAAACACTGGTCAATATGAGCACTCCAAGAGAAAAAAAAGGATTGGGGCTCTTGTCGTAAATGTGCATTCGCTAAATAGTATATATTCGAATTGTTGCAAGACGAAACTCCCACGTGCATCTTGCTAGGGAAACGAAACTAAACCAGAGACCTAAACTAGGATACACCAGTTGTAATACCAAACGCAATCTTCATTAAAAAATAACTCCAAGATAAAGTCATATATAGTGGATAAATGCGCAGGCTTGTTAGAATCTTGCATCGAACGTTCAGAAAGAAAGGGGGTTGTTGCAATCTTGGTCTATGCACCTGAACCACATCAATCTAACCTCTTTATTGCAGAGCTCGAGACCATCTTTAGAGAAAGAAATTGTTTCGCCGTAAGTGGGGATTTGAACCCCAAACATAAAGATTGGGAAAATATCATGTCAAATACCGGAGGAAATCAGTTAGCCGGCTCGTACGTAAGATCAACATCATGTTGAATATAATACTCCACCCTGTATCGGCACCTTTCATCATCATCATCATCGGCACTACAACCGGAAACCGGTCTTGGCCTTATTTAGCAAGTCCTGAGGCTTGTTAAATTTTCCATGATAATTTGTTTTTCCGGGCAAGGTCATTAGTCTTGCGCCAGAGGCTCCCTGACGGGGAATCGAACCCCGGTCTCCCCCGTGACAGGCGGGGATACTAACCACTATACTATCGGCACCTTTACGGCCACAAAATTCGCAGCAACATCGAATGCTATAAACTCTGTGTTTCGATGTCGCTGGTTTCTTTGGGGAAGAGGGTTGATGTGGTTCTGGGTGTGTTGTCTTCTGGGATTCCCTCAGCTGGGATGATGGCCTACTTTGCTGTGGAGGTCCGGGTTTGCGTTGTGGCGGTATGCGGTGTACATGGGGATCCGCAAAGTTGTCCATATTATGTGCAATCCCGACAGAAAGGAGTATTCCGCCTTGTCAGACAGTTAACGTAAAAATGCAGCTCATGCGTGGAATTAATGGATGTGGCGTGCGAGTGGCTTGAACCTGGACGGGCGAATTATTGTGGTAATAATCTCCACTGCCCTGATGAGGCTTTTACCCCAGATCTTATGGGTTTAGATCCGATTGGTGGATAGAACGAAGGTGGTGGGGCTTATTGCCGTTGTCCTGTGAAGTTGGGAAAGGACCTACTATAAATATGCCCAGCTAACTGAGACGCGTCGTTTACAGGTAAATGTTGCCTGTTGAACGACTTTTATGGGTTTGGCTCCGTGGTATTGGTGTTCATGCCAGCTGAAGCGTCCTTCGGAGGACTAAAAATATACGGATTATTCATGGGGTGGTGAGTCCTGTAAGAAGTTCCCCCTGAATAATGAGATGTACCAGCTAATATTTGGTTTTGTAAGGTTTCTATATTCAGAAATGGGGAAAATGGTTTGGGTTCATAATAAGGCAACTGCTGGAAAAGAAGTGGAAATACAGAGAGACGGTTCACCAAGTGTTCGTTGACTTCAAAAAAGACTACGACTCAGTCGCAAGGCAAAGACTCAACCATATTGTAGTTGAGCTGGGAATCCCGAAAAAATCTGCCGCCTTCATTCAAATTTGCATAAACGAAAACAAAGGGCGAGTTAGAATAGAAAACCACCTATCAGAACCATTTGAAATCAGGGACGCACTAAAACAGGGGGATGGCCTCTCATCATATCTCTTTAACCTTGTGCTCGAGTATGTCATCAGAAAAGTACAAGACGACAACATGGTCGGATCATCCCTGAACGGGGTCACACAACTGCTCGCATATGGGAACGACATCGCCGTTCTGGGCGATAATCTAGAAACTGTACGTAAAAACAGTGAAATCATCATGCAAGCGGCAGAAGAGGTGGGCCTAGAAATAAATAAAGACAAAACAAAATACATGATTACGGCGAGAGCAGGTGGACCTCAGGGAATACATATAAACGTCAGAGGTAAGATATTTGAAAAAGTGAAAGAATTTAAATACCCAGGAACGATACTGACGGCCAGTAACGAAATGTCGAAGGAAATTAACAAAAGACTGCTTTCCGGTAACGCTAGTTGGCATGCAGTCAGTAAACTGCTGAAAGTCAAACTGCTATCACGTAACATAAAGCTCCGTGTCTATAGAACCATAATCATTGCTCTATACGGAAGCCAAACATGGGCTCTCACAAAACGGGAAGAAAACAAATTCCGCGTATTCGAGAATAAAGTTTTTCAATATCGACTCTTTTCATTGAGTAAAAGAAACGAATTGCTCCAGTTACGATTTGAAATCAAATGACACCCGCTTGCTAGCTTGCTGCTAGCAAGTGATTCACAATTAATTGGGTCAACTCGTGGCATTGTTCTTACACCATGCGCTAAGCTGATGATAGGAAATAAAATAGCACAAGAAGCAAATTGAGTGAATTATGAATTAAGAATGAAATAGCTTGTTAAGCAAAATTTGTATGAGTGGGTTAAGAAATTTGTAAATAATAGGGTGATTGATTGGGAGTATAAATACCCCAGCATTTTTGATAACAAATTACTCAAAAACCAACAGCGTCTTTTGATTCAACACTGCGGCGACTTCGCCGTAATCTTGTAGCGGGCTGCGCTTTGTACAGCACCATTAGGGAAGTTAAGTCATAGACCGTCATAAGATAAAGTTTATATACTTGTCACCCAAAATTATTACATTACAATTATTACGTGATATTCTACCAAATCATTACAGCCGCCTTGCCATAAAAGGTAACTAAAGGCCGACGGGTGCGTGGGTGGGGTCCCAGGTCCCAACCCCTTGCCGCCCGCTAAAATACCACCTTCTCAAGCATTTGACTCCACGAAATGACCGGGAGGAATCCTTGGCCATCTTTCAAAGCTTGGCTGATGGACCGGTCTGAAAAAAAGTTGGCTTAGATGCTAAGTCGGTCCCAACATGAGTTACCACCCTGTACGTTCCACCATATCGTCTCAAGATATCTTCGACTATGTTCCAGACATGGCTGATAGCCTGGACTGAAGTTGAGATAAGTTATGGTGGTACCTTCTAAGATAAAGAAATCCGGAAGTAAACTAGTTCCCCATCCGGATCTTCGGGAAGACTATGTCAGGGCAAACATTATGCAAACGGTTTATAAAAAAACCTGTAAACAACTGGTCTCTGTGTAATCGGGTTCTCCCACGAAGGACTGTCAGTGTTCGGCTGGTATGGGTATTTTGTAATATCAGAGGCATCCATTTTATCAATACGCCATCAACCAAAATTTGCAAAAAAAACTCTGAGATCCTTGCCCTGAACGAGACCCAGTTAGATTCGTCAACTTACTCGAAATAACTTCGTTACCAAGAATCGGACTGACATTTGAGACTTCGTTTTAAGCGTGAAGTCTGTGTCTTCTTTCTTTGGCTTTCCAATGGGAAGAAGCATTACAACTCGGAGATCAATTGGATGAAAAACGTGCTGAACAGTTTTGTGAACACTTTTCAAACATCTTTCACGACCAGTTGACTGGATACAAAGGAACCACATAGCTTCCGAGATTGTTCTTCTCGGCGACTCTATCGTACACAACCACAATTGGTTAGTACATCCTAACAGAAGTGACGATGCTGGGAAGCTATTGATGTATAATTAAACCCAGTTGTATAATTAAACACACCTTAGGGGCCCTTCTCTGGAAACTGGCGGTGGAAGGTAAACTACTAAAATCATCATCATCATCATCGGCACTACAACCGGGAGCCGGTCTTGGCCTTATTTAGCAAGTCCTGAGGCTTGTGAAATTTTCCATAATGATTTGTTTTTTCCGGGCAAGGTCATTAGTCTTGCGCCAAAGGCTCCCCGACGGGTAATCGAACCCCGGTCTCCCGCTTGACAGGCGGGTATACTAACCACTATACGAGGAGCCCTACTACTAAAATATAAACTACTCAAAAATAAACTACTAAAAAATAAACTACAAAAAAAACATAAAGAATAAACTAATAAATAAACAGTAGACACTGAAAAACCCAATAAAACAAACAGTATGAAAATAAAAGAAGGGGCGCAAAAATAAATTGAAAAATCAAATGAAAAAAAAAGAAAATCATTCATTCATCGTAAAGCTATTAAAGGAACCGTACAACTGCAAATAAAATAAAATCAAAAAAGCAAAAAATGTCTCTATAATACAATAACACTCAATTCAAGAAAGTGCGAGAACGGATTCGCCGTAAAACCTTACAGTCAATAGTTTCCAGTAATAATTTCATATTAATTCAACGCCAAACAAGAGTTTCTCGTGTGAGAAAGCGAATATCCAAAGAACAAACCAAAGAAATAAAACAAAACGTCAGTACACCTTCCTAATACTATTTAGCATCTAAGCCAACTTTTTTTCAGACCGGTCCATCAGCCAAGCTTTGAAAGATGGCCAAGGATTCCTCCCGGTCATTTCGTGGAGTCAAATGCTTGAGAAGGTGGTATTTTAGCGGGCGGCAAGGGGTTGGGACCTGGGACCCCACCCACGCACCCGTCGGCCTTTAGTTACCTTTTATGGCAAGGCGGCTGTAATGATTTGGTAGAATATCACGTAATAATTGTAATGTAATAATTTTGGGTGACAAGTATATAAACTTTATCTTATGACGGTCTATGACTTAACTTCCCTAATGGTGCTGTACAAAGCGCAGCCCGCTACAAGATTACGGCGAAGTCGCCGCAGTGTTGAATCAAAAGACGCTGTTGGTTTTTGAGTAATTTGTTATCAAAAATGCTGGGGTATTTATACTCCCAATCAATCACCCTATTATTTACAAATTTCTTAACCCACTCATACAAATTTTGCTTAACAAGCTATTTCATTCTTAATTCATAATTCACTCAATTTGCTTCTTGTGCTATTTTATTTCCTATCATCAGCTTAGCGCATGGTGTAAGAACAATGCCACGAGTTGACCCAATTAATTGTGAATCACTTGCTAGCAGCAAGCTAGCAAGCGGGTGTCATTTGATTTCAAATCGTAACTGGAGCAATTCGTTTCTTTTACTCAATGAAAAGAGTCGATATTGAAAAACTTTATTCTCGAATACGCGGAATTTGTTTTCTTCCCGTTTTGTGAGAGCCCATGTTTGGCTTCCGTATAGAGCAATGATTATGGTTCTATAGACACGGAGCTTTATGTTACGTGATAGCAGTTTGACTTTCAGCAGTTTACTGACTGCATGCCAACTAGCGTTACCGGAAAACAGTCTTTTGTTAATTTCCTTCGACATTTCGTTACTGGCCGTCAGTATCGTTCCTGGGTATTTAAATTCTTTCACTTTTTCAAATATCTTACCTCTGACGTTTATATGTATTCCCTGAGGTCCACCTGCTCACGCCGTAATCATGTATTTTGTTTTGTCTTTATTTATTTCTAGGCCCACCTCTTCTGCCGCTTGCATGATGATTTCACTGTTTTTACGTACAGTTTCTAGATTATCGCCCAGAACGGCGATGTCGTTCCCATATGCGAGCAGTTGTGTGACCCCGTTCAGGGATGATCCGACCATGTTGTCGTCTTGTACTTTTCTGATGACATACTCGAGCACAAGGTTAAAGAGATATGATGAGAGGCCATCCCCCTGTTTTAGTGCGTCCCTGATTTCAAATGGTTCTGATAGGTGGTTTTCTATTCTAACTCGCCCTTTGTTTTCGTTTATGCAAATTTGAATGAAGGCGGCAGATTTTTTCGGGATTCCCAGCTCAACTACAATATGGTTGAGTCTTTGCCTTGCGACTGAGTCGTAGTCTTTTTTGAAGTCAACGAACACTTGGTGAACCGTCTCTCTGTATTTCCACTTCTTTTCCAGCAGTTGCCTTATTATGAACCCAAACCATTTTCCCCATTTCTGAATATAGAAACCTTACAAAACCAAATATTAGCTGGTACATCTCATTATTCAGGGGGAACTTCTTACAGGACTCACCACCCCATGAATAATCCGTATATTTTTAGTCCTCCGAAGGACGCTTCAGCTGGCATGAACCCCAATACCACGGAGCCAAACCCATAAAAGTCGTTCAACAGGCAACATTTACCTGTAAACGACGCGTCTCAGTTAGCTGGGCATATTTATAGTAGGTCCTTTCCCAACTTCACAGGACAACGGCAATAAGCCCCACCACCTTCGTTCTATCCACCAATCGGATCTAAACCCATAAGATCTGGGGTAAAAGCCTCATCAGGGCAGTGGAGATTATTACCACAATAATTCGCCCGTCCAGGTTCAAGCCACTCGCACGCCACATCCATTAATTCCACGCATGAGCTGCATTTTTACGTTAACTGTCTGACAAGGCGGAATACTCCTTTCTGTCGGGATTGCACATAATATGGACAACTTTGCGGATCCCCATGTACACCGCATACCGCCACAACGCAAACCCGGACCTCCACAGCAAAGTAGGCCATCATCCCAGCTGAGGGAATCCCAGAAGACAACACACCCAGAACCACATCAACCCTCTTCCCCAAAGAAACCAGCGACATCGAAACACAGAGTTTATAGCATTCGATGTTGCTGCGAATTTTGTGGCCGTAAAGGTGCCGATAGTATAGTGGTTAGTATCCCCGCCTGTCACGCGGGAGACCGGGGTTCGATTCCCCGTCAGGGAGCCTCTGGCGCAAGGCTAATGACCTTGCCCGGAAAAACAAATTATCATGGAAAATTTAACAAGCCTCAGGACTTGCTAAATAAGGCCAAGACCGGTTTCCGGTTGTAGTGCCGATGATGATGATGATGAAAGGTGCCGATACAGGGTGGAGTATTATATTCAACATGATGTTGATCTTACGTACGAGCCGGCTAACTGATTTCCTCCGGTATTTGACATGATATTTTCCCAATCTTTATGTTTGGGGTTCAAATCCCCACTTACGGCGAAACAATTTCTTTCTCTAAAGATGGTCTCGAGCTCTGCAATAAAGAGGTTAGATTGATGTGGTTCAGGTGCATAGACCAAGATTGCAACAACCCCCTTTCTTCCTGAACGTTCGATGCAAGATTCTAACAAGCCTGCGCATTTATCCACTATATATGACTTTATCTTGGAGTTATTTTTTAATGAAGATTGCGTTTGGTATTACAACTGGTGTATCCTAGTTTAGGTCTCTGGTTTAGTTTCGTTTCCCTAGCAAGATGCACGTCGGGAGTTTCGTCTTGCAACAATTCGAATATATACTATTTAGCGAATGCACATTTACGACAAGAGCCCCAATCCTTTTTTTTCTCTTGGAGTGCTCATATTGACCAGTGTTTATTTATGTTGGGCAGGTGCGAATATATACACCAGTCGTGTGCTCTGCTTATTTATTTGTTTTTGCATCTGCATCATCTGCTTTTGAATAGAGTGCAATATTGTGAAAATACCTGTGTGGGAGGTTGTTGGTGTGGGAATCCGTTCGATTAATAGTAACATATTGTATTTTGTGCAGCGTTTCTCGTGCCGGACGCTACTTTAGCGTACGACAGCTGTGGCCTTACGGACATTGTTGGTAGGCGATATGATATTTTTGGTACGCGATATGATGGGCGCTCTGTTTTTCCATAGCGCGATACGTTTTTGACCATTCGTGGAATTTAGGGAAGCCCCGATAGTAAGCGGGGTGCCCCTTATTCCTTCATACTGGACACTTTAGAAAGCTTTTATCTTCTACCATTTTATTTCCTAATGCGTATTGTTCTGCATTGTGGTTCTGTCCATATTACACGCAGAGGTGCTGTATTTCACAGTTCGGCACTGAATGGCGGAACCTTTGGCAGCGAACACGTAGGAAAGTTCTTTACCTTTTTTAATTTATCCCAGTATGGTCCGGGACTGACATTTTCTGTAGATTATGGGTAGGTATATATGTGTGCCGTCGTTGGCACGAGTTCTACGCCTATCTCACGCTGTTGGTCCGTTGGACGTCACCAATGTGGGGTAAAAGTTCCGGTATCGGCTCGTTATCGATGGAGCTGAAGGTCGAATTGTGGAATGCACTGCCGTGGATTTTGTTCTAAGTTTGAAACCTTTTAGTTCTGTAAACGATCGCTGCTTCGGGACACGCTGATTTTACTGAACATCTTGTCGATGGGCTTTCCTATATCACTATAATCGCGTCTATCGTAATGCGATGAAATGACACATCACTACTAAAGGCAGATCGACTGATGAGGAAGCAGCAAAAGGATAGACGTCCAGGAATTCCAATGGTGAAAATACACTTCTCGATTGTAGTCAATTCAAAAGAGTAGAATGAGATTAAAGCACACTTTCATTCCTTTTACCCAGCACCTCGTTGCTATACTTGTTTTTATTTCATATAATTGTTAAAATATTTCACAAAGGCGGACAAAAGGCAGTCACTTATAAATTAAACACTGCTTTTCAATTTACTTATTTTTAGTTAGAATAGTTGTTAACATATTTACAAAGACAGTCACTGATAAATTAAACACTGCTTTTCAATTTACTGATTTTCCTTAATACACTCGTCCACCGACGGTTGTTGGGCTCAGACTCAAATTATTTAACGCGGAGGCACGACTTGCACAGCAAATTACGTTCATTGCTTCGGTGCCCGACAAGGGATGATTTTCCTTGGATTGGTCCAGCAAAAAGGGGTGAAAAACACACACGATGATCGTTTCTGCTGCTCATGACGTGTGTCCACGAGTATGCGGACCGTGGATCAACCGAATCGGCAAGGGGAACATTAGCTGGCATGGTTGTAGCTGGTGCAATTAACTCGACGTAGAGATTTAGATGTTTACACGATCAGCAACTGCGTACAGCATTTATGCGGATCGTGCACATCTTGGCGGCATCTCCAAGCAGTCGAATTCTCGCTGGATATTTTCCCTTTTTGAGGACTTGACTTCCTTGGGCGGTCAGCCGTATGCCTTAATGTATTTGTCGGTCGGATGACTGACCGATGTGGGCATGTATAAAAAGGAAAAGAAGAAACATCTCCTGCTCCTGTGCGGCAGACTCGTTAGGATATATCTCATTGATGTGGTTTGGTTAATGTTGGTTGCTTGATGGTGCAACCAAATTGCTATTAAGGCACATGATGCGTTTAATACGACCATGTACTTGTGGAAAAATACATATTTGTTGCTGATGGATTTTGCATCAGCGCAATTATAGCTCTAAAGCATTTCTTTTGTTTCTTCATCATAGGTTGCAAGGTAAGTAGTGGCGTTCAATGGAACTGCCACAATACTTGTTTTATATCGTTTTGGTTGCCCTAGGGGGAAGTTAGGTGTTGCACCTGGAAAGGGCGAGCGGTGGCGTTATTGAAACTGCCACAAGATCACCAGTTTTGCTATTGGCAGTTGGGTGTGCCAGAAGAAAGGATTGTTTTCGGTTCTCTCTTCTGGGCTTAGGTGTGGTGAATGGCTTTACCATGACAAAGCCAAGATCGTCGTAGTTAAGTTTTCCCAACATTTGCAGTAGACCCTGATTCTGTTTCAGGGTGAAAACCCTTTAACAGAAACTTTATGTTCTTTACTGCTTTCAGTTTAAAAGAGAAAAAGTACGCGGAGGCACTTTTCAAAATATTCTTTACCTTTTCGTGGTCACCATGCGTATATGTTTGAATGGCCTGTGTGTTATTTTGTCTTTTAATCAAACTACCGCTAGCTTACATAGTCCTTAGGTAACGATGAATAGATGTGTACAAAATAAATTGAATTATGCGACATGTTGCGTCAAACGTAATAGAGTAATCTTTGATTACAATTCGGAATTTAATGAATAGCTTGGTAAAAACAAATGAATATGTGATAGTTTCTTGAAGAGCACTTGGGTCTTAGCAATCGTAAAATATGGTACATTCAGAGTAATCGCATTGCAGTGGTTCTGTCAAAGAAATTTACAAACTTAGCTTACTTCCTATACACGTTTCCCACAGCTTTACGAGTGGATGAAAGTATACTAGAAAATTAGTCAATTAATCCGATCAAAAAAAGGAATTTACGACGTTTACAAGAATAAAATGAATCGCTATAATGGTAATAA
The DNA here is from genome assembly GCA_963931805.1 of Microdon myrmicae. Taxonomy (NCBI): domain Eukaryota; kingdom Metazoa; phylum Arthropoda; class Insecta; order Diptera; family Syrphidae; genus Microdon; species Microdon myrmicae. The sequence continues at coordinate 111,613,423 of OZ007499.1, read as the reverse complement.
TGGACGACAGGTCATTAATCGATTTGGTCCGAATATAACATGACCTGAGTATGTCACATGTGCAGAGTTCTGCTCTTGAGCACACCATTGATCAACTCAAGACGTGAGAAATCCAATTAATTAAGACCACCGTACTAACAATTTAACCTCTTTTATCTTCATGAACAGCTGTTCTTTTTGGAAATCCGCCGTACGTTTACGAGGAAATCGGTTTATTTGTGTCCCACAAGGCAGTTCAATAGATCCCATCAATTTGTATGCATGTCTGAATCCCGCATCACGGTACTAAAACTCTTTATGACAGAACGGGAACTGTCTGCAAGACATCTTCAACACCAGTATCCCCACAGTGCTATCATTTTCAACTGTTCAAAAAAAGGCACTGAACTATCAGCATTTCAGAGTGTTGCGTCAGCATTTTAGTATAGTTCTGCGAAAACCAATTAAAAAGAAAAAATTAAGAAGCTTGTAAGCGTTGCCACCTGCCCCAGTGGCAAAGTTAGTACTAAGGTTGTGCTTACAGGCGGCTGTAAGTGATTAAGATCAACTGATGACTCTGATCGATGATTGAGATCAACTGATCTATTCCTATCAAATTGATAAGTTATGCAATCTAGAATTTTTTCGATCAAGTTTGTGGACTGTAAAGACAATGGGTTTGTACTATCACAAATATTACGGACATCAACTAGCATGAGATCGAAAATCCAAGAGCATGTTCCAGTTTATCTCAAAATACACATATTCACACATTTTATTGCAAGCTACCTCAACTGTAATGAAGGCATTAAATTCTTTTTATTATCTCAGCAGGTTGTGAAACTGCTGAAATTTAATCAGGCCGTCTTAAACAATTTCATCAGCTGAGTTTCCACCCAGCACAGGGCATTGTACCCGATCTTAGTTTTTTAACGAATTTCACCCATAAATGCGGAGAAAACTGCCTACTGCCGTAAATTACCGCTGCGCTAATAGAAATAACGTCTTCTCTTAAAAATAAAGTAATTAACGAAAATTCTAATCAATCAATCAGCCAGCTCGACACTCTGTCACGCGCTGACTGGCTGTCTGTTGAGTGTTAAAGTAAAACAATTTCATGTAAAAGATTCCGGATACCCTTCTGGGAGTATCCCGATGCTTCTGTCCCCTCTACAATCTCCTTATTTCTGCTTGACTCTCTATAGATATTTCACTTTAACGTAAATCAAAAGGGTGCCATCCATTTAGATACGTTAAAAGGATGCTGTGTTGCCTGCCGTCAAAGAAAACAGGAAAACCCTTTCTCTGGTGAGAGTGTCGTCGACGAAGGCATTCTTCTATTCAACCACTGAAGTGAACCAATGAGATAAGCTCACATGCAAGTCCTTGACGGATATGCAGATACGTACCGCAGCGTATCTTCTAGTTACACCCGGTTACCTGTAACTGTACGCGCTGGCTGCCCATGAATTTCACGTACGATCGAGTATAATGTAACTACTCCAACGTAGCCTCACTAGGAATATTGCTTCTGTAGCTTGAAATTTATGATAAATTATCCGGGAGTACCGACTGTCGATGACAGAGTCAATAAGTTTCATGAACTAACTTCTAGGGGTGTGCGGGCATTTTTTCAAAGGCACAGGAGAAACCATACCAAAAGGCTAAGGACAGATCCGATGTCGTCGACAAGGAATTGGATATGGTACATGTGTGAAATTCTCTGCAGGGTGAATCGAAATATGAACTACAACCGGATCAAGGAAAACATTTATCTGAATTTTCAAAACGGATTCTGAGATTCTCCCTGGTTATTGAACATGGTATTGAGGAATCGAGTAAATACATTCGGATAATATTATGTGAGTAGTATCAATACGAATAAGTCGATTGGGGTTCAATAGGCTAAACTAAATTCATGAGGCCTTCTATTTAACAAATACACAATGAACCAGTAGAGTGTACCGCAATATTGTACATTACTCCACAAATTTCATATAAGAGTAGGACTATCGCTGATCCAATGTTACACTAGCCGGATAGAATGAGCCAAACCAGAAATAAATGAATAAGCACAACGTACGTTTGCTTCTAAAGAGTTTTTCACCCCAGGAAATTTACGTATACAGAATCTTAATTAAAGCCGAGTTTTTACAATTTTTCAATGTAACGGTTTTTGACTTACAAGATCATCCGGATAATTAAATACAGTGATTGATTTATATACTTAAAGGAATGTTTCTTAAGTTTACATTTAAAATGCATATCATTATAATATCTTTGGAGTCAATTGGCATTCGACTTTTAAAATATAAATTAGAAATTAGCTTCAAAAGTACCTTATCAAAAAGCATTCACTGGATTCGTGGAAGCACTGGGTAGCTTATAAAAACAGTCGACAAAGTTTGTGTCCAGCTCTGTTTTCGCAATTGTTTACTAATAGAATTGGCGATAAGAGGGTTTATTTCTAAAGGTTCAGTCTTAGAATTTCTGAAATCTGGGAAATTTCCGACAGTAATCATTTACGCAATAAAATATTCAAAAAGTGACATTTATAAGGTTCAAAATAAATGATAAATGAAATGAATCAGAGTAAATAACGTGTATGTCTGTTCTCTCTTTTTACTAGTGCCAAAAATATTCCCTAACTTTACAGGGTGACCCTGTATTTTTACAGTGTTGGTCTGAGTAAAAAGTCAGCGTGTTTTTACAACAGATGGCGCTAGTACTGTTGCAGTTCCGCAACATACATATTATAGCTTATACCAGTTGAAAAGAAACATACCACCCGGAACGCCAGCTATTGCTGAATAGACAAAAGCAAAATTGTCTATTCATGTGACAAACTTTCGGAAATAAGATGAAGGGACAAAGAAAAGGGTTATAACGCCAAAATTATCGCTGGGCTACAACGCCAACGATTTTGCTGTCTCGTCGTGGTGTAGGGACGCAGAAACATGGCCCTTCGAGCCGGATGTATAACATCCGAGCAAGAAGTCGGCGCAAGAATCCAAGCGCCACCAACTGGATGACGTCCATCGGATCACATCCTCAAGGAGGGAATTATCAACAATTCGTGATCAACGTGAGCAGCGCCCCAGTAAACCAGGTAGGCGGCAATTAATTTTATAATTTAATATAATTTAATTAAGAGCTCCATCGATCTTAACTTGAAAAAGTGTTGTGTGGTGTGCGTGAAAATAAATGAATTTCGTCGACATTGTCTGTCGCCGGATAATGAGTGTCGGTTGTATACAAAGAAGACATATTTGTTCAGGACTCTTCGAGTTTATAATTGAATTCAGTGTCGACATTGATTTGAGACCAATAACGGCAATTCGGTGTTTACGGTTGATAGATTTTGAAAATGTCTGATCAAGTCCACAAGCAGTTCGTTAAATCCTTCATTGACTATGTAAAACAACCGAGTGGGGCCCAATCGCTAGGCACTGACGTCGTCGAAAGTCTGGATGTTGTTATACAATGTTTGCAAGCAACGTTTAATCTGAGCGATGATGAGGATCTCGATAGCGAAGAAGCTCCGTCTAAAAGCGCAGGCACATCCTCACAAACAAAACCACAAAATTTAGATCTATTCGAAATGTTCCAGTCGATGTTTATCGAACGCAATCCGCAATCACTTGAAATAGCCGAACAGATTACTAATGAAGGCAACCGCCTGATGAAGGAATGCAAATATCAAGAAGCAGTAGTCCAAGACAACCGGGCAATTAGTTTCGATCCGGAAAACCCAATACTCTACTGTATTCTAGCTGCAGTTTATATCCGTGTAACAGAAAATGATCATGCGATTAAAGTCTGCAACTCTGCATTATTCTACAATCCAAATTACAGCAAAGCATATGGCCGAATCAATGCAGGAAAGTACGATGAAGCCATAGACGCCGATACGAAAGCTGTTCAATTAGAACCTGATAACAACAATGGGAATCGGATGCAGTATTACATCACCAAGCGCTGATAATAAACAAAGTGATGGAGCACTTCATAAGATTGGAACTCTGGCAGATGTGCTTCTGAAAAACGAAGACACCGTGGTCAAGTGAAATATGCTTACCACATATATATTTCTTGAGTTCAATCGGACTGGACATATCCGAGCCCGTACTGATTAGGTGGTTCATCACTCTTGTGAAAATAAACTAATTTCTGTTTTATTTTAATAATTTTTCTATTGCAATCGACGGTAAATAGAATGAATTAATAGATATTTCTAAAACAACATTTTTTGCGTTTCATTCGAGTGGAACGGGTATGACTACATTCAAAGGTTCATCGATAACATAGAGGGATTCACGATCCAAAAGAGGACTACGTCCAAGAAGTCATCGATGATATAGATGGATTTACGATCCAACTTATATTTTAACTTTAACATACAAGTCGAACAAGTCATCATCAATAAACGAAAAGCTAGTAATTCTTCCAAATACAAATTACAGTCCACAAATTACGATTATTTAGCAAATACAAATTACAGTCCACTTTCAAGATCCAAGGTTGTTCATTTATCTTAATTTTGCAGAAATCACCACGGGTAAATGAAGAAGTTGTCTATCGGTCTCAGTATTTCGGTTGAGGACATCATTCAGATTCTCTTTTAATGAGCTTGCAGACACGTTGTACAACCTACGCTGCGGAACTTAGTTACGCCCCGCGTACATTGAAAGAACTTCAAAAAGAGGACGATGGCTCATCGGGCAATAGTCAAGAGGACAAATCCTTTGATTCTAAGTGTGTTGAAATCAGGTTCAACGACAGAGCTAGAAGCTTTCACGGAAAGGCAAGCGTCACCTGCAACAACATCAGGGAGACAGAAAAATTTTGGAAACTTCCTTCCTGAATAAGAATTTCATCTGACGAGTCAGCGTTTCCAATGCAAGCGGTCAGTACAAAGACAAAATTCGTCAACGAAGACACTTCCGGTCCTATACCTGCAAGTGTCATCTCAAACATCGAACTTGCAGATGAATAAGTCCAAGAACACCGGGAATTGCGATTTACCATCTCATTTACATCTGTTCCTGGGGCACCGCTTCTCGAAACCTGGGCGCATCGTTTACGCATTCTGGATTTGTCGCTTCTCGCCACCCAGGTACTTCGCTGTTAAGTGTCTGGGGTTCTTCGCTTTCGCCGCCTGGACGAAATGCTCTGGGGGCACCCTCTTAACACCGCCCATTGCACGTAGCTGCCACGGGGGCACCACTCCAACGGAGTCGGTGTTTAAGATAAACTTTCGGTTACAAGACTAAAGGACAAGAAAACGAGGAACAAGGAAAGATGCCGGCACCCTTCGGAAAAGCATGCCATCAGAAAGCTGTCGCGGATTTGGAGTTCACCGCTTCTCGTCACCTGGATTCATCGTTCGAGCATCCTGATTTTGCCGCTCTCGCCACTCAGGCACATCGCTGTCACGTGTCTGGGGTTCTTCACCTTTCGCCGCCTGGACGAAATGCTCTGGGGGCACCCTCTTAACACCGCCCATTGCACATAGCAGCCACGGGGGCATCACTCCAACGGAGTCGGTGTCTAACACAATTAAACAAGGCTGATTGAACAACAGATTAATCTTCCGTCTAGCAACCTAAACACGCAGCCTCTCTTGTTTAATCAAGTGCCAATCTTGGTTCAGTAGGATCTGAACAACAATGAAGATCCTGATGGGCATTATATGAGGTCACCACACCCGCGACAACAACATTCGCAGCAGCAGTCTGCACAAGGTGAGGAGAATCAACATGAAGATGATGGTGGTCCACAAACAATGACTGCACCTTATGACCGCAGTCCAGATTCAGCAAATAAAAGTTACGCTCAGCGATTTCAACGTCGGATATGTGAATCGGCTGACGGTAACTACAGTTCAAATGCCAGAGCATCCAACAATACCGGCGAAACAACTTCCACGAATTACCATGAAGGGAACAATACAATCCCTTCTGATCTTATGGGAAGTTCAGCGAATTCGCTCAATTCAAGGAACATATCATTATTTCTATGGTGACCATCATCATAATTATCATTTGGAGAACAATCCCTCTATCAGTGGATAAAATACTCCGCCAGGCAATGTGGCCAACGTCAATCTCAGCTCCCATCAAAAAATTCGCCCAACGCCGAGCATTGGTTTAGCGGCGTAGGTGGGACAAATCCCCAACTGCAACAGCATCAGGCATAGCAACCACATTGGATTCAAGACGCAGATGATCATATGCAGTTGGCGGCAACTCTATTACTTCTAATATCGGCACAGGCTGGTCATATTTAGAAGATGATGAAAACACGACAGTGCACGGCCGACTTTAACCCAACTAAGCGGTCTTTGGACTGAATCAACAGCTCCATCTAGTGCACCTAGATTACAACAACTAAACGGTCACATTTCCAACCAAGGACAAAACAAACAATTCAACACATTGACGACCACATCGCTCAATGACCATTCATGGCTCCACGATCCAACATAGTACTACGTCCAAACTATTTAAACTCTACTTACGGATTCACGGTCCAACATATTGTATTCTACTTACGGATCCATGATCCAACATAGGACTACGTCCAGAATATTCACACAATACACCAGGGATTTACGATCCAATCAACATTCAATATTATAAGCATAAGTCAACACCAAACAATGACGGCCTTATCACAAGCTATAACGTTAGCAATCAATGGCCAACTGGACCTTCGGTCACACACACACACACACACACACACACACACACACACACACACACACACACACACACACACACACACACACACACACACACACACACACACACACACACACACACACACACACACACAACCAAATTGATGTCTAGAGTAGTGACCTCGGTCCTACTATACGCCGCCCCTGTTTGGGCCAGTATACTGACGACGAAGGAAGCGTGGAGAAAGCTGACGTTAGTCTATAGACTCTGTGCCTTGACCACCATCAGCGGTTTCCGAACCATCTCGGACGAAGCTGCTTTTGTCGTAGCCGAAATGGTTCCAATTGATATCCTTGCGGACGAGATGTTAAGAATCTACAACAAGAGAACGTCAAGGCAACTGGAACCAACAGCAGTCAAGGAGATCAAGGAGGAGGAGAGAGCAACCTCATTGACCATATGGCAAACTCGGTGGGACAACACCACGAAAGGCAGATGGACGTACAAATTAATCCCATCTATCGCCACCTGGATGAAGAGAGACCACGGTGCCTGCAACTACCATCTTACCCAGTTCCTGACCGGCCATGGCGGATATCGCAAATATCTGCACCGTTTTGGACACATCAGCTCACCGTTGTGTCCAGCGTGTCCAAACCAAGAGGAACATATGGAGCATGTGGTGTTCCACTGCAGACGCTTCAACGAAGGAAGACCCAATCTCCCAGGCCCGCAAGACCTCATAGAGCAGATGCTATGCTCCGAGGATAACTGGATGGAGATAAGCACTTATGTGGCCAAAGTGCAACTCGAAGTTAGAAGAATCGAGAAAGTAAGACAAGCACAAATAGCCGACATGGAGAGAGCAGCTTAAAAAAGCACAAAGCTAACCAGCCCCGCGAAGAAATACCTAACGGCAGTCCCGCGGGGAGAGTGGTTGACGGGAGCGAGGGTGTGGTTTAGTACGCAGGCGTGCGACTTGGAACCGTCGTTCCAGGTACACGAATCGTGCATGCTAGTAGCACGGGCTGCTAGTATCTATGAAGATTCCGCATCCGTTGACGCATCAAAAAAAAAAAAAAAAAAAAAAAAAAAAAAAAAAAAACACAAACACTGATCACTGAATACGAATTAAAACAATAACTAATTATATTTAATAACGAAACCCGAGTAATACAATTAGGTTGAACCAATATAATTAATCATTGCCACCCTACCGTTGCACCGTACCGGTTCACCAGCAGAACAAGCATTGAAGCATGTGTTCTCAACCAACTACCAACCGCCACTTCCCCCGGCGCTGACACCAGGTGGTGACGCCAACTAAGGAGGACTACTGGGTCCATCGTCGCGGCCCGGGAAGATGTTGCAGTTCCGCAACATACATATTATAGCTTATACCAGTTGAAAAGAAACATACCACCCGGAACGCCACCTATTGCTGAATAGACAAAAGCAAAATTGTCTATTCATGTGACATTTTATATGCTACTGGTTTGGCATACAGTTTTCTGACTTTTGGTATATGGTGCTTTCAGCACCTGTTGTTTTATATAACGTTTTGGTTAAATAAAAGTTGTTTTGCAGTGCTTTCAGCACCTATTTTACGAATGTGAAGGTCCTTAACGTAAAATAAAGTTAAATTAATATGTGTTTGAAAAAATGTATTTCTTTTCTGCCCAGTGCGGCAGTAGTTTGTAATGTGTCGATGGCGAAACCTTTTGGACTTTGATGTCACGTCGAGGAATCTTTCTCGACGCTGAACATTGACATTTTGTTGGAGATTCGATGAGCTATAACGCCAAAATTATTGCTGGGCTACAACGCCAAAGATTTTGCTGTCTCGTCGTAGTATAGCGACGCAGAAACAAGTACAGTTCTGGCAGTACTGAAGTCATTCACACATATATTTGCCATATGCCATTTAACAACTGGCACTTTATACCTCATTCTTAGCAAAAAGTTTGCCGTTTTGGTTGAGCTTTAAAGATTACAAGTTGAAGATGGAAGACCAAATATTTTATTATTTTACTTCTCCAGGGAGAAGACCACGTCTAGAGCTTGTGAAAAAGAACGTAAAATTTAGGGTTATGATTTTCTACAAGAACATCGGTGCCAAAACCTGTTCAAGAAATTCCGCACTAGAAGTTTTGATATCAAAAATGTCAATATTTTGAATAAAAAAATTTAATTTCCCTAGAAAATTACGTATTTGTTTTTAGCAGGGAATGCTAAAACGTATGTATACACCTAGTATCTGAGATATACTGCTGAAACCCGAAAAAGGATTGACAACTTGTTATGAGCTGTGGATTCTTTACAACAATGTGGAATGCAAACGGTTTGTTCCGGAGGTTAGGTGGCGGTTCCACCAAACCCCAGTGTTACTTACCTGGAGAACTCCCATAACTTCGACCCAACGTTATAAGTTTCGCTAATGCAATCGCATTAGCACCTGTAAATGCTTCACGCATCAAATAGATCAAATTTATTTAACTAAAAGTCCCTGTAAAAGAATTCTTACTTTTCATGCATCTCTTCGCATACAGATTCCCTACAAGAATTCTTTCCATTATACAGGTGCATAAACCAAAACCTATTCGGTACCTTCGGTTGTCAGGCAAATTCCAACCTTCCCACACCTGCACCGCTATCTCCCCGCAGAAAAAACATTTCTTTCCCAAGGATAATTAATGCTTTCAATGCATTACCTGGAAATGCATGCAAAGAATTTTTCCTACGAGGGCATTCATACATGTATCAATGCATCTCTGCATTAGCGACCAAGAACCGAATTTCCAATTACTGTAGATATTCACACTAGAGTTCGATCTTGGCGTCGCCGTAGATGCCATGCATAATTGACACAGATGGTATACACAACCGTCATTGTGTAACCATCTGAATTACTTTCCGAAGACTTGCAACTATTGATTCAGCTGCAAGTACTTCTCTCGGAAATACTTCTTTGTTTGAATCTTCAAACAATCACCAACGGCGCGCTTAGCCGCCGGATTGGATTCAATAGCATAAACATATGCAAACAAAAGGATCAGATTCTCCCAGTCGGCGGCAGAGAGACGATATACGATCTCCATTGTATAAATTATCGCAATCCCTTTTAGCATCTAATGAGTGGCTGCTATTTACTCAGCTGACCCTCGTTGCCGAACGATGCCTTAGGTCGTTTCCCCCTTGTTCTTTTTCTCTCGTTGTAGGTTCCGTTTATCCTTAGCTAAACGCATCGATAAACACGGTGATGTGTACGAACACACACGTAAACCACCGCGCCCCAGAGATCGCATTCCATTGGTCACTGGTCAAAGCAAATTTAATTTCCTTTTCACCACACCACCGTACTTACCCTATTAGCGAATCGAGCCGAATATCGCTGAGTCCAATTACATCCGCCGACCACACAGGTCGTGCCACTCCCGTTCCCCGTAGCGCCGCGGAGACGCGAACGCGTATCGAGTCGCTTTTCCTCCCCAGTTAAATGAATAGTCGGATAGTGCGAAGTGTTTAGATAGTATGTGTATCATTAACGTTTGAACAATGGCCGTGAGAATGCTTAAATTAATATATTCATAAGGTACCAGGTGACATCTAATACACCTGTACGTTTGATTAATTACAAATCAAGACTAGTGCGTTTTATTTTTGGATGTCCCGGTGACTACCAACTGTGTGTTTTGGACCGTTCCTGAGAACAATTTTCCCTTTACTACTGGTTGTGAACAAACGTGCCGGCGTTTCGTTCTCTTGTTCGTGGATAATTGCGCCGGAACTTTCGTTCAGTGGATGATGAAGAAAGGAAGTGAACCTACAGCCCGTGTCTGGCACATACTCCTTCCTCACTGTTATGATTCGCCTTAAACGATTTCGCCGAGCAGAATTTCATCAAAGGAGGGTTATGATCTCAGAGTGGTGGGATTGGAAAGATGTGGTGGGATTGGAAGGATATAGCGGGATTGGAAGGGAATAGTGAGATTGGAAGGGTTTGGTGGAATTGGAAGGATGTAGTGGGATTGTAAGGTTGTGGTGGAATTCGAAGGATATGGTGAGATTTGAAGGGTGGTGTGTTTTGAGGCCCTACCAAGGAACCGAACAATCAATGAACACTGTCGACAAATGGACAGATTAAATGAGTCAGAAACGCTGAGCTCATCAACCGTAAAGGAGTTGTGTTCCATTACGATAATACGACACCACCCATTTTTTGCAACCCGTCAAAAATTATCAGAGCTTGGGTGGGATGTGTTGTTCCACCCAGCCTACCTGCCTGACGTTGCGCCATCAGACTTCAACTTGTTTCGCTCTCTTCGTTCTTTGGAGAAATAAAATCGCATTCAGATGACGTAGTTAATCACCCCTGGGTTCAATTTTTCGCCAATAAAAACAGGTGTTGCTATGAATCTCACCGTAAAATGGCAAAAGATCTTCGAACAAAATGGAAAATATGTTTTTGATTGTTTCTGCCATGTATAAACATAAACATGTTATTATCCGAATTGTGTTGCGAAAAGTTTGCGCTTTAATGCCTCTTCATTATAATTTGGATACGCATTTTTTTTTTCATCTGATGGGTACACTCATAAATCAGAAGGTTTTCCGATGTGAGTGAAAATCATGAAATTTTCAAATGTGGCCCACACACATGTAGCGAGTGTCCGAAAGCTTTGTTGATGGCGAGACGCACCGGAAACTGCAAACGTTTAAATTCGAATGGCGTATCTATGGGAGTCATTGGGTAACTTATCCCATTGTTTATTGGTAACGTGGACAAATGCAACATTTCCTTTACATTTTCCATTTAAAGTGTTAGCATACTATTCTTCATCATCATATTTACAGAAAGGGTGAGCCGCTACAAAGTCGTGGCGGATTGGTGGTTCGAAGAAGAATAAGACGCTGGCCAATTTTTAATGTTACAACGCACCAACCATCAAGCCTGGCAAATCAAGTTAATTTAAGAATTCTTCTTGATACATAATAGTATCACCTCTATGGCTAAATTGTGGAGGAAGTTGTGTCTTGCGTTTGATTGTGCAAACGTAGGTTCGATTGAAGACTCTAGCTGTTGTGCAATTCGGCACAATTACTGAGTTATAGGTTGGGTCCCAAACCCCACCACCACGATGTTATCCCACCGGGCCTCAATACACAATAATTATTGTGCGAAAAATTTAGAGGGTTCATTATGTCGTAATTGTACACACATATTGGTCTTCAAAGTCAATTTCTGTACGTGTTGATACACCAACGAGTAAGGTGCCCTAATGTGTGGTTTTAACGAAATCATGAAAGATAAATATTATAAAAAAACTATTGGTTTTTCAAATTTAAAATTATTGATTTTTCTATTTTAAAAGGATGAATTCTCAACTCTCTCAATGGTAACGGTAACTGCGTAACCCTGAATGAATTCGCTTGAATCCTTTTTCGCTCATTGTATATCTAGTATGTATGATGATTGTGAATTCATAGCTCCACATGATGGACGCAAATGCCAAAGTTTGTACAAAGTTTCATCAGAGGCGGATAAACGAAGCGGGAAGGGACAATTATCGATAGGGACAAAATAATAGGGACATAACCTGATATAAGTTGATGGTTCTATATCAGAAACCTTCATGCAACTGCCAACAACTACTCCACAAAGTTTCATCGGAATCGGTTGACCGAGGCGTGAAGGAACTATTATTCAATATAGCGCCACTGGTCTACACTGATGGTGTTATGTCAGAAGCCTTCACAGTAGTTCCAACAATAACTAAACAAAGTTTCATCGCAGTCGAATGAATGATACCCGTGATGTACGTTGATGGTACTACGATGGTACTTAATACCCTCCACACGAGTGCCAACAACAATTTACTAAAGTTTCATAGTAATCGAATGAACTGTGTGGGAAGGAACAGTTATTTGGCGCAGCCCCACCTGCTGCTATGTCAGAAATCTTTACGCAAGTGTCAACAACAAATCACCAAAGTTTCATCGCAATTGGATAGACGGCGTATAGCGCACTTTTACGAGTATAGATATTTGTTGCACGATGCAACCAAACATTATGAGGAAGCTCTGTGAGACATGGATATAAATCGCCATCCTCTACACTAGAGGTGTTAGCTCGAGTCACAACCAATTAGGTCGATTTCGATTACATTGAGCTGTGACACAATAATTAATGAGGCTAATTCAAGAGAACAGTATAACCGTACTGCTCTTGATCTTGAACACCTTAAGAGCCCTGGAGAGAGGAGGAGCGACTATTATGTTGTGGCGAAAAATGAAGAACAAGGGAAGTAAGCGATGAGTGAAAACAACTGATCAACCGATAAGTCAAATGAAGATTTGGCTGATTTTTATTCGCTATGTTGTGTTATTGCTTTATACGGCTGATGCATTTTCTTATTCGATTTTCATTTGGTGTTCTTCACTATTTGCTTGTGTATTGTATGTATATCTGTTAGAAACACCACACTACTCCCCCCTCAGTAACTTTGTTACGATCAACTTCGTGTGTGAACACCGGGCCGAGGAACGAGCAAGTGAGAGGACATCGGAGCAGGCGAGTGTGCCGGAGCTCTGTGCAGAAGTCGGGATGTGTAGCAAAGTTGTTTACTATGGGAAAGTCTGTGCTGTGTCTACAGATCGCGTCGGGGTCACCAATTATAGCGTTTGCGACGATAGTGAAGAACGTGTGATTCTAACTGACGCTATGACTATTAGAACCACTAAAAATTGTACCAATGCTTAACACATCAGGCCACTGGCGCGTGTGCGAATTCGATTTCCAAACTCAAGTACACTCAACTGAAGTGGAATTGTTATGTTATCGCTATGGTATACCGCTCTGATGCTTTGCTTATTCAAATTTCCTTTCGGTGTTCTTCACGATTTACTTGTGTATTGTGTGTATCTGTTAGAAACGATACAAAGACACGAATTCAAGTTGTATTTTTCGATTACAGACATGCTTCAAATTGCTTTTAAGTAACGATTTACAATTCCACCCATTCGATTAGTTTATTAAAACAAAACAAAAACCAAAAAAAAAAACGACATTTTTCGACTAGCCAAGGTATTTCAATAGATACTCAGTAAACAAATTCATAAGGGAAAAGAAGAAAAAGGTCAAATAAAAACAACCAAAGAAAAATAGGAATACATTCGAATTTTATTTAGTACATGCAACTCAAGGATGACGTAAGAAGAAAAGAGACGTGAAGAGGGAATCATAACTTAGTGAATTCAACACACCGCAGGGAATATGATTCGTTCAAAATAGGGTGGATAATTGAAATATAAAAGAAAGAAATAACAATCAACGCAACGTGCAAAGGAATATCAACCGTAGAAAACCCAGTCAAAAGGATAAACCCCAAAAATATAGTATATCAGTGTCAAGAAAATTACAATCAAAGACTACAAACAAAATCTAAATATCACAAGTTTCTCGGTGTTGTGAGTGGTCGTTTTCGCACCATCACCGCCCGCAGATATACTCATCCAGAGCAGCCGGACACTGGATCATTTACGGACAACTTACGCCTAGAACCAGGTCAGCGGCCACTTGCTTTAACACGGGACGGCACAGTTTATTTGTGGATTTAAACGCGACCAACTGGACAAACAACTAAACACTACATGTGCGGAACAACGTTCAACAAGAAGGTCACCACCGCTAACAACAAGCCTCACGGAACCTAACATCATCATCGTTCAACAACCGGCATTTGCGTCGAACAATCGAACACCGTCCTTGCACAGGAATATATATAAGTAGTAAATTGTTGTCAAAGTAATAAGCTATTTGTGACTTCAGATTCGGAGATGTCATTTACCTTTGGAAAGTCTTTCATCGACAGAAAATATTTTACACAGAAATGGAGTCCACTTACAACACGGCACATCACAGAAATAACAATATTAAATAAACGACTTTGAAAATCATTTAAAAAACACAATGACTTTTTACTGTATCTACGAGGGTTGCCTCTTATGTTTCGGGATTTGGCAACCCTAGTGTTGCAATCCGGCAATTGACAACCCTGTCGTAAAGTTGGACATTTTTGAGGTTATACGCACTCAGAACATTTTGACATACGAGCGTCCAGTGGACCAGTGTTTATCGATGGTATGGTGAATTCAATCGTGGTCGTAGTTCACTTCAAGATGAATTTCGTGAAGGTCGTCCAAAATCAGTTGTTGTTCCGAAAACCATTGATGCTGTGCGCGAACTGATATTGGAAGATCGTCATGTGACCTATCGTGACATTGAGACAACCTTAGGCGTTAGTGGGACCAGCATACATTCAATATTGCATAAACATTTGACTGTTAAAAAAATTTGTTCGCGTTGGATCCCACACAATTTGTCAATCGCCCAAAACAAGGCTAGTGTCAATTGGTCGAAAGAAATGCTCAAAAAATACGGTCGCGGTGCTTCGAAACACGTCTATGACATCGTGACAAGTGATGAATCGTGGATTTACGCGTATGAGCCCGAAAGTAAACAGCAGTCGACTGTCTGGGTGTTTCAAGATGAGCCAAATCCAACAAAAGTTGTTCGCGCACGAAGCACTTCCAAGCAAATGGTCGCCTGTTTTTTCGGAAAAACTGGACATGTCGCAACCGTACCACTAGAACAACGCAGAACAGTCAATTCTGAGTGGTACACAACCATTTGTTTGCCAGTTGTCTTCCAAGAAATCAGGAAAACCAACTCTTCACCACGACAATGCGAGCTCTCACGCATCGGCTGCGACAACTGCATTTTTGAGCACCCAAAACATCGATTTGATGGGTCATCCGCCGCATAGTCCTGACTTGGCACCGAATGACTTCTTTTTATTCCCGTACGTAAAAAACAAACTGAGAGGTCAACGTTTTTCGACATCTGAAGAAGCGGTTGCTGCATTCAGAATGCGTGTGTTGGAGATACCTCAATCATAGTGGCAAAAGTGCTTCGACAATTGGTTCAAACGCATGCAAAAGAGTATAGATCTTCATGGGGAATATTTTGAAAAACAATAAAGTGATTTTCGATGATCAATATTTGTTTTTGTTCTCTAACCCCGAAATATAAAAGGCAACTCTCGTACAATAATAAAGAGTCTTGCAAAAAGAAAACCAAAAACGCCGAAAAGACAATTTGCACAATTATCGCTGAAGTGGGTATGTTAAGGCATCTCCAGCTTCACAGATTTGTATTATTTGGCAGCAAAGGTTTTTGCAATAAGCGAAGTCTTAAATATAGCTATCACATGTACCATGGTTTTACTCCCAAGAATAAGAAGTTTACTATATATTGTGTTCCTATTGGTAAACAAACTGGAAATCATTTTAAAGTTGCAAATCCAACAGCTTTTATCTTAATTTCAAAACAGACCTTCAAGTATGCTTCCCGTTCTCCACCGGACGACTAACAAACAAAAATTCACCAGGCGATATAGCTACCTTCAAGAATAACAAACTGATGTACAAAAATTGATGTTGATCCAAATCGAGTCAAAATCTTATATATTCAAACTCGAACCGCCCAACGGCTGTTCATTCAAGAAAGGTTTATAAAAAAAAAAGGAGGAACAAAAAAACAAAAACGTACACACGGAAAAGAGAATACGAGTATTTCAAGGACCTACGTACAAGCATTATGCCAGGCGACATCATTAATCATTTGAGTTACAGAAAAAAGTCAATTCCGCATAATGCGGAGCAGCAGCGCATCACATTGAGGAGATTCCTTCAAAACAAAGCCAACACGACGGAAAAAAGATATTCGACGTTTACCCACAATACGTATTGAGACTCCTTTCTCCATCCTTTATTCGTTGCCTCGATGTGCAACATTTGTGCTCGGATTTCGTTTTTCCATTCCCTGCTCTATGGACAACAGCTTGATACCAATAAAATCCTTTAAGGGCTTAAGAAGATTTCTTTGTGTTCAAGATCGAAGCAATTTGAATTTTTTCAAGTCACTTTTACAGAAGACAAAACAAAAAATGATACGAGAAAAGCTTCGCGCTGGTAAATGATAGTTCTCGAATGCATTATGTGAACGTGCACTTAGACAGGCCGATTGAAGGCAACAATTTAACAATTATCTAAACTCCAAGTTCACCTGTCTTGATGTAGACTTTGTAGAATGTGGTGCACCCCTCGGTGTACTGCTGTCGGTAGTACCAATGTAAGCGGAGGATTTTGATTAATGGTAGAAGTAGTTGTTCCCCAAACTACAAGACCGTGAGCCCCTACGTAGGTAGTCTAGGCTTATCCATATGTTTTGACCTGAAATCATGTTTGACACGGGTGTTTAACCTGAAATGTCCTGTGCGTGTGACAAGGCATTGCGTGAGAATCTTTAGTTAGTGTCAACGTTGTGTTGTTGGTTTTTTACCTCTTAGGTTAACTGGGGTAAATATAACCCTTATCAACGAGTGCAAATGATGTTAATGGAGACGAACGATTTGGAGTTCGGTTGGATGCTATGTCTGGATAATTAAGATAAATAACCATGAATAAGTGTAGTGTAATGGTAGTATAATGTAATGAAATACCTAAATCTCTAAGTATGTATGTTATTTTTTCTACAGGGCTTTAATATAATTTAATGTGTAAAAATGTATACACATTTCATAAACGCTGTGCAATATTTTTGACAGTAAATATTTGGAACGTCATTGGTTTCAAAAATGAGGAATAGAATGTGTCATTCTACGGTGCTCTAAGGAGCGCTAGCATTAATTTGATGGGAGGCAGATTGTAGAACATCCAGAATCACACGCATTGAGCATCCAGGAAAAAAGTAACTTGTAAATAAAATCAACATGACGTCCACTCCATGGGAGGGCAATTTCGACCATAATATATGTATCAGTTCTATGAGCCTCTAGAAGTTCAATAGGAGAAAAATTCCAGGATTTGCTCTAAAGTATTCAATTCTCCATCCATATTTTCGTGGAACGATCTCCTAACAAGATATTTGCCCTCATGTCGAAGAAGGACATGCATCGCTAAAACTAACCCTTTACGAGGTAATGTTATGTCCACATCGATAGTATAGTGATTAGTATACCCGCCTGTCACCCGGGAGACCGGGGTTCGATTCCCCGTCGGGGAGCCTCTGGCGCAAGACTAATGACCTTGCCCAGAAAAATTAATCATTATGGAAAATTTAACAAGCCTCAGGACTTGCTAAATAAGGCCAAGACCGGTTCCCGGTTGTAGTGCCGATGATGATGATGATGTTATGTCCACATTGTTACATTTTCGATGCAAGTGCCTAGGTCCAGTGTTCCACGAATCAACATCCTACGACCGCAATTATAATAGAATTCTTTATTTTGATTTCACACAATGTTACATTTTCTCTGTTACCATGTCACAAAGGTTTAATTCCCCATTGATCCAATCAATAATAATGCAGTCAAAATCCAGAATTCACGCAATTTAATTATTTTTACATTGCTATCGCGACGCCTAAATTCGTCTCCCAAAGAACAAATGCTATAAGATCGTGTCGAGATCATTTAATTTCCATTTCTTGGCGGGTCTACAGGTAGCAATGATTCTACGTGAGTGTGCCTTCCCATACATGGCTCGGATACTAGCGAACGCCAGGACACGAAAGTGTGGAAAAGAAAAGTCGATGTTGAATAATTGTATTTTACTAGGCTCGAAAAGAAGAGTCTGTGCTGAACAGCCGTGTTTCACCAGAGGGGAAAAAAAAGATTTGGCAATTAACAGACGCATTTTATCAGGGTTGAAAATAAGAGTTGGAGGTGAAGAGAAGCGTTTTACCAAGAGTCTAGCTGTGAAGTCATAAGCCAATAACACGAACACTTAGCAAACTGGTCGTTTCAAGCCGAATGAAAGAACTCTTACCTTGTGAGGTACTTCTGTGAAACCATCATACATATTTTGTTCCAACTTTTGAGGAATTTTTCATTTTTTAGGTTTCCCTTTTGTGAGAAATTTTTTTGTAAACAAAATAGAGAAGCTTAATATAAATCATTCATAAAAACAAAGAAGGACTTTAAAGTCATTATCGTTTTTACTAAACAATTGTGTCGCTTTCTTTGCCTGCGTCCCCTCTGTGAATCCTTTGGTGCAACAACTATAAATTCAATCAGCGCAGGTTTACACACAAACCAAAACAGTCGCAGTGCATAACGTGTGCTCCAGATGTGAGTACCAGATGCACAAAAAAGACATCCAAAGGTTGAGTGTCAAACGTTGCTGCGCGCTTTTGAGATTTCCAGTGCAATATTTTTATTAACGCCTGTGCAGTGGACAGAGTGGCTTCATTTTTTGGAAAGGTATGTCCACGGATTTCCAGTGAAGAATTGGCGACTGTGTGGACCCTTCATCCAACAAAGGGACATGCTCCAGAACTCGTACAAGAAAGACCCTCACTGCCCGTCCGGCAACACGTGTAGAAAACGCGAAACACATCCTATCCGAATGTATTAGATTCGAGGTAGAGCGCAGTAGATACAACCAGCTTAAAAGCGCTAATGCTGGGCTCAATCAACGGATGGCAACTTGTGGCGTTTCGAAGAGATACACACACGATACACTAGTGTGAAATAGTGTGAAGAACAAAACCGAAATAAAATCGAATAATCAAAGCATCAGAGCCGTATACCATAGCAATAACATCATCATCATCATCGGCACTACAACCGGGAACCGGTCTTGGCCTTATTTAGCAAGTCCTAAGGCTTGTTAAATTTTCCATAATGATTTGTTTTTTCCGGACAAGGTCATTAGTCTTGCGCCAGAGGCTCCCCGACGGGGAATCGAACCCCGGTCTCCCGAGTGACAGGCGGGTATACTAACCACTATACTATCGAGGAGCTAGCAATAACATAGCAATCCCATATCAGTTGAGTGTACTTGACCACGGCAGTGGTCTGATGTATTCAGCATTGATTCTATCTTTTAGTTACTTAAACCATCATAGCGTCGGTTTGAATCATACTCTCTTCACTATTGCCTCAAACGCGTCCATGTCGTCAAGGCGTGGGTTTGACAACATGATATAGAAACTCCGCAGTCTACAAGAACTGCTACAATTTTAGAGACGTTATATTTCGACCCTGACCACGCAAGTAATGTCGAGAAATGGTGCCCGGGAGAACAAACACCCATGGGTTGCAAAGCGGGAGCGGGCTTAGCTCGAAGACACTGAGGGATAACAGAGAACAGAGTGCATTGCATTGGGAATGTAAGTGGACTCGGGCCATCTGTACCTTAGAAGATTATCACCTCAACGTGGCAAAGCAAAAAAAAAAAAAAAAACCAACGACTAGTTTGAGACGGGCAAGCATTCTTCCCTATGTGTCACACTCGTACACGGCTGCCAGAATACACACCACGACTGTTTAAAATTCTTGCTTGGTTTTCTTAGTAAAGAAATTGGTCGAACCCAGCATCGTCAGATGCTGGCAGCATTCCCAATTCCAGTTGATAAACTAAATACAACAGGCACCAAATATACCCAAATTTTATGATCCTCTCTGAGCCAGCGCCGACAGGATTATCTTTCATGGAAATTTGACCAATAGCATCAGTATTAGGATAATGCCACTTCGACATTGTAGCTCGCAATCCCTAAAACACACAATTCTAAATCACTACTCTCACCCAATCCTCCATTATTACATAAAAACCAACCATTTATCCATAATTGCAATCATTTTCCCAAGTCAATCATATGCGCGACAAATTAAACCAAAAGTCCATTTGTCGTACTGTGGCGACTCTAACAGATACACACACAATTCACAAGCAAAATAATGAAGAGCACCGAACGAAAAATCGAATAAGAAAATACATCAGAGCCGTATGTATACCTTAGCGATAACATAACAATTCACATCAGTGGAGTATAGTCGAGTTTAAAAATCAAATTTTAAAATCGGCCAGTAGCCTGGTGGGTAACGCTTAGGTTCAATTTTTGGTGATTCAAACTGTCATAGCGTCAGTTCGAATCACACGTTCTTCTTCACTATTATTTCAAAACGCTATAATTGGTGACTACGACGTGATGTGTACACACAGCATACACTTTCCCATAGTAAACAGAACTTCACACACGATCACGACTTCCGTATAGAGCACAGCCTCCGACGTTCTCTCGTTCGCTCCGTCGTTCGCATACGAATCTGATCGTAACTAAGTTACTGCGGAGGGAGTGGTGTGGCGACTCTAACAGATGCACTCACAATTCACAAGCAAAATAGTGAAGAGCACCGAACGAAAATTTGAATAAGAAAATACATCAGAGCCGTATACCTTAGCGATAACATAACAATTCACATCAGTGGAGTATAGTCGAGTTTAAAAATCAAATTTTAAAATCGGCCAGTAGCCTGGTGGGTAACGCTTAGGTTCAATTTTTGGTGATTCAAACTGTCATAGCGTCAGTTCGAATCACACGTTCTTCTTCACTATTATTTCAAACGCTATATTACATTGATTCAAATCCCAATAACGCTAACATATGAAATGCTTAATCCCAAATGCATTTCATGATTTTACCTTCCAGGACTTTGTTCGGCGGCGGATTTTGGATTCAAGGCAGTCGAAATCCAGGAGGACGAAGCCACGGTTCAAAGAATGAGTCAGTGTCTAGAAGCCAGCCAACCGACTTAAGTTAAATAAATAACTAAAGCCGAAAAAAAGGAAAAACGTCTTTCATTAAATAACGCGGTTTCGCGCGCCTGTCCCCCTCTTTTGGAGAAAGCTACAGATAGCTCTTTGAGGGGTCTATCAGTCCTGGACCCGACACCCACGTCAAGGACCAGCGGGACAGAGCGACACCGACTCCCCCAACCTGGGTGCCAGAAGATTTGGAAGGAACCTACCCGCTCTAGTAAGCCGTAACCTAACAAAAAATATGACCCTTACACACTTCTTTCTCCGGAAAGATTGAATAAAAAAATCTCGGTGGTATCTGAAGATACAATCGTCATGACGAGAGTATCATGGCTTGTAAATCATATAGGATGTAAATCATTTTTTAAATAATTGCTCGTAAAAACAAACATCGCTAAAGTGCGAAAATCAAACATGATCTCTAATACGTCTTTGGTCATTGAGGCGGCAACAATAATGTCTGTGTGTGTGGGATGTATTCGCACTTTATCGGAGTAGCATGCAGAATAGGACAAGTAAAAGTTTTACTCGTATTGTCGAGAATCAACAGTCAATGTGAATGGAGTCAGGCATATCCTGTAGTTTAAAATGTACATAAAGCTCGTGCGCAATAAACAAAACTTTATATTATGTTACAATAATAAAATAATCACTAACCTTCTGAATTTTAACCTATGTTCGGAGGTAACCACCAATGCTAAAGATGTGTTGCATAAAACCCTTATTAACATTAAGGTCATTTTGTTCAACTGTTTTGAAAGTTAATGGTTAATCATTGGGTTCGTAGCCTTTGACTGAGTGCTATGAGTCCATGTAAAGATGTCGACGCCAAATTGCCTTTTTTAAAGAAATATTTGAGTTACGTCTTTTTGGGAATTAATCAGTCGAATAAAACAAATGTAAGAACATTCACGGCGATTTAGTGGGCGAATAAGTATATGGGAACGCATTCTGTACAAGTCTTTCATTTGCCTCTAATACCGGCTGTCTTGAACTTGGGGTATTCGAAGAACCAATTATCTGGGGGGGCATACTGAATCATCATCATCATCATCATCGGCACTACAACCTGGAACCAGTCTTGGCCTTATTTAGCAAGTCCTGAGGCTTGTTAAATTTTCCATAATGATTTGTTTTTTCCGGGCAAGGTCATTAGTCTTGCGCCAGAGGCTCCCCGACGGGGAATCGAACCCCGGTCTCCCGCGTGACAGGCGGGTATACTAACCAGTATACTATTGAGGAGCTGGGCATACTGAATACACCGTATTATATCAGTTCACAAGCGCTTGGTTTTCCTCTACAATTTGGGCAGTACCCTTTCCTATGGCTCTCTCCACTTCAGCTCGAATATGCTACTGATGGTACTTCCACCCGGAACACTACGACGATGGAACGATGGTGCATGACGCATGGATAGTAGCATCTTGCTCGTTGTCTCCTCTGAAATTTAAGATGTATTAAATTATTGGGTCTGTATTTATGAGACTGACTGAGCTCCTCAAATGGCTAACGAACATATATACTTCGACCATTTCATTTATGAGCTTTGTTAAACTCTCCAAAACCAAGCAGGCCCTTCATTTCTTCCTTCGAAGACTTCTCAAAACTGTTCTTGGTCTTCGCTGAGGTGGCACATATGAGTGGAGATGAACTCCGTATCCACAAACGAACGACTTACTAACGGCCAAACATTCTTCACTAGCATCGTTGAAATGTGGGTACACGATTAGCTACCTCAAAAAGTATCTTCCCTTGTCATTGCTCGAACTAACTGGTCGATTAATCTCCCTTTTAACTGTTTTGTAACTCGCCAACGTTTCTCCTTTATCGACAGGGTCTGACTAGGTGAACCAACAATTGGAATATTGTTTTTCACCAGCCTCTTTTTCAGTCTCTGAATCCGACAGCTCCAACTCCTACTGTGTCTGTTGGCCTGGGGGATTTCCAACCCTTCCCTCATAACTTTCATTTTAGTTTCGATCTCAGTTCTTCTTATTGGTAATTGAACTAAACACGTCTCAATCCGTCACGGTGTTTTCCTTCACTAGACAGCAGACCACATGGGGAGTTATCGACCGATCTCTGTACAGGCGACAGACTCCCCTTCGTGATGCGGGCCAATATCTACTCCTGCTGATGTGTTGAATTGATTGTGCACACGGATGTATGGAGGCTCAAAGGAAATTTTCTGGTCCAACGACGTTAACGTACGCTGATTCTCTCTTTCCAGTGTGCACGGTGATATGTACAGCACAATCTCCCACGAAGCATGTGGGCAATACTTCTCTTATGATGCAGACGGATAAGATGGTATGATCTAATGTAGATGTTGCTCCTTCGGCGGGGCGTAGCAGTCGATCCGATCTGATGACAGGTATCCTACCATATTTTATGTTCCGGCTCAAAGGACCAATTTCCGATTCGCACGGTGTCTTAGAATGTTGATATTCCAGATGGAATTTCTATGACATAAGTCACCTCTATAATTAATTTTATACTTTATACTTCATAGTATATTATTTATATAGATAACTCTCAGCAAGCAGGAGAAAGACAGACAAACAACAGCTAAACAGCCACCTCGGCGTATCTGCGATGCTCCCGATTTTAAAATTAACTTTTGGTCCACCATTGTATGATTAAAAAGTAAATTTAATTTCTTAACAATATACATGATCCTTGCGAGCACCTTTCTAATTAATTTGTAGTTTACGCAGCGGTGAACCCTTCCATTTCGTTTTCATCTTCCGCAACGTCAACAAAATGATGAAATACCTTGAATCCTAACACGCCTCACTCCTTAGAATCAAACTGAAACTTGTGTAATGAATCTTACTCCATCACTTAATCTGTACCGCACAGTGAGAATCATCATCACCTCGAAGCACTGTCATAAGAACCACCCTCTTCACCTTGATACCCAACAAGGCATATTCAAAGAAAAACTGATCCAGATACTAATTCTCTTGCTCATTCGCTATCCAAAGCAAAGGGTTGAAATTAACCGCACAAATTGAATAGATTAGTTCAACTTAGCCCTTCTCAACTTTACACACTTCCTGTTGTATGGCGATAAATGAGCGAAGGGATGAATTTCTCTTCTTTTACCCATCCCCATGACAGAAAAACAACAGTTAATCCCCTCCATCTACAAGAACGAAATGATGAAAGATGTTGAATGGAAATAAATTCTCAGACCACACAGTAAACCCCAAATTGCAGAACTCCATCAGTAAAAGTGCCATAAAAGTGAAAAAGGTAAACGGAGTGTCCTTTGTGGAAGAAAGCATCTAATATCTCTTGAAAAGATAAATTGAAGCCATTTCTTATCCTGTGGTGCAAGGTGTGGTGACACTGTTTTGACACTGTCCAAACAATTTTCGTACACCGCATGTCCTTAATGTAAGGATATGACCTCTCTACGAATGTGAAATAAGCATTTCTACATATTTTCTGGTTTTATGGCTATCCTGTCCGGTCCACTGTAAAACGGTTGAAAAACGTTTTAAAGTGTGAAGGTGTAAGCTCCTTGTTATAAAAGGACAAGTGGTCATTGGTTTAGTTGTTCGTTCCGTATGCCGAGATGACCAACGAAAAGGAAAGGATTTTTGCATTTGCTGCAAAATTTACAATCTTATCGCCAGGACTTTGGCTACAAATAAATTATCACCACATTTAGTCGAGGGCGTCCTTTTCAGGGATCATTATTTAATTTCATATTATCATTGTGCGAGATTTTTTGTTTCGTTTGTTGGTTTCAAAAAAAAAATTGGATAATAAAGGTTCCTAATATAATTACTTATAATACATTTTGTTTAATAATAAGACGTCAAAAATAAAGACTAAGATGAGTAAATGTAAAAAGAAAGACTTACCGTAAACTCTTGCTCAACTCGAGCCAATTAGCTATATTTTGATAATTAATTCACTCGAGGTCAGCAAGTGTTTAGGGTGTCTTTTTGTTTTTAATTTTTCTTAGTGTAATTTACACACAAATAGAAATATTACAGGTTGGATTGTAATAAATATTGGAGTTGATCTCTGAATATAAACATATAATCATTATCTTGATAAATAACTGAAAACCTATATCCGGCTTCGAAAGGGCGCATAGTAACAGACTTCCATTTGTGTGTAAGTTTAGCTGATAATTCTGCGCCATTACGATTTATTTTTCAAAATCTCATAATATAAAATAAATTTCAGAACCACCACTAGCACCATTTGGTGAACTTTAGCGATGTTATCGTCAGTTGTCGCAGTTTTTGGACGTCCCGAACGTTCATCGTATCCCAAGCTCTCACTATGAGATGTGTAGCGGGAGGTGGTTTTAGTCAGTAAAAATCCGGCATGTCTCTGGATTGGTTGAAGATTTCCACCATCGTACTGAAAACAAAAAAACAAAAAACTGTCGTTTTGTAGAGTTTCAGAGGTGCATTATTATGCACGACTCTTTGGAATCTATATCAAATTCGCCAATAAAAAAGCGCTGGTTACTCAACTTATCAAAACCCGACTACAAAAGTTTGAGGAGGCAGGTTCCACAATGTATAAACAGAATCCACTTCACTCGCATACGGGGGGCCTATGCAGTCATGAGTGTGATAAAGAAGCTTTAGTTGATTTTTTTTTTAACAGTTAAAGATATTTATTTAACACATTTGCATAATGTTTATTATCATTTGAAAGATAAGATAAAAGTTTCACAATTATTCTTCGGGCCGAACTCGACTTCTCGTTGATTTTTTTTATTAAACTTTAGACTTTTTAGAAAATGTTAAATTGAAAATCACGATTTTCGTTAAAAAAATCGACAATTTTTTTTTAAGAAATCACTAATCATAAAAAAAAGATCATTTGTGCACCTCCGCGTAATTTTATCTAAAAGAAATGTGTATTTCTTGAGGTGTCAAACGTGTTTACAGTTTTAATAAAGATAGGAGGTGCCAGGAATGGCGGGGCTCAAACATGCTCCATTCCATTCAATCCTTTTTCGAATCTACTCAAAATTGTTGCATTCTCATAAAAAAAATTTTTTTTAAACGATAACTTTATATGCTCTTAAAAGATACCAGGAGGAATGCAAATTAAGATGCAAAGAATAATCGGGCCGAATTTCGTCTTTTTTTTTAAAAAAAAAAAAAGGATGTCGCACAGTTATTACGAATTCAGAGTGACGTGTGGCGGTAGGTAACAATAGGTCTTGTTCATTTAAATCGTAAAATTTGGTTCCAGCAGCATAAAGCACAATCGCATACATTGAATTTCTTTAAAATTTGTTCATGACATTTTCGTTTAACAATGTATATCGTGATGAGGTTGTAGCGATTCTAACAGATACACACACAATTCACAAGCAAAAATAGTGAAGAACACCGAACGAAAAATCGAATAAGAAAAATACATCAGAACCGTATACCAAGCGATAACAAAAATAATTCACATCAGTGGAGTATAATCGAGTTTGGAAATCAAATTCTAAACACGGTCAGTAGCCGGATGTGTAACGCTTAGCTAAAATTTTTTTCGTGATTCGAGCTGTCATAGCGTCAGTACGAATCACACGATCTTCTTCACTCTTATTTCAAACGCTATAAGGTAACATAAACTGTCCTAAATACAGGACCCTGACTTGGCGCCAATGAACTTTTTCGTCTGAGGGTATTTAAAACCTCGCTTTCTGGATCAATTTAATACAAATATGTAGACAAGAATGGCAATGATAATGGAGAACTCCTGCCAGGCAGTTCCTAGAGATTTTACGTTTAAAAGATTACCAGCCAGATAACGGAATAGATTTAGAAGGCACTATTTTTTAAATACATTAACAAGACACTGCTTTTTAAATACACCCAATAAATTAAAATTGAGTAATTTGAAATACACACGACACTCAAAAGTGATTTGATGCACTTGTCGAATGAGCAAACAATGTATTTCAGTTCAGGACGATTATTTTCAATAAAGCAATCGATTTTTATATAAATCAATTAGCCTTGGGTTTTTTTTTTTTCATCCATCCATCCATATATCCGGTTTAATTTGGGACAAGGTCATCATATTTTAATAAAATCTACATTTTGATTCAATACTTATCTGATATGTGAATAAAAAAAATGTTTGTTTTGAAAAACACTTTTGCGACACACTGCATAATTCAGTAGAATTTAATGCTAAGGATGGCATTTGCTGTCAACGGGAATTTTCGCCCTAGATCCATTGCGATGAACGGCATTTGGGTCACAGAACCAATGACTCTCTTAGGATTTGGCAATCGAATTGTTCTAGTTCGATTATACGCAAAAAGTGCTTTCAAATTTGTGGAGTTTCTTAAGAGATATGTGGGGGACAGGATCGCGACGCCGCACGGGCGAGAGTTCTACCTCGTCTCCACCGTCATCGCTATCACGAAGATCAACTATTCCGCCGAAAGAAAATCAGAAATGGTGCCAAATCAATTGTTCGCTAATTGTTCCGCTGCTGCACATTGCTCACCAAAAGCAAACTCCACCACAAGTCATTCGCGAGAAAGCAGAAAAACATACTGTTTACTATTTAATGATAAATTGTTCTTTATTATTTACGATTCTTGTTTTTTTACTTGTTGTGTTACAAGGAGTTGAATGAAATAGAGCAGATCTTAGCACTGATAATCGGTTTCGATTAAGTTAATTCGCGGTTTGTCTCACGTTTGTAGGTATATTTTCTTTAAACATAATTGCATACAAACTAGGAAAGCGCTTAGGTAAGAACTGAAGCGCGATGGGAATATCCGCTTCGGTGGCTGTGATGCTTTTTGGCTCAACACTCCGACAACGACCCCGGGGTATTTATTTATGCGTCTCCGCTGCCGGCGGACAGCGGGAGATCGCGTGACTGTTCTGGTCTGCCGATGTAAAACGACTCAAGGAGTCTAGAATTCTGGCATTAATTCCATCCTAGGTTAGGGTTAAGAAAACAAGAGAAGAGAGAGAAAAACTTTTCTCTTAAGGGTGCGACCACCAAGGACATGCACTCTTTCAGTGCAATGGTATGCGTAAGTAAATGTATCGCCATTAGGAAGAAGTGCTAATGGTTTTTCTATTTACATAATGGGTAATGTGTATCGCTGGTGATGCTAAAGGGATCGAATTGTATACATGATCACATGCGAAGAAATTCGTTTTATGGCGCTAGACGCTAGATGCGTGTATTTGCTTTTGTTTGCGCATGGTGCGAGTTAGAGAATTTTATTGCTGGGAGAAAAAGGTCGCCGGCCAATGTGTACGTAAAGAAATTTATCGTACACATGGCGAAGTTGGAAAATAGACGGCGCAATATTTATGGTCCCTGTCATGACAGTTACATTGTATGCAAACCGAATCACTTTGTTTACCGAAATTTGTCTGGTACCAAAGGTGCCGAATTGGTTGGGAATTCCAGATAAGCCAAGAAAGAAATCTTACGGAAAATTGTATGCGAAGTGATGCATGAAAAGGTAGGTTTTCTTTACAGGGACTTTAAGATTATAGATTTGATCTAATTAATGCGTGAAGCATTTCCAGGTGTTTAATGCGATTGCATTAGCAAAACTTATGCAACTTAGGATGAGGTTATGGGGGTTTTTAAGCAATTGTACCGCGGGGTTTGGCGGCACCGCTACAGATATGTCACCTAATCCAAAATAGACATAATTTATAAGTCATATGACTGTCCTTAACTGAAAATACTGCATGTGCCCAATTGGATACACAACCTAGCTGTGGAAGTTATTATGGGCTCAAGAACGAGTTCTTCAATACCATCACCAGAATATCGGTGTAGTCAATCTTATCAATCTCTTTTCATTTTCTGGAACGGATATGATCATGTTTGTTGCTGAAATGAACTTCCTCCTCGTTAAATATTCTCATGCATCAGACAAATAGTACGCATCAAAGCAGATCAAAGATAAATTTCATAATGACTTGTTCTTTAAGCGAATGTTACGAGGATAGAATGCTGCGACTCTTTATGTTCACGTGTTTCTTCGATAACACAGTCTCCAAGCTTTCAAGACCAATGTATATTAGTATCTCCTATCCTCACCCCATTTGTTTCAATTCCACTGATGTATAATACCCCACACTAATTCATTAACAAGACAACTGTGAACAACATGTCATGTCTACCCTTTATTTTGGGTTTCATCATGAGGCAATATTCTTGGTTGACCTTTCCAGCAACGCAAGCTATTTCGCTTAAGGTTTATACACGCTGTTAATTACTGTTGCGTAATCGTCATCTGTTGCCCACTGTTGCTTATTTTTAAATGTACCGATCGTATAATTCATAAAAACTTTTAATTGCAGAACTGATTGAAATCGAACATGCCGAACACCACGTTGGAGCAATATCCAAATTGGCATCATACTTCGAATGGCCATGTACGGGCACCACCATGGATACAGGTGGAAGTATCGTCACGGTACTGGTTGTGACGTATTATGGCGCGCTTCTGTTACCTGAACTAATGAACGACGCAAATGAACCACAAAAGAGTGCAAATTCTAGTGTATGATCGCGTGCCGCCTCGCTTGGTAAAGCAGTGCGACATATATGTAACTGAATATGGGTTCAACTCATGATTTTGTACTATTGTTGCAGTAGGGCAATACATTTACTAGTTATTTTTTATTTTATGATGTATACATGGCGCAAAGCTAATAACCTTACCCGGAAAAACAAATTATTATGGACAATTTAACAACTCTCGGATATGGACCGGACGCCGGTGGAGAGACTTGCTAAATTAGGCCAAAACCGGATCCCGGTTGTAGTGCCGATTATGATGATGATGATGTATACAGCGTTAAATTAGTTTGGGAAATTTATTTTATTAGCATTGTGTGAAAGTTATTGGGGACAAAACTAATCTAAAGACGGAGCTAGTGGGGAATTCAACGAGTTGTGCAATCCAAAAAATTTCGCCCGTCTCTTTTTCTTGTATAATGTTAGCCGCCCTACAAATCGCTGTGATTTTTTTCTTTCCTTGTTTTTTGTGAGGAAACGTTAAACTTTAAACGGGATAGAAGAAGAGGGACAGGTTAAGCGAAGGCGGTATTTATTTACATTGGTCTTCAAAGTTCGAAGATATTAATAACATGGAAAAACATGAGGAGTTGGAAAGGGTTCAATACACGTTTGGTTCGGCTGTAGAATGATTGCCTGTCTTGCTCTGGTCAGAAATAAATTTTTGCTATAAATCAGTACAATGTCTCTGCGTGACAGACATTGTAGAATTTAGAGAGCCGTATTGCATTCATTAAGTTGGGTTCAACATGACCGATTTACTGCCAAATATGGTGCAGAAATCCGCATATACACAAATAATTATGGTAACTTCTAATATTTTGCAATGGGCTGGGTAAATCCTGCCTTTTTCTGTAAATCAACCACGTACATAAAGGATCAAGTTATGCCCTTAAACGTCATAGCAAAATGTCGAAAATTGACAACGGAGAGAATAACGGCTATATGTAGATACATAAGTTTTGAATGGCTAAAGATTGTTGATATTACTGAATTAGGTTGCATGTTTATGAGACGCGCTAAAATGCGTTGGTTCAATTGATGTCTAACTCAAGGTCTAACTTTTTTTTTTAAATTAATGCTCGTATGAAAAATTGCGAAACGGCGTATTGATATCCACCAATCCATGAATAA
This sequence comes from Microdon myrmicae, assembly GCA_963931805.1. Taxonomy (NCBI): domain Eukaryota; kingdom Metazoa; phylum Arthropoda; class Insecta; order Diptera; family Syrphidae; genus Microdon; species Microdon myrmicae. Next base: position 111,582,410 of record OZ007499.1, on the reverse strand, counting down.
CACTTATGTCATCATCATCATCGGCACTACAACCGGGATCCGGTCTTGCCCGTATTTAGCAAGTCTCTGCACCGGTATCCGGTCCTTATCCTAGACTTGTTGAATTGCCCATATTAATTTGTTTTTTCGGGCAAGGATATTAGCCTTGCGCCAGAACACTAATATAGAGTGTAATATATATGTATATATATATACCATATATATATATATATATATATATATATATATACGTATAACCATTTAACCCCATTTCAACGGACGTTGATCGGCAAAGAATTTCATGATATGTTCAATGCTACTTACAACTCAAAAACATTTCAATTCATAAAAAGGTCTAACCAAATATAAAATATAAAATTTAGAAGCAGTTTTATTTAAATTAAATCCTTGGTACGGTAGCAGATCTAATGGTGGTAGGTTTCATGACCCGAGTGGCTAGAATAGGACACTGCCGGAGCATGGTGCGCAATGGTCGCGTCATGAAGATCATGTACAGCAGGGGCAGCATGGACAATTGGAGCAGCATGTGCTACAATACCATGTCCAAGGGGTTCACGATGAACAACAGCATTGAATCCATTGTGATGATCAGCACTGTATTTGACGGTTCTCTTGTGACCATCAGCATCTATCAGTGAGTATTCACCGTGGACGGCATCACCATGACGAGTCTCATGTTGATCCTTCACATCACCAGTGTGTCCATCATGTACCGAATAATGGAAAGCGTAGTTTGGATGTGGGTCGAATGTATCCTCGTGATGACCATGTCCATGTCCAGCATCGACTACAGCAACATGTGCTGGGGCGGCATGGTGGACAACATGCGACGAAAAAAGTCCAGCATTAGCAACAGCAACAAATGCAAGGGCGACAAAAAGCTGAGAAAAAAATATTAATCAATAAATTAAACCAATAAAACCAAATCCTTAAAGTTTATACTTTAGTACCTTGAATGCCATTTTCTCTTGGTTTGGTTGAATAAACAACTGAATAATCAGAAGTGGAAAACTGAAATGATACTGCTTACCAGCCGCGCGTTATCTTTTATAGTAAACCCTCTCGAAGTACTCCATAAGCTCTAATCTCGATTACCATGCACTCATTGTTCAATTTAGTGTAATAGGGCTACGTGGAACAGTCAGGCTTGCCTCACTCGAGGAATGTGAAAGGCGAACATTCAAACAGTCAAAAACAAGAGAAAAAAAGTCAGATAGACGCAAACTTGCACCGACATTGAGATACCATCGTGCTTAAGATCTGTCGAGACCTAATTATGTTTCTGTAGTACATTTGCGTCTTGAGCGATTATGCCTTGGAATTTCGGCCATTTAATTGTTCCGTGCAATCTAATGTTTATTTTGTAATAAAATAATTGTTAAATTACCGGACTTGTAGGCCAACACTCAGTAGGTTTCTATAGGTAGTTAAATGCATGTCCGAACTATTTCGAAATGAACTTGAAAACTCACCTGTGGCTTGAAATTAAGGTGCTTGCGTTGCACATAGTAATACTGTTTTTCACTCTCAACTTTGTTTATGATTTCGGTTAACCTCGATAACTGAGTTCATCAGAAAGGTTATCGAACTGTCTGGTTTTCAAATAAATGTAATTGCATTTTAGACTCCTATTCCGTTTTTCCAGAGATTGATTGCCTCTGAGGACGGCCATTGGGACCATGATAGGCATGTTAAAGCCAATAACATTGGGAAATGTACAACTATTTGATAGCTGATCGAGCAGGTCTTAATATGCGGAAAATTATCAGGGTATAAAAGTAGAGATACAACCAATGTGTCTGGGTGGAACGGTTTCCGATAACCAAAAATATTAGACTATCGGGGTCGAAGGGTGTTCAAGAAGATCAGACGCAACTGCTTGAAATGTGCCAGAGAATGGCAAAACGGCAAAGTTCAGCATTTCAGTGTATGAAACAATGAATAACGAAGCAACTCCTGTGGAAAGGTGGGTGGTTTTAGTTGGGTATATGAGAGAGGCCAGCCTGATACCACTGCAGTCTCGTCCCGAGCAGAGGAAAACCAAACTTAATCATAAAAAGAGGAGAAGAGGAGATCCCTCAGTGTTTAAAGTAGTAAAAAGATTGTGATAAGCGTTTTGGGGAATCTGTGTAGATTCGAAAAAGAGATTTGTGTTTTCGTTCAGGTTTACACATACCATATTTAAAAATTTTTTTTTTGTTGGTATATTCGCAGATCGCCTTCAGTTTTCTCGGGGTATTTACTGTTAGGTCTTCCATTCACTCAAAACGACTCCAATGAAGTGGAAGATATGACCTTCAGAAACAGGAATAACTCACAGCATGTCATATATGGAGAATACGATATTGGTAGCGTTCTCGATAAAAAATGTCGCTCTTTTGCAACACCGACATTTTTTGTTCGACATTTGAAAAAAATTCTACTATTGTGGAACAAGCCATGCTGCGACATATTTCGTAGATAAAATATCAACTAAGCTTGATGAACTGACGAAACAAAAATCACCCGTAAAACTACTGATTGGTTTCAATTTATTAACACCAAACGGCAATAGAAAGGCTACCCGTCCACTCTTAAACTAGTCGACGTTTTTTCTTGCGACTCTTAGAGATTGCAAGCATATTCGCAATTTTCTTCAGCAAATACCCATTTGGACTAAGTGCTAACTTCAATAAATGGCTAACGGAGGAAAAACATGTCTCGAAGCAATATCAATTCAGATCATTGCTGTAAGACAAAAGATTAACCATTTTAAGGATGGCTACGGCCCTAATCTCGACGACCTCACAGCGATTGTTCTCAAAATATATATTTTAATGTGCGATAGCTCCGTCAGTACAAACCTGAAGAAAGTAGCATTCCTAACGACATTGTCGACTCTAACAGAAGGTTCTTGGATCCATTATGTACGGTATACTATTGATTTATCACACACGTGCAAACTGTGTAAGATGAGACGAGTACCCACAAACAACGACAAACATGCAGATTGTCAAACCTCAGAGACGTAATCTGGATATATTATCGCACCCAAGACAGACTGATTTAATATAATTGCTATTTATTCATCTTTGTAGTCAGAGACTACGGATGACCCTTCCTTCTTCCAGATATCCCAACACTATACTTAACATTCTCACGCATGTCGATAATTCCGGTAGTCACAAGAAAAAGAACCTTCTGGTACCAATCGCAAGACGGTTTTTCTACTACCGCTTTAGTCCCAGCCATCCACAACCGTCTTCCAACTTTCATTGGACCAATGAACTTTTCCTTATATGTCCAAAGATTTTTACATCACCCACATTCACAAAAAAGGCAGCAAGAACGAAATAAGAATCTATGACCCCATCATTAAACTGTCTGCCATACCCAAGGTTTTCAAGATCTTTCTATGCCACGTACCCCACTAAGGAATGTCTCCTCACTGACCGTTGAAAAGATTAGGCAGGCAGCTACATACTCGACATCACTGACAATTACCACCCACCCCCTCTCCTATCTTTATTTCATAACTCCTCATTGTAGGCCAGCCCACCTTGAATTGATTTTTCGTGTGACTTTAACAAAACGAATATCTGTCTTTTATTAAAGACAATCTTAGCGTAATAGTCATGATATCAAACCTCACGTTGGATCATATGTAGAATAATAATATAATAATAATCCATTAAATAATATTTTACACCATCACAATAAGCATTGAAATAATATTCACTAACGTAACATATAAGTTGTAGTCCACTGTGTCACCGCGTTACGTGACTCGAGTTAATCGGTTCGGCTAAGGTAGTGATATCCACGGTGCGTCGCAATGTACATGCGACAACGCTGGAAATGCCGGATCAGCATTTTTCCGATCACCAACTTACTTCAAGCGTTCGTTCACCAGTCCGCATCCGGTGATCGGATCATGCTCCACGTTTTTCAGCCACTTTTGATCGCTGTCCTTTTTTCCTTTTGTATCTTTTATATATTTTAGGTACATAAGCTAATTTCAGTTAGACCAAAAGTTATGGAATTTTTGTGAGTTATTCTTAAGAGGGTATGCTGGTCTAGACGCACGAATTTAACGCAATTTTTGAAGTACTGTAAAAAACCAGCAATAAATATTTTTACTATTCATTTTTTTATAGGATGTTAATTAATATTTCAAGAATACAGTAAAAAAATTGAAAGTACAAAATTCGAAATTCAAATAAATTCAAATTCAAATTCGGGGGATCTCAAAAAGTTGGCACGCGATTCAACCCTCCTAGCAATCTGAAAAAAAAAGATTATTGATTTAGAGAAATGCCTTTATCATTGGCATTAAAAAAAGTTGAAAACAATTTTTTTTTAACAAAAAACTGCTTGAAAAAAACATTATTTTTGTACCACGTTTTTTTAGTTTTTGGAATTTTTTAAAAATAGTTAACATTGAAATTTGGGGATTAGGATAGTTCACGCAATAGGAAAGCCTATAAAGAAGACATATACTACATTTGAAGTAAATCGGTTTAGTAGAACTTGAAAAATCGTGGGTATTATTTTAAAAAAGCTAGTTTCGAGAAAACGCGTTTAAAGTTTCACATAAAGTTTCTCGCGGTCGAAGTCATTTTTTACTGTATTCTTGAAATATTAATAAACATCCCATAAAAAAATGAATAGTAAAAATATTGATTGCTTTTTTTTTACAGCACTTCAAAATTTGCGTTAAATTCGTGTGTCTAGACCAGAATACCCCCTTAAAAGAGATTCCATGTGGACACATTTTCTCCCCCACGTAAAATTGTAAATGATTAAATGTAATTAATAAAGAACGTCCCGTGGAAGATCGTGGCACCTCCACTAAAAAAACAAGAGCTTTTTATCGTTAAAACTGATAATCTCATTTTGTTTCAATCATTTAACTGTGAACGATGCTACTATCATCCTTTACAAAGACATTTTTAATTCCATTTCCCTTTACACCTTCCATTCCATTGCCCTTTACATTTCCCTCTTTAAGACAAAAAATGTCGGGCTAATCATCTTGGTATAATCGTGAGCTCTGTTCGTTACCTAATAAAAGGAACAAACTGTAATTTACTTTCTTTCGTAATCGCTCTCTCTGCAATTATTCCAATTACAATACATTGGACCTATCTTTAGTTAACCGAACTTTACATATCCTTCTATCTAATATAATTAAATCACAGGGCAACCAAATAAATAAACTGAACTTTTTTTTTTTGGTTTGCCAATCCGAGTCCCCACCCTTTCCTATTCTTTAGAAACCCCAAAAGATCCAAATTTCATTGCAAATTTGCTTTTCTCCTTTTTCAAAGAATCTGTCAATGATGACTCTTTGTTTCCGGCTCCTCTTATTTCAAATACCTCCCGAATTTCTCCCTTGGTCGTTATGTTTCTCCACTTATTGATCCATCCATGAAATAATTAACTCGACTTAAAACCGAATTCAACTCTGAGCCTGACCCCCGTCTCCACCCCAGGGGTTCCGCAGGGCAGTCAACTTGGTCCCCTCCTATTTATCCTAACGACAAGTGATACAGATACTAGTATTAAGCACTCTTCTATCTCTCTTTACGCGGACGATATTAAACTTGACAAAATGATCAGCTCTCCGCTCGATTCCTCGCTTCTTCATTCTGATCTCCATAGCTTTTCGGTTTGGTGTCGAAATAACTGCCTCGAACAAAACATCGCCACATGCCACTCAATCACCTTCTCACGCAGGTGCACGCTTTTGCCGCCGTGGCGCTATTTCCCATTTAATCAACCAAGGCGCCAAACGTCCTCTTACATGTTGATGGCATAAACTTAAGGTTCTTGATTTCCTGACCAACCGCTCTACGTAACCATTGTCTGTTTTCTGTTAGAATATGCTACTCAGATCTGGTTTTCTTATCATATGCACTACATTCGTAGGATCTAGAGCATCCAACGTCACTTCTTACGTTTTGCACTCCGGGTATTGAATTGAAAAAATCGCCTCCATACACAAGCCATCTCAAACTAATTAACCTTAAAACACTAGAAGAGTGGACAATTCATACCGTCATGCTCGTTACCCACCGTCTTTTCTCAGGTTCGATCAATTTCCCAAGTTTGCTCTCTTCTTCCTCGTTCTATACCCGCCTCCGTAACTTCCGGAACCCTTGTATCTATTACACGCCCGCCGATGTTATGACTCTAAGAAACCCATTCCGTGAATATTACGGATTTCCAACTCTTATCTCTTATCTCACCTCCTTTGACTTTAACCTCACCACTTCTGCCTTAAAACTCCGTCTCCTGCTTACCTCCTACAAACACATCTTCCCTTAGAAAACGACGAATGTTGTTACGAGCGATTTCAGAAAAACCATCAATAAAATTTCTCATAAACACACACAATTAAAATTCTCTTTTCAACTAAGCGGATTTCTTCATATCTGAGATATCCGTTCTGCGGTGTATGTTTCAGATCCGTACTATTAAAGCATTTTCTCGCATCCACGAGTCTCCCCCTTTTTATACTAACTATAAGCGATGTTGATGCAACTTTCAAGCATTTTTGTACGCAACGACGGCAAAAGACAATTAATTACCTTTCTCGCTAACGAGCTTTCTTCCCTCTACCCGCCTCCACTTCCCACTTAATCAATCCTTATGCTATGCTCATTCATTTTTCTACCTTGGCATGATCTATGACAGGAAGCTACATTTTCTTCCACATATTTATAACATTTTCCTTAAGAGCAATATAATATCGATTTTGTAAAACGATGGTGCGTTTTCAAACCCGTCTCCTCTACATTTCTTTTATCAGCATCCTTCTAAAAAATGCCCCTCAATATAATCCCCTCATGATATGACTCACATACGCAGAATTGTGAGCTTTCGAGGACGTTTTGTAAGCTTTGCACCCCATGGCCTGAGATACGAAATCCCCTATATAAACCGCCTTAAACCACTCAAGTTAAGTACACTAGAACACCGTTTTCCATCCGATACTGTCTTCATCTATCGTCTATTATGAGGATCGGTTGAGTAGGGGAATCTTCTTTACTAAATCTCCTTAAAAACCAATCCCCAAAATTTGGTTATTCTTATACTATATGCCCCCCCGCTTGGTAGAAACCTTGACGCGGTGTGGAGCTGCTTGCATCACTCAGGCTATGCTGACGGAAGCATACGCTTCCAGTAGGCCCACCTATGTCGGACAGGCTAGAGAGGAGATCTACCACCCCTAATCCAGGGTGTTATGCGTCACCGTGCCCATTGGATGGTTTGCAGCCAGGGGTATACCGGCTGTACTATAACGGCGCTTCTCTGACACCGGGTCGAATCAGAGCAATAAGCAGGCCTTACCATATCAAAGAGGGGCTCTGACATGGCGGACTATTGGAAACCCCGATACTGTTCTCACGAAATGAATAATTAGTATATAAAAACAATCTCACGAAAAACTCGGTAGCCGTAGGTGTGATGAGCCGACACTACTGTGGCGGTTTCCTTGAACGCTACCAATCATCTTCCCATTTATACGTAGAAACTCTCACCTAGGGCATACAGAAAGCTGGAAAGCAAGTACTTACCTGTTCATGGTAGTACCATAAAGCTTTGATAACGCTATAAAAAACATAATATTTGCTGATGCTAAATCCATCAGCACATAAACAGGCATTTTCCTAATGGGCAATTTGATTGCATCATCACGCAACCAACATGAACCGAACCAATACATTGTACATATCTGGGTTCGATTTCCATGATTTGGCACACATCCTGCTCACGTAAGCGCAATTTGGTTGCACTTTCTAGCAGATATTCCCTCGCGCCCCAGCCGCACACATGCAGGAAATGTTTTATCTTTCCTTTGCATATCATGCCCATATCGATCGGTCACCCGACCGACAAATACATGAAGGCATCCGGCCGACCGCCCAAGCAAGTCGAGTTCTGAAAATGGAAATTTACCATCGAGAATTCGAGTACGTGGAGATGCCATCAACATGTACACGGTCAGCAATAATGCTTTACGCATCGCTAGGCGTGCAAACTTTTCAATCCCTATGCACAGGTATTGGCACCAGCTGCTACCATGTCAGCTTATGTTCCCCTTAGGAAATCCTCGTATCCACGGTTCGAGTGCTCATGCACAGCACAGCACGGAAAAAGCGGGATATACACATCGGCAGGTGGAATGTTCGAACGCTATATAAACCAGGCGCGACAGCGACGGTCGTAGAAAACGCGAAACATTATAAAATGGACAACGTCACGCTTCAGGAAGTCCTAGTCCCACATCAAGTAATCGATACCAACCGATTTACACTGTGAAAGTACCGATACACATAACCTCGGAACCGGCTTCATCATACACAGGAAGATTACGGCCCATGTAAAAGATGTGAAATTTATTAATGACCGAATGTCGGTGCTAAAAATACAAGGCCCATGGTACAATTATGTACTTATAAACGTACACCCCCCAACAGAATCTACGGAAGAAGAGTCAAAGGACACGTTCTACGAGACCCTAGACGAAGTATTTGATGGGATCTCATAATTCGACGTTAAAATCATCCTCGGGGACCTCAATGCGAACATTGGAAATGAAGATATCTTCCAACCAACTATAAGTAAAGAAAGTCTACACGACGTTTCAAAAGATAATGGAATCCAAATTGTCACGTTCGCAGAGTCAAAAGATCTGGTAGTGAAAAGCACGATGTTCAAGCACAAGCAAATCCATAAAGCCAGATGGATATCATCCGACGGCGTAGCGCCTAACCAAATAGACCACTTCCTCATAGACAAAAAACACCACTCGAATATCCTTGACGTAAGACCGTATACAGTAGCAGATACCGAATCCGATCATATTTTAGTGATGGGCAAAACCAGGAGTAGGCTAGCAGCAATCCCACATGGGCAGTCACGGGAGACGAGCACAAAGTTCGACATTGATAAACTAAAAGACCTGCGCAAAAGGAATGACTATCAAGACGACCTAACGAATACATTTAGCATCCTCGGTAATGGAAGCAGTGAGCAAGAGGAAACCAATAGTGTGGACACTAAATGGACATCGATCAGAGACACAATCAAACAAACGGCCCAAAGGTATAAGGATTTAAGAAAACAATTAAGTCCAAACCTTGGTTTGATGATGAGTGCAGGGTGAAGATCGAACAACGTAAACGCTTCAAGGTGATCCACTTACAAAGACATGATGAAGTCAACGCAGAAAGATACGCTACAATTCGGAGAGAGACAATGAGACTTCTCAAACGCAAAAAACGCGAATGGGAGAAGACTGGGATCGAAAAAATCATAGAAAATGCCAGAACAAAGAATATCAGAGGTATGTATGCCGCCATAAACTCAATTCAAAATGGATATTGAGGGAGAGCCAAAATAATTCGAGACGAAAACAGCTGTCTGGTCACAGAAACAAACAATATCGTCACAAGATCGAAGCAGTATTTTGAAAACCTTCTCAATGTGCGCACCCATCAACCACAATTAAACGCACCAGACGTACATACAGCCCAGGACCCTCTTTCAAGGAAGTTGTAGACGCAAAAAATCGATTGAAAAACAACAAGGCTCCCGGAGTTGACTGCATACCGACAGAGCTTGTGAAGCATGGAGAAGAGGCAACCGCTCGAAAGATCCACTAACTCATCAAAATAATATGGGATAAGGAAGTCACTCCGGAAGAATGGAAAAACTCAAAGTCGTCCAATTTAAAAATAAAAAAACAACAGATCTGACTACGAAAACTACAGAGCAATATCATTACTCCCAACCACATACAAAATACTGACAAATGTCATACTGGCGAGAATCCCACCGTATGCAGAAGAAATACTGCGAGACTATCAATCCGGATTCCGTAGGAACTGGTCAACAAGCGACCAAATGTTCACAATAAGGCAACTACTGGAAAAGAAGTGGGACTATGGAGAGACCAACTCCACCAACTGTTCGTTGACTTCAAAAAGCTTACGACTCAGTCGCAAGGCAAAGACTCTACCATATTGTAGTTCGGCTGAGAATCCCGAAAAAATGTGCCGTCCTCATTCAAATTTGCATGAACAAAAACAAAGGCGAGTTAAAATAGAAAACCACCTCAGAACAATTTGATATCCGCGAAAATGCTCGCATATGCGGATAACATCGCCGTTCTGTGCGATAATGTAAGTTAAAACTGTGAAACCACCATGCAAGCGGCAGAAGAGGTGGGCCTAGAAATAAATGAGACAAGAAAAATTACATGATTACGACGAGAGCATGTGGACTTCGGGTAACACATATAAACGTCAGAGGCAAGATATTTGAAAAAGTTAAAGAATTTAAATATCTGGGAACGATACTAACGGCCAGTAACGAAATGTCGAAGAAAATTAACAAAATACTGCACTCCGACAACGCTAGTTGGCACGCACTCAGTAAACTGCTGAAATCTAAACTGCTTTCACGTAATAATCGTATAAAGCTCCGTGCCTATAGAACTATAATCATGCCGATTATTCTATACGGATGCGAAACATGGGCTCTCTCAAAACAGGAAGAAACCAAGTTCCACGTATTCTAGAATAAAGTTTCTAGGTGTATCTTTAGAGGTAAATATGACGAGGAGGCAGGACAATGGAGGAAACTTCACAGCCACGAATTGGAGAAGCTATACCGCAAACCTACAATAGGGAGAGTAATCAGGTCGCGAAGATTAAGATGGGCTGGACATGTGGCGCGAATGGACAACGATAGGACCGTGAGTAGAATTCTTGACGGTGGGCCAACGGGAAAGAGACCGACAAGACGGCCGTGACGGAGATGGGAGGACAATGTAAGGTTTGACCTTGAGGAGATCGGAGCGGATGGTCAAGCGGGGAAGGAGAGCGCACAGGACAAGGAACTATGGCGGAGTCGAGTCGATGAGGTCATGCACTTCCGCGTTCCTACAGGCCGATAAATAGTAATAGTAGTATACTATATGCCTAATACAACTCTAACGAACTTGTCAACCTCTTTCGTAAGTTCCGTCTTATATACAACTCCTCCTAACTAGTGTTGACCTATTAACTAACCACCAATTTCATATATCTAATATTCTTAACAATCCTCTTGTATCATAGTATTCACAGTTGTTAAGTTAGTTTTATGGTGAATTTATAGTTTGCTTATTAAACTTGAATGCGATTCGGCCTTCATCAAATTATTGTATAGAATCCCATGTCCAGAGTCTTGCGTCTCCAGCACAGTGTCCACAGCGAGAAACACCCAACATCAAACTTGGAGAAGTTCATAGTGTCCGCAATGACACTATCTTCAATGGTATGGAATAAAGGTAATCACTACGGACTTCTCCAAACTTTTCGATAAAATCGACCATGAAATCAACCCCTTCAAACTGGAAGTGCCGGGCTTGCCACATCATTTGATTTCATGGATTAAATAACTTTCATCATCATCATCGGCACTACAACCGGGAATCGGTCTTGGCCTTATTTAGCAAGTCCTGAGGCTTGTTAAATTTTCCATAATGATTTGTTTTTTCCGGGCAAGGTCATTAGTCTTGCGCCAGAGGCTCCCCGACGGGGAATCGAGCCCCGGTCTCCCGTGTGACGGGCGGGTATACTAACCACTATACTATCGAGGAGCCCTATTAAATAACTTTGTACTTGGGAAATTGTCGGAACCAAGTACGAGCCCATTTTGTGATCAATTTGTGGGGGCCCAAAGGAAGCCATTTCAGTCCGTTTATCTTTATGTCATCCAATAATGACTTCGCTCACGTTCTGAAAGAATCATACTAATCTATTATTATTCACCACTAAACGAAGTTCATATCTCCAACGCGACAAAACTGAACACAATGCATTTTTTCATTCTTAAACTTCCCCCCACACTTCCTCTCACGTAATCCATCGCATTACTCCTTTTACCTTCTACTATCAGTATTAACAACCTGGAATTATTCTCTTCTACCTTCAATATCTACCGCGGGACGACCCTGATCGACCTATCGATGATTCTCCCAGTTCTTTAGTTTTAAACACATATGCACTAAGACTAAATGTTAAATTCTCTTTTATATGTATCATTTTTACAATAACTTACTGGCTCTTCGCAGGCACTTTAAATTTAAAATATCAATTTATTGTTTTCTTATGCCTTTCGGCGTACTTGATTCTCCCAGATCTTTGTTTTTGGTGATTTTAACTGACCACTGTTAAAATGAACATTATCCGACGATAGTTTTTTCCACATTGGCTATCCTTCATCTGAAAATCAGTATGTATTCATACCTGAATCTAGCCTCTGTCAACTTAACAATGTTTTAAACTTCATGGACGCACAGCTAGACCTTACCTTCAAAACCAACCTCATTAATTCTTCAGTTTCACTCATTCCCCTATTCCTTTCAATATATCGATAACTAGCGCCCCACTCTTCTCATGTGCCTTTTGCTCGACTCTTTTCCAACGTTTACTTGGTCTTAATTTCTGCTACTATGACTTTCACAAAGCAAACTTGCAACTTATCAATGATTATCTAAGCAAACCCTCACTCAATGCTAATACACTTTTTTACAGAGAAATTAACAATTCTATCTCGCGCTACGTCCCTTATTCTCGTCATAAAATGTCAACTTCGTCACTTCTTTGGTACAGGTACAGGCTTCGTTCCTTGCACAATAAAAGGAATAAGATTTGGGACGTTTTCCTCCGGAAGCGTATAGTTAACGACTGTTCTAATTTTCATGGATTTTATCTTTAGTTTACCGAATTTACAAGACGCTCTCCCCAAAGACTTAATCAATTTACAAACCAATTTCAATTTCGTTTTTCAATTCGTCAATTACAAACAATGATTCGATAGCCATCTGACTTACCTACCTCAAAATCGGACACCCCAACTGACTTACTTACTATCCCTAGTCGCTTTGCCACTCATTTCAAAAATCTTTCGCCAATAGCTCCGTTGTCCCCGCCTCTTCTTATTTCTATTTTTCACCACAGTTCTCCCTCAGCTCCCACTCCATTCATCTGCATTCGATAGGAAATAAATTAATTCAACTCAACGGCGAACTCACGCTGGTCCCTAGGGTATCCCTGCAATTTTCCTTAAAAAGAGTTTGTGGGGATTCTTTAACCCACTTCCAAAGAACCTCCCATTTCCATAAATTACCTGTCTCCCACTTACCTGCAAATGAGCAGCGTAAGCCGCTTCGCATTTCCTCACACCTGAAAACACACGTCCACGGCAAGACTATCATCTGGTCGTGACATCAGACTTTCACGTCGGGGCATGCGCGCATCCAACGCATCATGTCTCCGAAAGCTAATTCGACTACCTCATCAGGCAACCAGCAATAAGGCATGCACATGCCAATGCTCTATGAGAAGAAGCATTTTCCCTTGCATGTGCATGACATGTTCATTCTCATCACCAAGTCATCGGTCGATTGTATAAACAACAACCTACAGCGCAGCCTTTGCTGGCCGCCTATAGACATTTCCAGTGTTGTTTTAACACAAACAACACACCCGACACACCGACCGATGGGACGTTGCATTCTGCGTGCAAGCTAATTGATGCTGTACGCAATGGCCAATGAATAAGCATGCATTCCTCCTATCCTGAGGTTCGCAACACTTGCGACCAATTCCCTTTCATCGGTTATCAACCGATCATGGAATTTGGGCATGGATATGATCATTGTTTAGACCATCTTACCCATGCCATGCCGTATGATGACCCACAGCAAATCAAAGCAAACACACAGTACCTCACTGCTGGTCCATGGTTCCCCTGGGTGAGACGTTAGCCTGCACATCTGCAGCTCAAATCCCTCACCACCATGAATAATTTCCCGCCATGTGCTCCAGAGCCATACGGCTAAAACAAACAAACCCCAAATCTTCGGTTGACCTATCGTCACCGAAAAAAGTATAGCCTACAACGGCATGATCGTGAACGCCTAAGTAAACACGATAATGTTGCTATGTAGCATCGGCTAAACCATGAACAAGTGCTGGGTCGTTCGTTGTCGGTTTTTCAAAAAAAGGGGCATCGTACATTGACCTGTAAGGATATATGAACGATCCATCTTTATGGCGGCTGGCGACATCGATGAGTCAAAATTCATCCCCTGTTGAGTTCGGTCGCGCTGTCTAAGCCGAATTTTTATCAACCTACAGTCAGTCATAGTGTCGAGTTAGATGTCGCGAATGTACCAATTAATTAATCGATAAACGTGTTTCCTGTGTTTCTGAACCATTAATCCCACTCTCTGGAGTATTATGACATTTGCGTACTTAATAATAAAAGTTTAAAACAATTTGGTGGTATTCGTCAAGCTGAACATTAAAACTTATTAGTTTAACACAACCCGGTGTAATTGTTAAGCTGAACATTAAAACATATGACAGTTGTGTGTTAGATAATAAAGTCTACAACAATCTAGTGTTTTCGTCTAACTGAACAGAAAGACTACAATAAAAAATAATTATCCCAAAACAACCCCAGTGCATTTTTTTTTTTTTTCTCTTTTCTGGACATTGAAGTTTTGTGAAAAATGTTCTACCCAATCGTTGGGGATATTAGTGAATCCATGTCGTACGTCGGCATCAATACTATAACCCCACAAGTTCATCTATTATTCCAGCTCTGCTTTCGAAAAATCTCGAATTATCCCTCTCTTAAGGTGAATTACCCAATAATTGGGAAAGCTCCGTTATCACCACCATACACAAAAAAAGGCCAAAATGCGCTGTCACCAACTATCGCTCTATTGAAAAGCTTTCGAAAAGCTTGGATATATAAAACGTTAAGCTTTCACCGCAAATCTCTCATTTCTCATAGACAACACGGATTTCTTGCAGGCAAGTCAACGACCAACCTCGTCGCATTCAGACCTTTTACACCGTCAACTCTAGACAGTTGCAAGAAGCTCGACATGGTTAAAACCGATCGATTTTCACATTTCTCATAAACTCATACTTTTTAAATTGGTCTCCGTCGGCTTTGAATCCATTCCTTTAAAGTGAATGACTTCGTACCTTAAAGATAGTCTCTACAGTGTATGTTTGTGATCCGCAATATTTAATCCCTACCGCGCTACTTCTGTGGTTCCTCAAGACAGTCACTTAGACCCTCTATTTTTTTACACTGACCACAAACCACATTGGTGGGGACTTCAAGCAATCCTCTGTATCTCTATATGCTGGTGACACAAACTTCTATAAGTCTAACACGCCACCACTTGAATTTGCATTTTGACCTTTTCACGAGAGAAGGCACACCGTCTCTCCCCGTGCCTATGTCTGTCATAAACAAACCCCACCTTCATCCAATCGATTCACGACCTTAGTATTTGATATGATGTGGAATTTAATTTCCTTCCACATACTGAGGAGATGATCCTTAATGCCAACTCAACCCTCGGGTTTTTAAAACAGTGTCTAGCGATTTCTCCAACCCCTCAATAACTCTGTGGCGGTGCCAAACCCCACGGTACATTTACCTAAAAAACCCCATAAACTCATCCCAACAGCATAAGTTTTCGCTAATGCAATCGCATTAAGCACTGAAAATGTTACACGCATTAATTAGATCAAGCTCCTCAATAGTATACGGGTTAGTATACCCGCCTGTCACGCGGGAGACCGGGGTTCGATTCCCCGTCGGATAGCCTCTGGCGTAAGACTAATGACCTTGCCCGAAAAAAAAACAAATCATTATGGAAAATTTAACAAGCCTCAGGACTTTCTAAATAAGGCCAAGACCGGTTCCAGGTTGTAGTGACGATGATGATGATGATGATGATGATGATGATTAAATAGATCAACGCTATAATCGTAAAGCTTCTGCAAAAGAATTCTTACCTTTTCAAGCATTACAAATCCCCGGTAAGAGTTCTTACTTTCCTTGTCATAAATTTCCTGAAAAGAAAATTCATCGGTTCGTATATCATACCACGGCATATCAGAGAATCTTACCACAGAGTTGGCTAATCCCAGCCTCAATATGTGTACAAAAACTATTTACACACACATCGGCTGGCGGCCCATTTAGCCAGCGATAATAGTCCAACGCAGATGCATGTAATTAGCACCATCCACGTTGAGACTAATGCCTTAGCAATGCACTAAGTGCAAAAAAAGGAAGGTTGTCCTTTGGCAGGCATCGGGCGATACGACAGACTATAGTCGTATCACCAGCATCTTCCTATAGATAAACAATCTACAATTTCTTTCGTGCCGCAAACGAATAATCCCGCATATTCAAATGCAAACAAGGGATTCGTTTCGGCAACCAACTCAAGATACGATATCGCACCACTTAGCACCTTTTTACCAACGTCCATCATAGCGACCTTGCATAGGGTAAACATGACCCTCATTACGGAGCGAACCATTTGGTCGCCTCTTCCTTTGTTCTCGCCGTCTGCTTGCTTCGTTGTTTCATTGCCTTCGAGCACGTGCACATAGCATTGATCAGTACGGCTGCACACGCATACCATTGCACTGAATGAGTGCATTTCCTTGGCGGCCACACCCTTAAGAGAAAAGTTTTTCTCTTTCTTCTTTTTTTTCACCATTAACCTAGGATGGAATTCATGTCAGAGTTCCATCCTCGGGGAGTCAAATTTAATCCACTGACCACCACGGTCATGCGACTTCCGCTCTCCGTCCCTGCGGAGACGCGGACGCGAGAATATGTCGAGTCGAGTGTCTTACTACCTTAAAAGTAATTCTTTCTAGCGCGTCAGTACCGTCGTCGTGTAACTAGTAGCTACCCTTTCATTTGTCCAACCACCACAGCCATAGCTAATTAAGTGCAAAAAGTTAAATAAGAACCTTTCACAGTTATTTAGTCACTTCCATCCTCGGGGAGTCAAATTTCATCCGCTGACCACCACGGTCATGCGACTTCCGCTCTCCGTGCCTGCGGAGACGCGGACGCGAGAATATGTCGAGTCGAGTGTCTTACTGCCTTAAAAGTAATTCTTTCTAGTGCGTCAGTACCGTCTTCGTGTAACTAGTAGCTACCCTTTCTTTTGTCCAACCACCACAGCCATGTCTAATTAAGTGCGAAAAGTTAAATAAAGAACCTATCAGTAAAAACAATAAAATACTTTACACCAAATCGGTGCGTTTTGCTTCGTTGTTTGGTGACAATTTCCTGCGGACAGTTTACGGCGGCGCAATGGGTGACGGTAAGTGGATGTTGGAGGAGGAAGTGAACGGAATACCCATGCAGGTACATACTTCCTCCCCACAATTCCTTTGACGGTCCACTGCTAAATATGCTAGTCAGGTATGGTGCCGCTATCAGTAGACTCAAATTCACAGAATCGAGCGTATTCTACGTCGTTCTCACTGAATAATTAAGTTAGTTCGTATGTTTGAACTTAAGAAACTTTTTGCAAGCTTGATAGCCACACTCACCTTAAGCAGATGACACGAAGATATCTAAAAAGACATCATCGGCAACATTTTGATCAACCCGCGTAAACTCGGAACTAGCTCCCTGTTTCATATCGACCGCCAGCGAAGCGAACCGGTCACTGATAATGTTACGTAAATGCAACGATCCAGGAGTAATATTCGAATTACACCATTTAAAAAAACTGGTTAAATACATCGCTCCCATCTACTTCTGATCGTCATCCTTACTTAAGAACTATCGTAAGGTAGATGCAAGACAAGAAAGAAGATTATAGTAAAGTGTTTTAAGGTATTACACTAGGCTTAAATAAATAGTAAGATGGCTGAGTGTTCAGTTGCATTCATTCAGTAGATGTATAAACTTATCGAACAAGTTGAATCGACGGGCTGATTAGAACTTTTAATCTGTAGCTCATATTTTCACATTTGAATTGCAGGTGTGAAACCGAAGTATACTCGTTAAAATCAATGCAACAAGCACGCATGGAGTTGGATTCGACTCGAATGTTTGTTTCCACAAACTTGCCAATAATTTGATTGGATTTTCAGAGCGTCCTTAAAGAGTTCCATAAAAACCGCTCTTGAAGAAACCTCACGTCCCTAATTCGAAGAAGAAAAATGAAATAAGAAAAAAAAAACATTTCTGGTCGATTACGCCCCCAAAACCGAAGCAGCCCTCTATCCTGTGGGATAAAGGCAAACTCATTCTGTTCCCGCTCCAGTTTCTTTTATCGCTTGATTTTCCGTGCCAGACCTGTACACTTTCCACAAGAATTTTTATCTCAACGCAATAAAGCAAAATAAACGCCTCATTTCCATTTACCGTGGGATGATGTAAGACTTCAGAAACGGAGGACAAAGAGCCGGCAGCAACAGAGGTTAAAAAAAAGACTTCAAGAAAAAAACAACAACACCGACGAAAAGTCCAAGTCCAAGAAGAATAAAAAAGCAATACCCTTACGCCAATGGCGGTCTTGGAAACAACTGTAGAACAAATTAATTGCAGAAAAACCGAAAGTCACTTCCGGAATGTATACGTTTCTCTTTCTTCATTTTAGTTGACTTTAGTCTTCTTCGATTTCAGTCCCCAGCACTTTTTTCGCTTTCTTCTTTTTTATTTTTTCTTTAGTTGGTTTTTCCACCTTGTTTTCTTGTGGTTTGTTGTTGTCATTTTGTCATTACCGCCGCCGGCGTTGTCATTGCTTCGCCACCCAACAACATCCGATACGCCGCCATACTCCTCTTCATCTTTTCCCAACGAAAGTTTCTTAGGAATACCTAAGGAAAATGCAGCCAGCGATATTCTCATCAGCGAATACGTGTGAAATGGAAGAAACGAATTACTAAGCTCGACCGGAAATGATGCTATTAAATTTTAGAAGGCCAAAGAAGTTATGCAGTTTGCAGTCGAGTCAATTCATGCGATCGGATTAATCAGAAATCGTTACACACATTTCGCCCATGGACTCGCAATTACAGTAACTCGCAAATTGGTAAACTCGTCTAGAACTGGTTCCACCTGCTGTGGATCCTTTCTGCGGCGTAACCCCACGTTGTCCACTATGTGTTGTGTTGTTAATTTATGTGCAATTTTGGACTGATGCTGTACACAACGCAACTGAATCAAAAGGGACACCGAAAGCCCTTGCATGACGCGGTGCCATCTACCATGGCGGTCATCTGTAATTAGAATGCAAAATAAAAAAGGAGGACGAAACGAATTGTATCGTTATCCTCCATTTTGGAGGACGGGGCACTTGATGGAAATCTCGTTCGTTGTGGTTCTTTATTAAAAAGTCGTTAGGCATCGGCGCAGTTGTTCAAGCCGCCGACTCTGCACCCGAAGGACTGTGATGAGCTGCCTCTATATCCGTGACATGGAAGAAGCATTGATTGAAAATTCTTCGAATCAATGAACCTTCAATTAAAAGTTTCTACTTTCCTCTCCTTTTTCGCTGTTCCTTTGTCTGACGTCTAAATCCTTCGATCATATTGGAAAATGCAGCATGTAATCCTAATGCCATGCCGGCATCCTATGTAAAGAGAGATACGAATATCTCCAATGGTTGATACACTTGTGTACGTCTGGGCAGGGTTGGAAACGTCCAAGGGAAAGCACCACAGCGTATACATAGGTGAATTGATGGAGGAAATCTATCAGGGATGTTTTGGCTGTCAATCAATTTGAAGTTTTTTATCCCCTTTTGGCCCTGATGCTGGAGTTTAAGAGACAAGGACTAGCTGAGAGAAAATTAAATACAAGTAAAAATCGTTTTTATTTTCTTTTAGGAGAATTGAAATTAGTTTGTAACTTTCCGAGAAGACAACACTTACGGCAATTATACAAGTATATCCAACAAACATATGGTAAATTCCATTAATCACTATTTTAACATTACACATGAAACTTAATAAGCAAATAAAATAAGGTTAACTTCACCAGAAGATCAACATATCTTGTTTCTTTTCTGTTATAATAAAAACAAGTATACGAAGGTAGAGTGGAAAGTTCCCGGCTAGCCTGCTACAAATTAAATTACTGTAATGTTATGTTGGTACACTTGTTGCAAAAGTAATCACATTTTGTTAAGAAGGTAATCAATTGTAGAATTTTCGAAGGAAAAAAATGTAGGTCTAAAAAATGATGTACCCAAAGATTACGAGAAACGTAATGGCTAAATGTCCAAATATTCAATTGTGAACTTTCAAAAATGGAAAAAACAATTGTTAGTCCCTGAAATGATTTACCAAACGATTATGGGATACAGAAATATCTAACTTCCCAAATATTTAATTATGAACTTTCAAAAATGGAAAAAAAGGTTTAGGGTGGTAGAAATCATCTACCAAAAGATGATGGGCTACAAAAATCTCACAATACATATCCAAATATTTAATTCTCCCGAAACGCCTCTTAGATATTTCCCGAACGTCTCTCAGATATTCCCGGAACACCTGTTAGATAATCCCCGAACGCCTTTTGTGATCACTGTGCACGCTGTAACTTTGGAGTATGAGATCTGGCGCTGTGACAGTCGATAGAGAAGGGAGTGCCCCCGAAGAGTTCAGAATGTAAAGAATTTACCTGGAAGACTATAGGATGCCCTTTGAGAAGGGCGTTCGAATATACTCACAGCTAGGCCGGATTGTCGTAACAGGCGACAAAAGGGCGAGTGGGAGGTGAGGTCCCAACGCCCTGTCGCCCGATGAAATTGTGGCGGTTCTTTAATACATTCCCAAAGAACCGCCCATCCTCTTTAAATTAACAACTTCCTCTTACCATACAAAGCCATGGTACTTACCTGCAATTAGGGGCAGTGTAAGCTCCCCTGCAGATCATACCTGAAAGGAAAATCTACCCGAAGGCAGCCATACATTTTGAACTTTCCTGGTTCATACTCCATGAACCAGTTCATCTCCTATCGGCTCAGCCTGTCTTCAATTACGATAAACAAACGCTGGCCAGCGTATTGTTGACATAGCTGTAGCCGATATTGCTTCCACAGGTCACAATCGTGTATCGCGCCTATACCCTTAGGTCCGCGACAGTTGCGACAATTCCCCGTTATCGGCTATCAACCGATCATGAATTTGGGCATGGATATGATCATTGTTTAGGTAACCGTACCCATGCCATGCCTATGATGACCCGCCTGAAATCTAAATTAAACATACAGTATCTCACTTTGTTCGTTACTTACCCGTATATTAATCTATCATCCAGCCTGACCCTTTGCCGCCGTTGACGGGGTTTCTGCTGACCTATGTCAACAAAATAATTTGCCTCCTTGTGCACCGAAGCCATACGGCTAGATTAGATATTGCCTACATCGGTGTTTTCAAGGAATCTTGGGCAAATACAACGACGGCCCCTTTGTATCATAGGCACATCATGTACCTCATGTATGCCACCATTCGATCTGTGAAATAGCGTTTTTGTTTACTTTGAAACAAAAATCTATATCGATCCCTGGCATACATCATCAACGATGTATGGGTACATCGCCGCAGCCTCCGATGATCGTACGTCTGTTTAATCAGGTGTCCACCGATCATCTTCCTCATCGCATGGCATCGTCCTTGCCCTATACGGACACATATTGAATCCTCCCCTATCGATGCAATTCGCGACCATTGAATCTGATGGATGTGAGTTGCATCGTGGAGTCAGATTTCAACACCCGGCGAGTGCACGCGGGTCTTGTAATGGGTCGAGTAATTTAAATTGTTTGTTCCGGCAATCAAGGTTCATGTCTTTAAACGTGAGGAGACTGATTTTAAACCGTTTGCTCCCGTAATCAACGTTAGAATTTTTAGAGGTGTAAGCACAGAATTTAAAGCATTTAGTTCCAGTAATTAATATCAGTGCTTCTTAATGTGAAAACTCAGAATTATGGCATTTAGTTCCAGTAATTAATGTTAGACCTTTTCAATATGAAACCACAGCCTTTAAAGCAGTTGTTCCTGTAATCGATGTTAATACCTTTAAATGTAAAAACACACAATTCAGATCATTGTTCCTGCAATAATAAATATCAGTGCTTTTAAAAGTTTCAAGCCACAACTCGATCGTTTTATTTATTCCGTTCATCATTGGCGAACAGTTTCCGGGAACAGTCTGTGGGTGTTAGCTGAATCCGCACCCGTGCTTGGTGCATAGTTAAACACTACCCACAAAGTAACACCCCGTCAAGCTATAAACTCCGTGAAACGGTCGGGAGAAATCCCTGGCCATCTTTCAGAGATTGGCTGATAGACCGGTTCGACAAAAAGGTGTGTTTAGGTGGTAGTTGGTCCCAAGATAAGAACTACTCCGTCACGCTGTACATTCCACGATATCGTCGGGGGAAATCTTCGACTGTGTTTCGGGTGCTTGGCTGATGGCATGGACTGACACGGAGATAAGTCATGATGGTACCTTCTGAGATAAAGAATTCCGGAGGTAAGCTAGTTACCCATTCGGATCTCCGGGGGGATTATGTCAGGGGGAACATCATGCAATTATTATGATAAAAACCCAACTTTAGGAAATTCGTCATCGCATAATCGGGCTCCCTCTCGAGGCTCTGTCGACGCTGGACTGATAACGGCACTTTGTAACATCAGCGGCACCGGTTTTACCAATACGAATGTAAACGCCGTCCACCAATATTTGCAAACAGCGAAACCTGATATCCTTGCCTGGAAGGACCTGGAAGAAACCCATTATTTGGAAGGAATAAAAATTGTTGAAAAACCCTGGACTAAATGTATTGAGCTGAAAGGAGACTGTGTTGAGAAATAAAATGGTTATTTGCCAACAAAAAATCTTTTATTCAAAAAGTCAGTGACTTGTCAAACTGCCCTTGTATAAAAATAGCTTTTACAGAAGTCTTAATTCTGCTGTTAAATGGTGCAATATGTACCAAATTCATATTAGGGCGCACGGAGGAAACAATAGGACCAGAAATTTGAGGAGATTGGCTCACCAATAAACAATCCACGGGCCGGGCAAATCAGATCGTGAAGAAACGAGGAAAACCTGGGATGCATGCGCCACCTGTTTGCAGATCTCTCCGTTCACAAAAGGTCAAGTGTCTTAAACGTTCCTAACATCAGGAACATTTGTTCTTAGGTGGGACATAGTTCCATTTTAATGGCTATACAACCCGACGGAACAGCTGATATTGGAGCAAAACGGAACTGAATGGAAAAAGATGAGCAACCTCTTTATTCACTGAAACTTATCGTTTGCGCTGTAATCTCGGTGGGAGAAATAACCGACTTGTACATTTTCAAAGAAAAAAGCCACGCAATTGCTAGGACTTCCACCTATCCTCTATTTTAATAAGAACTTTTATTTTGAGAGAAATTTTGAGCAGAGCAGAGGTATACATATTGTCCTATAATGAGGCGTGTTCAAGTAGAAGTATGAAATGTGGCTTGAGAAAACGTTGAAACGTCATATGTAGTGTTTTTGACATTTATGAAGTTGTAGTGTTGAAAACTTGAACCATCGAGCGGTTCGCACGTGACTAACATGTTAAAATATGCAAAACGTGGCTTCGTTTGACCCGGACTAGCAATAACGTCGCTTTTGTACGTGACAGTGGGGTTGTATTCGGACACATTGATTCGCTATAGTGTTCTGCATCAACCATATTGTTTAAGAAAATTTGATTTTTTTTTGTGCGCATACAATATCCAGTTGGTTTAGCAACTGAAGTCTACTAGGCGCTTATATCGGGTTTTCCAATAGGGACTTGACAACTTTTTTTTAAAATAAAATGCAAACAATTTGAGATATTTTAAAAACTTTTTTATAGGCTTGAAGTACAATCAAAACATTTATGAATGGAACTCGACTTCGTTCATATTGACCGAATAAACGTCGTCCCTATAAATGATTTTGCACAAAAACTTGCCATTTACTGTGGCCATACCATATATACATGGAGGTACTAAAGACAATATATATCGGATTTTCCAATAGGGACTTGACAACCTTGAATTTAATTTGTGAACGCACCCTTTCGCGGTGGCCATATGAACGAAGTCTGGTTCCATTCATAAATGTTTTGATTGTACTTCAAGCCGATAATAAAGTTTTTGAAATATCTCAAATGGTTTGCGTTTTATTTAAAAAAAAAAAAAAGTTGTCAAGTCCCTATTGGAAAACCCGATATCTATTGTCTTCAGTACTCTCAATGTATATATGGTATGGCCACAATAAATGGCAAGTTTTTGTGCAAAATCATCTAAAGCGACGACGCTTATTCCTCCCCTACTGGAAATTCATATAAGAGAATGGAAAATGGGTGGGTAAAAATGCCACAGTGATCGTTTAGAAACTCATGTCACCACAAAGAATCACTGTGTGATGACGTGGGATGGTAGCACCATCGCCATCATCTTCGGAAAAAACTGCTAAGCAAGAACTAGCGGATGATGGCTAATGTAAGCTGATAGCGTAGGTTTTGTGTTCGGTAAGGATCTGGACGACATGTGATTTCAACAGGACCATACCACTTGTTACACAGCATGCTAAACAATTGGCATTCTGCGAGAGAAATTCTGGGGGCACTTTCTCTAAAGAAACTGCGATCACAACTCCCATTTGAGATCATGAAATTAGATTATTTAAAATCAAAAGTGTATGTGTGCCATCCCTACAGGCATAAAGATGGCCATTCTTGCATGCATCAAGAAGTCATCGAGTCTGTCCCTGGGCCTGTGATCTCCGATATTTTCATTCACTCCTAATTGTCAACAACCAAATAAAGGAATAATAATTAAAATTGAATTAAAGCTCGTAGTATTATTCAATGTCTCCATCGTATTGATTTTAAGGGAACGCAATTTAACAAATATTAGTGTTATTTACCGCTTTAATTAAAATGTGTTTTGAAGTAGCCTATGATATATGACGAAGACACACGGTCTTAAGAGAAAACCCTTGATATATGTAACGAGATATCCTTGACACCCAGTAACCACTACATTAAACGAAAATAGCTAGAACATGGTTTCGTGCCCACTTCAAAGCCATGCAATTACACTGCCATGAAATGACAAGACGTCTGCTCCGGGTCAGGCCCACCAATTACCCTTGATTTTCTTCACAGTTAAACTTCAATCAATTCAACTTAAACCATCGTTCCCGTCGACCTTTTTGGGAACAATTAATCCTTTGATGGCAACCCTTCCAGTTACTCGAATTACCACCGCCAATCATTAATCTAAATACCGGTCGTAATATGATTCCAATTCGATACGTTATGCGTTACAATTCCATAATTATGAATGGTTCTAATTTATTTATACGTCTCCTGCGCATCAGGTGGGGGTGATGTGAATGCAATACTATCATGGACTGGACGGCACGTTTAATGATACCGCTTTACTTTTTACGTTTCCGCGTTTGGTTCACTTTAAAGACAACGACTTCCAATCAGAAACTGAAAACCATCTGCTTCGATATTGAAAAGGAGCACGAAAAGTGCGACAGACACAAGTACGTCCTACGAATATGCAAATTCCCTAATCAAATTCACATTCTGAAGTAACTTGTTATCCAATTTAGAGGTACATGGCGAACTTTTCTGCGCGAGAGCTGAAAGATCTCATTGGATAACACCCCCAAATACTGACACCTTCGGAAAGCCCTTCTCCTGTTCCACAGCTCGCAGGGTTCTTTCACTTTTTCTGTGTCACGAAATCCGCCCTGGGTTTTAATTTATTCACAGACGTTCACCCTGTCTCCCGACGCCAGCCTGCAAGATGGCGTATAGAGGAAGGATATTTTAATCAGGATAATATTAAAAACTTAAATCTGCATGTCGAAAGCGATTAAGTGAAATTTCAAACAATCTGTGGGCATTGATCCCCTACTGATCGGCTTGAAGCAAATTAAGAACTCTAATCCCTTCCGTGTTGTTAAGAAAGGATGTTGGCTACACCTTGGGATGTTGTTGAAATTCGTCCTGTTCCGGTGAGTGAGTGTGAGGTCGAGCAAATTGTCTCTTTGGGTAAAACAAAAATTCAGTATCGAGGACGACGACCGCAACAATTGTTGTTCCCCCCGTAAACTGGGCTGATTAATGAATATTTAAACGTTTTCAATTAACTTAATTAGAATGTGGTTTAGACTTTTTTCAGAGGCTTTGGTTGGTTTTGTGTCATAAAGATTTCTAACAAAACGGTATCCGTTGAGGGACTGAGGGGATAAAACTTAAACTATGGAACTTTTGTGTTGCCTGAGATTTGTTTAGTGTCAGATGTTTTTGTACGTTGATAGTTTATGGTTTCCGATTGAAACATATATTGCTCACTACGATACTAAAATTGGAGCAAAAAAAAAAAGATACTAAAGTTAACACCTTCTTCGGCGCAAGGCTAATAACCTTGCCCGTAAAAATTAATTATTATGAAAATTCAACAAGCCTTGCTAAATAAGGCCAAGACCGGATTCCGGTTGTAGTGCCGATGATGATGATGATGATGATAACACCTTCAGTTTTAGCTTCCGAGTATCCATTATGAACCTCAACACTCACCAGCTACCACAAGAGTTTTATTTAAAATATGCGCGAAGAAGTAGAACTTTGTATTAACATTAAATGGTAATCCACAGAGCAGATCGAAAAAGAGGTTATAACTGTTCCAATGATCTGAGAGTTTTGCGTCGACCAGCATCCGTGACTTGAGGTGCACTTTTTTATGTGCTTTCCCAGACATTCTTTCACAAGTGAAACCTACATATTTGCTCCGCTTTTTTTTACATTCCAATGCTTTTGATTCATTTGTTTTTTCTTCCAGTTTGAGGTATATCCATCACTCCCATTCGCCAAGATTTTGTGGTTAATATTGTTTCATAGATTCATAGAGTTTATCGAGGGAAAGCAGGATTCATCGATTTATAGCGATATTCATCGGGGTATAATGAGGTCTATTGGAATTCATCTACATATAACGAAACATCATAAAAATATAAGCAGATTCATAAATGTATAGCAATGCTCATCGAGGCATAATAAAGTTTATCTGTGTTCATTAAAGTAAAACGAGGTTCATCGAATTATAATCGGGTTCGTCGAGATATAGTCATTGCCACGAGATGTAGTAATTGCCATTCCAATTTCTTCCAATATATATAACCATTATTGTCTGTCAGCAAGATTGGCCTATACTTTTGATTCATTTGTTCCTCCCATTAAGGTATAAGTATTATTGCCATTCTTCAAAATTTTCCGTTTTCTTCCGAAACTTTCGGCTTTCATCGAAGAGAGTATTGTCGCTACGACATCCTTGAATTATTGTCGAAATTCCTTTTTGTTGGGAAGCATATACTTTAGTGGTTTTAAATTACACTGCCTTCAAAATTAAAAATGTTATACGGGTTTTTCCGGAACACATTTCCTGAACGAAGCCTACGAGAAAGACAAAAACAGTAGAAGATCCACTCTACTGATTTAAAATTCTCTATAAATTTCAATAGCGTCGGTTTACGTTATTGTTTGCAGTAAAATATGAATCGCTTGACTTCAATCACTCAACCACAACTGTCATACGGATGAGGATAAGGTAACAGATCAAGCTATGTGCTCCCTTGTTCAGATAAACTGTCTAAAACTTAAATCACGTTCGATATTTAATTTGTTAGCACAGCACCAAAAATCTGCCGTCATGCAATATTCGATATAACTAACTACTTGAAATTGGTCTGATTCGTTAACCTGAAATACTCGGTATTCTTAGCTTGTACTGAAATTCGAAGATTATTTTATTACTTCAAAACTGCACTTTGACCACGGATTGTCAACACAGTAGACAAAGTCAATTCCATACTCATAAATCCACCCCACACGTTGGTAGGTTAAACAGTATGCCTACCCGCACAATTGCGACTGGGGGGGGGGGGGGGGGGGGGGGGGGGGGGTCGCACTATTTTTTTTCGTAATACTAAATAACGTAATTCAAAACTGGGCTATAAGATGGTTAGAATCAAATCACCGACGCATCGGATATCTCAATTCGCTACTTACTTAAGATCTGATTCCAACGTTAATGCTCTGGTAAACAACCCTGTTAATTGTTTCAATTCCATTTTGTCCTTTTGCATTACGGCTGGAGTTGCATAATCCATTAGAATCGCCACAAATCAAAAGCGGAATTTTTTTCTTAATATCGCTCCTAGGAAAGCCCAAATTACGACGTTGAGTCAATGCCCTGAGGTGCTATTAAGTAACTGTTATGTTAGTTATGTAGCTACATCACCATCTTG
This sequence comes from Microdon myrmicae, assembly GCA_963931805.1. NCBI lineage: Eukaryota > Metazoa > Arthropoda > Insecta > Diptera > Syrphidae > Microdon > Microdon myrmicae. The sequence goes on along the minus strand of OZ007499.1, from coordinate 111,554,216 downwards.
CTAGTCACTAGCGTTATCGTATTTATCGTATACCAAAGCTCACAAGATCACACTAGCTTGATATCTAACTTGAATCTTTTACTCAAGCTTAAATACTCAGGTGGCCAACTCCTTTTCTTGCCGTTTCACCATTGAGTTGCTATTTCTTCCATGCCCGACGAAAAAAGTCATTCCTGTGATAATACTGTGATCATGTGTGACCGCAAATATGATAAAAATCATGCTTGATTTTCACACTTTTGTGTTGTTCTTTTTTGGGAACAATTTTCCGCTTTGCAATTAATAGCCATAGATATCTTTCTTCACTGTGCCTGTTATCTTGAGACCAGCACCGATTTGTTTATTTCACCTTTCGATGGAAAAATGTATCGTTGGTTGTGTACCACAATATAGGAACATTGCTATCTTAACTTTTAGGGTTGTTTAATGCTCTTCCCATTGGGAAGATGTCTGTGAGGGAAAACCCAGTCGCTACTGGTTTAAAAAGAATCATAAAAACTGTTCATGTTTCATCCCTCTTTGATAGCGGTTTTATTATGGGGAGTTTGAAGGACGCCAGTAGCTCGCGATGTGTCTCAAGATGCTCCTACAGTCATGGGATCCACGGAGGTATGACGCCTATGTTCAGTGAAGGGTCTGGATGTTTTTCGAATTTGTATGGGAATTCCTAGAGTCGTCGCATATGCATTGAACAGACCATGGGTGAAACACTGAAGATAGTATTGATGTAATCACAAATGGATCTAAAGAACCAATACCTGCGGTTGAATTCGTGGGAAAAAATTTCACGAAAACATTTATTCAAAATTCGTGTCCAGTTTCTCGTAAAAAGTAAAAGAATCTAAAAATGTTTTTAATAGCTTTTGCCATCGATTAGAAGGGGTGTGAATCAGTTGAGTGCTCAAGTAAATTGTTAGCTAGTTTGTGTTTGTGAACTCTTCTTCGTGGTCTCCGCCGTTTGGTTGTAAGCGTTTCAGATACTGACAAAATTTGTCCTGTTCGTCGGGTGACAGAAACAAATCCCTAGTGTTTGCAAAATCGCGCTACCTATCGGTCACTCGAGGAGGCTCTTTTACTTTTTTTTGTTAATATTCTTCTCTCAAGAACAGCGAACCTAGAGCACCGAATGGGCACCCTGAGATGCCATTAAATAACTGTTGAAGTTCTCCTTGAACAGTTGTGGGTTGTGATACTCCGGAAACAACACTCGCGTGGGAAGGGAGTTCCATAGCTTTCCAGTTCTCTAACGGAATAAGTTCTGGTACAGAGTTGTGTGTGCCGTGGGGAGATGAACTGCAAACAGATAGGATCAGCCGCATTGTCTTGTGAAGCGTAAATAAACCGAATTTCGCAGGATGATACCACGAATCTACGAGGAACAGCCCCTAGTCAGAATATCTGTAGAACAGATATGAAGATAGAACCGCTATGCGCCTTCGATGTGTTAGCAACAGCCGTCCCGACGTCGATATTGTGTCCTCTATCTGGCGAATCACCCGTCTCTGTATGCTCTTAGCTTTGTAGGTCGACAGAGAAGAGCTCTAAACATGGGAACTATTAAACCTCGGTTCTAATTTGAGATTTGTAGCAACAAAAAAAATAATACAATATTCATTGGTTCTAAAACGACAACTCAAGAGACGGAGAAGATCATTGGAAGATTCTCTCTAGATCCCGAGTCAGAGAGTCGATCTGACTACAACTTAACTTAGCGACGTTGTGCCATCATCCACAATAGTGAATATTTTGTTATCCGCTGTTTCGAAATCATTAATATGAAACAAAACAAGGTTAGAGCCAAAATAGAATTAATAGAGTACAGATCAGAAGCTTCGCCGTCTACGACAAACCAGATCGATCGACTTTTGAGGAAGCTTTTCATCCTCTTGCAAAGTTGCTGGGAAAGACCGTATGAACGAAGCATGTTTAATAACGCTCAGTACCAGATGTAGTCAAAAGCCTTGAAGACGTCTTATGCGACCGCTCGATTCACCATAATTCGATTGCAGATGCCCAGATGTCTGGTACAAAGGTCGAAAGGTCTCCTGTGGAAAGCCTGCTACCGATGATTTAGAAGTCCATTCCATTCCGAATATTGAATCAACACGGCTCTGATGACGTTTTCCATCACCCTGGATAACATAGACAGTAGTGTTATGGGTCACTAATTTTATGGGAGACAGTTTGCTCCTTCTTTAGGACTGGTTGAATTCGAGCTAAAAAATCCTTTGTGCATAAGACAAGCAAAATAGTTCTCTAAGAACCGGCGTGATTTCTGGAAAACTGTTTCTAAGGACTATTACTGGTATTCCATTCGGGCTGGTTGCTTTCCTATAGTCCAGTTGACGGAGAATGCGTCTAATACCACGGGGCGGATCTTTATACCTGGTTCTAAAAGACCAGCTTCGAGGGTTAAATGCGGAGAGAACAAATTCACGAACGCGTTGGCTTTATCTTTTGAATTAGTGACTAGCCTCCCGCTGCCCGTGCCACTAATGGGGGAAATAAGGAGAAATAACTTAGTGCTGATAACCTTTGCGATGATCAGAAGGAATGCAAGCTAGTTGGGTCATCAAGCAGTTTGTGGTCACCTTGTCATTGCGAACCTTCTTCGCTAAATCAATCAACTGCTTGCACGCGTTTCTGACTCTGATAAAATTTGTTCTATTGACCTCCGTGGAATTGGAGCGCCACTGCTTAAGAGCTCTGTATTTTGCCACTGTTATCTGTCCGCTCTTTTTACCAAATGAAGGTTTATCGAATGAATTTGAATTGAAGTTCGATGGAGTATAGAGTGTAGAGTTCTATACCGGAATGAGAAATCTCGTTGATCGACTCCCCGCAGTCGCTAAACTCATTGTTCCCAAAACGAACCTATAGTGTTTGGGATAATAGTGAAGAACGTGTGATGCGAACTGACGCTATGACAGTTAGAATCACCAACAATTGAACCTAAGCGTAACACATCAGGCTAATGGCCGTGTTTTGAATTCGATTTTTAAACTCAACTATATTCCACTGATGTGAATTGTTATATTATCGCTATACGGCTCAGATGTATTTTCTTATTCAAATTTCGTTCGGTGTTCTTTACTATTTGCTTGTGTAATGTGTGTGTATCTGTTAGAGGCGCTACAGATCTCCGACTACCGAAGCAATGCGAAGATATCTCGCAAATCGTCTCAGTCAACAAATCGTCCCATTATCTCCATACTTAGTAGAGCCGGATAAGTTGATTATTCGTTTGAGATGTAAGTGATTAACCGACATCAAACAATGACCTAATTCCTATCCTATGCTTATCTCGGATGATAAAAATTGATTTAGGATGTTTGAAGAGTCCTTTCGGACATCGGGTACTCGTGTAGGTTCGTCTGCGAGTTGAATCATCTTACGGCTAACAGCGAACGTTTCGCCCAGCTTCCCAACCATCAATTCTGTTTGTACTAATCAGTTGGAGTTGTGTACGTTAAAGTCGCCAAGAACGACGATCTTGGAAGCTGAGTGGTTAATTGTATCCAGTCGACGATATGTGAAAGAAATTTCGCAGAACTCTTCAGTTAGATTTGCATGGAAATGTTGTCGAAATTATGGGATTCTAATGCTTCCTACTCCCCGGCAAGCAAAATCGGTCCAGATAAACACGTGGACCCCATATTCAAAATAAAATCTCGCACGTAAGGCGTACCCTGGGCAACGAAGATATATTCACCAGATATTCTTAATGGTGGCTGGAGGCAAAATATTAGAATACTCTGTTTGTAATTCTTGATAAAATGCTTCACATTCACATTAGTGGAAACGAGTCTTTTGATATTAGAAAATTCGATTATTAGCTAAGTGTTGGCAGAGTTGCGCCATCGGGCCCGATTACTTCCACGTTATTCCTTCTGAAATTGCCCCCTCAGAGGCTTTCGGATGTACCGTCAGCACAAAATATGAAAATCACTTCATCATATTTTATTTGTAAATTGTGAATAAATAAAAGAGCACAAATTTCCACTGTGTGAAAGAAAGCTTATTCGGAACTTGCTAAAAAAGAATGTATATATAATTTGTGCCGCTTTGAGAGGATTTTGAAGGACATCAGCATCTGGCGATGCCACGCCTGACCAATACCGTTTACGCATACCCAAGATACCCCTACAGTCATGGAGCACATGGGGGATTGACTCTGTTTTAGGGCGAAGGTTATGAACGTATTCCGAGCTTGTATGGAGAATCATAAAGTCGCCGCAACCACATTGTAGAGAGTATGAGCGAAACTTTGAAGAGAGTAACCCAACCGACTTATATGCTTCTCGGAATAACAACAAAACCGACACCCTAAGAATTTCTCAAGAATTGTAAATTCTTCGCTTGATTTTGCTGTTATTTCCCCACTCTCGCTAGCTCCGTTCAGAAAGTGTTTTCCGCAATCCGAATCGTTGATTTAGTAAAATTTTGAAGAATGGTCCACAAAATAAAAGTAAGCTGGTTGTTGCTCTTAATATCAGCATGATGCAGCAACAAGTAATATTCTGGATTCACTAGAATACCTTCGTTCATAAAATTCAAAACATGTCGAATGTAACAAACTCAAAATTTCGCCTGCTTGTTGATCTAACTCTCGTGTAAGCTAATTAAAAAATAATTAAACAAAACTAAATAACTGAGTTTTGAATATACATAATTATTGTGGATCCGCCCTAAGCTACATGCTCTATGCGATTGTAGCGTCGGACCCGGCGTTACGAATAAAAGGCAAATGAATTCACGCCTTAATGCGCTCGCTCTACTTCTGACAGTTACACCAGACCGAGCGCGCCTTTTGCTACACGCGTCTCTTTCATATTGCCGCGTCAGGCTAATACATATTTGTTAAAACCAAGTTCACGGGTGCTTCGTTGAATAAATAATATCTTTCGTACGAAGAGTCGCCCTCTTGCTGCTACAACAGGTTATGGGCCCAGGTTTAAACATCGTCTGGATATTCGTAATTGGAAATCGAAAAGACGAGAAGACAACGTAGAAAATACACACGGAAATATAACCTCACTGCGAACAAAATGGACGGTCAAGCTACGAACATAATGCGCATACAAATGCTAACCAGAGAGAATTATGATACCTGGAGATTAAGAATGCGGGCACTCATGACAAAAAACAAAACGTGGGTTCACGCAAGCGGTGAAAAACCGAAGCCGGAAGTAGCCGAAAATTTGCAAGCGTGGAAAGACGAGGACGAAAAGACGAAAGCTGATTTGTATCTCGCTGTTGGCGACGCCGAACTCAAGCAAATTAGATACTGCGAAACAGCCCGAAAACAAAGAAAAAGCCGCCATCGGCGAAGACATTTCCTTCCTAACCTCCTACACAGACGCAGATTCTTGCTTTGCAGGGAACGTCCAGAAAAACGGGGTGTCTCGATAGTGGATGCACATCACACCTATGCCACGACAAGGACGTATTCGAACAAATCGCAAGTGCTGGAAATTTAAAGATTAATCTGGCAAATCATGGCTCCACCTACGTAAAAGCGAAAGGAACCGTAAAAATCGCACCATCTGACGGAGACACGACTCGGCTCGTCTGGAAAACGCACTGCACTTACCCGACCTGCGTAACAATCTCGTCTCGGTCGCGAAGATCACGGACGTCGGAAACAGCTACAATCAAAAGCAACCACGGATCTACGATCGCAGTAGCGGATCGGAAAGGAGATCTCTATTTTCTCCGCGAATCCGGAAAATAATCGATCTGAGCCCTGTCGACGGGAACGCGTAATCCTTTAATAACCATTTGGCACGAGAGATTCGGCCACCTTAACTGGCGCCATCTCTTGGAGATGAGCAAAAGGGAGATAGTGTCCGGACTTGATCTAGCAGACGACGGAACTACAAATACGTGCGATATTTGTTCGGTAGCGAAGATTACTGCGCTACCCTTCGGGAAGTAATCGCACCGAAGCGGAAAATTATTGGATATCGCCCATGGCGACGTATGCGGACCGATGAGAGACGAATCAAGGGGCAAAGCTAGGTACTTCCTCACGCTAACCGACGACTACTCTCGTTGGACAGAAGTAAGGTTTTTGCAAAAGAAAAGTGATGTCTTGAAGTTTTTCAAGGAATTCAAGGCTCTCGTAGAAAATCGATCAGGACGAAAAATTAAATGTATGCAATCCGACAACGGACGAGAATTCTGTAACGAAGAATTCGACAGATTCTTGAAGGGAGAGGGAGTTGCGCAAAACCTCACGACGCCACACACTCCCCAGTTAAATGGAGTAGCGGAAAGGAAAAACCGCACGCTCTTGGAAATGGCGCGTATCATGTTGGCACAATCGAAGCTCTCAACCTTGTTTTGGGCAGAAGCGATCGCCACGGCAGACTTCGTAAGAAATCGATGCATTACGAAGACGCTGGGAGGTAAAACTCCTTACGAATTATGGCACGGAAAACGCCCGGACGTCAAGAACATGCGAACTTTCGGAGAGATAGCATATATGTTGGATAAAACTCCCGGCAAAGGGAAGCTGGAACCGCGAGGTATGAAATGCATTTTCCTCGGATACGAATCGATTCAAGGCTATCGAGTAAGGGTATCAAACAAACAAAGGGTAGCCACGACACGAGAAATCAAATTTACTGATACCGATGCAAAAACGGAAATGCATAACGAATCGTCATCGTCTTCGTCAAATCTGAATCGAGATTCAAATCACAATACCGAGGGAGTATCACTGCCGAATTTCTTTGAACCTCACCTAGGTGGGGACTACGACGAGGAATCGAGAAATGAATCGTAGGAACACGACGACCCGATGGGAGAAGAGACGAAATCACCGAAACGATCAGAAGAGCTCCGAGTAGACATAGAAAGATTCTCACCGGACGACCCTGTCGCCCGCGAAAATTGTATCGAATCACGCAAGAAGACGAATATGCTCGCGGATCGAGCGGGGATGAGATCGAACGAACTCTCGACGACGAGGAGTCGTGCATCTCGGACGGCCTGGCGGCAAATTTAGCCAGTCTTCACTCGGAGGTCCCGTATCGGCAAGTATTGAACGGACCGGACAAAGAAGAATGGTTGGGCGCCATCGTCGAAGAAGTCCAATGCTTAATCAAGAACAATACATGTCTGATCGTGAATCGACCCAAGAATCGCAACGTGGTCGGATGTCGAATGGTTCTCAGGAACAAGTACGACTCGGGCGACAAGGTCGAGAGAAGAAAAGCACGACTCGTGGCGAGGGGGTTCGCGCAGCAACCCGGGGTCGATTTTCACGATACCTACGCTCCGGTCGCCCGCCTGGGATCCATGCATACGCTACATGCACTGACGGTCAAGCACGCCCTTAAGGTGCATCAGATGGACATCACGACCGCCTACCTAAACGGTACGATCGAAGAGGAAACATACATGGAATTACCCGATTTACTCACAGGATGTTTGAAGAAAATCGTCGCGGCACACGGCAATTCGATATCGGGAGCCGCGCCAAAGAAATGGTGAAACAGCTTCAGGGTGGCGAAAAGGTTTGTCGTTTGAAAAGGGCTTTGTACAGCCTTAAACAGGCCGGTCGGCAATGGCATAAGAAATTGAATGGGAAACTCGAAGAATTAAATATGACACCGACGAGCGCGGATCCGTGTGTTTATCGCCTCAAACGAGGGGGAGAACCGTTGATAAGACCAGAAGGATCTTGATTTCGTCCGAAAAGGTTTGTTGCAGGAATTCGAGACGAGAGATCTGGGAACAGCTCGCTATTGTTTGAGGATCGAAATCGCCAGGAGCAGAAATCAGATTACCATTTCTCAACAAAATTACGTTCGGGAACTACTCTCTCGATTTCGGATGGAGGACCGTCAGCACTCCCGTTGAATTGGGTTCGAGGCTCGAAATGGACGTTGAAGAAGAAGGATCACCAGGAGGAAATTGGCCCTATCGCGTGCTTGTCGGAGCTCTGAACTACTTGGCGATTGCCACCAGACCGGACATTTCGCATATTGTCAGTTGTCTCAGTCAATTCAACACTTGTCACGGCGAGGCACACTGGAAGGCGGCCAAACGCGTCCTGAGATATCTGAAGGGGACCGCCGACTTCGGAATCACGTACTAGAAGAGCATGAAAACCTTGGAAGGGTTTGTTGACGCCGATTGGGCTGGGTGCCCGGTAGATCGAAGGTCGTATACCGGATACTTCTTTAACCTGAGCGGTGCCGCCATCAGCTGGGAGTCGAGGAAACAGCGCACCGTCGCGCTTTCGTCCACTGAGGTGGAGTACATGGCATTAACTGAAGCCGTGAGAGAAGCCCTGTTCGAGTATGAAAGAGTTCTGGTGAGGAACGACAACCGAGGGGCACAACTACTGACCCAGAATCACACGTTTCACGCGAGATCGACACACATCGACATCATCTTCAGAGGATCGACCTAGCACTACAATCGAGGAGGGGTGTTGTGGATCCGCCCTAAGCTGCATGCTCTATGCGATTGTAGCGCCGGACCGGGCGTTACGAATAAAAGGTAAATGAATTCACGCCTTAATGCGCTCGCTCTACTTCTGACAGTTACACCAGACCGAGCTCGCCTTTTGCTACACGCGTCTCTTTCATATTGCCGCGTCTGGCTAATACATATTTGTTAAAACCAAGTTCAAGGGTGCTTCGTTGAATAAATCATATCTTTCGATAGTCGAGGAGGCGCCCGTTCATTTCATATCCTCCTACAACAATAATTATAGAATAATAAAATGTTTCCGAAAAAAATTGGCTACAACTACAACTACTCGTATACACCGAAGAATCATATTTCTTAACACTGCACACTTTTTGAAATCTATTTTATTGCATTTGATTCATTACAGAAAGCTTTGTGTGCCCGGTTTATCAATCTTTTAACTCCCAACATCTTCCATTGCTCCTCTGCACACACAACATACTTCTACTGCTACTATTTATTGGTCTTTAGGAACCCGGAAGTTCATGTCCTCACTGACTCGGCTGCGCTATCGCTCCCTGTCCTGTGCACTCTCCATCCACGCTTGACCATCTGAACTGATCTCCTCAAGGTCAAACCTAACATTGTCCTCCCATCTCCGTCGCGGGCGTCCTACCGGTCTCTTTCCCATTGGTCTAACCTCGTTGCTCATTCACGCCACACGATTTTATGATTTTTTATGACTTATGATTCTGCACATACCTACACAAATATTCGCAAGACTCATTTTCAAACTGAAAAAGTACGTACCCCAGAAAGGTTTTCACCTTTATTCGAAGCCCCGTTAAATCAGTTCAGATGACAAATACGCCCTGCTCCTTTGCACATAAAACAAAAACATATTTTCGAAATCAAAAGGACACAAGTGTGATAGTGGCACGAAACCGCCCCTTCAAAGTGAAATTCTAGAGTATCCTTGTGAATAAATCACGTAAATCACTTAAGCATGCAGGCGTCGCAGACCAATAGCGAGAGCGAGCAAGGAGCATTAAACAAATCGCTGCCAAATGTTCCACAATACACGACTCAAGAATGTTTTGCATCACCTCAAGACAGCAGTCGGGGGTCGTGTGTATAATTTTAACATTTCGTCGAAATTTATAGCGATTACTTGCTATATAGGGTGTCGAGTATTCACCTTCGATTTCTATCTCCTGAGAGGATTTTAACTTCGAATATTCTACACACAGGATGTACGGGTAAGAAGGAAGTGATGCCTGGAACTAGCGATGTACTCAGTACACACCGTACACACCAACCTGATGGTGTGTGTAATATAGAATATTTATCATCAATTCATCCTGAAACGGTGTATATCTATTCCAGCTGTGCGTCGCGCACTATGCCACCAGAGGATTCGTCCTAGTTGAGGGTTAATACAGGATGACGAGGCGTTATGAGTAAACTGTCGGCAGCATGTTTCGGTTATCTGCAAAGTTTTTCGATTTTCGCAATAATAATTGCAACTCATGGACGCGAAATCAGGGAGGATTATATCCGTGGATATATGAGATGTTCGTCTTATGTCTAGAAGTATGCCGCACATCCCTCCGTGTGCTGCTCTAAGATGTCCACTATAATATTGTGGAACACATCAACAATCGAATTGATGAATGATTTCAACGGCAAAGTGTTGAGTTGAAATATTAGTTGAAGGCTAGCTTAGGATCAGCGTTGACCTATTAGACGATTGCGTGCAAAGTGTAGTCAGATATCAAACTTGGTTTTGTGTGAAGAGTCATTAGTCATTTGTCAGTCTCAGAGATAGATGGAGCCAATCGGTAGTCAAGAAAGTGCTTCTAAGGCGGTAAACCGCCTATAATTAGATGTTGTGTTACTTATCCAAAGTTCGAGGCGATGGTGTCATCGCTTAGTACATCTGACTCACATACTGATGGCTGGGATTAAACTTAAAGAAATACTACTGATGCAGGTGTTTGTTGGGAGTACTAAGTTTAATTTATTCAAATATCAACGTGGAAACCTGGTGCAGCTGTACTTTCTTAATGCGTTGTCGGGTCAATGGAAAGAGATTAATTGGAATGCGCATCTAATGTGTGAATTTAAACTCACCGCACTTTGCTGTTAGTGAAATACGTTAAATAGATTCTCAGAAGGAGAAAAGCAATTCTTTGTTTGCCGAAATAAAATTATTGGATGTAAAACTCAAAAAACTCCTTTTCGTTACTAACTTCATTTCTGTGATATGCGCCAAGACCCGAAAATTTTGTTTGGATTTGATATGCCAATGTGAACACGAGTTAACGCACACCTGTTTTTTATTGCGTTAAAAATGTTAAGTTACGTAGGTACAAATTACATTTGCGGAAACTTTTATTTAATTGGATTAATATAAGAAAAAACCTCCTACTAATTAAAATGTACTAACCGTTTTTCGGATCCCCGACAAATGCCAAAAATTTAAAACTGAAAATTATATTATACAAAAAAAAAAAGTCAATTACATACTCCCAGAATAGAACGTTGAATATCAAACGGAATACCGGGGGTCAGGGTTTACAACAAGAATATCACACAGGTCATGTAAATTTGGCGTTAGCCAAGCATGCAAATGGACTCAGGCAATTTGGGTTTTCCAAGATTCCCCAAACTAGGTCGATGGAAAATAAGATTCCGTTTATCAACAAAGCCGAACAATAGTCGATGACTGACAACTGTCAGACCCTACAATACAATTTACACGCTCCTCCCTAGTTTTCTTCCGGCAACCAACTTTACCCCGAACGTAGGTATACCCAATTCATGGAAAATGTGTGGTCTTTTCTGTTTTCCGTTTTCATTAAAGACGCGACCAAACCCAAGGCCCTTTAATATAACGAGAAATCCGCGACCAATCGCACATTTCAAAATCCTATTACGGCGTCATTAGTCTCGATCGTTAGCATCGAATTAACGTCTAAACAATTCTAAGCGAGAGACTGGTATAAAATTTGAATTTGAATAAGCGGCACTTGGAGAAATATCGCGCCTTTAGATGGTGTCGGTTGTTTGGTTTGAGATTAGCCTCTGGCTAGTGTGTGTTTGGCGTGTGGGTTTACAAAAGAGCCGCTGAGGGGCTCCTCTGACAAGAAGATCTACGATTAAGTGTTCCCTGAAAGTTAAATTAATTTTTCCATTTTTTATCAAAGCCCCGTGGACAGTCATGGATTTGATTGTGAACTATGAGATAATTTTTTGACTTAAGGGGATGTGTGGTGGGCTGGTTTGGTAGTTGGTAAATGGGGTGTGGACTTGTGCATTTGGTTTAGTGTTTGTTACGGTCGTTATCCTCAAGTGTGAAATGGTAGAATCTTATTGGGGATCAATCACAGCCTGACTGGAGATACTTAGAATTGCTGATTAGGTACTGTTTGGTCATTTTGTTGCATAATCGATGGAAATCTTATAGTTCCTTTGACGTCTGACATAGGCCAAGTAAAGGGTAGCTTATGGGTAAACACAAATTAAAATATTAATTTTTATGCTAAATATTAGTTAGGTACTCAAATATGTGTGTATATGTCAAGGGATATAAGGAAAGTAATTGTAATTTGTTGAAGTTAATAAATGGCAATTATAACCGAATGTTTTGGTTGGTTGATATCCCATAACTTCATGAATAACAAATCGGTTTTGGGAAATTCAGTTTCCTATTCCATTTCTTGATTTACTTGCTTAATCTGTTGCCCGGAATTCAAGAACGGTTTTAATTTTGTTTTATTTTTCTTTGAAATGGTCGAGAAAACCTTGTCGTAATAAAAGAAAACATTATCAGCCGTATGGCCTAATGTGGTGAAAGGCTGGGTGACAACGTCCAGCCACCTGGTTAGATATTACCTTGTCATGATATAGGCTCGTGAAATGGTCGGAACGAACCGTTAACTCTGGCCACCTAAGGAATACTACCCCCTACGGTATACGTTCCACGACGTGGTGGCTATTCCAACAAAAGACCACTATGCTAAAGAATGCAACGCCTTAAGCAAATCGAAAAAGATTATCAACGCCATATATCATAGCATTAATGTAACAGTTATAACTTACATAGCGAGTTAAACAATATCGCATGCCCGCGACCATGGTCTGATTCGTCACTTCTTTAATTTTACCCTTTTCATAGGATGGATTTGAGTTACATAATTACTTTTTGGCCTAAAAAGCCGGTTCCCTAAATCCCCCACATCGATTTCCCTACCTGAAATCACTAAAGCCATCCTTCTGATTATCAACAGCCAAACATGGGTAGACGACGCTGTTTCTACATAACAAAACAGTTTAATCTATCTTCAAATTCCTTTTGCAGATTGCAATGCAAAAGAAGATCCCAAGCATAGTTCCCCTGTGTGATATAAAAAGTACAGGCAATACGCTTGGAAATAATTTATACTAAAAATGTATCCGTGAGTGTACTTTTCAGCCCTCTCCATTTCCCCTTGGCGGAATTCACCTGTAGTTCTGCATCCCCAGAATTTTCCAAGCTTCAAACGAAGTCACCCAGCCACCATTCTGGTTTCGCTTTTCTTGCAAGCTAAACCAAATCAACCCCTAAACCAAGCTGCTCTCCTTTGCAATTTTCCCATTCTCCCTGGGTTCATTGACAGTAAATTCGCGAGAGTTTATTCACATTTAGTGGGCGGGGAAATGGGAAAATATTGATGAGTGTGGGATCGGAAATGGGCGATCTGATAAAAGGGTGCCAATGGAGAGAGTACCTGTTGGGAATTAGTCAGTGGTAGTCCGAGAAAGTAAGTGGTTGATCGTGAGTTGTAGTTGTTCGCCTGGTGGGTGTCAAAAGAAAGCAGGAGTTAAATAAATACCAGTGCAAACGGGAAAGAATCCCATATTTTTGGAGTCTTATTGTTAACTTAAATAAAGCTTATTTGTAAGATTAACATTAACCAAGAAACTAGAAGAAGTTAAATAAATAACAGTGCAAAAGGGAAAGAATGCCATATTTACGGAGTGTACTGGTGAATTTAAGTAAAGTTTATTTGTAAAATTAACATTAACCAAGCAACCAAAAGGATTTAATAAATATAATTGTAATACAAAGGCTGGACTAAAGTGTACACTAAATTTGAAGAGAGTATTCAACCGTAGCCGAAACAATACGTGAAGATTGTTATATAATTAATATCGTTTAATTATCACCCACCCCCTAAAATACATAAAAACCTACCGGCTGCGCCAAATTGTTATATATTTATTTTAACAATTATTTTGAATATTTATTTTTCACCAAACTCACCCCTATTTTACTCCTTGAATAGTTTTCTCTTTGAATTGACATTTCAATTCAATTCAATTTTTATTTAGTAGATAATTACATTTATGGTATATTTTACAACTAGTACTTAAGAGATTTAGGTTAGCAATTCCTTTACAACTATAATCTTAAATCTATATAACGACAATAGCACCATTTTAATGAATAACAAATAATAAATTAAGGGAAAACTACAAGAAAAAACCCTTATTTGAATCTTAAGACTAATATTGCACTGGCTTCCGGTTATTTTATATAGTAATGACCTCGATATAACTTTCATAGACAAAGTACATATGTAGTGATTTAGGATAACGCAAGACGGGAAACGAGAACATTGTCAGAAAAAGAACAATTGACGAAGAAGTGTCGATTGATTTTGTCAATAAGGAACTCTACCGGTTTAACGTTAGCGTTTTCATGTAGTTCATGTGTCGAATAATGCCATGGCAAATTCAGCAACATTTTCAATATTTTATTTTGACACCTTTGCAATTTTATTTTGTGTGTGCGAGCACAGTTACATCATACAGGAGCCCCGTAGAGGAGTATAGCTTGAAAAATGGTTTTATATATTATAATTTTATATTCGATGCTAAGCTTTGACTTTCTACACACTAATGGATACATAACTCTTACGACTTTGTTTACTTTGTCAATTGTGGTAGTGATGTGTTTTTGAAAGATAATATTTTTATCTAGAATAATACCTAGATATCTACAGTCTTTGGACCAATCAATATCAACTGCACACATACTGAGTTTAGTGCCATTTGGTAGGTAGCAGTGTTTCCTACATCTCGAAAACCAGACAGCTTGTGTTTTATTACCATTTATTTTTATTTTCCATTTCCTGTAATATACTGCTAGTTTGTCAAGAGCTGCTTGCAAAGAGTTGTAGACATTAATGAATAAGGCACCCGAAGAGAAAATGGCCGTATCATCGGCAAAGATAGCTACCTGAATGTTTTCAGCTAGACATGGTAAATCTGCGACAAACAATGTGAATAATATGGGACCAAGGACCGAGCCTTGGGGTACACCATAGTGGATTTGGTGAGTAGAGGATATGTCGGTTCCTATACTCACAACATATTTTCTCGATCGAAGAAAGCTCTGGATAATTTTGATAAGCGGCATAGGCAGCCTAAGCTTCAGTAGCTTATAAATCAAGGTATCGTGCCATACCGTATCAAAAGCTTTTTCGATGTCGAGAAGAACCAGACCCGTTGACTCCTTGTCGATGAATTTACCAGCTATGTGGTTTTTAATGCGCAAGACTTGGTGGATTGTGCTGTGACCACCACGGAAACCGAACTGAAAGTTTGGTAAGATGTTATTGTCTTCCACAAAACGATCAATCCTTTCCTTAATGATTTTTTCTAAGAGCTTACTTAGACAGCTAAGTAGACTAATAGGTCTGTAGCTTTCGGGGCTGTTTTTGGGGTTGCCGGGTTTCGGGATAGGTATTACTTTTGCTGTTTTCCAACAGTCCGGAAAATAACAATTCTTAAGACAAGCGTTGAAAATAAACGTTAAATAGTTACTTGCAGCAGGTGGAAGTGCTTTGATTAATTTGTTGTTAATATTATCGAGACCCGCAGCCTTTTTTGATTTCGATTTTTTTATCAATTCTTTAACTTTGCTGATATTAGTTGCGTAAGTACTTTCAGCTGGTGTTTGAGAAAGTACATGGATAGTGTTAGCAACTTCAGCTTCAGTATACGCGTCGCTTAGATGCATAGATATGGAGTGGTTCTTACTAAACGTATTAGCAAGTAGGTTCGATTTCTCCACTGAAGAAATAAACAACTTGTCGTGAACTTTAAGCGGATGAATACTTGACCCTCTCTTTTTCATAATTTTTGATATTTTCCAGAACGGTTTGCTAGCTTTGTCAAGAGAGGAAAGGTGTTTGTTCCAACACTTGTTCCTATATGTTGAGATTTCGTTTTTAATGATATTATTTAAGACTTTAACATTAACTAGAAAACAATCGACTCTATAACGCAGCCATTTTCTTCTTTCTGAGTTTCGTAGCCTAATCAGATGTAAGATATTTTCAGGAAGCGGTGCCTTATCAACTGGAGCAGTGGAACATTTAGGTATCGCAAGATCGGCCGCTCTATTGATAACAGAAACAAAATTGTTACATAGGATATCAATGTGCTCGCTGCAGGTTATAGAATTTAGGCTGGTATCACCTAGAACCAAGTTCGTGTTTATATATGATTTATAACAATTCCAGTTGGCGGCGGAATAGTTATGGTATAAACTGGTACGATTTACAGCTACAGTATGATTCACTGTGAGGCTGATCGGAAGGTGGTCTGAACTTAACGCATTTAGAGTTAATGGTACTGTGCAGTAATTTGGAATATTAGTGATATATAGATCAAGAGTGGAGGGGTTCTTGTTAGCGCTCGCTGGGATATAGGTGGAGAGAAGTGGATAAAGTATGGAAAAACTTGGGCTGGATTCAGCAACATCTAGTAAAATGTTACCCCAGCAGTTTGCCCTAAGACAATTCCACGACTGATGTCTGCAGTTTAGATCACCACCAATAATTACCTTGTTTCGAGCGTTGACTCTATACAATTTTTGCAGATCCCGCTTAAAGTAAGTAGATTTCACAATGTTTCTATTTCCACCAGGGAAATAGATCGAAAAAAGACTCACCTTGGAGTTAACACTTAATGTTACATCTATACTAATTTCCTCAATTAACTTAAGGTGCAATGAAGGACGCAAGGAACGTTCTATACATTTTTTCACAACAATGGCGACACCTCCACCACTAGCATGTACCCTGTCTAGGCGATAACATATGTAATTTTGATGTGAGAAAGAAATGTCTTGTTTGAGCCAGGTTTCTGAAACAAGTGCAATGTCAATATTAAAATTTATCAAGAAACTAAAAAATGCATGCTTTTTGTTTTTGATGCTTCTCGCATTCCAAGTTATGATGTTAAGAGAGTTTCTTAACATGTTTTTTCCGAGTATATGTACTTAATAGCTAATGAAGTAATGTCGTTAAATTGGTCAGCTTTAGTTTGGCAAGCACTAAGCTTGGTTACAGCTTCATTAAGAAGGGAGTTCATCTCGCTAAATGAGAACAAGTTATCATTAGTTAAAGTTTCTGACGGATTTTTCTTCGTGTGTGTCGTATCACTGTTGGAAGGTTGCTGGGTTTGATGGAGGCCAGAAGCCCAGGTGGATGAAGGAAGTGAAGGTTGACGCACAGATCGGGGTAGTGGAGGAAAATTATCAATGGATAATCGGTCGGGCAATGGCTGCTGTTTGTCACTCGGAGGTTGTAGGAACGTTGTATTTCTTGTACCACGTCCACGTGGGGATAATTTGGGGCGAATGTCTATGTACTGCTTTCGGCTAATGCATTCTGGATTGGTGGATTTATGTGTCCCACTCCAATTTGCACTCTTGATGACCTCATTCGTTTTGCAGTCGCATGTTTTATGGTTTTCCGAACAGATTGCACAGAAGCTATTTATGTGACAATGCATCGAGCCGTGACCGTAAAGCTGGCAATTGTGACATTGTGTGACCTTACCTGGATTATGTTTTTTAAAGTCCCAGCGAACGATGGTTTTGAACAAGGTTGAGTAGTTCCGTTTTAGTTCATTTAATTTAACAGTACCGCGTTGAATGTAAACGATGTACAAGTAGTGTTTGTACAGGGCTTTTGTTGACGAATTTATTGTGATGGTTTTAACATCTAGGCACTTAATCCCGAGTGCAATTAGTTCGTTTTTCACTAGATCGTTGCTTATCAAGTCTAGTCCAGATAACACTACCTTTAATGTACGATTTTCCTTACGCGAGTTGGTAAAAAACTCACATTTTAACCGTAAGAGTTCGGTTCTGATTTTATTATATATGTCCATTGTTGGAGCACATATTTTTTGTCCAAGTGATATGTTTTTAATTAAGTATTTGTCTATCTTAATGTTGCTCAAAATATGACGCACTTTAGCACTAGTCGTTTTTAACACCACAATTGGCGGAACGGTTTCTTTTGGAAGTACTGCGCACTGTTCGTCATTGGTCGGATCCATTTCAGGTGAGTCTTCCATCAGACTTTGAAGTGGTTGAAAAAAGTTAGTGTTTAAACACATTTTAGATTTTTCTAACACTTTATTGTTCACTTTTGAAAGTTTATCGGGAGGAGTTTGGCCTCCAATAACGGGGTCGTAACGCAACCGTTTGCGCTTAATTTTGTTTAACACACGTGGCCCAGGGGCCATAACTTAACGGTTTTAACACTTGTTCAAATTTTTGTATGCGGAAAACGAGGCAAAGAAAACAAGATAATGATAATTAAATTATGATAATTATTGTGAAAATAACGGTTGATTAAGTTAAATAGCACGAGCAAAACTGTGAGACAAGTTGTCTGTTTGAAAGTCAGCCAGGTACTGAATTGACATTTTGTAGTTTTATTGCACCTGCAATTGTGGGTCAAAAACTCTATGCGTGTCGAGCTCCGGAGGTGTGCGTAAAGTTCGGCAGTACTCTGAATTTGCCTGAAATTCTGATGTGTCCGATGATACAGGCAAATATTTGATAAATGAATAAAATTATTTTTCGAATTCCACGAAGACAATGGCAACAGGAAAAAGACGACCTGCATTCGAGTCACAAAAAGAGTCCTTCGGGAACAGTGGAGGACAGATGGAGGTGCCTATAAACGAAGGTGGAGTATTTGCCCTCGATCCAGCGTGCAGACAAATTTATTCTCGTATCCGAATTGGATTATAACACGGAGACACATCAGCTGCTTTTCCTTCAAGGAGTAAAATAGCGGTGAGTTTGGTGAAAAATAAATATACAAACGAATTGTAGGATTTTATGTATTTTAACGGGTGGGTGATAATTAAACGATATTAATTATATAACAAGATGCCACAAGCGGTCACTAAACGCTCTAATACATATTTGCTGGCTGAGAATTTAGAGCCCCAACTTAAACAACTGCCCGAGGAAATCATCAACAGTTTGAAAGAGTCGAATTAAGAAGAACAGCGCGTTCCCTTGTATATTTATTTATATTTGTTTTGTTGGCAAAACTTGTATTTGCAACAAACAACGTTCTTATTTTGCCAACGTTATTTGCATAACCTTTGATCGTGTTTCAGAGCTTGGCGAATTTCACGACCTAGTGTTGGAAGAATAGCATGATAGTATACTCTGAGATAAGGAATTCTGGTGGTAAACTAGATCCCCATGCATACATCCGGAGATAATTTAATAAACAACTAAATAGTTAACATGACGCAAGGCTAATAACATTGCCCGGAAAAGCAAATTTAACAAGCCTCAGAGTTGTTAAATACGATCAGCCCGGTTGTAGTGCCGATGATGATGATGATGATGAAATAGTTAACAATTTGGGTCCGTAGAAGTGTGTCTCCTTTCGAAACACTTACAACGTCCAAATGATAACGGCATATCGAAATATTAGAAAGCTCGATTTCACTAATACGAATGTCATCGTCGAATAACTAAACAGTTTAATCTATCTTCACATTCATTTTGTACATTCCAATGCAAAAGAAGATCCCAAGCATAGTTTCCCTGCCTCAAAGGTAGAGGCAATATGCTTGGGAATAGTTTCTACCAAAAAAGTATGCATAAGTACACTTCTCAGCCCTCTATATTTCCCCTTCTTGGAATGAACTTGTAGTTCTGCATCCCGAGAATTAACCAAGCTTCAAACATTCACAGTCAGCCTCAATTTAACCCAGCTAGTAGAACAGTTTTCTCGACTGTTGGATAACTAGGCCATTTTGAAAATAGTTTACATGTGTTTCTGCAATCTGAATCAAGTACAGCATGAAGCAAAATGTAATGGAGTAAGTGGGCCTTGGTTGTTGGTCTGTAGGCAGCAATTGGCAGCGACGGAGATGAGAGGGCAATGTAAGGTTTGACCTTGAGCAGATTGGATCAGATGGTCAAGCGTGGAAGGAGAGTGCACAGGACAGGGAACGATGGGAGAGTTGAGTCGATGAGGTCATGAACTTCCGGGTACCGACAAGCCAATAAATAGTAGTAATAGTAGTTTGCATGCGGGTCATAGGTACCCCCGTGGTGACCATGACCATGTTCAGCACCGACAACTGCAATATGTGCTGGGGCAACGTGGTGAACAGCAGGTGATGTTCATTATTGTCAATTCCCTCGAATTCGAAAATTTCGTTCTAAAATATCGGTGGTAACGTTGGTACCAAGCTCACAAATGTTGTTCTTTAGGCGAGCCGCAATCCTGAGGCGATCGTTGTAAAAAAAAGTCGCAGAGTGACAGTTCTGGCCTCTGCAAATCAACCCTTAAGGGGTTGAGTCGTAAGAGAACAGGCGGTTCACTTTGTCCAACCAATGATAAACCAAGCGAGACAAAAAACTTAGTACACTCCACTCTGGAGACTACCCATCTCCACCATCCAAGGATTAACACTTGCTACAAAAAGCTTAATTCAAATAGCCAAAGTCATCTGCTCCATCGTGTATAAAATTGCCCATTTTTGTGAAACAGCTTACTAGGTTTAATGCACTTAACGCTGTAGAATCTGGCCATTTTCGACACTGTGTTACAAGTCAACACTCGTCATTTCACATGGTGACGTTTTTGAGAGCTCTCTAATTGGCATAATTCGAAATCGAAGAGTTGAATTACACGAAACTCTACTATACAGAGCACAAGATACACCACAGAAAGGTTTAAGAACATGTTTGTTTCTCACTAAAATATGTCGGGGAAAGACTATAAAATTGAACCTTTTATGAAAACATGGATTGGCTAAACAACTAGTTAAAAGTTATGTTATGACTTGTAGCTTAATAATATACGAAAAACAAACGTAGGAGTTGTTCAAATTCCTACTATAGCCTTCCCAGTACTAATGGATCAACAAGTTTCTTATAACGCGGATAAGAATAGTTAGTTACCATGCAACCCTTCATTACCTGTGTGAAGTGAAAAATTCTTTACCCAGCTTATAATTTTCCATTACACAGAACAACATTTGGAATAAGTAAATTTTCAGGTGAGAATCACACCAATCCTTAACAGAAAGCAACCATATTTAGTGTCAGATATATTTTATTCTAATTGTAGTTATTGGTCGGTACTGGTTACATCAACTCTAATGGTGATGAATTCCGTGAGCAGAGTGAAGGCTTGAGTAGGAAACTGCAGCTCCAGCGTGTGCAAGAGGAGCGGCGTGAACGGCATGTACAGCAGGAACAGCATGGACAACTGGAGCAGCATGAACAACTGGAGCAGCATGCACAACTGGAGCAGCATGGACAACTGGAGCAGCATGGACAACTGGAGCAGCATGTGCAAGTGCAATTGGAGCAGAATGAGTTGCATGTCCAAGGGGTTCACGGTGGACAACAGCATTGAATCCATGGTGGTCATCCGCAGCGTATTGAACGGTTCTCCTGTGACCATCGGCATCGATCAATGAGTATTCACCTTGGACAGCATCCCCATGGCGGGCCTCGTGTTGGCTCTTCACATCACCAGTGTGTGCATCATGCACCGAATAATGGAAATTGTAGTTTGGATGTGGGTCATAGGTGTCCTCGTGATGACCATGACCATGTCCAGCATCGACGACAGCAATATGTGCTGGAGCGCTATGGTGAACTCCATGGGAAGCTAGAAGTCCAGCATTAGCAACAGCAACAAATGCGAGTGCGATAACGACCTAAGAAAATAGTTTTGTTATGAAATCAATTTAAAATGCTGTCCTAACGAGCTAAACAAATGATTTGTTTTTGAGTAATTGATTGAAATATGTTTTAGGCCTTGAGTAATTACAGTTAAATACCTTGAATGCCATTTTCTTTGAATTTAGTTTTCAGAGCAACTAACTAATCACGGTTGAAATACTGAGAGAGTACTGACAGCCAGCCGTGCCGTGTCTTTTATACTTATAGCTCGAAATGTACTGCTAAACTCTAAAACAAAGTTTATCGAATTAATTGTAGTTTTGGCAAATATTTTGTGTTAGATTTGTTTGTGTGAATAGGATTTTGGCAGGTGAATGGCCAACACAACACTAAAAAGCTATTAAATGAGAGCGTAATTGACTAACCCTGGATATCAAATAAAATTGAGTCACTATACGTGTGCTTGTGTTTACGACCAACATCCGGATCGAAGTGATAAATGTTTAGCAAATGTTATATCTCAATTTTAGTATTTATAAATTTAATGGGATTGATACTAAAGCAAAAGAAAGGAGAAAAAACCAATGCCATTTCTTATTTCGGACCCTAAAGATACTTAAATTAATTCCACATTCCGGAACATTATAGCCGTAAGCAGGAATTATGTATGAAGGTTCAAATGACGATAGACATTGTGCTTATACAGCAGTACGACAATAAATTTTCTACTTATTCCCATAAAATGATGGCAATTCGACCAATCAGCATGCGCTAAGTACAACACGGTGTTGTTTGTGTGGATTTTAGTTCCTCTATTAAGTTAAGTCTCTGCTGTACAATGAATCAGATTGGTAGACAACGAAAATTATTAAATGATTCCAAATTGATGGTGTGGTTTTAGTTTTCCTACCAGAGTATTACTTCTAAATACCGTGTTCCACACATCAGTGCTAGGCAAAATTTATGGACATGACCATCCTACACATTTCAATTCTCTTATATGAGAAGCTGGAAATTACATTTAACAAGATATGAGACCAAGTATCCCAGCCGGAGGCGTTGTTCTACAGTAACAGTTTTCAAGTTTTTGAATAGTTATCTGTGTGTTACGAAGTCAATGACGACTTCACGTACTGACAACCGCGAGCGGTCGGATGGAAATCGATTTCTGAGTTGCTCTTCATAAAAACAAACTTAAAACCTCTCGTGAGTCTCATAAAAAATATTGATGCCGAAAACAATTATTTTCAATATCAACAACCTGTTGGAGCTTCGCTCGAATATACTATTAATAAGCTATAAGAGCTAGCTTACCCTATGCTACAACAGCGGATAACAGTAATCACTAATAAAGGCAAATTACAATATAGTATTGGGACATTAAACGTCTGAGACTATTGGAAATGATTCAGAAGCACGATTCAGAGCCGCATGAGTTGACTACAGCGAGAATTTATTTAAGATCCTGGTGGAAATGAGACTTTATTTGTAAGAATGATATTTGTAAAACAGAAGTTAACATTTGGTCTTAAGTTAAATCTTGAATTAAATTGTGTTGACGGCAGGTCCAGCGGCGAAAGGCGAGAGAGAGAAAGTCATTTTTTTTTTTTTTTTTATAAAACGCTGTCTTTATTGACCATTAAAAGTTTAGTTACATAAGTTTACAGCTAACTTAACTAAGTTGTGACAAATTTACTTACAATGTCTAGAACATTTTTCCAAGTAATATTTAATTTGAGGTCTTACGTCTAAGGAGATCTATACCAGATACAATTTATTAGTAGGACTCCTGGAAAGGTCATGAAAACCAGGATGGATTGTCAATGTTTACAATAAATATTCTTAAAACTACTTATCTCTACTTAAATCTAGCTTATATCTAAGGTAGTTAAATAAATTCACATATAGTCATTTAGAACAAATTAGCCTAGTCTTAAGCTTAAGTTGAGATTCCATACTTTACATACCCTAAGGAGGGAAGGGAGCGGCAGAGGGAGGTCTCTCCACCGACTGCTCGTTAAAGGAAAGAACCCGAGAAAAGGGTTGAATGTTTGAGTATTTGAAGTGGTTAAGATCGGTTACCCTGTTTTGGTAGATGATTTCGTTCGCATCATTTACTAATCTTCCTGCGTAGAAGAGAGCCTTTAAATGGAGTGCATGAAGATAGGGATTTGATGCATTGTGGCTGGGGAGGCTAAGGGAATTGATGAGAGGGTTTGGATTGGCTGACAGGTTTTCAATGAATCTTATCGACAATTCCAGGAACCTTCTATCCAATCTCTCCAGGCCGACGGAGTGGTATAGCGTAAGGCTTCCGATATATTTGTGGGAGTCGCGCTGTCGACGTAGCCCTGTGATTAGTCTGAAACACTTCCTTTCGAAGATACGAAGTTTTTCCATTTGAGAGGGAGAGATATGGAACCAG
Source organism: Microdon myrmicae (assembly GCA_963931805.1). NCBI lineage: Eukaryota > Metazoa > Arthropoda > Insecta > Diptera > Syrphidae > Microdon > Microdon myrmicae. The sequence goes on along the minus strand of OZ007499.1, from coordinate 111,530,343 downwards.
ATGGGACAAGCGTAAATAAGTGTGGGCCTGATGATTTGTTTATAAAGTAGAAGTTTGACTTGTTGAGAGAGACCATCTGCCTTCCACATTACTTTCCGACAAAGGTTCAGCTGTATCCCCGCTTTGCGGATGACATTGTTTATGTGAGTCGTGAAAGAGAGATTATTTTCGAAAGTAATGCCCAAGTATTTTAGTGATTTAGATGGTTTTATGAGGGTGTTGCAGAGGTTGAGTTGGATTTTTGAATGGTTACGTACCGTGTTATTGGTACAGTGAACGTTTCTACCTTTAAATACAACCAGTTGAGTTTTGTTGGGGTTTAGGCGGATCTTCCATTTAAGGAAGTAGGAGGAAAGAATTTGGAGGAGAGAGAAAGTCATCGGTGCCACTGTTTATATATGCCCTGCTTGTTGACCTAAGCGCCACCTATCCGGCGCTAGAACTACTAAGGTTGTTACCAGAATACTCTGTAAGCGTTCCCTTTCCAACACTCCTTCGCGCTTCAGAATGTTCCGGTCTATGCAGTCCCAGTCTTTCTGCAAGTTCCCCGAACCGGCGCCCGGCCAACGGCTTCGTTAGGATATCTGCCAACATTTGTTCGGATGGGCAATAACAAACATTTATTATCGCTTTCCCCAAGAGGTCTCGCATCTGGTGATAGCAAACGTCAATATGTTTGGTCCTGGCTGATCCCGAACCCGAGATTAATCTAATACAACCTTGGTTATCTTCGTACATGGTTATTGGTTCTCTCAATGGAGTTTTCATATCCTTGAACAACTGCCTCAACCATAGCAGCTCCCTGCTCGCGAACGACGCGGCGATGTACTCTACCTCTGTGGAGGACATTGCTACCGGGGTCTGCTTACGACTACACCAAGCGATCACAGCTTTACCAAACAGGAAAACGTATCCGCTTGTTGACTTCCTGTCCGCCTTGTCGCCTGCCCAGCCCACGTCCACGTAGAAAGTGAGACTGGCGTCCTTCGCTGAGGGTAGTTTCAACACTATGTCCGCGGTAGTTTTCAGGTAGCGCATCACCCGCTTGGCTCCGCTCCAGTCAGCTTAGGTTGGGTGTTCCACTCTTCGACACAGCAACCCGACTGCAACAGCGATGGCTGGTCCAACACAGTGGCTATGTATAGGAGCGACCCCATCACCTTCCTATACAATTTGTTGTTCTCCAGCTCTACGCCATCTTCCCTGGGAGCTGCAAGGAATCCGGTCTCCATCGGTGTGGTAACCGGCTTCGCGTCCAGCACGCTGTTCTCTTCCACCAATTTGACGATTTTTGCCCTTTGATTCAGCAAAAATGAACCGTCGTTGTCTCGCTCAATAATGGCTAACGTTTCCCAAGTCCTTGATCTGGAAATGTCTGCTCAGCTGCTTGCTCACTGCTCTTGTCACCTCGGGCGTTGCTCCGGCCACCAGGAAGTCATCAACGTAGAGTAGAATGTAGGACATCCTTCCATCTTTTTCTTCCTTTAAGTACAGACACCTGTCTGCACAACCACAGCTGAAACCCAGTTTGCCAAGGATTGCCGCTGCCTTCAAATTCCAGACCCTTGCCGACTGCCTCAAACAGTAGAAGCTCCTTTTGAGTCTTAGCACTTCCTTCTCCTGACCTGGCATAACAAATCCCTCGGGTTGCTCCATGAAAATCTCTTCGTCTAGCTCACCGTTCAGGTACGCACTCTTCACATCCAGGTGCCGGACATGAAAATTCTGCTGCGCTGCCAGTGTGAGTAGAACTCGAACTGTCTTGTGTTTGACCACGGGAGCAAACGTCTCGTCGTAGTCTTCGCCGTACCGCTGCGAGAACCCTCTCGCGACCAAGCGAGCTTTGTGGGTGTAGATTTTTCCATTGCCATCGGTCTTGCCCTTGAAAACCCACTTGCACGAAACTGCCTTTCTGTTTGGAGGAAGATCTGCCATTTCCCAGACTTGGTGGTCGTTCAGTGAATTCATCTCTTCTTCGGCTGCCACTAGCCACGGGTTCTGCTCTCTGGGTGACATCTGTAACAAATCTTTCCAATACTTTGTACCGCAGTCTCGGTGGTGATACATTTTTGTTGCTTCGTTGAGAAACTCTTCTTTGTACTGATGTTGATGTACTGTTTGCCGGCGGAATCGCCTTCCCTTTGCCCTTCTTAACCTCACAAGTCTATTGTCTCTCCATCCGAGTCTTGGCCTTCTTCCCCAGAGTCGGTTTCTCTTTCTGGTCCCTCACCGTCTGGCGTCTCGTATGTGACATATCGCTCTGGTAACTTCTTGTTCTTCTTCTCTTCATGGCAGCTCTTCTTTCTCTCAATTGGGTTCTCGATGATCTTGACTGATCTGCTAATCCAGGTTTCGTTCGTTGACGGGTCCAGAACTCGATATCCTGTAGTGTTGCCGTGGTACCCCACCAGGACTCCTTCTCGTGCCTTGACATCCCACTTTCTTCGTTTTTCTTTTGGGATAAATGAAAAAAACCTTGGAGCCAAAGGTTCTTACGTGCGACGGGCCTGGCTTTTCACCTGTAAACAGTTCTACCGGTGTTTTGCCGATGTTTCTGCTCGCCATCCTGTTTTGCAGATAAGTCGCTGTCAGCACTGCTTCTCCCCAGAACCGTTTGTCCAGTCCAGCTTCAAACAGCATGCAGCTCGCGGATTCGACCAGCGTCCTATTCTTCCGTTCCGCCACCCTGTTTTGCTGTGGCGTGTATGCGACTGTGAATTGGTGCTCCACTCCTTCTCGCCGAAGAAAGTCTTGCAATTCCTTGGGGGCGTACTCCTTTCTAGAGTCTAGGCTTGAGTGGGAAACTGCAGCTCCTTGATGCTCAATGGGGGCTGAATGGATAGCATGCACAGCAGAGATTGCATGATCAACTGGAGCAGCATGGACAAATGGAGCAGTACGAACAATTGGAGCAGCATGGACAACTGGAACAGCATGAGCTACATGCCCAACAAGTTCGCGGTAAACTGCCGCATTAAATCCACTATGATAATCTTTAACATATTTGCGGGTTCTCTTGTGACCATTAGCATCGATCAGGGAGTATTATCCTCGTGGCGGGCCTCGTGTTGGCTCTTCACATCACCAGTGTGTCCATCATGCAGCGAATAATGGAAATCATAGTTTGGACGTGGATCATCGTGATGACCATATCCAGCACCGACGGCGGCAATATGTGCTGGAGAGGCATGGTGGCCTGCATGTTAAGCTAGAAGCCAGGCATTAGTGACGGCAACAAATGCAAATGCAATAACGAGCTAAAGAAATAATTTTTATTGAGTAGGTAATAAAAATAAGTTACACCTTAAGCAACCGTAGTTAAATACATTGAATGTCATGTTTTGAGTCCAAATGATTAATCAGAGGAAAAACACTGAAGTGATATTGGTAAACTTTTGTGGGTTGTCTTTTATAATAAACCGTCATAAAGCTCTTAAACTATAAACTTTGTTTTTACGTGCCGTTTTCCCTTTAATTTTCTGATTTATAGACTAATTTTGTGTACAGTGGATATTTGTAGGAACGTAATTTACGGCAATCGAAGAAGGTGAAAGGCGGGCATAAATCCAAAATGTCATAATATGGGGACGACAAAGATTACACCGATAGTCAAACCACATTAAGAGATTACATCGTACGTAAGCTTGTGCTTTCGATGCGCTGATCCTTAAACCCATTTTTTGTTGTTGTTGAGAATATAGATTTTGAGTTAGTAATGTTGTATACATAATGGTAATAATAATACAATATAATTATATATATAATGATAATAATACGAATACGTGATCTTAGTTCATAAGTGTTATTGTACCCCAGTTTTAAGTTAGTCGATAAGTTTATTTGTAGCTCCTATTAGGCTAAATGTAAAAAGATTCTGCACCCACCAATTTTAAAGAATTTACTTATGAATGTCATAAATCAATGTCAACAAAACCATGGCAACAAATGTTGGTGGTTTAGCTGTCAGAAAAGTGAATAATGTTTGAATTATTATCTAATAATGCATAGTTAGCTGACAAATGCCACAATGACGTCGAGTTTTAACTATGCCGTAAAGTATATAGTTTTTTGCTGCCCGGGAAAAACAATTGTTGGTAAAATTTTAATGGACTTGCTACCCTGCGAAATGGTGCTCACCAACCCACTTCCAACTACAATGTCACTTGGCTCCAACATATCTGATCGGACGACTTTTCTTCATGTCATTCCTATTACAATTTTAATAATCTTCATTGAAATTATAAACTTTCCAAACTAAAGTAGATTTAATGGATGGACCTCATAGTGGAACTGCCCACATTTCTCTGTGTGGTTCCCAGAGAATAAGCTTCTCTTGCTTCCGTACTTTCGCAATATGTTCGTGCAATATGTTTCCCAATATGTTTATAGTTTACAATCAGCTGATACAAAGGTCAAAGGTCCCAAAGATGCCTTGCTCCAATTCTCTGTCGTAGAATATACTTTTTTTTTGTCGCCCGGAGAAAACATTTTCGTAGAACAGATAGATATAGATTATATATATATATAGAGTGAGAGAGAGAGAGAAAGAAAGAGACAGAAAGAAGTAAGGCATTCGCCGCTGCAGGAAATAGGAGAGCAAGGGTTAAAAAAGAGCAGCAAACGGATTAACGAATTAAAAACAGCATATCACCGCATCAGAGCACCACACAACATCTTTAGTATGAAGCATTTATTTATATTTTGTACAGTTTTATGTGCTATGCCATAAATAATTTGCAAACACAAAGTCGATAAATACACTACTCCCGCCATAGGTTCGTTATTTGTTATCTCTTTGTTCGTAGACTTTTTTTTTTCTTTCGGGCAGTCCGCCTACTCCTATGACAACAGAAGTCTTAATAGCTGACGGAACCTAAAGTAAAGAATCCTTCAGATAATGTAAAACACGGTAGTTTAACTGTTGTGGACCTTTTTCTCTTTATTTGTCTTGATTTCAATTTGATTTATCTAGATTTTATCGATCTTGAACTGTGTGTCTTCAAATAGATTTACGAAGTGTGACAGCTCAATCTAATATTATTATATACCTCCATAATCCACGCCGGTGTTACTAACTGGCCTTGCGGGATTAATCCGACTGGCTGGTAATGACGCCATTTGTTGAGCTAGCACCCGTCCCTTATGACGACCGCAAACCGTGCATCCGCGATGACCCTCTGGACAAGTCCTCGACTCCCTATGATCCAGTACCAGGAGTTCACTGCGGCTAGCCGTAACCGGCTTCCAGTGTGCATCCGTCTCAAATGCAAATCTCTCCCGCTGATCTTTGCCAGGTGATGTTTCCGATGTAAGATTGGTGGATGTCGGCGTTCGTGTCCCATCCTTGCTGCTTCTAATCTTCCGCCCAACCTGAGGGTACTTTGGTCATCGATGAATGGGTTGAGCGCAATCCGTTTGCTTCGTCTTGATCCTTGTCTCCCGGCTCTAATGGCCGTTAGGTCCGCCTTCCGCCACGCTACTGTTTGTACCGTTCGAGTGGAGCTGGAGAATCTTCTTGTAATGGACAGCTCCTCTTGCTGTATTACGACGCACGATGCCTTGCGCTCCTCAAGGTCTACCGGTTTTCCGGTGTCCGCCTCTAGGACTTTGGGATGCTTGCAGAACCGGGCCAATATTGAGCTGAGGTCTGACTGCAAGGATGGTCCGGCCATCAAGTAATCATTGAAAGATGTTCCATTACTGGTGACCAGAGACGCATCGAACACCACTCTGAACTTGGTCGTTTCACTCTCGGCCTTGATTACTGTATGGTGAGGTAGATAACAGCATTGGTTGGTCGGTAATTTTGGTGTTTCTTCGATCACCCGCTGCATGTGGCCCATGTCCTGGTATTCCTACCTAAATTCCGCATACTGATGACCTAGCTCCGGGTTACGCCTGAATTGCCTCTCCGTGGACAGAAGCCTTTGAATGGCTGCTTCCCTGGAATGTCCCAATGTCGGCGTGAAGAGTCTGACCGGTATCTTCACCTCGAAACGTCCCTCTGCTAAACGCCGGTGCGTGTCCGCAAAATGGGTCATTGCCCTCCTCTCTTCGTCTGTTAGGCGCTCCTTCATCTCAGGTACCTCCTCCCTCTCCCAGAAGGCTCTTAGCTGCCCCTCGAATGGGTCGACCTGGTGGGTGACACTGCAGCAATGTTGTTCTTGATTGGACAAAGCTGGTTCACTCCCTGCGATCACCCAGCCGAATATGGTGTTCTGTGTCATAATTTTACTGTCGGGATCCATCAGTCGTCCATCGCGCGAACCTGGAATATAGTGCCCGAACCCAGCAGCAAGTCAATGGTTCTTGATTTGTGGAATAGCGGGTCGGCCAACGGCAGCGATGAAAGGCTTCTCCAGTCACGTTCCAGTGACCTTGACGGCAGATCCGAATCGTCCCATCACCAATGCCGTTACCCGAGTACTTGTTTCCCCTGTTCGGTTTTCCAGTAGCATCTCGACCTTTCCCGGGCTGAGTTGTGGTGGTGTTTACCTTCGCCTGCGTGCGTCGCAGGCCCAACTGCTGAATTAATGTTTCTCGGACTAAGGATGTGGTCGAACCGGAGTTTAGAAGCACCCGACACGGAACCAACTAGTTTCTGTCACCCACCACCGTTACGATTGCCGTAGGTAGTAGTGAATCCTGGGCTTGTACTGTTGCTCAAGATCCCTCTGATGGTCCAGCCTCTGATGATAACCTCGGAACGTCTACCGATTGATGCAGCAGGTTACACTCTCGGCAGTTACCTCTCTCACATTGGTTAATGCTGTGGTCTGGGCTGAGGCAATTTCTGCATAGCCCTTGGCGGTGGACAAACTAATCTCGCTGTAGAGTTGAGAGATTTCTGAAAGCGCTGCATCGGAACATTGGATGGGGCTGTGCGCATCTGGGACACTTAGCCGTCGCTGCTGATGTAATTGCCGAGTACATCTTCCTGGGTGAGCCGGCTGCTATACCTCTGTCCCGAACAGAGTGACCCTGTGAATAGTTCTTCACTATCGGTGAGCTCTCTAGCTCGGTGAGGCGGGCTTCCAGGAATTCGGTCAGCTCCTCGAATGTCGGCACCTCGTTCCTGCTGGTTTCTCGAGCCCATGACTGCCTAGTCTCACTATCGTGGTGAAAACCAACCAACAACTCCAGTACTCCACCGGTAGCTCCAATGCTCGCAAAGACCGAACCTGCTCGAAGAGACCGTTGATGAATCTGCGGGACTCCGTAGCACCTGGTGATTGCATAGCTGGAATCATCATTAATGCTGGTAGATGTGCCTCCACGATGATCTTCTTTTTGTCATAGCGCGAGACCAGTGCAGCCCAGGCCTCCAGATAGCTTGCCACCGTGACCGGAACATTGCGAACCACTGTAGTGCGTCCGCTCTTAAAGAAGTCCGGGGAAATTGGAATTTCTCGATTGCTGATAACTTGGGGTTGTCGTGGATGAGTGGTTGGTACAGGTCTCGGAACGTTACCCACTGTTGGTAGTTCCCATCGAAGGTAGGCAGGTCGATATACCTCAACTTGGCCGGCCGGGTTGTCGCTCCACTCGTGGAATCCGTTCCTGTCGGTTCCATTGACCGCGTAACCAATTGTTCCACCAAGCTGTTCATGAGCATCTGGCTGGCATTCATGGTGTCAAGCAGCCTCTCCATTGCTGGTTGCTCCGCTGTTAACGTTGTAGTAGTTGCCGTTCCCAGGATGTCTCCTGACGTATCCAATGCGGTGGACCCTGTGCCTGTTGCCATGGTCAACCGCTGGTTGAGCTTGCCTTGCAGCGAAAAGTATAGCTCTTCGAAATCTGCTCGCTCTTCGTTCTCCCTGTCAATGTTCAGGTCCGGGTCGTTCTCCTCGATACATTCCTGGAGGCTCTCAAAAGATTTAAATGGGTCCTCCAGTTTGCGCAGTCTGCTGGCGACTTCCTCCCTGTTCACCTCATTCGACTTGGTCGCGAACTCCTCCAACCGCGAGAGGAATCCCTTGGTGACTCCTCGTCTCCGTTTCATTGCCGGAACAGTAATATCGCTGGTCGCCATTGCAACTTAGTTTGTCCCTTTTTCGATGCTTGTGGATCGAAGTGCCACTAGTTCCTTGATTCCGATTCTTGTGGATCGGCTGTAGCTTCTACGCAACTGAGTGCGCTGCTGGTTGTGGCTAGCTTTAATCGGTTGGATGACCGTCTGTCTTGGTGCTTAGTCGACGCAGGTGCGCTTGAATGCATTGCTGTTGAAATGCTTGGTTCCACGTTGCACCGCAGGAGAGGTTGTCAACTCGGCAGCTCCTGTGGTTGGCCTTATGTGGCGTATATCTTTGTCGTTACCTCGTATCGTGGATCCGGCTCAAAAGGACCAATTTGTTTGCCACTCGGTCGGCCAATACGTAAAATTACTGTGAACGATACGGAACTCCTGACAATGAGGTCAATTAACGGGCCACCAGCACGGTATATAGATGTCGATTGTTGTCGTCCTGAAACAATTGCTATTGTAAAAAAAAAGAGAAACGGAACCTCAAGTAAAGAATCCCCTAGATAATGTCATACACGGTAGTTTAACTGTTGTGAACCTTTTTCTCTTTATTTGTCTTGATTTCAATTTGATTTATCTAGATTTTATCGATTTCGAACTGTGTCTCTTCAAATAGATTTACGAAGTGTGACAGCTCAATTTAATATTATTGAATGTCAGCTGTTTGCTGAAATTTGTTATTTGTGTTGTCATGGCTGCCTTCAGTTTTGCCTGCGCTGGCCGTATCCAGTGTTGCCATCGTGTGCTGCTCCGTCTCCCACAAATGGAATGCATGTGAAAGACCTATTTCAACGATGTGTTACAAATTCGACATGTACAATATGTCGGAAAATCTCATAACAATAGCAAAAACCACATAAAATTAGCACCACTCAGGCAGTCCAAAAATAAAAACGCTTTACAATATGTATAAGGTAAGGAGTGTTAAATTTACAAACTTAACAACTCGTGTTGTTTGGGTCTAGGGAAAAGAGAAAGCAATCAATACAGTATACGATAACAGTGCAAGTTATGGTTATTGTTATTTGTTGTGTAGTGTAGCCATTAAAACAGAAACGTATTTCGCATAATATACAATGGATCACAAATCGAAATCCACGATCATGAAACAAAATACCGGACGGCATACGCCAAAACACTGACACCATGAGAAGTCAGACAAAAAGTATATCATGACAATACTCAATTGCTCAGGTGTTTAATTTTTTTTTTCATTTTTGCAACATTTTTTTAATTTCGTTTTATGTTCTTAGTTTCTCATTGCTAGACAACAAATGCTTAAATTCTAGCTTCGCTATCTTATATTATAACTTACTGGTCCTACGCAGACGCTCTAAGCTAAACCTAATAAGACTATTGTGCAATTTGCCTTTCGGCGACAGGACTGTAGTTGTGGCTTTACTTCTGATTTATTGTCTAACAAAGAATTGCTCAGTTGTTCCGATAGATATATGTCATGTATGGCACACGATATCGCAATAAGGATTACATTATAACACCCGTCGCCCAGGTATTCCGATAGAACTGTGTCATGGTGCATGATACTCACCTATTAACGTGTCATCTGAAAAGTTACTCATGGTGGATTTACCATGCAATGCCCAATGAGTGTTTGAAATTAGGAACATAGTTTTCTGGTCATGATTGGACGGCCGATAGCCGATGGCATGTGACCTACTTGGTATCGACATGTATCGGAAATGTTGGTGGGAGAAATAGTATTTAAGAACCAATTTTTAAAAGAATAAAGCAGATACAAGCAAACTATAATCAAACTTGCGGCTCATTTTTTTTTCCTTTTGGCAGATATATATGATATTCGTCCCTTCCCTACGAATATACACCGACTTTCTGGCAGAAACCTATGGCATTCGTGCCCTGCCATATAGTCAAGTGGAGATCTCTCCTTTAGGACCGTTTACCCATGATAGCACTGTTCGAACAAATTGGACCCGACACAAGATTGCGTTGACCTCTACAAATTTGAAAAATACACGTCACCTTTTGCGGGAAATTTTGCATTATTCTGCTTGGTGACGACTGAATCCTAATAAGGCGACTCTCATGGCGTCCTACCTTACATGGCGACCCTGCCATAATAAACCGACAGCTTCCTAACCAACAATTGGTTTGCAGGAACCCGAAAGTTTATCACCTCGCTAAATCAGCTACGCCACCGTTTTCTGTCCTATACACTTTCAGTCCACGCTTCGCAACCTCACTTAATTTCTTCAAGGTCGTACTTTATATTATCCTCCCACCTCCCACCGCTTTCTTATCGGCATATTTCCCCTTCGGTCATGCGTCAACAATTCTACGAACTGTTCTCCTTTGATATTTCGTTACTACCTGACAGTATTGTTCCAGATATTTAAACTCTTTAACGATCTCTCAATTATCCTTCCTCTGTTGTTTATGTGAGTTACTAGAGATCCACCTCCCCTCGTCTTATTCATAACATATCACTCAATAAGTTTCCGGTGTGACACATGAATGGCACTCCTGTTATACGAACCTTCAAACGGCAAGCTGACGGTTAGAATTCAAATTCAAATTATGCTATTTTCAAAGTAGTGAAAACATAACTCGATAGTATAGTGTTGCCTGTCACGCGGGAGACCGGGGTTCGATTCCCCGTCGGGGAGCCTCTGGCGCAAGACTAATGACCTTGCCCGGAAAAAACAAATCATTATGGTAAATTTAACAATGCCTCAGGACTTGCTTAAATAAGGCCAAGATCGGTTCCCGGTTATAGTGCCGATGATGATGATGATGAAACACGTTCTTTGGACATTTTTATAGCCTCCGCTATCCCTCTCACTTTAGTTCGGTGGTCATCTAGCACCATTTGGTGAACTTTAGCGATGTTATCGTCAGTTGTTGCAGTTTCTGGACGTCCCGAACGCTCACCGTCTCCCAAGCTCTCACGGACACGTTTATATCAAGCTGGCCAAAATTTCACTGTGGTAAATGATGGTGCAGAGTCCACATACACAGAGTCCAACTCATCGTAGAATTGCGTAGGCGTATTGCCTTTCAAAAACAAAAATTTAATAACAGCTCGATACTCGATTTTGTCCATTTTCACAAAAACACTCACATCGACTCACTCAAACGACTGTCAAATAAAAAGTACGTGTTTGTCACATATTAAATCAAGACTTAGGCCTGAGAAAGCTCCCCCCAAGATGTGGGTTCCGCGTTTGCTCAAGTAAGACCAGACACGTGTTCGAATGAACATTACCAACGCTCTGTGGGCGCAGTTTAGGCCCAATAAATCTGAGTTTTCATCATCATCGTCATCGGCACTACAACCGGGAACCGGTCTTGGCCTTATTTAGTAGTCCTGAGGCTTGTTAAATTTTCCATAATGATTTGTTTTTTCCGGGCAAGGTCATTAGTCTTGCGCCAGAGGCTCCCCGACGGGGAATCGAACCACGGTCTCCCGCGTGACAGGCGGGTATAAATCTGAGTTTTGGCGCCGATTAATTACTGTCGATGAAACTTGGATACACCATTATACACCCGAAACAAAAATACAGTCAAAACAGTGGACTGCAAAGGGGGAATCTGCTCCAAAAAAAGCAAAAACTGTTTTTTCGTGTGGGAAAGTGATGGCGAATGTTTTTTGGGATAGTCATGGAGTTACCTTAACCGATTATCTACAAAAAGGAAAAACCATTACAGGAGCATACTATGCATCATTACTTGACCAATTGAAGCCAGAAATTGCGGAAAAACTGCCACATTTGCAGAAAAATAAAATCCTATTTCTCCAGGACAACGCGCCGCGTCACACATCAGCGCTTGCCATGGCGAAAATCCACGAATTACGGTTTGAACTGCTTGACCATCCGCCTTACTCACCAGAGCTAGCCCCAGCGACTTCTTTTTGTTCCCTAATCTAAAAATTACGCTCGAAGGAGAGAGATTTTCGTCAAATGAGGAAGCAATCACCTTCGTAAACTGTTATTTTGCAGAGGAAGGCGCCGAGTACTATTTGGACGAGTTAGAGAGATGGGAGCATCGCTGGGAGAAGTGCGTAGAGTTACAAGGAGACTAGTAAAAAAATAAAAATACATTTTAAGAAAAAATGTCTTGTATCTTTGTTAGGTCGGAAACTTTTCAGTCCACCCCCGTATTATCTTTTGCCTTCTTTTCGTTGATTTCCAGACCCACATCTTCTGTCTCTTCCATGATGTTTTCATTGTTTTTAGTTATAGTTTCTAGATTATCGACCAAAACAGCGATGTCAACCGCATATGCGAGTGCTTGTATGATTGCGTTCAGGAATAACCCGGCCGTGTTTTCGTATTGTACCTTTCTGATGACACGCTCGGGCACCAGGTTAAAAGGGTATGGTGATGTAATCCGTGGCGGATTGCGAATGTTCTGAGAGATGATTGTCTATTTTAACTCCGAATTTACTTTCGTTCATGCAGATTTAAATTAGGTTATCATATTGTGACGCATATGACAATCAGTACTGGAATCTTCGAGAAAGTCCGAAACAAAGTACTAGATTATTTTAGGAAGTACTGGAAATCTGGAATAGAACATTCAAGACTATGGAACGGACGGAAACGATACACCAAATCAGAATGAGGAAAAACGGTATAAATACGTCGCACGCAGATCGAGAGTTGAGTTATAAGTAAGACAGTGAAGCAAGCGATAAGTCTCGAGTGAGAAGTAAGCAGAAAAAGACGCGATAAGTAAAGAAATCGTTAAGTGTACGGTATAAGTAACGGTTGTATTACGGACTAATAAAGTGTTATATTAATTCAAAATCGATTTAACGGCTCTTATTTATTTTAAAATAATTAATCCAGCGAACCCTAAGCTCGCTACAATATTTTGTCGAGATTCCCGACACAACTACACTATGGTAAAGTCTTTGTCTTGCGATGGAGCTTTTTTGAAGTCAATAAAAAGTTGGTGAACCGCCTTTTCGTATTCGCACTTATTTTCCAATAATTCTCTTACTGTGAAAATTTGAACGCTTGTTGATCGGTTCCTGCGAAATCCACTAGTAGTCTCCCAGTACTCCTTCTGCATATGGTGTGATTCTCGGCAGTATGACTTTTGTCGGTGTTTTGTATGTAGTTCTGTAGTTCTTGCCGTTAGATCTATCGATCTGTGTGAATATATGGATAAATATTGAGGTTTCCCATGGTCGGCTCTTTGAGCGGTTATTCTCTTCCCCGCGTCTGCTATATCATCGAGGAATGGCTCTAGTATATGCGCCTCGCTTGTATGCAGGCGTGGTACATTTATTTTTGGTAGGTTGATACGCTTATTAAGTAGGTGTTTAAAGTATTGCTTCAAGCTTGGCAGAATGTGGTTCATTTCTGTAACCAAACAGCCATTCTTGTCTCGAATTATTTTAACTCTCCCTGGGTACCAGTTTCGAATATATGCCCATGCACAGTACTCTAATGTTTTTAGTTTTGGTGGTTCCTACAATTGTTTAAACTCGATTCTTCTCCATTTCTCATTTTTGTTTGTTTGTAGAATGACATTGTCTCCTTCCGAATTATGGTGTATCTTTCTGTTTTGGCTTCATTATGTCTTGCTAAGTGGATCATCCCAAGACGTTTATGTTGCTCAGTCTTCGCCCGGCACTTCTCCTCAAGGCACGGCTTGGACTATATTGTTTTCTTAAAACCTAATGGCTCTTGTGTCTGATCGATCATTCGACCTCCACGTTATTATTGTCATCCTCCTCATTATTCCATTCTGTATGGCGCAAAACATATTTGTCAGTTTGCTTTGATATTCAGCCCTTTTGCGAAGGTTTTTAGTTTATCAATGTCAAACTTTTTGCTCATCTGTCATGACTGATCATGCCTATTTGTTGCGGCTGTCACTAGAAGATGATCAAAGTCGCAATCTGCTCGTCTGTACAATATTACATCAATGATAGTTGAGTGGCGTCTTTTGTCTATGAGGAAGTGGTCCATTTGGTTATCGGGTGATAACCATTTGACTTTATGAATTTTTTTGTGTTTGAACATCTTGCTTTCCACAACTATTTATTTATCTGAGTTTACATAGCTTTAAAGACAATATCAAGCAGATTATGTTCATTATTGTCAGCTCACTCGAACTCGAAAAATACGTTTTAAAATACCGGTGGCTATGTGGGCAACAACCTTACAAATGTTGTTCTTTAGGTGAGCCACAATCCTCTGGCGATCGTTGTAGAAAAGTGATTTGAAATATCCCCATAAAAAAGTCCCGGAGTGACGGGGCTGGCCTCTCCAAATCCTCTCATGAAGATGAGTAGTTGTAGGAGAACAGGCGATTCGTATTCTCTACGCAATAATAAACCAAGCGAAACGAAAACTCAGTACACCCTATAGCGTTTGGGATCATAGTGAAGAACGTTTGATTCGAACTGACGCTATGACAATTAGAATCACCAAAAATTCAACCAAAGCGCAACCCATCAGGCCACCGCCGTGTGTATGAATTCGATTTCTAAACTCAAGTACATTCGACTGATGTGGATTTGTTATGTTATCGCTATGGTATACGGCTCTGATGCATTTGCTTATTCGATTTTCGTTCGGTGTTCTTCACTATTTGCTTGTGTATTGTGTGTGTATCTGTTAGAAGCGCCACAACCCTAGTCTGGAGACTACCTATCTCCACCATCCAAGGAACACCACTTGCTACAGAAAGCCTAATTCAAATAGTCAAAGTCCTCTGCTCCATAGTGTATAACATAACCCAATTTTGTGAGACAGCTTACTAGGTTTAATGCACCGAACGCTGTAGAATCTGGCCATTTTCGACACTGTGTTACAAGTCAACACTCATCGTTTCACACGGTGACGTTTTTGAGAGCTCTTTAATTTACATAATTCTAAATCAAAGAGTTGAATTACACGAAATTCTACTATACAAAGCACAAGATACACCACAGAAAGGTTTTAGAGCTTATTTGTTTCTCACTAAAATATGTCGGGGAATGACTATAAAGATGAAACTTTTATGAAGACATGGATTGGCTAGACAACTAGTTAAAAATAAGGTAATTGTAATATGTTATGACTTGTAGCTTAATAATATACGACAAACAAACCTAGGAGTTGTTCAAATTCCTACTATAGTCTTCCCAGTACTAATGGATCAACAAGGTTTTTATTACTCGGATAAGAATAGTTGGGGAGCTGGGAGCGTACATACAGGGCAAAGTTACTGCTTTCAACCCGGCGAAGGCCGGGACGATCCTTGTCCGTGTTCTATCCAAGTTAACATGCAGTCTCCACGTGATACCCCTCGATAGCTACTTTGGCACCCGCCAAGTAGTGAACCAATGCATGCAGCAACATCCTGAGAAAGGTTGGCGCAAGGCTAATAACCTTGCCCGGAAAAACAAACTATTACGGACAATTTAACAAGTCTCGGATAAAGACCGGATACCGGTGGAGAGACTTGCTAAATAAGGCCGAGCCAAGATCCCGGTTACAGTGCCGATAATGATGACGATGATGATAAGAATAGTTAGTTACCATGCAACCTTTCATTTACCTGAGTAAAGTGAAAAACTATAATAGTTACCCAGCTTAAAATTGTCTATTATACAGAACAACATTTGGAATAAGTAAATTTTCAAGTGAAAATCACACCAATTTACAACAGAAGGCAACCATATTTAGTGTCACTAATATTTTATTCTAATCGAAGTTATTTGTCGGTACTGGTTTCATCAATTCTAATGGTGATGGATTCCGTGAGCAGAGTGAAGGCTTGAGTAGGAAACTGCAGCACCAGCGTGTGCAAGAGGAGCAGCGTGAACAGCATGTACAGCGGGAACAGCATGGACAACTGGAGCAGCATGGACAACTGGAGCAGCATGTGCAACTGCAATTGGAGCAGAATGAGCTACATGTCCAAGGGGTTCACGGTGGACAACGGCATTAAATCCATGGTGGTCATCCGCAGCGTATTGAACGGTTCTCCTGTGACCATCGGCATCGATCAATGAGTATTCACCTTGGACAGCATCCCCATGGCGGACCTCGTGTTGGCTCTTCACATCACCAGTGTGTCCATCATGCACCGAATAATGGAAATTGTAATTTGGATGTGGGTCATAGGTATCCTCGTGATGTCCATGACCATGTCCACCATCGACAACAGCAATATGTGCTGGAGCGCCATGGTGAACTCCATGGGAAGCTAGAAGTCCAGCATTAGCAACAGCAACAAATGCGAGTGCGATAACGAGCTAAGAAAATAGTTTTGTTATGAAATCAATTTATAATGTTGCACGACAGTTTTATACCTTGAATGCCATTTTATTTTGGTTTAGTTATAAGAGCAAATGTCTAATCAGAGGTGAAAAACTAAAGTGATACTGGTAACCAACAACGCCCTATCTTTTATAGTAAAGTCTCACATAATTCTACAATATAAAACAGTAACCTTGATTTTATGTAGGTATATGGTTGAATTTGGGGTACTAAACTTGTAGTTAAAAAAAATGAAAGGTGAACGGGAGCAAAACTAGCAAAACATTTACAACGACATTGACTTATGATGGCGGTCAAGACTCATTGAGAGATACGAGTAATCCAGTTCGATGGTCTTTAAATATGCCGATTGATAAAATAGCGTTTTAATTTTTTTTTTACCTTTTTTTAACCAAGTGGTAGGCGACACCGTTCCGTAAGGACTTGCAGTGATAATCGTTTACATATTGATAATATATTTAGTCCAAGCACACTTCGGAATTTGTAAAGCCCTTCAAATGCCTAGAGGTAAAGCTTGTTTGGTTGTTGTAACTTGTGTATAAAACTTCTGAATTTATGATTTACAAAACGTCATAGTTTTAATAACAAAAAGTTTGAGGACTAAAAGATAAAAAAAAAAGGTGAAACATATTTTTATTGCATTTCAATTTCAAGGGTGAAGTCACCGCACAATTTACAATTCAAAGATTTTATTATTATTATTTATTATTTAGTGAGGGCAGAACCCTCATATATTTAGCATGGTACAAGCGATAAAACTTATCAACTAACTTAAAATTAAAGAATATACAGTATGATTAAAAAGAAAAAAGAAGGGGGGATATGTAACAAAGCACAATTTCTTTCAACTGAAATATATAATCCAAAATAATATATAACGTTGGGCAAAAATGTTCTAAAAGAGAAACATTCAACTAGACCCGTCATATAAAGGTTATGTAAAATAAAAAATAAAAAAAGATTAGCATACAAGATAACATGTAATTAATAATAATAAAAGGAGTAGCACATGTGTACATTTATCAAGGAGTTAACGTTTAAACATTAATTTCATTTATTAAACTATCTTCAGAGAAGTTCATCTAATTCCAAATATTTCTATCAGAGGTTGCGATTTTATCAGAGATCATTTCAACGTTATCCTTACTACGTAAATCGCAGGTGGGATGATGCCAAGGAAAGTTGAACATCACTTTTAGGAGCTTGAGTTGGATTATTTGTAAACTTTTTATGTGATATTTGGCACAATCAGCCTAAATTTGACAGCCATACAGCAAAATTGCTTAGAAGATTAATGTATAACTACTTTATTTTCATTTGATAACAAAGACCCGTTAATAAACGGGTATAGCAATTCAATTGAGATGTTTAGTTTATGTAAAGTCCTTGTAATGCGTTCTTAAATGTAAGTTCTTTGTCAATATACACCTCAAATATTTCACAGCGGATTGTCTCAATATTGACACCGAATGCATGCGACGGAAATATTGCAGAATCATTAGCATAAAGGGCAAATTTGCAGTGAAGTAATTGGGGGATGTCGGAGATATATATGGTGTATACAATTGGCCCCAGGACAGACGCCAGGGGAAAACCTGCTGCAATATTTAATAACGGGGAAGCAGCATTGGTGACGTAAACTTTTCCAAAACGATCTGTCAAAAAACGTTGATCAATTTTACAAAGAAATGTACGCCCACTATCAAATGTTTTTTTATACTATTATATATATACTATAGCAAATTCCTAAAATTCGATGGTTCATACTATGATAACGTCTAAAGCCAAATTGTTCATTTAGAAGAATGCCTGGTCTTTCAATAATTCTGATACTTGCCCTTCAATACCCTTATATAAATTTTCTTTACTTTTTTGGTTAACAGGTTTGCCTACGTTAAGTATGGGCACAATGTGCGCTTCATTCCAAGTGATCGGAAAATATCGTATTTTTGCAACCATTAATAACATATGTTCAAACATTCCTGGCAATTTTGGGTAATGTCCTTAAGAAAACATTCTTGATATTGGTGATTCAATTAAATATCTGTATCGAGTTATGAATAGTGCAGTCAGTATTTATGTCCTCTAAAAATTGTCCAAAAGAATAATTTCGCGCAAAATGCTAGCAGAGAATATTGGCTTTATCAACATCCATGTAGCAACTATTGCCACCGTCAAAAAAAAAAGGTGGCGAGAGGCCGACTTTTGCGAGACAAGAACAGATGTGTCCTTCATCTTGTCTCTGGATTCTGGGTCATAATAACGATAACCAGAATCACCCACATCCGTGAGGATGTGGGGCTAGGTCTCGAGATATCTGAAAAAGAAAAAAAAGGGGGGGGGGGGGGGGGGTAGTGTGGACAGGGTTAGTTCAGGTGTTCTCTAACTACTTGGAGGGAGAGATGGTGGAAGAGGAATCGTACAAGACCGGTGGGTCTTGAGTGCGGTAGTAAACGTAGATCACGTTTTTGTCGTCTGATGATCTGCGCTTTAGTCGGTGTGTGTATGTTTGTGCCGTCTTGCACTGTGCGTTCGTGGAGACTATTGCCACCGTCTTCCAAGCAAGAAATTTATATATTTTTACATTTCATAACTTTTGTGGGGGTTCTCTATATTACATGGAAAACCCAGCCGCAATTTCAACCACAATTTTCGCCTTATTTCGACCGCCTACAGCGCGTCACATTATCCCCTATTCCACCGTTCATGCTATTCACCTGAAATATCATGTTTTCCAAATGGACACATAGCTGAATTCATTCTTCTATGCAGATAATGCATACTTGAATTCAGCTATCTTTTTGCCATACGGCAACTCCATTTTTGCTAGCCCCTGAGATTTCCATCGGAAATCACATCATGTCGGTTAGCAACAACAAATCTAACCAAACGTGCCGTTGCATCATAGCGAAACCGCTGGGGTTATTTCAGCGTCTTAGAGTCTGGTTCTCACGCTGATTATTTCCCAAGCATCAGCGGAGTCCTATTGACTTTTACGCAGATCATCTATTCGCTTGGGATCAACGATTTCATTTCGCAGGTGAATAGCACCAGCTACATTTTCCTCTTCTCCACAATTCTGTCTCCCTACAGTTCAATGCACTCCGATATCACCACAGAGATCGCACTAGGTCAGTGTAACAGCCTGGAAATTGCATTAACACACACACTAACCCAGATCAACCCTGTGTTATTGTGCTTTCCTTTTGATTTCTTCATCCTTTCTACGCCAATCGACGTCGAACGAATACGCAAGTACTTATCCTCCTCGATGAGCGTGGGGAATTGAAGGACGCACAAGAGAGCACGATTACCATTGGTTGATCGTTGTGCGAATGCAGAAATTACCCATCTTCATCCCTAATTCAAGGCAGTCGCTTTTCAATCAGCATCGCGGGCAAACACACAGCGACAAGTATCTAAAACTCCATCCAACATACTCAACGCAGTACTTTCAACGTGTTTTTAGTTCCTTGTGTATTATTGGCCAAATCGTACTTTTACAATAGTTACATTGTATCGTGATCCCTTCCGGTGTATATACAAATACAAGTCCCCACACTTTCACTATATTCCAAAAAAAATGAATGTCGCAAATAATGATAATTATTGTATAAATTACAGTGGAAAGTATTAGCGGGAAGTAAATTAAGACACAAAGGCGACTGACGAATAGGTTTAGCATGAAGAAAAACTGGAAACCAAGAGTGCAGTTAAATACCTTGGTATCTGGCTAGATCGATATCAGAGAACCATTCAAGCAGAAGAACAGATAGATGATCAGTAACAAATTGATACCAACAGTAAACGTGTCGACAATCGCCAAATGATAGTTGATGGACCGTTCAACGGAACGACCTAAAAATTATCATTAAATTATTGTTAAATTATTATTATTAAACTAAACTGCCTTGCACAACTTAAACGAATATGGGTTCGCTTGGGACTTCTCTGTACCCAAAATAATTAAAAAACAATCACTGCCTACACGCGACATACGAAGTGTTCCCGTTTGTGTATATATGAGTACGCGAATGCGACAACCAAGGACATTGTCAGCGTTTTGTCATTTTTTTTTGTTTTTACGAAAGAGTCCACTAAAGGTGGCTTTAAGGTATCCCTACATGTCAGAGAACCATTCGAGCAGAAGACCAGATAGAGAATAAGGAAAGGAGATATCAATATACAAGTAATAATCATCTTCATAATGGTGTTAGGATAAGGAAGGGGCTTTAAATCTTCATAATGGTGTTAAGATATCCTCGATCAGTGAGATAATCAAACAGATAAGAGCTAAACATGAAAGTAGGCTAACCCAATATAAAAACCCCGAAACATTTCAAATTCATGACAACAACCATGAGTTTAGATAGGAATAAACACAGAACATTGTTCTTCAGCCGAACCACAAACTTTGATGGATATACATTATCAAGTGTTCCCTCGTCATTATTATCCCGAGACATTCAAGACCACTGTCCATCGATACGTACTTTCTCAATTTTCACTATCTTTTCATGCTCGGAGAATTGTTGGCACGTTAAGATTATTTATTAATCCGCTATTGGTTGCGTATTTAAAGTAAAGCATGCTAAACAAAAACACAGACTTGTCAAATCTGGTGTTTTAAGATCGCTAATTGATAAGTCAGTTATACGAACTATAATAGCGATATGAATTTAATGTCCAAATGCATATTGTTATCTATTTCGATATTATCTCGATTTCGTAAAAAAAAAACTTAATACGTTTAATGTACTGAGCAATATTACGAAAATGTGTTCTTGCGAACCAACATTTGATTTTTAACACCCTAATGTGATATTCTATGTGACATGGCAACAGGTGCGATGCGACAAGCGGAGTAACAGGTCAACTCCGTCCCACCCCGCAATGGAATATCTAAAAAAAAGTTCCGCGGGGATCAGCGAGAATATGTGCCGGGCGGGAGGTAGTTTTGGTTGACAAAATCTTGGACTGATCCAGAGGCATTTTTAGAAGATTTCCACCTCCGCAGCGAAAACAACACTAATGTGTTTGACAGGTATGCTGAAACTCGAATTAGATCACACATGATATTATTGTACAAAATAAATGGTTAAGAGTTATCTTGTAGTTAAGTAAAGATACAAGAACATGTTTGCTTCTACCTAAAATTTTTTACGGGAAGACTGAATGAAGCATTTATCACGATATATAATGCCACGACAATTAACTAAAAGAAGAGGGCTATTGTGTTATGTAAAGGCTTCTTCACAACAACACCTAAATTATATAAATTAAAATATTAGGATTGTCGAGTGTCTTCTCTAGTCTTCCTGTTTTAATCTGTATATATTTTATTGTAAGATGGGCAAGAATAGTTAATTACCAACTTCACATTCATTTATCGGTGTATTCCAATATGATGAATTATAAAACTTAGTTACCATGTTTAGCAAACAGGACAAAATTCGAAATGCGTTCATTTTAAGTTTACGTTCCGCCAGCAATACACATTACAAACCGAGCATACTTAGGTTCATAAACATTTAATTCTAATAGAAATTATTGGTCAGCATTGGTGTCATTAAATCTAATGGTGATGGATTCCATGAGCAGAGTGAATGCTTGAGTAGGAAACTGCAGCTCCATGGTGAGCAAGAGGAGCGGCATGAGCAACATGTACAGCGGGAGCAGAGTGAAGGCTTGAGTAGGAAACTGCAGCTCCATGGTGAGCAAGAGGAGCGGCATGAGCAGCATGTACAGCGGGAGCAGAGTGGAGGCTTGAGAAGGAAACTGCAACTCCATGGTGAGCAAGAGGAGCGGCGTGAATAGCGTGTACAGCGGGAACAGCATGAACAACTGGAGCAGCATGGACAACTGGAACACCATGGACAACTGGAGCAGCATGCGCAACTGCGATTGGAGCACTATGAGCTACATGTCCAACGGGTTCACGATGGACAACAGCATTGAATCCATGGTGGTCATCCGCAGCGTATTTAACGGTTCTCTTGTGACCATCGGCATCGATCAATGAGTATTCACCTTGGACAGCATCCCCATGGCGGACCTCGTGTTGGCTCTTCACATCACCAGTGTGTCCATCATGCACTGAATAATGGAAATTGTAATTTGGATGTGGGTCATAGGTGTCCTCGTGATGACCATGACCATGTCCAGCACCCACAACAGCAATATGTGCTGGAGCGCCATGGTGAACTCCATGGGAAGCGAGAAGTCCAGCATTAGCAATAGCAACAAATGCGAGTGCGACAACGAGCTAAGAAAACAGTTTTGTTATTAAATCAATTTAAAATGTTGTACAACAATTTAATACCTTGAATGCCATTTTGTTTTGGTTTAGTTATAAGAGCAACTGTCTAATCAGAGGTAGAAAACTAAAGTGATACTACCAACCAGCATCGCCTTGTCTTTTATAGTAATTCTCAGAAAATTCTATTAAACCATAAACGGGATTTTACGCAGGTTTATTGTTGAATTTGGGGTACTAAAGTAGTACGTACCTTTGCGATATCCGGCAGTTAAAAAATGAAAGGCGAAGGGCAACAAAAATAAGCAACGTTTTACAGCGACATTGATTTATGATGGCGGTCAAGGCCTATCGAGAGATATCAGTGCTCCAGTTTCGGGGTCTTGGAATTTGCACCCGGTGAATACAAGAATGCAATAAAATATTTTCATTGTTGAGACATAATGTTAAGCATGATAATAAACATTGATAACGAATTTGTTCAAAATAAAAGGCACATTGACATTTAAAAAATCGATCCAATACATAAGGACCTTTGTGCACAGGTTGCCAATACTATAAATCTGATTTATATTTATTGTGATTTAATTTTTATGTAGCTCTGCAGTTTGCTTGAATTAATACTGAATCAAAGATCGAATATAACAAGTCCATTTTAATAATAAAATATTGGGAGCTAGAGAATAATGTCTCAATAGTTATTTCATAAATTACAATCTTGACTGGTTTCTGCAAATGCATATTGTGGGTTCTTTATTTTATATTACTATTATAATTTTTTGTTTTTTCTGATTCTATAGAATTACACATAATTCACTTACAACTCTTGGATGGGAAATACAAGTGTACCATGAGCAGTATTTACATTATGAGCCTTGGCAGCACTTAGTGTCCTCCTATGTCAAGTGGTGTTTTCGCTAGGAAGTTTGTCGTCTTGGCTTGACCATAATAATAAAATAATCTTTCTTCAGAACGTTATTTGAGTATGGATTTTATTATTTACAGTCACTTGAAAATTGTTTCTCAGCAAAAAGAAAAAGGAATGAAATTAACCCGTTAAAATATTCGTGGGATGTTTCATTACGATTTCTGACGTTGATTATCAAAGCGGAAATACATCGAACACTGTACTACTACGTTTACGAATTACATCACATCCTTTGGCACAACTACAGCCCAGCCTTGTTTTGGAGTTGTCTGGACAAGAATGGAAAGAGCATAAGGGAGAATATTTTGAAAAATAATCTAACCATAAACCATGACGAATTGTGGTCTTTTTATAATTAGATTCAAAATACTAATAGTGCAAAATGTGTTATAGCACACGACGAACTAACCTCAGATATGACTTCTTTTGACGGCAAAGTGGTAACACTCGTAGATATATGAGGGTTGCTTCTTATGTGTCGGGATTTGGCAACCCTAGCGTTGCAATCCGGCAATTGACAGCTCTGTCGTAAAGTTGGACATTTTCGAGGTTATACGCACTCAGAACGTTTTGACATACGAGCGCTATTTGTGTTGTTTACAGTAACTTAAAAGATTCATCTCGGCCCAAAAATGGGATTAAATCGTCAACATTTTCGTGCGATTATTTTTTACAACTTTCGGCGTGGATTAACTCAGCAACAGTGCATGGATGAACTTAATTCAATTTTTGGCGATGAAGTTCCATCAAGGACCAGTGTTTATCGATGGTATGGTGAATTCAATCGTGGTCGTAGTTCACTCCAAGATGAATTTCGTGAAGGTCGTCCAAAATCAGTTGTTGTTCCGAAAACCATTGATGCTGTGCGCGAACTGATTTTGGAAGATCGTCATGTGACCTATCGTGAGATTGAGACAACCTTAGGCGTTAGTGAGACCAGCATACATTCAATATTGCATAAACATTTGACTGTCAAAAAAATTTGTTCGCGTTGGGTCCCACACAATTCGTCAATCGCCCAAAAAAAGGCTCGTGTCAATTGGTCGAAAGAAATGCTCAAAAAATACGGTCGCGGTGCTTCGAAACACGTCTATGACATCGTGACAGGTGATGAATCGTGGATTTACGCGTATGAGCCCGAAAGTAAACAGCAGTCAACTGTCTGGGTGTTTCAAGATGACCCAAATCCAACAAAAGTTGTTCGCGCACGAAGCACTTCCAAGCAAATGGTCGCCTGTTTTTCGGAAAAACTGGACATGTCGCAACCGTACCACTAGAACAACGCAGAACAATCAATTCTGAGTGGTACACAACCATTTGTTTGCCAGTTGTCTTCCAAGAAATCAGGAAAACCAACCGCCGAAACGGATCACTCTTCACCACGACAATGCGAGCTCTCACACATCGGCTGCGACAACTGCATTTTTGAGCAACCAAAACATCGATTTGATGGGTCATCCGCAGTATAGTCCTGACTTGGCACCGAATGACTTCTTTTTATTCCCGTACGTAAAAAACAAACTGAGAGGTCAACGTTTTTCGACACCTGAAGAAGCGGTTGCTGCATTCAGAATGCATGTGTTGGAGATACCTCAATCAGAGTGGCAAAAGTGCTTCGACAATTGGTTCAAACGCATGCAAAAGTGTATAGATCTTCATGGGGAATATTTTGAAAAACAATAAAGTGATTTTCGATGATCAATATTTGTTTTTGTTCTCTAATCCCGAAATATAAAAGGAAAACCCTCGTACAAAAATAGAATAAATCCTAGCCGTCGTCCGCGATCCCCCATTGTGAAACTACGTTGGTCACTACGGTGGGAATCGTTCGCATAAAACCTTAAATTCTACCGGAGTTCGCCTGGTTTTAATTGTTCAAACACCGATTATTAATTTGAGTATAAGAATATAATACTCTTACCGACAAATAACCGAAAAAATAAATTCAGGTAGCCCTCCTATAACACAGTTCCTATAAAATAGGTTCTTAGAAAGTGATGTGTTGTGTGAAACCGTATTATATGAAACCCAGAGCCAGTACAAATGGGGAGTTAGGTACCAACAACTTATTAACTAGGTGTTCGGGACATTATTTTAACGTTGGAGGGACTCAAATCTTATCTAATAGTAGACGTGGCTCGAATCTTAAATTTCTCCGTTGTTATATAATTAATGTCAAATAATTATCACTCCCCCTTGACTTATTAACATCTCGTGTCTTTACGCACATATCCTTCATCCTTCCCATATCCTTCCCTTCCCTACAAAGTACGAATTGCCTATTCCCTTTACAATAGAATCTAATTTAAATAAACGTAAAACCCATTTAAAACCCCATTCACATTGCAATAGTCATCTTCTTTGTATTAGCCATAGTCGCCCCCTATATGCCAATGGCCAATTGTGCCGCTTCATAGAAATAACTCGTGGAAGGGGAACAAAAGAGGATATGGGAGTGAAGCCACGAGAGAGTCCTTCTTGTTAATCAAATAGCTAACGCGAGTGGTTGTGCAGTGCGCTAAACGAGTAAAATTAATTTTTGATGAATTCGAGAGTTACCGCGTGCGTATGGTTCGTGGCGCGTAATAAAGCGATTGTGTATTGGAATATGTATTGATAAATATGTGAATTAATGTACTCAAAGAAAACAAAAATTCATTTGTAATTGGGATTTTTTCATTTTGATTGTGAAGTCACTCGGTGTTTTTTTTTTGCGTGTGGCTTTTGTGCAGAGGACATTTACATCGAGACTCCCTGTCCTCAATGTTCGTAAAATATTTGCGTATTATAGTTTCTGCACAACTTCATTAAATTGTACGAATATTAGTCAGTTAAGAAAATAATTCAATAAAATACAAATTCATGAAAAATAAAAGTGCAGAGTTTGATTAAGTGTTCTCTTTCGCACCATCACCCTCGCAGATCATTGCAGCAGGAAATTGAAGCTGCCGACCACGGGGTAAGTTTCGAAAGAATCATATAATAATTAAATAATTGTTAAAAAACATTTAACAATTTGGCGCAGCCGGCGTCCACTATTTGGATCGGCACTAGCGAAAGATTGTTTTAAATCCTGGAGCATACAGCTCGGAGGTGCGCGACCATTGGTGGAAAGAGCCCAGAGGCTCTAACGAACCTACGCCAACCACAGCAAAGAAAAATAAAACTTGGTTTTCCTGTGGATTAGGTGATAATCAAAAATAAATTTCAAAAATCAAAAATTAAGAAAGAATAAAATAAAAAAGTTTAAAAAATCAATACAAAGAAGATGACTATGGGGTTTTAAATGCGTTTTACGTTTATTTAAATTAGATTCTATTGTAAAGGGAATAGGCAATTCGTACTTTGTAGGGAAGGGAAGGATATGGGAAGGACGAAGAATATGTGCGTAAAGACATGAGATGTTAATAATTCAAGGGGGAGTGATAATTAATTGACATTAATTATATAACACCGTTTTAAATAATTTTCGTCTAGCACAAAATAAATTAAATACCAGTCTTCAAATACATTGACAGTCACCCAAGTATTGTACGATGCCGTGCTCTAAGAGGCCCAACTGTGACTCGGAAGGTGTCATGGTAAAAAGGTGGCGACTCAGTGTTATTGCTATTTATTCCTGTGGAGTTATGGAATCTGTGATTCATTTAAGGAGGTATTGGTGTATCATTATTGGTGGCCCTCACTTAAGTCTGTATATTTTAGCACACAACCGTGTTCCCAACCGTGTTATAGACCTTATAGCTTGAAAGGTGAGTTGAGGACAGACAGTTATGTATGATGTCGTTAATCTATGTTGTTATTTGGTTTCCAATCAAGGTTCAAGACAGAGATGACAAATACGGTGGCTATATGTCGTTGATACCTTGTAGCACAGATATACAAACCAAATATGCGATTATCGTATTTGAGTTTCGAAATTAGTACCGCGTAAATCAAAGAGATAACTTAACTACTGAACCACTAAAGTGACAAATATTAATTTAAAACAACAAATGAGTAAAATTGAGCGGCGAAACAAATTAAACCGCTCAAAAAATCATTATGTATTAGATTATGTATTCAGAAATATGCTCAAAACTTTTCAAGGCAACATTTAAATTTCTTCACGCTTGTGAAACGGAGCGCTCAACAGTTTACCAGCGCGTAACTTTGTTTTTAAATACGCTTTTCTCGATATGTGTTTTTTTCACATGGCGTGCGCTGTCATTGGAAAAAAAGTTGTTTGAACATTACAAACCGTAGTTTTTATTGTTCGTTACTGAATTATCTATTACTTGAATCTACTTTTAGTGAAAAAACATTTTGAATGTACTTTATTTAGGAAAAACAAAGCGAAAAAATGACAAAAAAAACAATTTTTTTTTCAAACGCCTCTTAATAACTAAGTACCTATACATTGTAACTAAACTTTGTAAATTACTTCCAGGTTAATCTTGCGACTTCCATATTAACTGGAGTATTAATAGTCTAGAACTATTCCCTTCTTCCTTTAACTTTTTTTGCGATGACAATGTTCCTCGACAAGGTCCCCATTCACCATGCCATGGAGTGATGGTTGCCACTCAAAACATACTCGCCTCATCTCTAATTACGATCTCTTCTTCTCTCGATCTCGACGATGTGGCAATAAAAATCGACAAGCGCCCTAAGTCTTTATACGTTATTTGCTTCTATATAGCTCCTTCACGACCTATGGTGTCGTACGAAATCGCAATAGAAACGCTAGATCACCGAACCGAGTTAAGCACCTCCCTAGACGGTATCGTCATTCTTGGCGATTTTAATCTCCCCCATCTACAATGGGCATTGGCAGACGATGAAACCTTTTATTTCTCAAACCCTACAATGCCAAGGAACAAATTTTTATAAACGGCCTCACCGACTCAAGCCTTCGTCAAATAAGCAATGTCCCAAATCATATGGGGAGACAACTGGACCTATTGTTTACAACGGACCCCTATAATTCCTCAGTTTCCCCTAGTCCACACACCCACTCTACCATTGACAATTAACATCCCCCCCCCCCCCACCGCGCCTATCTTACCACTATATCGAAATCATGTAGCACAGCCCCCTCTACCTCGTGACTGCTTTTCTTACAACATCCACAAAGCTAACTTTCGCTTATTAAATGAGCATCTTAGCAAAATAGCATTTCGATTTGATCATCTGGGGGTAGAAAAGGCTACTGCCACTGTCTATAAGGATATCTACTACACCATCGCCTTATATGTCCCCTATTCTTGACACAGGTCATCGGTTTCATCACCACCATGGTACAACCGCATACTCCGCACTCTTCGGAACAAGAAAAATAACTTGCGGAACATTTTCCTGAAAACGACTACGCTAACTATCTCGGTTCCTTTTATAAATTTACCGAGCGTTACAACTCCCTCTACTTCAAGTACCTCTCAAAAACGTAATCCAACTTGATCAACGACCCCAAATCTTTTTTCCACTTTATAAATTACAAACGAAAATCCTTTGAGACGATTACTTCAACCGAGCTCCAAACTATTGCAATCTATTCGCTTCTTTCTTCAAAAAATCCTTCACGGACAACTCTTTCGAGCCTAACCCGTCTTACTTCAAAGACCTGCCCAAATTCTCCCTTGGCCCCTTCATCTCTCAAATTATTCAGCATTACGTAGTTGAGGAAAAAATTCTCGGACTCTCCCCACGTAGACAAACCCTGTCCACCTGATAAACCTCAACACATTTGAAGAGCGCAGAATGCATACCGACATCCTTTTCAACCACCGCCTCCTCTCAGGCTCAATCAACTGAACCACGCATGCTCTTCTCCATCACACTCCACACTAACCCCCGTAACCAGCGAAATCCTCATCTTGTTTATCTGCCCGCCCATCACACTTCTTACGGCTCTAACGAACCCATTTCGCGAATGCTGCGGTGGGAATACTCTGACCCTACCTCCTTCGATTTCAATTTCACCTCTACTCCTCTCGAACTTCATCGCAGTACGCAGCATATTAATGTGACACATGCCTCATTTTGTTCCTCTGAGATTTAACTACGAACACACACAAATTGAGCCCGCCAAAAACTAACGTCTTCATTTTATCGTTTTGTGATCATACCGAGTTTTGTGCTGGAAAAAGAACTTTTGCTGCACGCATTGCTTTTCTTATTTAATCAAAATAAAAATGCTGTTGAAACTCATCGTTTCCTGGTAGAAACATATGGTGAACACGCTCAATAATTAGAACATGTGAGACACGGTTTCGACAATTTAAATGTGGTGGTTTAAATGTGAAAGACAGTGAGCGCTCTGGTAGACCATAAAAATGTGAAGATGAGCAATTGCAGGAGTTATTGGATGATTACCCAACTCAAACTCAACGGCAATTAGCAGAAGCATTACGTGTGTCACAAGAAACAATCAGCAGTCGTTTACGAGTAATGGGGAAGATCAATAAATAGCACACAACACAACTAGTGAAAGACAACTTGAAATCGCTTGAATGGGGCATCCTTCTGTACCCGCCGTACTCCCCAGACTTGGAGCCATCTGGCTATCACCTCTTCGCATCAATGGGGCATGCGCTCGCAGAAAAATCGGAAACCTTACGAAACACGAGGACACAATTGCCTTTCCGCAATTGCATTAAAGGAAGACCAACACAAGACAAACACGATGCGATACAAAGCCTTATTCCGCAAAAAAGACACGAAAACGAAACAAAACACGCTGGTACAATTAGCTCAGTCTAATTGTTTTATTGTTTAATATTTTGGTATATTATAATTTCTGGTTGAAATGGTCTCGTTAAGAAGGTCCTACTAGGAGTTCCTGTGACGACTCCTGGTGCTCGAAAAAAGAAAAAAAATGGGCGGCGAGAGGCCGGCTTTAGGGAGACAAGGACAAATGTCTCCTTCATCTTGTCTCTGGCTTCTGGTCATCTTGCAATAACCAGAATCACCCACATCCGTGAGGATGTTGGGCTCGGTCACGAGATATCTGAAAAGAAAGGGGGGAGGGGTATCTAAGGATAGTGTGGGTAGGGTTAGTTCAGGCGTTCTAACTACTTGGATGGGGGGATGGTGGAAAAGAAATCGTACAAGACCGCCGGGTCTTGAGTGCGGTAGTGAACGCAGATCACCTCTTTGGCGTCTGATAATCTGCGCTTTGGTCGGTGTGTGTGTGTGTTGCCTTGTACTGTGCGTGAGTGTTTATAGTGTGTCAGTAGTAGACCCTATGGGATGGGTCCAGGAATCCTCTATTATAAAGGAGAATGCGGTTGGGAAGGGTGCTTTCTTCAGTTTTGTACTGAAGAAGAAATTGTGGTGGTCTGATCAAAAGAGATCGAGAGAGAGAAGAGTCAACAACGCAAGACTCGCGTACAAGTAGGTTTTCGTTGTTCTGAATGCTTTCGAGGTACTTATATGCTAATTGTAGCAAGTACACGTCGATACAGGTAATCGAGGCACCTTCGTATAGGTGAGAGTTCGAGTAATGGCGGCCGTCAGGCCTTCTAGAGTGGTTGGTGCATCTTCTGAGGAGTTTCCTTTCGAAAACTCGAAGTCTTTCCATTTGGGCCGAAGATATGCAGGACCAGATGGGAACGGCGTATGATATTCCAAATCGGATTAGCTTCTTATAGCAGAGAAGCTTAACTTTGGTGTCAACTTTGTTGCTCTACTTCAAGATGTTGTGCAGTTGCTTAGACCGACCGAGGCCGCTTTGAAGAATGTGGGTCACATGTTTGATGAAATTCATTTTTGGGGTATAGATGACCCTATACTGTGGTCTAATCGTAGTACCTCCTATTTGTATTCAGATATTCTGTGAATATCGAGAAGTAGGTTGGGAGTGTTTACTACTCAGAATTGTAGCTACTGCTTTGGATGGGATAAGTCGAATTTTCCATCGACTGTAATACTGATACAGTTCGTCTAGATGACGGTTGAGTCGGTTTGTTGCTAGTTTTGGGCTTTTATATGACGTGTACATTAGGACTTCATCCGCATATCATATCTGATTTACTCTCTCGTCCACAGGGCGAGGAATATCTGAGGTGTAGATATTAAATAAGATAGGGCCTAGAATGGAGTCTTGTGGTATGCCTGCAGTGGTGTTGAAAGTTCGGGATAGCTTTCCATTCACTCAAACTTGGAAGGTTTTGTTTAGAACGAACTGGTCGATAATACTACACAGCGTTCTACTGAGGCCAGTATTCAGTCATTTGAAAACGAGACATTCGATCCAGGTTATATCAAAAGCCTTTTCAATGTCTAGGCTCACCGTAATGGTAGGCTCCGTATTAAAGAGACGCACGCAGACGTGGTTTTGAAATATGTTGAGAGCCATGGTCGGGCTCTGCGCTCATCTATTCTCCTGATATTCGGCCGATGTGCTCGCCTTATATAGGCCCGCGACAGTCCTCACTTTCGGTCGATGCCTGACTGTTCCCCTCTTTCGCTCGTTTTCTTTTGAGTGATGTTCTCGTCTTGAGCTCGTCTCCGGAGTGCCTTTTTCTTCTCGAGTGGTTTTCGCAATCGGTGTGCAGCTGATCGTCTTTTGCTGAGTGCTTGTGTGTTGGCGCTTTCCTCCTTCTTCCTGGAAGTTCGTGTCGACGTGAATGCATCGCCAACAAAGCCATTATTTTGATAAAAAAAAATTTAATATCCCTAGAAAATTACGCATTTTTTTAAAGAAAGAAACCGGAGAAAACCTAGTTTTAGTCACTTACAATCTGTCATTCCGTGTACATCAGTTGTATAAGTGATGGATATCAATAGGCAACATTTACGCCATTGCATTATATTCTCCTTTCAAATGAAAAAAAGATGCTGCTCAAGTATGGAATTGAATAATTAGATTTTGGAGGAACATTTTACAGTAAAATAGTGGTTTGCAAGGTTCCGTGAAGGAAATTTTAGTCTTGAGGACGCATCACGTCCAGGTACAGTAAACAAATTTGACGACGAAGAATTTCAATTTTTACTGGATCAAAATCTATGTCAAACTCAAGAAGAGCTTGCAAAACAATTAGGAGTTTCTCACCAAGCAATATCACTTAATCTTTGTATAAGTATTTATTCCAATAAAGTTGAATTTGACAAATAAGCCGCGTTTCTACTTGCATACCTAGTATTTAGAACTGTGGTTAATAATAAAATGCCTGCTACCATAAATTTATAAAAGTAAAATTTATTTAAGAACATGTTAAATATAGCAGTATTTTGGGACTTGAATGGAATTTCGCAACAAAAAAAATGTATTCACACCTCCGCCAGTCTTTTCCCTTGTTACTTTTTTGTCATTTCTTCTTCATGATCTTTCGTTATCGGATTCTCTCCTTGCTTTCTCCATATTATCAGCGCTAGTATTTCTACACCAAAAATTTTAATATACATTTCTTGATTTGCAATTGACACATCTTCACACTAAGATGCTGCAGCTTGTGGGTGGAGGAATTATCGCGTGTCACACCAAAACCTTCCCACTTTCCTTGGGTTTCACACCAAAAAACCTGTAACTATCTTCCTGTTGAGGCTATTACACCGACAGGTGATCACCTCTTGTTACCCAATTAATTAATTGATCAAAGATAATTTCAATATTCCACACCGGAACTTTGTACTCAAATAAAATTGGGCAGTTATACATGGTATCGTTTACCATATTTTTCTGTATTAAAATTAAACACCCTTCACGGGAAAGATAGTACAACCCATTATGTATTTACTTAAACGCAATGACATTTTCGGGCACGTAAAAGCATTCGAAGACTGAAACTACAGAGTTAAAAACACTTCGTTCGAGAAAACAACTAAAGATTAATTCGAATTTGAATTTAGTGAGGTAACTCCCCATTTATTATCTTGGTACAATCTTATTGTGACGTCACTTGGGAGGGTATTAAGTTTTGTTCTTTACGAACGATATCTCTTTCTGAAACCTTCCCAAGTTCGCCCATTGCGGTCACCGCCGTGCTTCCGGAGTTAGCCGGGAAGAGTAGCAACCGATCGCTGTGAAAATAGCGTCATTACTAATTCAGTAAATCGTATCAGTAGTCTGTCAAGTCGACCCCATGATAGCAGCACTTTAAAATTGTATTTTTATCTTTCAATCATTCTATATATTACTTCATTTGGTTTCGATTAGATTCATCTGCTGCTTGTATTCCCAGGAAGTTCGATTAGGACGCAGTGATAGTTTGAAATACTATCACGCCATTTTTTGCAATCTTTTTACCACGTTTTTTTCTTGCATCATTTGAAGTGCTGAAGGATGTTTTTATAATACAAGCTGGTGACAGGGTCACCAATTCCGTGACCCGCATGGGATTCGAAGCGCTTTGCAGCACGCAGTGTAAGGTTTACACATGTAAACGTCTACAAAAAGTTGTCTTAACCTATGTGAGTGCATTTTGAATATATTAAATCTGAGTGACCGATGAGCATTTAAAAAAGTACAATTTTCTGCCATAAAATTTACCAACAATTTGTTAATAAATATCCGAAAATCAACATATCATTAACACTTTACGTATTTCGATTTGGAACGTAATTTCTATGATGCTTCAGTAATGTCTCATTTAAAAAAAATCGTATCTTGAGATATTCGATTTTTATTTCAAGTTCTGAATAGTCATTTCGGCACGGTGTGTACAAGTATAAAATTGCTTTGCTCTATTCTACGAAACTCCACATATCTTTTAAACTAATAAAAAAGTTGATTTTTTTTAAAACAGTTGTGTTACGTCTTAATTTAATGTCACTAAACAATAACAAGAGTGCATTTTCTTGCAAGGTCGTTTAAAGTATTATATAATAAACAAAACATAAATAAAAATATAACGAAATATAAATAAATAAAAGTGTTATTATAAATAAATGTAATTGACTCTAGTCTATTTTGGAATTCACTAATATTATTATATTTATCCCAGTCTAATTTGAATCCACTCTATTTTGACCCCAGTCTATTTTAGAATTTAGTCTGTTTTGGAATTCAATGGAGTACTTTTTTCATGTATTTGGTTTCACATATTGGTGAAGGGTACTCACAAAACCAGTCAAATTCCATGAGCCATTCAACAGGATATTAGTTTTTATGTATTCTCAAAATGGTATCCTGATTTAGAGACGACCAAAGTATGTTTACTAGAGTGTACTAACCCAACGCGAACACTTCTCTTGGTGTGCTCCTAGCACACGATAAGATCATAGGATAACCCCAAAAACCGCTAAAACCCGGTCCGAAGGCGGACAAAAGGAAACAGTCACCGGAGAACATCTCTAATGTTTGGGATTTTTTTGAAGTTGCCCTTTATTTTAAGAATCGAAATATTGTACTTGGGAAGAAATACCAACCGTTGATTAACACCAGGCGATGATCGCTCAAGAAGTCCATCCGAACCCTCTAAGTGCACAGATGGAATTTAGAACCCCAATATTGTGTATAAGGCTGGTTCCTGGTATCAATATTAAATTGGCATTCCAGGCGCAATGGCAGAAACATCTTGTCAGATGTGGAGTAAGGCAAATCTCCAAATAGTTTAAGAAAGTTCATAATATTATCACGTAGTGACTGTTCCGTTCACATTGTGACGTGCGCCACTTCTTCAGAATGCATTTCAAACATTAACACTCAGAACTCATAGTATGGCGTAATTTATGAAAAATTAGTGAGCTCAATAATGGAGAAAACATGTCACGCTGTGCTTCATTGGCTTTCATCCAGAAAACCCAAGTTCGATTCTCTGTAAGGGAAATGATTACAATCATGCTTTCATTGTGGGTGTGCATTTATCTACAGCGCAAGTACATTTGTTTTGAGGGCAAATGTCCCCGATTCTTCACATTGCGTGAATTAAGAAAACTTTGTTACTGCACTAATAATTTTCTAAAATACACAAAACAACATCATTAAATTCATAAATGCGAATATCAGGAGCAAGGCACATTTTCAAAACGATGTTGTGAATAAGTGACTTGCGACAACCTCATAATGAAGTCGCCGATTGTTAAATCAGACGACCGTAATGCCACCGCAGATCTCCCCTAAAAAAGAAGAGGCGCTTTGAGAATAGTATGACTCAATAGCGCTCTGCTTTTGCCTACCCGGTGATGGTGACTAAAACACTCGGGACGAAAACTCTATACACCATACTCTCGAAACTGCCCAATTCAAATCGCCAAAGTCCTCAGCCTAAGCTTGTATATAATTATTTTTTTTTTGTAAAACATTTTAATAGTTTTAGTGGACTGGTCGATTAAAATCCAGTCAATTTAGAAAATGTATTGTTGAAAATCAGAATCATTTGTCCTTTGACACATTGAGGTTTTTGATAGCTGCCTAATTTACAGAGCTCCCTATACCGAAACTACACCATATAAGGCACATGGCTACGAATTACACCACAGAGAAATCCCAGAAAATGTTTGGTTCTCCTTAAAACACGTTGGGGCAGACTTTAAAGAAGAATCTTTTATCAAGACATGGATTGGCTAGACAACTAGTTAAAAATAAGGTTATAGTAATATGTTGTGACTTGTAGCTTAATAATAGTCAAATAACAAACGTAGCAGTTGCTCAAATTCCTAAAATAGTCTTCCCAATATTAATGCATCAACAAGTTTCTTATAACGCGGATAAGAATAGGTAGTTACCATGCAACCTTTCATTTACCTGTGTAAAGTGAAAAATTAGTTACCCAGCTTAAAATTGTCTATTATACAGAACAACATTTGGAATAAGTAAATTTTCAAGTGAAAATCACACCAACCCACAACAGAAGGCAACTATGTTTAGTGTCACAAATATTTTATTCTAATTGAAGTTATTGGTCGCTACTGGTTTCATCAATTCTAATGGTGATGGATTCCGTGAGCAGAGTGAAGGCTTGAGTAGGAAACTGCAGCTCCAGCGTGTGCAAGAGGAGCAGCGTGAACAGCGTGTACAGCAGGAACAGCATGGACAATTGGAGCAGCATGGACAACTGGAGCAGCATGCGCAACTGCAATTGGGGCAGAATGAGCCACATGTCCAAGGGGTTCACGGTGGACAACAGCATTGAATCCATGGTGGTCATCCGCAGCGTATTGAACAGTTCTCCTGTGACCATCGGCATCGATCAATGAGTATTCACCTTGGACAGCATCCCCATGGCGGACCTCGTGTTGGCTCTTCACATCACCAGTGTGTCCATCATGCACCGAATAATGGAAATTGTAGTTTGGATGTGGGTCATAGGTATCCTCGTGATGTCCATGACCATGTCCAGCATCGACAACAGCAATATGTGCTGGAGCGCTATGGTGAACTCCATGGGAAGCTAGAAGTCCAGCATTAGCAACAGCAACAAATGCGAGTGCGACAACGAGCTATGAAAACAGTTTTGTTATGAAATCAATTTATAATGTTGCACAACAGTTTAATACCTTGAATGCCATTTTGTTTTGGTTTAGTTATAAGAGCAACTGTCTAATCAGATGTGGAAAACTAAAGTGATACTGGTAACCAGCAGCGCCCTATCTTTTATAGTAAAGTCTCACATCGTGAACTTGCTTTATTGTAGGTTGAATTTTTAGGTATTAAAGTTGTACGTAGTTTTGCGATTTTCGGCAGTTAAAAAAAATGAAAGGTGAACGGGAGCAAAACTAGCAAAACATTTACAACGACATTGACTTACGATGGCGGTCAAGACTCATTGAGATATGCAAGCACTCCAGTTCGATGATCTTTAAATGTGCAGATTGATAAAACAACATATTAAAATTGTTTAACTGTTTTTAACCGAGTGGTAGACGACACCATTCCAAAAGGACATACGGCAATAATCGTCTACACTTTGATAACATTAATTCACAATAAAGCATACTCTGGAGTTTAAAAAGCCGTTCAATAGATAAGGAATATTCTGCGCATACACTATAAAGCTGATTCATATAGATTTATAATTTCATTATTATTTCGCTCTGCAATTTGTTTGTAAAGTTGCCGAATCCATAATTAAATATAACGAGACAACTTTAAGAAGAAAGTATTGAGGACTAAAGAATAAATCTCTTTTACCCATAAATATCAAGAATTAATTTATAAAATACCATTATGGTGGTGACTTCAAATAAATCTTACTTTTGCGTTTTCTTTGAAGTTCACATAATCGGCTTTTATTTACTAGATGGGAAAACCAATTGTATTATAGCACGCGTGGTGTGTGGAATTGCTTGCAGGTTTAACAAGTGATTGCAAATTTCCTGCAATAAATGGTAAATATATTGCCCAACCTGGACTGTAATATCGGACTACCAGGAAAGTCTGTATTAATGCGGCAGCATATGCCTAAATATTTTTACCAACTAAGGTTGATTCTGACGGAAAATTTTCCACTACTTTCATTTTAATTAATTTTTAGTCGGGCCCTATTAAAAAGAGTAGGTTCCTCCTAGCCAGCAAAACGACGGACCATTTTTTTTATAGTTATTGTCAGTTACAAAAAAATAATATATACCAACAAAGGGTTGGTGCAATTTGCAAACTCTAAACAAACAACACTTTTAAGAACAATTAATTGATGTCCTAGACTGCTGTAAAGCATATACCCCGCTTCATATACCTACCCGCATATACCTTCTGACTCCAGAAATCATTCTGGTGCCGAACCACATGAGCGTAGAATGCTCTGCGTAATCATGCGTTTGCTCAGGTAAAAACGATGCATACAAACACCTCTTTTCTTTACTCTCTTCCGTTTCTTTTGACCACATTCCGCTTTGGCGCGTTATGGTACTTCATAACCCTTTTTGGGTGCGTGTTTTGTGTAAAACAAAAAAAGTTGGTCCTTAATTTTTCTTTCTAACATACATAACTAAAGGACTATCGCTCGCCAACCCCTTTACAAACATTTTGTCTTTTTTTATGGCATTCCTGTTTAATAATCTTCACTCAAATTTTAAAATTTCGAAACTAAACTCCACTTATTTAAAAGAGGTTGCGGTATAGCTGCCCACACTTCTCTAGGTAACTCCCACATTCGACATCGGTTTTGATTGCTTTCGTATTTTCCCAATATAACATATTTCCGCAGTGTGGTCCACAAAAAGTTCAGAAAAATCCACAAAAAATGAATGTCTCAAATAATAATATTTATTGTATAAATTACAGTGGAGAGTATTGGCTGGAAGTCAATTTATTGGTTTTGTTTGATCTTCATTCCTTTATTCCATCACAAAGACCTTCGCAAAAGAGGTGAATATCAAGGCGACTGGCGAATAGGTTTACCATCCTAGAGAATAAAAGTCAGCCAACGGGAAAGAGGCTGACAGGGCGGCCGCGACGGAGATGGGAGGACAATGTTAGGTTGGACCTCGAGGAGATCGCATCGGATGGTCGAACGTGGAAGGAGAGCGCACGGAACAGGGAACAATGGCGGAGTCGAGTCGGCGAGGTCATGAATTTTCGGGTTCCTACAGTCCAATAAATAGTAATAGGTGGTTGGAAGGTTGGAAGGCCATTTCAATTTGAGCGTTGAGGTCCCCGAGGAGGATTTTAACATCGAATGATGAGATCCTATCAAACTCCTCCTCTAGGGTCTCGTAGAAAGTGTCCTTTGATTCTTCGTCGGTAGCTCTGTTGGGGCGTGTATAGCGTTTGCGACGATAGTGAAGAGCCTGTGATTCGAACCGACGCTATCACGGTTAAAATCACTGAAAAATAGGACCAAAGCTCAACGCATCAGGCCACTGCCGCGTGTACGAATTCCATTTCTAAACTCAAGTACACTCAACTGATGTAGATTTGTTATGTTATCGCTATGATATACGGCTCTGGTGCATTTTCTTATTCGGTTTTCGTTTGGTGTTCTTCACTATTTGCTTGTGTATTGTGTGTGTATCTGTTAGAAACGCCACACTACTCCCTCCTCAGTAAATTTGTTACGATCAGCTTCGTGTGCGAACGACGGAGCAAAGAACGAGCGAACGAGAGAACGTCGGAGCAGGCGAGTGCACCGGTGGTCTATGCGGAAGTTGTGATCGTGTTGTAAAGTTCTGTTTAACTACGGGAAAGTGTGGGTGTGTGTGTGTGTGTGTGTGTGTACACAAATCACGTCGGGGTCACTAATTGTAGTGTTTGGGATTATAGAGAAGAATGTGTGATTCGAAGTGACGCTATGACTGTTAGAATCACTAAAAATTAAACCAATGCGTAACACATCAGGCTACTGGCCTGTGTAAGAATTCCATTTCTAAACTGAAGTACACTCAACTGATATGGGATTGTTATGTTATCGCTATGGTATACGGCTCTGATGCATTTTCTTATTCGATTTTCGTTCGGTGTTCTTCACTATTTTGCTTGTGTGTTGTGTGTGTATCTGTTAGAAATGCCACACACTTGTAGTGCTCCAAAAAGCCCTACCATCTTTTTCTCCCATTCCTAATCCAAAATCCCAGTAATATTACCCTAAAACCCAAAATCCTATCAAAACCTGAAAAAAGCCAAACATGATCCAAAATTCGCAATAAACGAATCAAACATCCGTTTATTGCCTAACATTTGCCCCCACGGCATAATTAAATCCAAAATCAAAATTAAAATTAAAATTCACAATAAACGAATCCAATATTCGTTTATTGTTCGACATTGGCTCCACAGCATCACCCAAATCCAGAAATTCAGAGATCGTTATCTCTATCCCAAAAATTCCATATCTGCGTAATAGTTTCGTAAGAATTCAAGAAATTGATTTCTTATCTTGTGTAAATACAACATCTCGCTCGAGATATCCAAAAGATCGAGATTGTTGGACGAAAATGTGTATCTTTGGGATACAATTTTCGATTCCTTTTCCTTTATAAAGGAATAGTCAAGTGATCTCCGGGCCGCAGTTAAATATCGAGATTTGTCCCTGAAGGAAGTCCCCAGGAGAAGGGCACCAGTTAAACATAATTAATAGTCCCGATAGGACTAGTAGCGCCTCAGTATAACATCATATCTAGTCCCTGGAGGAAGTACTCCAAGGAGAATATCTAAGTTGTAACTAGAAGAATAGAGGAATCCTGGAAAATAAAAACCACTTGGAAATAAAATACGTGAATCAACTTGTTTCATTTTAACTTGACTGATAGCGAAGCATCACCTGGCCCCCACGGAAGACCAAGTGAAGACATCAAGACTGAGGCCAAACCAAAAGGACGTTGCTCTTCCCTCTGGATCAGAGGAAGCACGGTAACGACCCCTTGTAGGACAAGATTTCAGGAGCGGTTTGTTTTAAGAGATCGCCTTGTCTTTTTAAGGATCAGGAGACTCGCGTCCTGAAACTAACCCCTACTAAACACAACACACTTACTGATGAATAATATAAGAACCAACCTATTTATTCCACTCTGCGTAGATAAGTTCCACGAATACTCCACATTGTTGGCATTTGCACCCTACATATAGATAGCTATATAAATAGATAGATATCTTAATCCTAAATATAGATATATAAATCCTGAATGAATTGATTTAAGTCGGGTTTCAAAATTGGTATCTCTGAAAATCAAAGATTTGTCCGAAATGCTTGGCGATCGGCAATTTTCTATCTATTAAATAGTTCTAAAAAAAAAAATAATGATGATGTCTTTTATCGTCCTATTTCGACCAATTTCCAACCTGGTGAGTATATAGGCTATTTCATTTAGACGTATACATCTTTAAATTTATATAAAATATAGAAAAGTTGTCTTAATGGCCACAAATGTGACCTTTATTTAAACAATAATTATATGCCAATGGTTTCACGTTAAAGCATAAACTGGTAGTCTGGGCATTTCTAGTCGTATTTCAACAAGAACGCGATGGCTTCCAAGTGTGAAATAGTCTCGGCCTTATCAGAATATACAAATGACTTCACATATCCGAAAAAAGTGCAGGGGTATCAAATCACACAAATGCAGACCGCCCAGCTACCAACTTTTATACCGAGGAACCGACTTTCAGCCCCTGTAGGGGATATCACTGCATTCATACATAAAAGTTGTGTTCATGGTATTTGTCTAGCCATCAATATAGCGCTTGAAACAAGCTTGATTCTGAGGACCAATTGGACGAGTTAACATTTTTTATATGTGGGATTTCTCTATATCACATGGTTCTCCCACAATCCTAACCTAATTTCGACCGCTAACAGCGCGTCAAATTATCCCCTATTCCACCATTCATGCTATTCACCTGAAATAACATGTTTTCCCCTAGGACGCATAGCTAAACTCATTATCCTATGCAGACAATGCATAATTGAGTTTAGCTACCATTTTTGCCATACGGCAACTCCATTAGTCTAACCATGAGATTTCCACCGGAAATTCCATTCGTATTGGTTAGCAACAACCAAGTCGAATCAAACGACGCGGTTACATCATCATTCATTGGCTTTGGTAATTGCCGCATTCCTTAGCGTTTTTCCCACGGTATTATTTTCCTAGCCGATGTAGCGTTCTATCGATTTTCACCAGATCATCCATTCGCTTGGGATCAATGATCTCTTTTCGCAGGTGAATAGCACCAGCTAAATTTCCCTCTGCTCCATAATTCTGTTTCCATACGGTTCAATGCTCTCTGAGTTCACCACAGCCGTAACACTGGGTCAGTATGTCATGCTCAGTTGCTGCATTTGATGCCAGAACACACAACCAAGCCACCCTGAGATCACAGTACATCGAGTTTATGTTCTCTCATTCTACCATTCGTCGATTATCAATTAACCGAAGTTACCACACTTCGACGAGCGTGGCGATGAGAGAGCGGAGTCGTGGTCTCTTTTGGTTGTCCTGTGTGCAAAATGAAATACAGAATTTCACCCCTAGTTAGAGCAGTCGCTTGTCGTTTATCACCGCGAAGAGGTCACGCCGCCGCTCGGAGAATCAATTTAATTTCGTGTCTGATTAATCAAGTCGAATATTGTCGTTGTGCGAGTCAAATCTCAACACTAAAGTGCTCGCATGCATTTTGTTTAAAATTTTTAATTCCCTCTTCCGCAGTGTCAGGAAAGAAGTGTATCTTGTACATAATTTAATAATAAGAAGCGTTTTGTCTTAAAATAATAGTTATAAAAAAAAAACATAGTTACTAAATAAACAAAACAATAAGAAAAATAAACAAATTATTCCATTTAACAACAACACAGTGCGTTATATTTTTATTGGATACTTCTGCAAAGTTAACTATTCGTCGAAACATCGTTGGAGGATTCAAGTGAAACCGTGCCCATGCCTGGCACAACTACTTGGAACCCCACATATATACTACACAACGTTGTATTTATAAAGCGAGTTCTAAGCACCATTACATTTTCCATAGTTATAACCAACCCCATCAATGGGGTAGAGCTCATCGATCTGCATTGAAGTTAGCTACAGACGTACGAATGATTACAGTGAATGGTTCTTTAGTCGATTGACACAATCAATGAACGCTCTGCCTGTTCATGTCTTTCTGGGTATGATATTTAACAGTATATCAAAATCGGATTTGTGCACAAGTTTCGTGTAAAAAGAAAACAAAAATACGCAATTTCAATCGGAAACAATATCACAATTCACCGAAGTAATCTGGCATAGTACTGGACACTCACACCAAGTGACCTGACCATATTAAGATTAAACTCATGGAATTGCGCCTCTGTAATATGCAGGATGAAATTCACCTACGTCATTTTATGATAAATTAATCATGTATGGTCATTTAAACCAATCTGAGCGTATGATATACGGGTACGCGAATGCGACAACCAAGGACATTGTCAGAGTTGTGTCATTTTTTGTTTTTTACTAATATAGTTGATGAACCGTTCAATAGAACGGCTTAAAAATTATTATTAAATTGTAGTTAAATTATTATTATTAAACTAAACTGCCTTGCACAACTTAAACGAGAATGGGTTCGCTTGGGACTTCTCTCTACCCAAAATAATTAAAAAACAATCACTGCCGACACGCGACATACGAAGTGTTCCTGTTTGTGTAGATATGAGTACGCAAATGCGACAACCAAGGACATTGTCAGCGTTTTGTCATATTTTTTTTTACGAAAGAGTCCACTAAAGGGGGCTTTAAAGTATCCTTACATGTCAAAGAACCATTCAAGCAGAAGACCAGATAGAGGATAACGAAAGGAGATATCGATATACAACTAGTTCATAATGGTGTTC
The DNA here is from genome assembly GCA_963931805.1 of Microdon myrmicae. Taxonomy (NCBI): domain Eukaryota; kingdom Metazoa; phylum Arthropoda; class Insecta; order Diptera; family Syrphidae; genus Microdon; species Microdon myrmicae. The sequence continues at coordinate 111,486,698 of OZ007499.1, read as the reverse complement.
AGTGCCTGATTAAGCCAATCGGGGGCCCTAGGCCATTCAAATTTTGGGGCCCTCTTTTTTTTAATAATCCTAAAATTAATCGTAATTGATGCATTTGTATAATTTAAACAACTAATTCATATCATTTTAAATTTTTCAAATACAATAAAATAAAGGAAATCATTTTTTTCAGTTGAATTATATATTTTTTGATTAAAAATAATTAACAGTATATTAAATTATAAAATAATCTTTAGACATCTCTTTGGAAGATGAAAGCGACTCTCGTTTTCAACGAACTTTTTTTCTACATTTTTGATCAACAAAATCATTGATGATTTCTTTAAAATCAATTTGACGAAGAATGTCCGATTCAATGGACATCAGATTTAGCATGTCTAATCGTTCTTGACGCATAACACTTCTTTGCTCGTTTTTGATGCGTTTCAATTTTTAAAAAGAGCGCTCTGTCGAATAATTCGTGATCATAAGAGTTAAAAAAATGCGAAGAGCAATTTCAACGTTCGGAAAAACTAATTCAAGATGATCTTGAATCAAACTTTCGTAGAGGTCAGAGTGAGTGAACTTAAGCTTCATTGGCAATTTTGATTTAATGAAAGCGTGAAACTGTATGAGTTCATGGTAAAATTCTTCTAAATCGTCAGAATAGAAGTCAACTAAATCGGAAATCTTTTTGGAATACACGTTTTCGGTCAAATCAAAATCAGCCAAAAACGAAAATCTCTCCGAAACCTCTAAGTAAACTTTGCTTCGTCTGTTGATTTCAGTCTTGAGCGTATCGATGATTACTAAAAAACCGTTTACACGAAAATAGTCGCGCGGACTTAATGCAACCTCTGGAGCATCGCCATCGTTTGGCTGTCTTGTTCTTCGTCGAACTCGCGATGCAACATTCGCATAATCTGTCTCAGGTAAAATGGATGTGGCTTTGTTTTCAAACACTTCGAACTTATCTCTCATCTCATCTAACAAATTTTCTACTGACGAGTACATTAACGCGCAGGTTTTCAGATCAATTTCTACTGACTGCAATGCTTTGCTCGTTGCCCGAAAATTGTTCAAAATATCGCTCCACAAAACAAGCATGAAAACAAATTCGAAGGTTTGAATTTTATTCGCGATGCATTCAGCTTCGTGTCTACAGTCACTTTTTTGTGTTAAATCATCAGCAATTTCATACAATGCTGCTACGATTTCGTTGAAAGATTTTTGAATTGCCTCAGTGGCGTTCGCATGAGCTTCCCAACGAGTTTGGGATACAAATTTCAGTACCTTTTCGTTTCCGATACGTTCCTTCAAAACGTCCCACCGGTGGGTTGAGCTTGAAAAGAATGTGTACAAGAATTGTACAATAGAAAAAAAGTTCACTGCAAACAAGCAGCACTTTACAGCAGTTTCTCCAACTAAGTTTTGCGAATGCGCTGCACATGGTAAATAAATCGCAAATTCGTTGAGATTTAACAAGATCGATTGCATACCTGAGTAAATACCCGACATATTCGGAGCATTATCATAAGATTGACCCCTGCAGTATTTAAAATCTAAGCCGCAAATCGCAAGAAATTTTAAATCCACTTCAGCCATTGCAACACTTCTATGGCTATCAAAGTTTAAAAAAGTCAAAAATCTTTCAACGGGCTTTCCATTCTTAGTAACATTTCGGACAACTACACTGAGTTGATCAACGTTATCCGAACGATATCCGAAGTTGAATCGACTGAAAGACCAAAACATCGCGCGGCTAAGACCTCTTATATAATGTGATGTTTTTAATTTTGAACCCATAATGCTGATCAACCCCTCACAAATTGTTTTTGATAAATACGAGGGATTCCCCTTGCCTAGGTCCGCAAAATTTTCAATGTGACTTTTTAAGAACGGGTCAAATTGTGCAATTAGTTCGAGTAAACCTAAGTTATATCCATTATCTGGAACGCCGAAATGCTCGTTTGTGCCTCTGAAAGGTAATCCTCGTTCAGCCAACGTTATGATGACTGGAATCAATCGTCGCACTGCATCTTTCCAATAATAAAAACATCGACGCAGTTCTGTCGCCTTTGAATGTATGTCAACACACATTCTCTGTGAAGAGATCCATGTTGATATAATTGGGAAACATTTTTCCAATCATTAAATCCATCGCTGGTCAGTTTGTTTTGTTTGTCTTTGGAAGCAAACATTTTACATACAAAACAATACACGCAACCAGTCGTGGGAGAATAAATTAGCCATTCGCGCTTGAACCGTTCTTGATTTGCCTTTCTTCCAAAAAACGTTTTTTCTGAGCAATATCTTGCTCTACCTTCTGCATCGTAAAATCTACGAGACGGCTCAAACGGTCCAGAGTGATTTTGGCACATGCTTGGACCACGATTGATCCAAAAATTGGCGTCATCGTCAGTGAAATCACCCCACTTGTCTGGATCGCTCGAACAATTGTCATTGTTCGCTGCAGTTTCAAAAGTACCCAAATCCGCGGCTCTGAGCTCTTCGTATTCGTTCAGACTAACATCACGCTGCGAGTTTGATCCATCATCTTGATCCAAAGATTCAGAGGTTTTAAGATGATCGACTTGCTCTGTTTCAGATTGAATCTGCAAATTTGATAAAACAATTTTGAATTCAAAAGTTTTAAGAATTACATTTGCTCTAAAAACACTTTAATTTATATTTTATAAGAAAGTTATAATTTATAAATATCAACAGTAAATTATATTTCGATTCTTACATCTTCATTACTAGATTCGATCTGTACACTAGGTGATGAAGAAGCATGTGCAGTGGAACTTTGGAAGAATGACGTCAATTTTGGTAGTTTCGATAAATCTGTCTCAATTCGTTTTTTCTTTTCATCCGCAAATTTTATTTTTTGAGCCCCGCTCTGATAGGATCGCCGCATTATGTGATCTACAAACATACTTAAATCGTAACATTCTGATAGGAAAAGCAAACATCAAATTCTGCATTTGAAATTAAACAACAAAGTTTAAAATCAAAAAATCGAACTCAAAAATAAATCAAAAAAACAAAACCAAAATGTTAAATTATCGAAATAGCTAAAACTAAATCAGTTTACAAAATCAAAATCGAACAACAAAACAAATTTCGAAAAACGAAAAAAATATACAAACTCACTTTCTTTATTGTTGTTGGATAACAAAAAAAGACAATTTGATTGGTGATGTTTTTTGTGTTGTGTGAAAAGATACAATATAAAACAGAACCTACCTTTTTCAACAAATGCGTAGTTTTCGATATGTTCATTACACACAATACCACAATTTCGCATTAATTAACATCTCGATTCGTCAATAATTGAAAAAACGTTCTTTTTTTCTCTAAGAACAACGAACAAATGTAATTTGACAAACGACAAAGCAACAGATAGTTTTGTTTTGCTTAAAACACTGGAATGAATCGTTTTTGTTTATATAAACAAGCTCAAGTGTGCAAGCGCTGTTTCAGTTATTTAGCGCGCGATTTGAAATTCAAATCGTAGCTTAAAATAACAATCAAAAGAATAAATCAATTAAGAATTTTAAATATTTTTGTTTGAAAATACATTTGTATAATCAATTACATAAGATAAATGAATTGTCTTTAAAAAAATGTTTGTTTACAAAATTCCAAAAAATATAAAAAATTTAATTAAAATGAAAAATAAATTAAAAACAATCATGACAAATTTTCTCGGGGGCCCTTGCACGGCAGTGGCCCCAGGCCATGGCCTAGTCCGGCCTAATGGGTAATCCAGCACTGATGGTGTTACCATATCCTCGATCAGTGAGATAATCAAACAGATAAGAGCTAAACATCCTAAACAGAGATAGGAATAAACACAGAAAATTGTTCTTCAGCCGAACCACACGAACTTTGATGGATCTACATTATCCAGTGTTCCCTCGTCATTATTATCCCGAGACATTCAAGACCACTGTCCATCGATACTTACTTTCTTTATTTTCACTATCTTTTCATGCTCGGATAATTGTTGGCACGTTAAGGTTATTTCAAAACCACTTTTGGGTGTGCATTTAATATAAAGCATAATAAAGAGAAACCCAGACTTGGCAAATCTGGTGTTTTAAGACCGCGAATTGATAAGTCAGTTATACGAACTATAATATGATATGAATTTAGTATCCGAATACATATTGTTATCCATTTCAATATTATCTCGATTTCGTAAAAAAAAAACTTAATACGTTTAATGTACTGAGCAATATTACGAAAATGTGTTGTTGCAAACCAACATTTGATTTTTAACACCCTAATGTGATATTCTATGTGACATGGCAACAGGTGCGATGCGACAAGTGGACTAAGAGGTAAACTCCATCCCGCGTCATGATAGAATATCTAAAAGAATGTTCCGCGGGGATCAACGAGAGTATGTGCCTGGCGGGAGGTGGTTTTAGTCGGCAAAATCTTGGACCGATCCAGGGGCATCTTTTGAAGATTTCCACCTCCGTAGCGAAAACAACACTAATGTGTTTGACAAGTATGCTGAAACTCGAATTAGATTACACATGATATTATTGTACAAAATAAATGGTTAAGAGTTATCTTGTAGTTGAGTAAAGATACAAGAACATGTTTGCTTCTGCCTAAATTTTTTAGGGGGAGACTGAATGAAGCATTTATCACGATATATAATGCCACGACAATTAACTAAAAGAAGAGGGCTATTGTGTTATGTAAAGGCTTCTTCATAACAACTCCTAAATTATATAAATTAAAATATTAGGATTGTCGAGTGTCTTCTCTAGTCTTCCTGTTTTAATCTGTATATATTTTATTGTAAGATGGGCACGAATAGTTAATTACCAACTTCACATTCATTTATCGGTGTATTCCAATATGATGAATTATAAAACTTAGTTACCATGTTTAGCAAACAGGACGAAATTCGGAATGCGTTCATTTTAAGTTTACGTTCCGCCAGCAATACACATTACAAACCGAGCATACTTAGGTTCATAAACATTTAATTCTAATAGAAATTATTGGTCAGCATTGGTGTCATTAAATCTAATGGTGATGGATTCCATGAGCAGAGTGAATGCTTGAGTAGGAAACTGCAGCTCCATGGTGAGCAAGAGGAGCGGCATGAGCAGCATGTACAGCGGGAGCAGAGTGAAGGCTTGAGTAGGAAACTGCAGCTCCATGGTGAGCAAGAGGAGCGGCATGAGCAGCATGTACAGCAGGAGCAGAGTGGAGGCTTGAGTAGGAAACTGCAGCTCCAGCGTGTGCAAGAGGAGCAGCGTGAATAGCGTGTACAGCAGGAACAGCATGAACAACTGGAGCAGCATGGACAACTGGAGCAGCATGCGCAACTGCAATTGGAGCAGAATGAGCTACATGTCCAACGGGTTCACGGTGGACAACAGCATTGAATCCATGGTGGTCATCCGCAGCGTATTGAACAGTTCTCCTGTGACCATCGGCATCGATCAATGAGTATTCACCTTGGACAGCATCCCCATGGCGGACCTCGTGTTGGCTCTTCACATCACCAGTGTGTCCATCATGCACCGAATAATGGAAATTGTAGTTTGGATGTGGGTCATAGGTATCCTCGTGATGTCCATGACCATGCCCAGCACCCACAACAGCAATATGTGCTGGAGCGCCATGGTGAACTCCATGGGAAGCTAGAAGTCCAGCATTAGCAACAGCAACAAATGCGAGTGCGACAACGAACTACGAAAAACAGTTTTGTTATGAAATCAATTTAAAATGTTGCACAACAATATAATACCTTGAATGCCATTTTGTTTTGGTTTAGTTATAAGAGCAACTGTCTAATCAGAGGTAGAAAACTAAAGTGATACTACCAACCAGCATCGCCTTGTCTTTTATAGTAATTCTCAGAAAATTCTATTAAACCATAAACGGGATTTTACGCAGGTTTATTGTTGAATTTGGGGTACTAAAGTAGTACGTACCTTTGCGATATCCGGCAGTTAAAAAATGAAAGGCGAACGGAAACAAAAATAAGTAACATTTTACAGCAACATTGATTTATGATGGCGGTCAAGGCCTATCGAGAGATATCAGTGCTCCAGTTTCGGGGTCTTGGAATTTGCACCCGGTGAATACAAGAATGCACTAAAATGTTTTCATTGTTGAGACATAGTGTTACACATGATAATAAACATTGATAACGAATTTGTTCAAGATAAAAGGCACATTGGCATTTAAAACAACAATCCAATACATAAGGACCTTTGTGCAGTAGTTGCTGGTACTATAAATGTGATTTATGTTTATTGTGATTTAATTTTTATGTAGCTCTGCAGTTTGCTTGAATTAATGCTGAATTAAAGATCCAATATAACAAATCCATTTTAATAAGAAAGTATTGGGAGCTAGAGAAAAGTCTCAATAGTTATTTCATAAATTACAATCTTGACTGGTTGCTGCAAATGCATATTGTGGGTTCTTTATTTTATATTACTATTATAATTTTTTGTTTTTTCTGATTCTATAGAATTATACGTAATTCACGTTCAATTCTTTGATGGGAAATACAAGTGCACCATGAACAGTATTTACATTATGAGCCTTGGCAGCACTTAGTGTCCTTCAATGTCAAGTGGTGTTTTCGCTAGGAAATTTGTCGTCTTTGACTTGACCATAATAATAAAATAATCTTTCTTTAGAACGTTATTTGAGTATGGATTTTATTATTTACAGTCACTTGAAAATTGTTTCTCAGCAAAAAGAATTACATCACATCCTTTAGCACAATTACAGGCCAGCCTTTGGCACAAAACCCATGTTTTGGAGTTGTCTAAACAAGAATCGAAAGAGCATAAGGGAGAATATTTTGAAAAATAATCCAATCATAAACTATGACGAATTACGCTCTTCTTATTATTAGATTCAAAATACTAATAGTGCAAAATGTGTTATAGCACACGACGAACTAACCTCAGATATGACTGCTTTTGACGGCAAAGAGGTAAGACTCGTAGAATTACCAAAATAAAAGAACTCCTAGCCGTCGTTTATTTATTTCTTCAAACGCCGATTATTAATTTGAGTATAAGAATGTAATACTCTTACCGACAAATAACCGAAAAAATAAATTCAGGTAGCCCTCCTATAAGACAGTTCCTATAAAAAAGATTCTTAGAAAGTGATGTGTTGTGTGAAACCGTATTATATGAAACCCAGAGCCAGTACAAATGGGGAGTTAGGTCCAAAAACTTATTAGTTAGGTCTTCGGGACATTATTTAAACGTTGGGAGGACTCAAATCTTATCTAATAGTAAACGTGACTCGAATCTCAAATTTGTCCGTTTTAAATCATTTTCATCTAGCACAAAATAGATTAAATACCAGTCTTAAAATACATTGACAGTCACCCACGTGTTGTACGATGCCGTGTTGTAAGAGGCCCAACTGTGACTCAGAAGGTGTCATGGTAAAGAGGTTGCGACTCTTTGTACTTAATTTCAACTGATGACTCAGCGCTATTGCTATTTATTCCTGTGGAGTTATGGAATCTGTGATTAATTTAAGGAGATATTGGTGCATCATCAATTTATTGATGTGATTAATTTAAGGAGGTATTGGTGCATATCAGTATACCCGCCTGTCACGCGGGAAACCGGGGTTCGATTCCCCGTCGGGAAGCCCCTGGCGCAAGACTAATAACCTTACCCGGAAAAAACAAATCATTATGGAAAATTTAACAAGCCTCAGGACTTGCTAAATAATGCCAAAGCCGGTTCCCGGTTGTAGTGCCGATGATGATGATGATTGGTGCATCATTATTGGTGGCCCTCACTTGAGTCTGTATATTTTAGCACACAACCGTGTTCCCAACCGCGTTATCCACCTTCTTACTGCTTCAAAGCCGAGTTAACAACAGACAGCTTTGTAAGATGCCGTTAATCTATGTTGTTATTTGGTTTCCAATCAAGGTTCAAGACAGAGATGACAAATACGGTGGGTATATGTCGTTGATACCTGTAGCACAGATATACAAACCAAATATGCGGTTATCGTATTTGAGTTTCGAAATTAGTAACCGCGTAACTCAAAGAGATACCTTAACTATTGAACCACTATAGTGACAAATATTAATTTAAAATCAAATTAAACGGCTCAAAAAATCTTTATATATCATATTATATATTCAGAAATATGCTGAAAACTTTTCAAGGCAATGTTTAAATTTCTTCACGCTTGTGAAACGGAGCGCTCAACTGTTTACCAGCGCGTAACCTTGTTTTTAAATACGCTATTCTCGATATGTGTTTTTTTCAAATGGCGTGCAGTGTCATTCGAAAAAAAATTGTTTGATCATTACAAATCGTAGTTTTTATTGTTCGTTATTGAATTATCTATTACTTGAATCTACTATTAGAAAGAAAAAAAAACATTCCTAATGTACTCTGTTTGGGAAAAACGAAAAAATTACAAAAAAAAAAAAGATTATTTTTTCAAATGCCTCTTAAATATTCAATTTTTCATAATTTTTTCTGAAAATGGGTTTAACTAATAACTAAGTACCTATACATTGTAACTAAACTTTGTAAATTACTTCCAGGTTAATCTTGCGACCTTCAGACTGCAGGCCTAAATCGGGCAATATCCGAAAACAACCTCTTCAAAACGTTACATTCAAATGTTACGTTCAAAATCTAAATACAATGGCCTCTAAGCCCCAATCAGTTTGATTCATTCCTTCCTTCCAAACAAACAAATATTCACGAAAGAAGCATACAAATCAGCCTACTAATCTAGAGTTACTGGATGATGACCCAACTCAAACTCAACGGCAATTAGCAGACACATTACATGTGTCACAAGAAACAATCATCAGACTTTTACGAGCAGTGGGGAAGATCAATGAAGTCGGTAAATGGGTCCCACACGATTTGAATGAACGTTAAATTGAAAATCGCAAAGTCGCTTGTGAAATGCTGCTTCAACGCCACGAAAGGAAATCATTTTTGCATCGAATTGTGACTGGTGACGAAAAATGGATTTATTTTGAAAACCCGAAGCGGAAAAAATCGTGGCTTTCAGCACCAAGGCCAAATCGCTTCGGCAAGAATACCATGCTCTGTGTCTGGTGGGAGCAGAACTCTTGAAGCCCGGCGAAACCGTGAATATGTGGCGGTTCTTGCGAACGCCACTATTACCTGCCCATCTACCACCAGGTACCCCCTTTTCATAAGCGTCCTGTGCAACAAAGCAAATACTTACCTGCATTGGTTATGCCTATAACCACGAAAAACCTGTAAGACACAATGTCTGCTGATACGAAAATTATATCAGCAATAACAGACATTCCCTACATGGGCATCTAGAAACCGAAAAGCATGACTTACCTGCCCATACCGACCAACCACCGCTGCAATGCTTAACTGCGCTGAAGTAAAACACCATCAGCAACACAAGCGTTTCTATAGGAAGGGCAAATTGGTCGCACATCTAGCAACCAACATTACATTAGTTCCTACCAGCGAAATGTCTCCTAAGAAGTCGGCTACAATGCCACACGAAATGGAAACTTGCACCAGGCAGCAAAAAGGCATCGAAAACTCGCCAGTGTAAATACACACACGACGGTTCGACCTTTGTTTATGCCAACAACAACATGCGCACGATCAGCAATCATGCTACACGTAGTCGCTGATCGTGTAAGCACTTCCAACCCTTTTCAGGATGCATTGTCCCAGCTGCGAAGATCGTTTATTTTCATTTTAATTTGATGTTCAAGGTTCGCATGCTGGGCGACACACGCGATGAGCAACCAAAGGGGATTATCGTGTGTGTGCGTTTCAACCCTTCTGCGGTAAAGCAAACACGAAAAGGAAAATTACCAAATATGGTCATCGAGGCAATGGAGAGAATTTTGGTATTCTGTCACTTCGGTGGCGATACTCAATCGCGTCTTGGATTCCGTGAGGGCAAGTCGCGTCCCCACGTTAATTAAGCCAGATAACAGAAGACATCGAGAGCGATCGGATCCCGGTTGAGCCATTAGTCTGGAAACAGTGGCGATTGTATACGAATAGCCAAATTAACGCGTAGTGCCAAAAAATAGATACGCGCTACAAATAATTGATTAACTCCGATTGTATACGAAAAGTCAAATTAACGCGTAGTGCAAAAAATAGATACTCACTACTAATAATTGATTAACTCCGATTGTATACGACCAGTCAAATGAACGCGTAGTGCAACGAAAAAAATAGATACTCACTACTAATAATTGATTAACTCCGATTGTATACGACCAGTCAAATGAACGCGTAGTGCAACGAAAAAAATAGATACTCACTACTAATAATTGATTAACTCCGATTGTATACGACCAGTCAAATGAACGCGTAGTGCAACGAAAAAACAGATACTCACTACTACATAATTGATTAACGTAGTGCTACCCTGGTGCGGCAGGTTCGTACCCGATGGATCGTTGCGGTTCCATTTGTTAAGGCTAAAACCTTCGAATTCAAACTTATTATTCCATACTTAACGTAAATTTTGTGTTAATGAAATAAATATCATTTTCGTGTTTAATCTTAAGTTACATTTTGTGTTAATAAAATAAATATTATTTGTGTGTTTAATCTTAAGATGCATTTTGTGTTAAGAACTAAATATATCTTGTGTGTTTAATCTTAAGACAACGACGAGTCGCACTTTTATGTTACATTCTAATACGAGTACAGACTCAAACGTAATATTCCCAAATATAAAATAAATTTGGTGTTAATGAAATAAATATCATTTGTGTTTTTAATCTTAAGATAACTTTTGTGTTAAGGAAATAAATATTACCTGTGTGTTTAATCTTAAGACAACGACGAGTCGCACTTTTATGTTACACTATCATACAGACTCAAAACGTAATATTACAAACTTAAAATAAATGTTATGTTAATGAAATAAATATTATTTGTGTGTTTAATCTTACGATAAAGTGGAGTCGCACTTTTATGTTTACATGATAATACAGACTACAAACATCAAATAGAGATATTAAACGAGGAGTCAGATTGTTCCCTGAACACCAAGACATCGGTGAACGATCACCAGACGGACGAGGTAGAGTTTGGGGACGTCTTGGTGAACCTGTGTCGGGCCGGCACCCTACCAAGACCGCTAAACACCCCATAAATACACAACGCTATCGTCAACAAATGCTGAATCTAAACCCCATATTGGTCGAAAGACGACCGGAATGGGCCAGAAGACATGGAAAAATGATTTTGTTACACGAAAACACCTCGTCTCACACAGCAAAACTAGCGAAAGACACATTAAATCGCTTGAATGGGACATCTTTTTGCACCCGCCGTACTCCCCAGTTTTGGCGCCATCTGACTATCACCTCTTCGCATCAGTGGGGCACTTCAGCGATTTCGAGGAAGTTCGAAAATGACTCAACGAATAGTTTGCCGCGAAAGACAAGCAGTTTTTCTGGCATGTTATTCATAAATTACCTGAAAGATGGGTGAAATATGTGTGATTAATATTTTGATTAAAAAAAATTAATTTCCCTAGAAAATTGTGTATTTTGTTTTACCAAAGAAACCGGAAAAAACCGAGTATGTAGCTTAGACACAGCTGGTTTTATGACTAAGTTTGAGTCACTTACAATCTGTCATTCCGTGTGCATCGGTTGTATAAGTGATCGATATCGATAAGCAACATTTACGCCATTGCATTATATTCTCTTTTCAAATGAAATAAGATGCTGCTCAAGTATGCATTTGAATAATTCGATTTTGGGGGAACATTCTACAGTAAAATAGTGGTTTGCAAGGTCCCGTGAAGGAAATGTTAGTCTTGAGGACGCATCACGTCCAGGTACAGTAAACAAATTTGACGACGAAGAATTTCAATTTTTACTGGATCAAAATCTATGTCAAACTCAAGAAGAGCTTGCAAAACAATTAGGAGTTTCTCACCAAGCAATATCACTTAATCTTTGTATAAGTATTTATTCCAATAAAGTTGAATTTGACAAATAAGCCGCGTTTCTGCTTGCATACCTAGTATTTAGAACTGTGGTTAATAATAAAATGCCTGCTACCATAAATTTATGGAAGTAAAATTTATTTAAGAACATGTTAAATATAGCAGTATTTTGGGACTTGAATGGAATTTCGCAAAAAAAAAAGGTATTCACACTCCCGCCAGTCTTTTTCCGTGTTACTTTTTTGTCATTTCTTCTTCATGATCTTTCGTTATTGGATTCTCTCCTTGCTTTCTCCATATTATCAGCGCTAGTATTTCTACACCAAACATTTTAATATACATTTCTTGTTTTGCAATTGACACATCTTCACACTAAGATGCTGCAGCTTGTGGGTGGCGGAATTATCGCGTGTCACACCAAAACCTTCCCACTTTCCTTGGGTTTCACACCAAAAAACCTGTAATTATCTTCCTGTTGAGGCTATTACACCGACAGGTGATCACCTCTTGTTACCCAATTAATTAATTGATCAAAGATAATTTCAATATTCCACACCGGAACTTTGTACTCAAATAAAATTGGGCAGTTATACATGGTATCGTTTTCCATATTTTTCTGTATTAAAATTAAACACCCTTCACGGGAAAGATAGTACAACCTATTATGTATTTACTTAAACGCAATGACATTTTCGGGCACGTAAAAGCATTCGAATACTGAAACTACAGAGTTAAAAACACTTCGTTCGAGAAAACAACTAAAGATTAATTCGAATTTGAATTTAGTGAGGTAACTCCCCATTTATTATCTTGGTACAATCTTATTGTGACGTCACTAGGGAGGGTATTAATTTTTGTTCTTTACGAACGATATCTCTTTCTGAAACCTTCCCAAGTTCGCCCATTGCGGTCACCGCCGGGCTTCCGGAGTTAGCCGGGAAGAGTAGCAACCGATCGTTGTGAAAATAGCGTCATTACTAATTCAGTAAATCGTATCAGTAGTCTGTCAAGTCGACCCCATGATAGCAGCACTTTAAAATTGTATTTTTATCTTTCAATCATTCTATATATTACTTCATTTGGTTTCGATTAGATTCATCTGCTGCTTGTATTCCCAGGAAGTTCGATTAGGACGCAGTGATAGTTTGAAATACTATCACGCCATTTTTTGCAATCTTTTTACCACATTTTTTTCTTGCATCATTTGAAGTGCTGAAGGATGTTTTTATAATACAAGCTGGTGACAGGGTCACCAATTCCGTGACCCGCATGGGATTCGATGCGCTTTGCAGCACGTAGTGTAAGGTTTGCACATGTAAACGTCTACTAAAAGTTGTCTTAACCTATGTGAGTACATTTTGAATATATTAAATCTGAGTGACCGATGAGCATTTAAAAAAGTACAATTTTCTGCCATAAAATTTACCAACAATTTGTTAATAAATATCCGAAAATCAACTTATCATTAACACTTTACGTATTTCGATTTGGAACGTAATTTCTATGATGCTTCAGTAATGTCTCATTTAAAAAAAATCGTATCTTGAGATATTCGATTTTTATTTCTAGTTCTGAATAGTCATTTCGGCACGGTGTGTACAAGTATAAAATTGCTTTGCTCTATTCTACGAAACTCCACATATCTTTTAAACTAATAAAAAAGTTGATTTTTTTTAAAACAGTTGTGTTACGTCTTAATTTAATGTCACTAAACAATAACAAGAGTGCATTTTCTTGCAAGGTCGTTTAAAGTATTATATAATAAACAAAACATAAATAAAAATATAACGAAATATAAATAAATAAAAGTGTTATTATAAATGTAATTGACTCTAGTCTATTTTGGAATTCACTAATATTATTATATTTATCCCAGTCTAATTTGAATCCACTCTATTTTGACCCCAGTCTATTTTAGAATTTAGTCTGTTTTGGAATTCAATGGAGTACTTTTTTCATGTATTTGGTTTCACATATTGGTGAAGGGTACTCACAAAACCAGTCAAATTCCATGAGCCATTCAACAGGATATTAGTTTTTATGTATTCTCAAAATGGTATCCTGATTTAGAGACGACCAAAGTATGTTTACTAGAGTGTACTAACCCAACGCGAACACTTCTCTTGGTGTGCTCCTAGCACACGATAAGATCATAGGATAACCCCAAAAACCGCTAAAACCCGGTCCGAAGGCGGACAAAAGGAATCAGTCACCGGAGAACATCTCTAATGTTTGGGATTTTTTTGAAGTTGCCCTTTATTTTAAGAATCGAAATATTGTACTTGGGAAGAAATACCAACCGTTGATTAACACCAGGCGATGATCGCTCAAGAAGTCCATCCGAACCCTCTAAGTGCACAGATGGAATTTAGAACCCCAATATTGTGTATAAGGCTGGTTCCTGGTATCAATATTAAATTGGCATTCCAGGCGCAATGGCAGAAACATCTTGTCAGATGTGGAGTAAGGCAAATCTCCAAATAGTTTAAGAAAGTTCATAATATTATCATGTAGTGACTGTTCCGTTCACATTGTGACGTGCGCCACTTCTTCAGAATGCATTTCAAACATTAACACTCAGAACTCATAGTATGGCGTAATTTATGAAAAATTAGTGAGCTCAATAATGGAGAAAACATGTCACGCTGTGCTTCATTGGCTTTCATCCAGAAAACCCAAGTTCGATTCTCTGTAAGGGAAATGATTACAATCATGATTTCATTGTGGGTGTGCATTTATCTACAGCGCAAGTACATTTGTTTTGAGGGCAAATGTCCCCGATTCTTCACATTGCGTGAATTAAGAAAACTTTGTTACTGCACTAATAATTTTCTAAAATACACAAAACAACATCATTAAATTCATAAATGCGAATATCAGGAGCAAGGCACATTTTCAAAACGATGTTGTGAATAAGTGACTTGCGACAACCTCATAATGAAGTCGCCGATTGTTAAATCAGACGACCGTAATGCCACCGCAGATCTCCCCTAAAAAAGAAGAGGCGCTTTGAGAATAGTATGACTCAATAGCGCTCTGCTTTTGCCTACCCGGTGATGGTGACTAAAACACTCGGGACGAAAACTCTATACACCATACTCTCGAAACTGCCCAATTCAAATCGCCAAAGTCCTCAGCCCCACCTTGTATATAATTTTTTTTTTTTGTAAAACATTTTAATAGTTTTAGTGGACTGGTCGATTAAAATCCAGTCAATTTAGAAAATGTATTGTTGAAAATCAAAATCATTTGTCCTTTGACACATTGAGGTTTTTGATAGCTGCCTAATTCACAGAGCTGCCGATACTGAAACCACACCATATAAGGCACATGGCTACGAATTACACCACTGTGAAATCCCAGAATATGTTTGGTTCTCCTTAAAATACGTTGGGGCAGACTTTAAAGAAGAATCTTTTATCAAGACATGGATTGGCTAGACAACTAGTTAAAAATAAGGTTATTGTAATATGTTGTGACTTGTAGCTTAATAATAATCAAATAACAAACGTAGCAGTTGCTCAAATTCCTACTATAGTCTTCCCAATATTAATGCATCAACAAGTTTCTTATAACGCGGATAAGAATAGTTAGTTACCATGCAACCTTTCATTTACCTGTGTAAAGTGAAAAATTAGTTACCCAGCTTAAAATTGTCTATTATACAGAAGAACATTTGGAATAAGTAAATTTTCAAGTGAAAATCACACCAATCCACAACAGAAAGCAACTATGTTTAGTGTCACAAATATTTTATTCTAATTGAAGTTATTGGTCGCTACTGGTTTCATCAATTCTAATGGTGATGGATTCCGTGAGCAGAGTGAAGGCTTGAGTAGGAAACTGCAGCTCCAGCGTGTGCAAGAGGAGCAGCGTGAACAGCGTGTACAGCAGGAACAGCATGGACAATTGGAGCAGCATGGACAACTGGAGCAGCATGCGCAACTGCAATTGGGGCAGAATGAGCCACATGTCCAAGGGGTTCACGGTGGACAACAGCATTGAATCCATGGTGGTCATCCGCAGCGTATTGAACAGTTCTCCTGTGACCATCGGCATCGATCAATGAGTATTCACCTTGGACAGCATCCCCATTGCGGACCTCGTGTTGGCTCTTCACATCACCAGTGTGTCCATCATGCACCGAATAATGGAAATTGTAGTTTGGATGTGGGTCATAAGTATCCTCGTGATGTCCATGACCATGTCCAGCATCGACAACAGCAATATGTGCTGGGGCGCTATGGTGAACTCCATGGGAAGCTAGAAGTCCAGCATTAGCAACAGCAACAAATGCGAGTGCGACAACGAGCTATGAAAACAGTTTTGTTATGAAATCAATTTATAATGTTGCACAACAGTTTAATACCTTGAATGCCATTTTGTTTTGGTTTAGTTATAAGAGCAACTGTCCAATCAGAGGTGGAAAACTAAAGTGATACTGGTAACCAGCAGCGCCCTATCTTTTATAGTAAAGTCTCACATAATTCTACAATATAAAACCGTAAACTTGCTTTATTGTAGATTTATGGTTGAATTTGAGGTATTAAAGTTGTACGTAGTTTTGCGATTTTCGGCAGTTAAAACAAAATGAAAGGTGAACGGGAGCAAAACTAGCAAAACATTTACAACGACATTGACTTACGATGGCGGTCAAGACTCATTGAGATATGCAAGTACTCCAGTTCGATGGTCTTTAAATGTGCCGATTGATAAAACCACGTATTAAAATTGTTTAACTGTTTTTAACCGAGTGGTACGCGAAACCATTCCAAAAGGACATACGGCAATAATCGTGTACACTTTGATAACATTAATTCACAATAAAGCATACTCTGGAGTTTAAAAAGCCGTTCAATAGATAAGGAATTTTCTGCGCATACACTATAAAGCTGATTCATATAGATTTATAATTTCATTATTATTTCGCTCTGCAATTTGTTTGTAAAGTTGCCGAATCCATAATTAAATATAACGAGACAACTTTAAGAAGAAAGTATTGACGACTAAAGAATAAATCTCTTTTACCCATAAATATCAAGAATTAATTTATAAAATACCATTACGGTGGTGACTTCAAATAAATCTTACTTTTGCGTTTTCTTTGAAGTCTACATAACGACTTTTATTTACTAAATGGGAAAAACAATTGTATTATAGCACGCGTGGTGTATGGAATTGCTTGCAGGTTTAACAAGTGATTGCAAATTTCCTGTAATAAATGGTAAATATATTGCCCAACCTGGACTGTAATATCGGACTACCAGGAAAGTCTGTATTAATGCGGCAGCATACGCCTAAATAGTTTTACCAACTAAGGTTGATTCTGACGGAAAATTTTCCACTACTTTCATTTTAATTAACTTTTAGACAGTCCCCAATTAAAAAAGAGTAGGTTCCTCCTAGCCAGCAAAACGACGCACCATTTTTTTAATAGTTATTGTCAGTTACAAAAAAATAATATATACCAACAAAGGGTTGGTGCAATTTGCAAACTCTAAACAAACAACACTTTTGAACAATTAATTGATGTCCTAGACTGCTGTAAAGCATATACTCTGCCTCAGTTTACTGGCTCCAGAAATCATTCTAGTGCCGAACCACATGAGCATAGAATGCTTTGCGTAATCATGCGTTTGTCCAGGTAAAAACGATGCATACAAACACCTCTTTTCTTTGCTCTCTTCCGTTTCTTCTGACCACATTCAGCTTTGGCGCGTTATGATACTTCATAAACCTTTTTGTGTGCGTGTCTTGTGTAAAACAAAAAAAAGTTGGTCCTTAATTTTTCTTTCTAACATATATAACTAAAGGACTATCTCTCGCCCCCTTACAGACATTTTGTCTTTTTTTATCGCATTCCTTTTTAATAATCTTCACTCAAATTTTAAAATTTCGAAACTAAACTCCATTTATTTAAAAGAGGTTGCGGTATAGCTGCCCACACTTCTCTACGTAACTCCCACATACGACATCAGTTTTGATTGCTTTCATACTTTTGTTGTATTCCAGAATACTACCCTTATTAAATTTAACACTGAATCTCCTAACACATCCTTAAAAACTTCACTTAACATATGTTACATTCTCACTTAATACATACCATTCATAAACATTCACAATATTACCAGTTACAGCACACTTAATAACCTGCACCTTTTTATTTATTCAAAACATAGTAACTTGGATTTTCGTCCAAATTGATTAATGTGAAAAGTCACAGAGAGAAAATAAGAATAGAAAAAATAAGTTGAGAAGCAGTCGACTGGAGAGTTTTTTTCAGTTTAAGTTAAATAGATGAAAAGAAAAATGTATCAAAATAAATAAAAATTAATTTAAACTAAAACAAGAATTAAAAGAAATAAAAACAAATAAACAATATCAATTAAAAAGTAAATAAGACAAATAAATTGTAATCCGCGTAGTAAAAAGATAATAATTAAAATACATTGAAGAAATAAAGAAAGAAAAATATAAAACATCAAATCAATCTCTATTAAATTCTTTGCGGTAAGATCGTTTCGAAAAATAAATGGTTAAACCGAGATACATACGTGGATGTCGTGACGAGCAAAAAAAAGAAGACAGACAGAAGACGTCTTACCATCCTCTAGAAAAGAAAAGGTCCCCGCTCTTCCCTCAACCGAGGAAGCACGGCGCCGGACGTTCAACACTTTCCCAATATATTTCCAAAGTGTGCTCCACAATATACTTCGCCATATATTTTATAATTTACAGTTTGTTGATGCAAAATGTATGATAAATCTTTTAACGATACCTCGCTCAACTCGGTTGTAGAATATACAGCTTTTTGTTGGCCGGAGATAATGTTTTCATTGAATGAATATATAGGGGCAACTTGTCTTCCTTTTTTCCTCCTTGGTGTTAGTTGAGAGAACATAAACATCTCCAGCCTGCCCCCACATCCGCCTGTGTATATATTTAGTATTGTCGAACTTCTATCTAGCAGTTCGCCTGCGCCCCTTTCACCCTCTTTATCATGTGCAGGCTAAGCGCCAACGACTCAAAACGTGGCCAACAATACAAAGTCTAGGGACTCGATAATGTATTATCATCATCATCATCGGCACTACAACCGGGAACCGGTCTTGGCCTTATTTAGCAAGTCCTGGGGCTTGTTAAATTTTCCATAATGATTTGTTTTTTCCGGGCATGGTCATTAGTCTTGCGCCAGAGGCTTCCCGACGGGGAATCAAACCTCGGTCTCCCGCGTGACAGGCGGGTATACTAACCACTATACTATCGAGGAGACCGATAATGTATTATAGAAGAACCGAAATCTATATGAAAGGTAAACATAATACATCTGCGTCGAACGTCGAAGAGGCTCTCAATGCCTGCCCAATATACGATGTGAAAAGCGTTCTTGGTAATTTGAATGCGAAAATAGATCTGGTGCCGGTTTTTAGCCACTACGTAGGTTCTCATAGTTTGCATGAGAACACTAATGACAATCGAACTAGCAGCATCAAAGAACTTGGTCGTTGCAAGTACCAGGTTTCAGCACAAAGACGACTTTATGGAGCCACCCGCAACCAAATTGACCACGTGTTGATAGATCGTCGACTCAGATCACTATCTTGTTGGTATAGTTTTCCGTGCGCGGATTGTCTTACGAAGACGTATTGCATACGCGGATCAGGTTCGAATCAACACGGCTGCCTTACGCAATGAGAACACCGGCAACACCTTTGGTAATGCGTTTAGACTCGCCCTCGAAAAGCTGGATGGAGGGAGAGTAAGTCCTGGGGCCAGAATGCCGGTCGTAGAAGAGAAATGGCCACGCATTAAGAATACTGCCATTAGTACTGCCAACTCCGTCTTAGGCAGTAGTCGTAGACATCGGAGCGACTGGTATGATAATGAGTGCAAACTAGCGACTGAACGTAAGAATGCTGCATACCGGGCAATGCAGCAATCTCATGTGACGGGATACGTGACGAGAAATACAAAGAGAGAAATACAAACAAGGAGGGACAGCGTTCCATCACGCAATTCATGAGATCGTGGTGCACATATGCGAGCAAGAGGAGAGGCCGGAAAATAGGCGTCGTGGAATAATTTGCCCCATGCATAAGAAGGGAAATATCACAGTGTGCAGCAACTATAGGGGTATAACTTTGCTGAATACCGCCTATAAGATACTCTCCTCTATCCTACAAGATCGGATAGCCCCATACACTAAAGTCACCATTGGCCAATACCAGTATGGCTTCATCCCAGGAAAATCAGCAATTGATCAGATATTCACCATTAGGCAGGCGATGAAAAAATGTCTGGAATTTAAGATTCCACTATATCATCTATTTATAGAATTTTTAACCCCGCCTACGACAGCATAGCCAGGGTAGAACTATATAATGCCATGAGAGAGTTCGGCATTCCAAACAAATTGATACGACTTTGTAGGTTGACCATGACCAATGTAACTGGTCAAATAAAAATAGCGGAATTGTTCTCCAAACCAATATATATATAATTGAATCCGAAAAGGGGACGATCTGGCTTGCCTCCTGTTCAATGTGGCATTGGAAAAAGCAATCCCCGACTCTGGAATTACAACTAGAGGGTCTATTGTCACCAAGTCCAGCCAGACACTTGCCTACACAGATGACCCCGACATCATCAGTAGATCAGATTCGGCTGTACACGACTCCTTCACCCAGATCGAGCAGGCGGCACAAAAACTGGGACTGCACATTAATGAGGGAAAAACTAATTACATGATGTCAACTTCTGCGAAGAGAAGACCTAACGTTGGTCAAACCATCAGGGTAGCGGAGCACGAATTTGAAGTAGTGCAATCCTTTAACTACCTTGGGTCAATATTATCAGCCGATAACAATATGGAAGAAGAACTACGCGAACGGTTGATCAAATCCAACAAAGTCTACTATGGTCTATCAAAGCTCTTTAAATCCGGCATTTTTTCCAGAACATCCAAGCTACTACTGTACAAAACCATGGTCTTACCAATACTCATGTGTGAATCCGAGAGCTAGGTGCTCAATAAAAGGCATTCTGAACTCTTAGCCGCCTTCGAGAGCAAGGTCTTAAGGAGAATTGTTGGCCCCGTATGTGGGGGAGGACGATTCCGGGGACGGTAAAACCGTGAGTTGTACGCGATCTACCTAGAAGTTAATGTTGTAAGAAAAATCAAGTTGGGTAGACTCCGGTGGGCGGGACACCTAGCTCGAATGAACGAAGAGAAACCTGCCCGCAAATTCCGTTGTGACAGGATGTATGGAAGAAGACCACGCGAATTAATTAGTCCGATAGTGGTTTTTTTTAATAAAAAGATAGCTTTATTATTATATTTGTGGTGAGCTTATCGCGTAATGTTCTGAAAACAAAATTACTCGCATCAGTCGTTAATTCGAAGGGTTTATTGAAATCTGGTTGATATAGTTCTATTCTGGCTTGTAGTTCTTCTTTGATTATTTTAAATGCATTTCTAGGTCGTTCGTCGAATTGAATTTCAACCTTTCTACTTTTATTTTTAGACACTTGTTGTTCTGTCTGTAGGAATATGGACATTGGCTTTGTGATATTTGCATAATTCTTTATGAATCTTCGGTAATATCCGGCGAGTCCTAAAAATGACCTTAATTCTTTCAGGTTAGTCGGCTCAGGATAATTTTTTATTGTTTCTACCTTCTCGGCTTCGACGGTAATTGTGTCATGCTTTATTATATGTCCGAGGTATTTTATTGATTCCTTGAAGAAGTGGGATTTATCGTTCGAGATTTTCATATTGGCCCTTCTCAATGTATCCATTATTATTTTTATGTGTTCTAAATGTTCCTCTTTGCTATGAGAGTAGATTAACATATCCTCGATGTAGACGTAGGCGAATTTTCCGATAAAAGGTCGAAGTATGTCATCGACTGTCCTTTGAAATATACTAGGCGCATTTTTGAGCTCAAATGGCATTCGTACGAACTCGTATTTTGCTGAATAGAGAAAGTTGATAGAGAAAGCAGTTTTTTGTTGATCTTCCTTTTTTATTTTTATTTGGTGGAAGCCTGATTCTGGATCTAGTGTTGAGAATATTTTTGCCTTACCCAAATTTTGTATCGTTAGATTCACATCGGGGATGGGATATCGATCTGTTATCGTTTCTGCGTTGAGTTTCTGGTAATCTATTACCATACGTCTCTTACGAGTTCCGTCTTCATTATATCCTCTCTTGGATACGACCCATACAGGCGAGTTATAAGGACTAAAGCTTTTTTGAATTATTCCTTCTTTTAATAGTCGAGAGATTTCATCATTTACAAATTTACTGTCGGACATAGGATATGGGTATTGTCGTGAGTAAATGGGGTCTTCATGTTTGTGCGTATTGAGGCTTCTACTTGAGTAAAGGGTAGGAGTAAATTTGTTGTTTTGTTCCATAATTTTATCTATTTCTTTAGAATAATACGCATCGTCGAGGGAATAGTTTACTTGCATTTTGGGGATTTTGTAAGTAACTGAATAATTTTCTAGATCTACTTTGGCTTTTAATTGGACTAGGCCTGCTTCTCCTAGTATCATTGTGAAGTTTTTTAAGGTGGGTATAACATAAAATACTAAATCACTACTGAAGATATTAATTTGTTTTTTTGCATGAGTTAATGTGGTACCATGCATTGTATTGACTTTAATAGGGTCTATGGGTATAGATATACCATAGGGGTAATCTGAAGAAACATAATTATTAGTAGCTCCAGTGTCTATAAGCATAGTCACTTGGAGTTCGGGTCTTCCTTTATCCTTGGTTCTTAGCGTGAAACACGGAAGACCGTTTATTCGACTTAAAAAAGTCCTCTTTTCCTCGTGGTCGTCGTTTTCGCTACCTATCTGTGGGGCGCTAGAAATATTATCGTTGTAGATTTTATTCATTTCTTGAGGTCTATTTTTATGGTATTGTGACGAATTTTGTTTAAAATTATTATGCCATCTTTGTTGCTGGTTGTTATGGGATCTTATGTCCCGCATAGATTCGTCCACTTCCATTGGTTCGGGCTTTGGTCTGGCATATGTTTGTATGTTGTGTTTGTAGTAACGTTGTTCCTTTTGCCTTTGTGGTGGTTCGGTATTCCTATGGTATCTTTCGTATCTTTTTTGCTGTCCATGATGATGCTTATAATCATGTGAGGTTTGAGGTTTGTATTGATACCTTTCGCTTAATCCGTATGCCGCTTTATTATGCAGGATAGTTCTGGCAATTCCATACGCTTCTTCCAAGGTTTTTGGATTTTGTGAGAAAAGTACTCCTCTCGTGTATTCACAGTTTAAACCCTGAGCAAAGGCTCTGACGCCTGATTCCATGGCATTGGTATATGATTCGTCACTTTCACTGGTTCCTTGCATTTCTATTTTTGTCAAAACCAAATTCAAGGCCTTATTAATATTATTGAAATATTCGGTAACCTCAGTTCTTCCTTGTTTGATCTTTAATAGATTTTCCTGTAACACATAAAGTGGTCTTTGGTCGGCATAGGTATAGTCTAATCTATTAATTATGGCATAAAAATTAAGGATTGTATTATGGTTTACTAGAATATCTGCAGCGTCTCCTTGTATCTTTGTTCTTAAGATTTGCAAGCATTTGAAATATTTGTAGCGATTCCAACAGATACACACAATTCACAAGCAAAAAAATAGTAAAGAACACCGAACGAAAAATCACATAAGAAAAACACATCAGAACCGTATACCAAGCGATAAAAAAAAATAATTCACATCAGTTGGAGTATAGTCGAGTTTGGAAATCAAATTCTAAACACGGTCAGTAGCCTGGTGTGTAACGCTTAGGTAAAAATTTTTTCGTGGTTCGAGCTGTCATAGCGTCAGTTCGAATCACACGATCTTCTTCACTATTATTTCAAACGCTATAATTGGTGACCCCGACGTGATCTCGTGATCTGTACACACGCACTGCATACACTTCCCATAGTAAAGCAGAACTTCACACACGGTCAGGACTTCCGCATAGAGCACAGCCTCCGATGTTTTCTCGTTTCTCTCGTTCGTCCGTCGTCCGCATACGAATCTGATCGTAACGAAGTTACTGCGGCGGGAGTGGTGTAGCGATTCCAACAGATACACACAATTTACAAGCAAAAAAATAGTGAAGAACACGAACGAAAAATCGCATAAGAAAAACACATCAGAACCGTATACCAAGCGATAAAAAAAATAATTCACATCAGTTGGAGTATAGTCGCGTCGGTCAGTAGCCTGGTGTGTAACGCTTAGGTAAAATTTTTTTCGTCATTCGAGCTGTCATAGCGTCAGTTCGAATCACACGATCTTCTTCACTATTATTTCATCATCATCATCATCGGCACTACAACCGGGAACCGGTCTTGGCCTTATTTAGCAAGTCCTGAGGCCTGTTAAATTTTCCATAATGATTTATTTCTTCTGGGCAAGGTCATTAGTCTTGCGCCAGAGGCTCCCCGACGGGGAATCGAACCCCGGTCTCCCGGGTGACAGGCGGGTATACTAACCACTATACTATCGAGGAGCCTGCACTATTATTTCAAACGCTATATATTCATTTGTTTGTTGAAATTTCTTTATTTCTTCCATCAGGTGCCAAACTAGATTTCGCCACGCTCTGTATTCTTCTGGTTTGCCATTGAAGACAGGTATGTCTTTGAATATGCTGATATCGATCTGGCTGGAACTTTCCAATCTCCAGGTTATAGGGGTTAATTCTTCGACTGTAACTATTTCTTTGTTTAGTTCCTGCCGTTGTATCTGTATGATGGCATCTCTACTTTCTTTGTTCTCAGTTATTAATGTTGCCAAGGCACTGGTTAGATGCTGTATTTGGGTCTGTAATTCAGATATCGAAACCATTTCTTCACCTTCACTTTCACTTTCTCTGTCCGATTCAGTTGGGGCGGATAGCTTATCGAATGGTTTCCGCGTTCTATTTCGTATCTTCGGAAATTTCATTAAAAAAATTTCAGTAGGGTTTACCCCCGGGGTTTTATTGTGAGTGTATAGAATCTCACTTTCCTTTTTGCTTGCTATGAATTTTTTTTTTTTTTTTTTTTTTTTTTTTTTTAAACGCAATATCCATTCTTATGCGGCTAATTTTCTCACTGCTTGATATCACTGGATAAGTTTTTTGTTCTACTTACGGTTTCCTGGGGTTGAGAGTCCTATGTAACTCCCAATGCAGCTTTCTCTTGTCAAAATGAGTGCTGATATACACGTATCTATCCGTACGGGTTATTGTTCTTTCCAGGATGTGGTTCCAATTAGATTGTCCTTTTCTGTGGTTGCTGCGACAGCACTTCGGCAGGTAAAGGTGGTTTCGTTTTATTTTTATTGTCCGACAACAATATTTTTGTTTTTTGTTACACGTACGTCTACGTGAGAATATCCTTTTACTTGGTCCTCACCAAGATATGGTTCGCTCACTGGAGTAGTAGTTCAATAAAACTCCTGGCAGGATCGCCAATTAATTAGTCCGATAGTGGTTTTTTTTTTTAAATAAAAAGATAGCTTTATTATTTCTTAAACTTAAATTTAGGACTACTTATTTTTAATATTATAAATTGCGGCTATGCCGATCGGTGTCTCTAAGCGGAGTCAGTTACTTAAAATGACCATGCTCACCAGCTCAGTATCCCAGCAGAAAAAGGAAGTAGAATCGCTCTACCACCATTATCTGACTGTCGATTCGTTAGGATTATCCGAGGCGACATCTAGTAGTTTGGATGGTGATGCATTTTCGTTAAGTTGTATGGAATTAGACGATTCGTGTTTTGGGTGTCAATAAATGATCACCGCTTGGGTGATTCATATTTTTATATAATTCTATATGTTCTATAGTCCCACAAAGATATGAATAAATGGGGCCTTAACTCGCGGTAGACCTTTTTTGAGATGGAGGGATGACGTAGACCAGAACGTCCAGAGCCTGGGAGTACCAAACTGGATAACATCGGATCGAAATCGGGACCGGTGGAGAGACTTGCTAAATAAGGCCAAGACCGGACCCCGGTTGTAGTGTCGATGATGATAATGATCGTCACATGTGATGAGACGTGCGTACATCATTATACTCCCGAGACGAAAATGGCAAGTAAGGAGTGGCGAAGGAAGGATGAAGGTCTCCCAGCCGGAAAAATTCTGGCAACGTTTTTTTTTTCGATTTAAAGGGAGTTTTCATCAACAATTGTTTAATACCGTCACATACAGTCGGCAAAAGCTGCATGTCGAAACAAAAGACGAGATATGCCCATTCGAAATGTCATCCATCTTCATGATAACGACAGGCTTTACACCGAGTCCTTGGCATAGGAATCAATGCGAGAACTGGGCTGGAAAAACCTCGAACACCCTGCTTATAGCCCAGACTTGTCTCCATGTAACTATTATTTGTTCACACCCTTGAAGGAATCTGTTGGAGGAAGAAAAATCGAAAATAATGAAGAAGACGAGGAGCACGTGCACAGTTGGCTAACAACTCGCCCTAAATCTTTCTACGAACAAGGGATATTAAAACTTCCAAATCGACGGCCAAAGTGTGTAGATAACGCAAGAGACTATTTTGAAAAATGTTAGCATAGTTAGCATGTAGCATTATTCAATAAACTTATAAAAAGAAATTACCGTTTATATTTGAATCGAAGTTGAATAATAATTATGTAAATATAAATGTTTTATTAGGAATTATCTAAAATGGGAATTATACATTTTATAAGTAGTAAACTATGTATAAATTATATATATATGGAAATCAAACAGTTTTAGAAATTCTTTCGGTTAAGCAGGCAATTAAAGCGGTTTGAAAAAATTGGCCTGTCACGCGGGAGACCGGGGTTCGATTCCCCGTCGGGGAGCCTCTGACGCAAGACTAATGACCTTGCCCGGAAAAAACAAATCATTATGGAAAAATTAACAAGCCTCAGGACTTGCTAAATAAGGCCAAGACCGGTTCCCGGTTGTGATGATGATGATGAATTAATAAAAATAATCCTATTTTTCTGGCGGAAGACTAATGACCTTGCCCAGACAAAATAAATCATTATGGAAAATTTAACAAGCCTCAGGACTTGCTAAATAAGGCCAAGACCGGTTCCCGGTTGTAGTGCCGATGATGATGATGAATCCTATTTTTAGAGGTTGTTTTATCAGTGTAATTCACAATTGGGTTGTTAATGAATATAAAATTAACCACATAATACTAATAGTGTAAATTAAATATTTCTGTCGTCGAAAGGCAAATTGTACAATAGACATGTAAACTTTAACTTAGAACGTCTGCGTAGGACCAGTAGGTTATAATAGAATTTAAGCATTTTCATCTAGCCTGTAATTTATATTCTAAGAAAAAAAAGGAAATAAAAAATGTTGGGGAAATGAAAACTAATTAAATATTAACTCTTACAAGGTAGGATCGTTTTTCTCATCCTTAAATGGTTCGACGCTTTAAAAAGTGCCCAAAGGTGCTAAAAAAAAACTGAAAAAATTCGTATTGCTTCATTAACTATCCTTGTATAGGGTGGCCCAAATTAATCACTCTATCGGAAGATGTTACAATTTTTGCAAATGGCGTCGTACGTCAATCATACTTGACATTTGTGAACTAGACAGCTGCAGTCATCTCTTATCTTAAGAGAAAAAATTATAAAGATCCAAATAAAGAGTTCCATCACACAAAATCATTTTTTTTTATGTAGTAAAAAAGTAATTCAAAAACACAATGGATGATTAATTTTGCGCCACCATATATAAAGACCAATCGCAATGTTAATGATTTTTTAATTTATTTAAACAATAGAAGTAAATAAGTAAATACCTCCCCCACCTTTCGGCAAGACACGAGCGACCCAAGCCTACCTTTTAGGGGTAATCTTATCGGTTAATTAATTAATGGCATAATATCACCATTTGGAGGTTAATGGTAAAGAAGTTCTCTTTTCTAAAGTTTTAAGAACACTATAGTTATGTTAGTGTATTATGTCCGATTGTAGCAAAGATTTTTATTATTTATACAATTACATCATATTTCGTACAATTAATCATATTTATATAAGAACAACAGACATCATTATAACAATATGCACATTAATTTGGAAAGTTCTCGTAAGATCTGAAATTAAATTCCTCAAGTCCAAATTATTGGGTTATGTCTTCGGTGTGTTTCATGTTTTTATTTAACCCATATAAGTAACTGGACCTTCTCTTCAAACTGGCGATCTTCGTGCGTATTTTCATATTATGTTGTATGTTATTTAATATACAGGTATTCCCCGACTTACGACCGAGATAGGTTCCTGGTCATCGGTCGTAAGTCGATTAAGTCGTAAGTCGAATTTCATATAAAAAAAAATCCGACTTAGCTAATGTAATGCATTATTTGTACTGAAATATGTATGTAAATCGAATTTACTTTGTTTTTTTTTTTAATTTTTCCCATATATTTTAGGGATTCCCCGCAACTACATATTTGTCTTCTTTAAGTATTTTCTATGAAAAAAATGGAAAAAAAATGGTCGTAAGTGCGAATAGTCGTAAGTCGAACGGTCGTAAGTCGCGGACTACCTGTACTGGCAAAAATAAAAGAACAAATATGATTTAACCCATTAAAATAAATAAAATTGTGTCAAAATGACAACATCAATGACAAGGTGGTAGTACTATTTACTGGAACCTTTAGCTAGGTAGTGGTAAGGTCAATATAAAATAAATAAATAAATATTTAAAAATTGTAGAAAAGTTGTAAAGAGCAACTACAACCCCCTATTTTCAGTTTCACTATTTCTAGTTATCCCTTCCCCATTCAATGACACATTTTCTATTTCTTGCTGAGTTATAAATAAACCGAAAGTATAAATTCGGTGTTCAGCCCACTGGTTCCGATAGCTAAATGGTCGAACAACGAGGACACGCCTCAAAAACGAAGTTGACCAAAAATACAACAGGCAGTTGTCCAACAAATGAGTCTTGCGCATCCATATGCCGGGACCGAGAATCCAGAATTCAGAACTTAGGACAGGTAGGGACTCATATCTAAATAAACTTGTTTACATGTTCCTCGGTATCTACCTTTCTCTTTTTGTCAAATATCTCTCGGATTCACTTTTCTTGTACATTTTATTCCTTAAAGTGTCGTTGCGTGCTCTTAAACTGGTTTTTGGAGAACAAGTTGTTTTTTGGTCGCTTTTGAAAGAGCCATTTGTAAAGATATCTTTATGGAATCATTTATCACGTTTCCTTTCCGTGAGTGGTTTCGTCTTAACATCAAGGATGAACGGACTTATTCGCAATCGTAATTTTAACCGTCAGCAGGATTTTGGGACTTGCAACACGTTGCTAAATGAAGAAGTAGCACTTTTATGCGAAATCTCGATGTGCTTACACATATATCGTGTGTATGTGATTACGTGAACACCTTGCGTGGTTTATCGTTTAATTCCTGGTTAATACGTAGTTAAAATGTTGTAGCATGTGCGTTCGCATTTTGGGAGTGTGTGTTGGTCTTTGCCGCTCCTTTAGTTTGGTTTCCCTCACATGTTTACGTCATTAATCATGCACGTCCTGGAGACGACCCACAACTGTCGTTCTAAGAGATACCAAATACACCTTCATTTGCTCTATGGCTACGGCTGTGGCAAGGGAATAGCTATTAGTGCAACCAAGAATTTTTTGTTGTTGTTGAGTTGCTTGTACGGCTATTGTGGGTGTAACAGGACGCAGAAAATAATGATACTGGGCAATATGCGAGCGAAGCATTTGTTGACCATTTAATTGCGCATACAGTTGTCCTAACTAGAATGTTCCTTTGTGATGTTTTTGAGTTACTGATGGGCTGACAAATTGTTGTTA
This sequence comes from Microdon myrmicae, assembly GCA_963931805.1. Lineage (NCBI taxonomy): Eukaryota > Metazoa > Arthropoda > Insecta > Diptera > Syrphidae > Microdon > Microdon myrmicae. The sequence continues at coordinate 111,456,884 of OZ007499.1, read as the reverse complement.
TTACATGTCTATTATTTGTAGTTTAATATATGTAGCTATATTTTTGGTTTTTATTAATTGTCCGCAGGAAATGGGTCTGCCCAAAATTAGTACCACACACATTCCTTCTTGGCTTGCTAGGTGGTCGTAGAATGTTGAAGGTTTATCTGATCGAGTATTGGAGTATTGAAAAAAAGACGAAACTATGTGTTTTCAACGTAAAGGACAAAATAAATATTTCAGAGGTGCTTGACAAACAAATTTGTAGACAGGTTATACTCACAATTGTACACCGCAGAGATGCTAGCCGCCTTAAATGGGTTTGTTATGATATACATCAGAATTTGCACCGTCAACATGAGATAAGTCAATAGAAGGACTGGAATATCTTGTTGTATACGGTTTGATTCAATAGGCTGCTTTGCACCATAAAATTGTAGTAAACTTCGAAACCTGGAACTCATTCCATTGTGCGCAGGCAATATATTCTTGTGTTGTGTTCTTGGTTTCAGGAAGCGTGTTTCTTAGTCCTTAAAAGGACTAAGAGATCTCTTAAAATAACTTCTGAAAACCTGTCCCACAACAGGGTTCGTTGCCGTGCTTCCTCTGAGTTCAAAGGGAAGAGCAACGTCCTTGGATTTGGCCTTCGTCCTAAGTCTTCACTTGGTCTTCCGTGGGGGCCAGGTGATGCTTAGCTATTCGTCGTCCATAAAATGAAAATGCGTCTTGTTTCTTTTTGGAATGGGCTTTATTTATTTCCTCGAACATTAACCTGGGGTACTTCCTCCAGGGACAAAAGACGAATTTAGACTGCTGCCCGGAGATCACTATACTATTCCTTTATAAAGGAAAAGGAATCGAAAATTGTATCCCAAAGATGCACATTTTCGTGCAACAATCTCGATTTTCAATACATTTCATGCGATGCTCAATGTTTGTTTTAGATAAGATTCAGTTTTCTGAATCTTCATCAATCTATTTGCATATGAGGATTTGGGTATTGTTTGCTTGTGGCAAATTCGAACATCTGGTGTGATTTGCCATGGATTTGGTTTGTTTAATTTTCTAGCGAAATTACCAGATTGAAATGTATTTCTGGATTTTGAATTGAGATTATGCCGTGGGGCAAATGCAAAGCTATAAACGAATATTTGATTCGTTTATTGCGAATTTTGATTTTAGTTTTGGTTTTTGATTAAATTATGCCGTTGGGGCAAATGCAAAGCGATAAACGAATATTTTGATTCGTTTATTGCGAATTTTTGATTTAGTTTTGGTTTTTCAGGATTTTGATAGGATTTAATGTTTTGGTGTAGGGTAGGGGGATTAGGATGTATGGATGGGGAAAAAGGTGGTAGGGCTTTTTAGAGCACTACACTTGTGTGTAGATTCAAAAAATGGCTCACTAATACTGAAACTATCATAGAGCAAAACTGAAATGACCAGTTGCAAAGATTGAGCTGATTAGGTGATCTATTGATAGCCACATATTCGATTCTAGTCCTTGCAGAAATTTGCGAGTGTATGTATTGTAGTGCTCCGGAAAGCCCTACAATTCCCTTACCCCATAGAAACAATCTCCTTCCACCACATACAAATCCCTACACTCAAATCAACGGGGATCAATGGGAATATGAGCCTGGCGGGAGGTGGTTTTAGTCGGTAAAAACCCGACATGGCTCTCCATTGGTCAAGAGATATGTTTTGAAGATTTCCACCTTCCTACCGAAACCAAAAAAATAAAATAAAACCAAATCAACATTGAATTCAATGTCAACCAAATCAAACTAAACGTTCAAATTCTCAAATATTGAATTCAATTCAATTCAAATTCCTACAAGATCCAAAGCCCAAAATGTGCATGTGTCTTAACAAAGGCATATCTATTTTCGGCCGACACACAATTCATGCAATCATAACCATCCTAATGTATATCTTCACATGGCAGATGTTTTATGACTTGTAAATGCACCAATTCAAAAACTGACACCTAATTCCCACGAATCTTGTGTTACCCATCCGAAGGACACGCAAACTCTTGTCTGCATAAGCCAGACGGATAACAAAAACAAAAACCCAAATTCCAATGCATCTCTAACCTGGAGCCGGTGAGTAGAGTGGTGGCACGCCCACAAAACAAATCGTTGCAGCTTCTCGATTTCGAGCATCACCAGAAGGCGCCGGGTTCCACGGCGCAGTTAAGCTATTCCTGGAACGACGTCCCACGAACTATCGGTCGCTACTCTTCCCTCAGGTTTAAAGAAGCACGGCGGCAGCCGCAACGGGTCACCACAGAAGCGGTCAATAGAGATTCTTCATCCTATTCAGGACCAGGAGACACGCTACCTGGGAGCGAGGCCAATAATTAATACCAACAGTATGATATAAAATATTATGTCATACTGAGTCTCAACACGGACCTTATATAACGCATGCAAGCAAGACGGCTGCGCTCCAAAATGTAGCTTTGGAGCGACATCGGGGCGTTAGTTTATAATTCATGCATGACAGATGCTCCACAAGAATAATGTCACATCTTGGTGGTTCTACAATGTATAGTGGATTACTGTTGGGCTCAGCGAGTAGTTGTTGTATGCGCCCCCAATTATACTCCGACGCCCTAAAGAATCCTACCCAACGAAGCAATTGCGAGTTGTTTGCCGTTATTTTAAGAACGAGACTATAGCGTTTGCGTCGTGAAGAACGTCATTCGAACCCACGCTATTGAAAGGTTAGATCCGAAGCATCAAAGCATCAAACCACCGCCGCGTGTGCACGATGCTATTTCAACTCGCTACTCAAACTATGTGGTCGCAACGTTAATGCTCTAGTATACAGCTATGGAAATTTCTCTTTCGATAAGTTTTTGGTGCTGTGTTGTTCATTACCTTGTTTGTTGGAAACGTCACAAGACCAGCGACTAAAATACACAAGTTGCACGACTCGCCAGTGAATACAAAGCCGAATTTATCTGAAAAAAGAATATTCCCCAATGGCAACGTGGCTGTAGAAAGAGTTCTATCGTCTTGCTTGAATCAGTAAATGCATCAATTGGGCTTCGGGTTTTAGAGAAGAGATGGTCGACGAAACTAAAAGAGTAAGTAAGTAATAAAATGGAACCCTGAGGAACCCAAGGTCTAATTTGAAGTTTCAAATATAACGATATCCTGTACTGAATTGAACGCCCTGTCAGACAGTCTTTTGTCAATTGAATTGGAGATTCTTCAGCTCTATAATGTTACAATTCGACAAAAGGATGGTATGCTGAACTCCATCAAATGAATACCTTGTACATATCTAGGGAGGAAAGACTCCACTTCTCGGTCGAGAAATCGCTTGGGAAGATGTTGCTTTGAGAATTACAAAAGACATCGAATATTGCAAGACACCTCAAGAGTTGACGAATAATGTTTTCGTAATATTCCACATATTGGAGAATAGTGCTATAGGTTGATATGTAGGGAAAGCCCAAGGTTTGTTCTGGAATTTAGTGGTATATTCGCTCACTTCCAATATTTTAAGAATAGGACATATGAAAACATTTTCGTTGCGGTTTCTTGTGGGAAAAAGAACACTCAATCGCGTTTATAGATGTCATGTGGTTTCGGACTGCGTATTTTTGTATATTCAGCTCTTTGAGGGAAATAAATTTCGTTTAGGCAATGCTCCTTGCGTTCGAGTAGAATCAAATATTCGGTAAATGTATTAAGTTCAGGAAACAGTTCGTGCGCATGTACGCCGAAAGTCATAAGAAAAACAAAGTTGATAATGTATAATTTAGAGTGCATGCGAAGAGCCAGTAAGTTAATGAAAGAATAATATTTGTAAAATAGAATTTAACATTTAGGCTTAAGTAAAATCTGTAATTGAATTGTCAATAACTCTGGAGATAAAACAATAAAACAATAATTCGTGCGCCCAACTAGAAGCGGAGCTGATGCTGTGTCAGGGAATAAGCGAGATACGAAGTGTGCAACGAGTAAATTCGTTTTCTCTACGGTATGAACTACAGAATTGCTATTAGTTACAAGTGATGCTTTGGATGAAGAGGCACACTTTTAAGTGTTGTTAACAGACAGATATTTTCACTACCTGTGGGACAGTAAAATGCGTTTGATCTTAGTTTTTGGTCATGGAAGGAATTTGTGGCATGCAAACGCATTGCAATCATTGCCTGTCCTCTCAAACAGGTGCAAATTTTTGCATTTATTATTTAACTTGTATAACGGGAAGCTGACAGATAACAGCTTTCTTACATTCGCCATTGAACCACATATTCGGCTTGAGTTTGGTATTTTTCACTCTGTGTGGAATGAAGTAGTTCATTATGAGATAAATGATCTATTGCGTCATTTCGACAGCTACCGTCAATATTGAGCTGAAATAATGACCCATATACGATTTTTAAACAATACTTCAGACCGCTCCAGGTGACTTTGTACTAGCATCATATTGTCGGAATAGGAGATTGAATAGATCACTGGTTAACAGATCGAGCAGACCTGTGGCGTTTCCAACGGTTATAGACGATACAAAAACCCTTGTGATGAATATTATCATCATCATCGGCACTACAACCGGGACCCGGTCTTGGTCTCATTTACTACGCAATGAACTTAACAATTGGCGTCTCTTGGGTCGAAATTTCACTATCTTTAGTAAAACCAATAGAGCGGATTCCCCGCTTAGAAATCTAAACACTAGCATATTTGTACACAAGGATGAACTGACGGGCATTTGTAGATCGATTAAGAACAAAAAATCTTCTGGAATAGATAGTATTCCAAACATTTTTCTAAAGCATTTACCTCTGGAAGTAGTGAAGATTTACACTATCTTGTTCAATAACGCTCTAAATAATGCATATTATCCAATCCAATGGAAATCTGCAGTAGTCCATCCCATCCCCAAAAAGGGCAAGGACAGGGGCCATCCAGCCAATCTTTGATCGATTAGTTTGCTTCCGAGCATCAGCAAGATATTCGAGAAAATTATAAATAACGCATTGACTCACTGGTGTGAAGATAATGGTATTATTCTGAACAACCAGTTTGGTTTCCGATCGCAACATGACACAGTTCACATGGTTAGAAGGACTGGTATAAAAGTTGTTAAATCTAGGTATGCCCGAATATTTATTATACATTATCTACGATATGATAATGGGTAAACAATTTGTAGTGAAATGTGGAGATATAATCTCTTACAAGACTTTCTACATGAAAAACGGCCTACAACAGGGAGCAGTGAATTCTCCCATTTTATTTAACATTTACAACTAGATCACTAGTGTCAATGTTAAATAAAATGGTTCTCTCAACCATGCAACTGCGTATACTGACGACATTGTGGTGTATAAATCTGGAGAAAAGATTGATGTCATCAACAGACTTCTGCGAGATGATTTCAACAAAATCAAACGCTTTGCAACGACTGGAAATTAAAAATAGATTTCCAAAAAACAGAGACTATCCTTTTCAGAACGCCCCTGTCCAGTGCATCAAGGGATACAAAACGGAATTTGAAAACATTTTCCATTGCAGGAAGTAATAATCTTCCACTACAAGTAAAAACTGTAGTCAGATACCTTGGTATGTGGCTTGCTCAGTGTCTTTACTTTGATAAGCATACAGCAGCTACTCTCACAGCAGCTAAAAACGCATATGCAATGACACGGAGTCTCTTGCGTAGTAGTCTTCTGGACCCCAAGGTGAAAATAATTTCATACGCGGCGTTCTTCCGACCAATATTAGTGTACGGCTGCCCGGTATGGTACAACATATCCCCATTCTACATGGAAAAGTTTCGGGTGTTCGAGAGGCAGTGTTTGCGTTCCTGCCTCGGAATGTAGAGAACCCCAGAGTCACAATACAAGAAATACCATCCCAATAAAGTCCTGTATGACAAATCAGGACTAAATAGAATAGATAACTTCATGTGGTCACACAACTATGACAATGTACAGTGAAAATTATCTCATTTCGGGAACATTATATTCCAATGATATGCATCTAGAGAGTACTCTCCAGGATGGATTCATTCCCCCAGAAGCGTTCCCTTTCTTGGATAAAAAAGGACTTATCCAAGACAAACTTGGAGACCCTATTATTTACCACGCTTTCTGTGGTGACAGGGGTAAACGAATTCTCCACGATAACGATATCTATAATATTCCAGATCGCCTGCGTTTTAGTATGGTGATTTGTGAACGAGATAAGTCAATAAAAGATCGATCCCATCCCAAACTGGTGGTGGATCAGTGATGAAGAAAGGACTATACGTCCCCAAACATAGTATGCCTCTCAGGCGCACCACTTTCTTCCCCTTATCCCCAATTCGCAATTATTTTTAATTTTTTTTACTTTTGTTTTTAATTTAATTTAATTTTTTATTTTTTGTTTATTTTTATTTGTATTCCTTGTTTATGTTTGTACGTTTTGTTTTGTTTTTTTTTTTTACTTTGATTGTCAACTCCCTATATATGTAATTAAAAAAAAAATAATTATAAATAATACATGATATAGAAAGAATAGAATAATTTTTAAAAAGAAAACATCAATTATTGTGACATGATATAAAAACATTAGTTATAACATAAGGCATAAGAAAAATGATAATGTATAATTTAGAGTGCTTGCGAAGGGCCAGTAAGTTAATGTAAGAATGGTATTTGTAAAATAGAAGTTAACATTTAGTCTTAAGGAAAATATGTAATTGAATTGTTAAATAAATGTGGTTATAAAACAAAACAAAAAAGTAGTGAAATTGAAACAGAGTTTACCGAAGTTTATGGGGACTCTGTCCGTCTGTTATAAATCAAAAAATATTAGACAGCTGAATTCAAAAGTGGCTGTACAAACATTTTCACGAAGTTCGTTAATTTTTCAATGGCGCACCTTTTCAAGTAAGCATCGTTTTGACCTATACGGGTGGCCCAATGGAATTGGCAACTTTTCAAGTCGCTGTATTTTCTTTATTTTTTAGCAACTTAAGATAAATAATTAAATTTCAATAATTACACAAAATTTAAAAATCCATTTCAAATTTTCAATATGGCCTCCTTCGGCGTAGACTGCGTAAACCTAAATAACTCCAAGACCAGTGTGACTCTTACTAGGGTTATGTTTAGTTTTTCTCGCGAGTTCTGTGGTAATGTATCACCCCCTAACAGTAGCACGCTATTTGCGAGAGGCTCCGTATAAATACATTGTTTGATTAGAAAGACTATCTTCAAGTGACTCGCTAAGACAACACAGTTTCTGCAAAAGGATTGTTCAGATATTCACATTTCTTACAGAGTTTTCCCAAACAGCAGGTTACGCCTTCAGTTTCCCGTTACGATGCATTACTTTCATGCACGAATGTCAAATCCCCAGCCATTTTCACCACCGCCAAAGGCCCGCTCAGTTCTAATTCGTGTATTATTAACTCCATGCTTCCAGGACAAATGAGTGCGTCATTAAAATTTCACATAAACATGCATCAAACAATTCTCGTGATCCTTATGCTTTGACCACTCCAGCACAAAGGTGGGGCACTCTGCCAGCAAGCAATTCATGTAATTACACAATAGTCCCGTATGCCAGTTGCCGCACTACAACCGGAGTTTCTATTTGATGCCGTGCACATTGACTACACCTTCCGGCCTCTAGCAAATTGTTATCGAACAACCGCCATTTTCAATTATACGCCCCCTGTCGTCCTGACGAACTCGATTCGTAGTTTCTCTTATCCTTGTTTTCAATTTCAATGATTTTTTATTTGAGTTGTTTTATTTTCTTTTTTTTTCTGCTTCTCTTTCTCTTTTTTAATGTCCTCACCCAAAGTGAATAAATAAAGCTTGCGTGCCATTGTTGTCTGGCCCAAAGGCAGCATTGTATAAAAAACGAAAACAAAAAAGGATTTTTTATTTCACGGACTACAAAGAATACGAGGTGAGGGACTATGTCTACCTGCGTTTTGAGAATATATACATGCATGTTTGAAAGAAGACAACAACAACAAAAATAAAAAACCTGCGGAACAAAAGAACCATTGGTCGATGTTCGAAAGCACTTATGTCCTTGCAGGAGCATGAAAAAGTCAGTTTCCCCTCGGTAGTGTGCGCCATTGTGACACAGCAGTGTTTGCGGTATGTGCTAGGCATATGTCGACAGGAACATCCGCAACAACAACAGACAATAGGCGACAGCACCTCAATCATGTAATTATTTCCTCGACCGCAGGAAATTCATTTTCGGACATGGAAGTTCAAATATGATACATTGTCATGCTCCCCAGGGTCAAGCAGAGGCCGTCAACAGTCTTGCATTGGATGAAAACTAAATTACAGGTAGACGGCAAGAGTTTAAAGTTATTACTATTATTGTTTCTTTTATTACGTAATAGCAGAACGTGGCATTTCTACATAAGAAAATAAGCATTGACTGATATTTAAAAACAGATTATTATAAATTATCTACACGTATAATAAAAAAATCCGTAATGATTCTCCACAGATTGGCAAAGGTGAATAAAGAGCCGTCTAATATATTGTTATACCAACATTTAATTTAAAATACTGTCAATATTCTTAAATAAACTGAATTGGAAAAAGAGTAGCAATTTAGGTATCGGCGATGATTAATACCTAAACTCCTACTTTAACTTTTAGGATGTCGACCGGAAGTGGCTGAAACCGGCTTTTTAATAAACAATGAAAAAAAATTCAGTTCTTGATGTTTCTGTGGAAAACACTTGTTAATTGAAGTAAGGCGAAGGCACAGTCGTACAAAAGTGATGAGTTTCAGAACCAAGTTGTCTCCATAATTTGATCATAAACAGTTCTTACAAAAAGTTTTCGAAACGGTGGAAAAGATGTGAGACTAGAAGTATGATCATTGCAATATATTAAGACTTGTAAAGGAGTCCTATTGGCGCAAGGCTAATAACCTTGCCCGGAAGAACAAATTATTATGGACAATTTAATAAGTAGGATAAGGACCGGATACCGGTGGAGAGACTTGTTAAATAAGGCCAAGACCGGATCGCGGTTGTAGTGCCGATAATGATGATGAAAAGGGGTCCTAAAATTCAAGATTTAAATTTTGCCATATTTGTACTGTCAATAAAAAAAAAGCGGGACAGCTGACTGTTCAGTGGTATAAACATAAAGCGAAAGAACAAAACCTTTTTATTACTGAGCAATGTTAAAGAAAGGGGAATTTTAAGCATATGCATTTAACAATAATGATTTAACTTCATAAACAGTTTCGAAAACTTCATAAACTGAATCAATTAGTATTCTGATTCCTTCCTCCAACTCAAGCATTCGTAGTAAAAAAATAAAAAATTGTACACATAACTTATCGCTAGACCTTACACTGTAAGCCCATCATTAATGTAAACCCATTATGACTGTGTAGGGATGTGAAGTATGTTGCACCGGCGCACGGCGCTGATTCCCTTCTTGCCCATCATACACCGATAATCCCACTGACACTGTCCACCAACAAAACGAAAAATTGCAAAACTCCGTCCACAAGGAGCAGGTCAAACGAAATACTCTGTTTAATTGATTATTATAAAAGGTTCTTTTTATTTAGTTAAATTTAAACAAACACGATACGAACATTGATTTTAATTACAGTAAATTAATTTCTTGTAAGGAGGCTCTTTTTATTCGCACGATATTTTGACATTTACTTAGTTTACAAAAACAGATTACTTTTCATTGACTACAATTACTATAATTTTAAATGACGCGACACTAACTTCGACTCGGGGTATATATGGCATTTCCGCAGCGCTACGGAGAGCGGGAAGCGAACCGACCGTCGCGAACGGTGGTAGTAATACGACTCCGCGATATTAATTCACTGGCTAAGGAGATTCGGCCAGTGAAACTGGCTCTCTTAATTAAAGGCTGCATTTTCCATCTCAAGAGAAACGTGAAGTCTCTCTTTGGGGGTAGGTAACCTGATCTCATAGAGGAGATCATAGAGATACACATGTATGTGTGCACATTGGTTCTTTCATGGGACAAAGCCATGAGAACGAATCTGAAAATAAAGAAAAGAGAATAATGTGCACCAATGAGATGTGAGTTCGGCTAAGAACAGGCCGAATCTCATTGGGTGCTAATTGGGGTTTCTGTTTGTTCATGCCGCTAGTCATGAGAAGCAGATCCAGAAATATGGAAAGGCAAGGAGATCGGATAGGTCATTGTCTAAGCTATGCATTGCAGCTGTAACGATAGCCGTAATGCACCATGCACATGGTGCTAATTGATTCTAGCTTATTTACAGGTAATTTGTGTTTATTGCATCACTGCCAAGGGTAAGTATACCATACCTATTTGCGTTTGCCTATGCTGTAGGATTTAATTTATGGTTAAAGACGCGATATTGCTTTTGTCCCTTGGGTATAGGTCGCCAGCCAATGTGTATGTAAGGAATTTATTATACACATGGTAAAGCTGGAAATAGACGACGCAATGTTTATGATTCCTGTTATGATGGTTACATTATATGTAAACTAAATTGTTTTGTTTTCAGGAATTCGACTAGGGCAAATGGGTATGTAAGATTGATATTCCCTGGCATCCGAAGGTGCCGAACTGGGCTTGGGATTAATGAAGTTAGGAACAGAATTCTTATAGGGAATTTTGAATTCGAATAAATGAATGAAGGTAAGAATTATCTTCCAGGAGTTTTTAGTTAAATACGTATGATGACTTAATGCGTGAAGCATTTACAGGTGCTACTGCGATTGCATTCGCAGAAAACTATGACGGTTGGGTTGTGGGGGTTCTTCGGGTAAGTAGACAGTGGGGTTTGGCGGAACCGCCACAACTGATCTAGTAAAATAGGACGATAATGGATGAACTTCCGGTTCCTTTCCTTCTTCTTGTTGGATCAGTCACGGCGGGTGGACGTAAGAAAGGAATTAAAATTGTGAATGCCGATAATTTAAATAAAAATATAATTCTTAAACATTCGTGAATTTGAAAAATGTTGTTTCGAGAAAAACGCGTTTAAAGTTTGGACTATCGAAAAACGTTACTTACACCGGAATCATCAAGCCCAGGACCGTACAAAAGACCTTCAACTTGTTCGTAGAGTTCATTGTTCTGTTGTTGAAGCTCTTTGTGAGCTTTACGGGCATTCTTTGCTGCTTAAAATGGTTAGGTAGGGTAGGTCGACCACAACGAATCTGATCGAGTTCTCATCCCATACTCTTCGTGCCTTAGAGAATGGCAACGAAGTCGATGTAATCATCACCGATTTCAGCAAGGCCTTTGACAAAATCTCTCATAATGTCATCCTTTTTAAGCTGCCCTCCCTAGGTTTCGAACCCCTATTGATCAAGTGGTTATAGTCTTATCTGAAAGATCGATCCTACCGAGTCAAATTCAGATCCTCCCTGTCCAATCCTTTTCTTCCCACGTCAGGGGTTCCGCAAGGCAGCCATCTAGGCCCCCCCCCCTATTTATCCTTACCATCAATGACGTTGACTCTTTAGCGGATTTGAATGTTGTTGTCGAGTATGTCACCGAAGTGTTCCGCCGAACACTCTTCACGATGGGGGAAACAACCTGGAACCCGGAGACACTGTCCTATTAAATCAAACACGGATAGTTATTTTTACTTTCTATTTTATTGGGTAACGTCTTTTTTTCTTTCGTCACACATGACTACAGCGTAAAAATTCGCTTCACGCGCCAACCGACACACATTTCCTTTCGACGACACGGAAGGTTTTTTATTACGTGTAATTGTTTCGCGTGAGATATTATTCGTTAAGTCCTCGACTATCCTCCTCGATGCTCTAAGTACCCTCTTGTCGCGTTGACGACCACCATTAGACTAACTAATCAAATCCCCACATCCGAAAAGGGAAATTTCCCAAAGAATTTCCGCACAGTATCTGTTAAGCAGAATTTCCCTTAGTATCTGTGAAAGGAGAATTTTTCATTATCACAATAATCATCGTCATCACCATTGTCGTGGTGATCGAAATCCTGTCCTCCTTTGTCCGTTGATCGGATGCCGGCGCTTATTATCCGCTCACACGCTGGTTTGTTTATCCAACACATCTGGCATGAGGAAAAGGTTCCCATGCAATTCGGATGGGATAGGAACCATGGAATGTAACGCTTTTGTTTACCTTTCACTCATAATCGCATCCCATTAGCACCTTTTTTTTCCTAACGTCTATCATAGCGACGTTGCACAGCATAGACATAGATCATGAATCTCCTTTGTCTTTGCCGCGTGCCTGTTTCGTTGTTCGACTACCTTCGAACCCGTGTAAATAACAACGATCTGCTCGATCGTACACACACACCACTGCACTGAAAGAGTGCATTTCCTTGGGGGCCGCACTTTTAAGAGAAAAGTTCTTGCCTCTCTTCTTTTGTTTTCAACCCTAACCTAGGATGGAATTCATGTCAGAGTTCTGTCCTCAGTGAGTCTTATTCCATCCGCTGACCGCCACGGTCACGCATCACTCCCGCTCTCCGCCGGCAGCGGAGACGCGAAAATAAATATCCTGAAGTCGAGTTTTGCATAAAGTTTTAGAAGTGCGGAAGTTGATCGTATACAGTGGAGTGTTGCAACCACTATTGTAAGTCCGTCGATATTTGTGGTTCGGCACAATCGTCTTCAAGTACTAACGTATTCTGAAATAAACTTCAAGTTTAAAACTCGTGTTTTAGGGTGATTCAAAATTCGAAATCTCAAACCATTGTCTTTTTGTGAAGTTAAACTTTTGGTGTGGCAGTGCATCCTTCTCATGACGAATCACATACACAATATGATAGTCAAGTACATATAAATGACAGTTTAAATAAAGAGCTCTTTTTGAATAACATGCACTAGTGTTTTCTTTCCCGGTTGCAGTTTCCTGAGTGTTTGTGCGTACTTCCTTTTTCTCGACGAACAGTTTAGTTTACGGCGGACCTTGGAGAACTGGTGGGACAGGTAGAACCCCGTGTCGTACGCCGGCACATTGACTTCGTTCCCCACAGTGATTTCTATGTTGACGATCGTCCGCGTGAAGGAAGGCCAAAAACATTCGAAGATGCTGAAATGGAGGCATTGCTCGAGGATCCAATCGCAACAAGATCTTACATCAGCATTAGAAATTACCCGCCAAGCCATATCCGAGCGATTGTATGCGTTGGGAATGACTCAAAAGCAAAGAACTTGGCTTCCTTATGATTTGAAGCCGAAGGACGTTGAGTGTCGTTTTTTCGCCTGTGAACAACTGCGCTCTAGGCAAAACAGGGAGGTTTTTCTTCATCTTATCGTGACGAGTGATGAAAAATGTCTGGGGACTGTCTTCTATTAAGTGAAAACGGGTGCCTCGAAGTAGTAAGTTGAGCTTTGGAAAGAGAAAAACGTCTGCCGGAGTCATCTCAGGTGCATACGGTAGTTGTTGAATGATATTTGTTGAGTTTTTGGCAATAAATTCGTTCACAATTACATGCGTTATCGTGGCGGAAAATCCATGAATTTTATCACAAACCTGGCCTCTTTCGACGAATTTCCTCTGTCAAACATCGCATAACCCCCTTTTGATACAAGTAGATCGATATTAACATTATTATTAATATTCAGATATGAAGCAATACCCAATAACCATTTTCTTTTTGAGTTTAATAACTACAAACATTTCCCCTACAATCTACTAAAGCTCCTCCACTCGTTCGATCCGTAAAACGCAAAATTGTCTGCAATATCTAATTAAAAAAAGAAATAAATAGAGGTGTACGAAGATGAATAAATGAAAATATGTTTTTATACGTCTTATTAAAAATAACAAAGAGATTAATGAAAAAACTCGTCTACCCCAAAACGAATGCTTTTGGCTTAACCTCGAACAAAATATTGACTATCCAAGACAATATAAATTTCCAGTGCCTTTCAGGCTACCAGTGATCGAAGTAAATAAAAGTCCATTCTCACTCATTGCTTTGGTCAACACCCGTTGAAAACGTAAACTCCCCAAGCAAATATTCATCTTCGCGCTTATAATTATCCAACTAGTAAGACTCGTCCATTCACATGCACATTTGGAGCGATTTTTCAGATTTATTCAAATCGGAAATGGAATTTTCTCCCGACATGAAAAAAGGCAAAGAAATAGAGTTACGTGTGCCCATTAGAAATGCACAACTGCCACAAACCCGCATTACGTTCACTACCATCCGCAAAATGTAAAGTTAAAAAACAATTACTTCAAGTTTTCCCCCTCGTCTTCAATCCCTCTACTGATTTTATCGCTATTTGCACTCAGGCTGTTCTAGCAAAGGAAAGGGTGAACGCTGTTTGCCACAACGTGGACATAAATAATATTAAGCAGTGTTTAAAATTTATGCGACGACAAAGCCAAGAAAAAGCAAAACGATTGAAACAAACCTAAAACGACCATAACCCAGTTAGAGGTCGCAAACACGGTCTGTTCTTACGAACCGATAAAAAACCGGGAAAATATGTTTCTTTAAATGTATTGCCTGTTGGTTTTTTATAAGTTGCTCCATGGACTTCCTTTTATTTTGCATACGGGAATCTTTCCCTAACACGGGGAGTAAATTACTTTGAGGGAGGCACATTGAAGGATGGCGTGACTGTGGGTCGAGTCTAGAATCCAGAAAACTCTGAAAGTCATCACTACCCGAAGGTTTTATCTTTTTTCTTAATTTAAATAAATCCATTTATTTTACTAGGAATCTTTAAAAAGAAACCTCACGGATGTCGGTGGAAATTCTGTCAACTACACGAAGACGAAGATAATTAGCTGAACATCGGTTTTATGTGATACTGTGATTGGGTTTTAAATAGGAAGTTAAGTATAACTGCAATTCGTTGATTGTACTCCACCTTGAATTTAATGTGATTAATAGTCAATTTGCATGAAGTACGAAAAATCGTAGCCACATTTCTGCCTTTAAAAAATAATTCCTGCAAGTAAGACGTTCCTGGTGCCACGTCACTGTTATTTGAAGCCACAGTATAGCTCCACATATAGAGGAACTGAGTTATTCTGGTTGTCGTAAGACAGTGCGTAATATTATAAATATGTCTAGTCTTAATATAAGGCCCCGAGGCGGAAAGAACCCCTCGAAAAAACACAGTTACGAGTTTTAAGGGAGGCCCCGAGGAGGAGATATCATCTCTTTGAATAATCAAGTCGATTAAGAATCTTAATATAGATTCCCATGAGGGAAGATCGCCTGGTCAAAAAAAAATGAATCAATTAAAACTCTTAAAAGAGGCTCAGATGTGGAAAGAATTCCTCCCAAAAAAAAAAAACATAACTAAAAGTCTAAAAGAGTAATATCACCTTGTCTTCACTAAATTTCACGTGATTTTCTGAGACGTACCAAGAACGATAGGAAAGAGAGAGAGAGATATGAGGTTTTATTCTTATGAAACTACTAGTCTTTATCTACAAAAACGTGTTTTATTTTAACTTTACGATAAAAATGGTGGCACAGCAGTGGACGCAAGGGAAAAAAACCCAAACGGTCGACATGGACGCAGCGCTTGAGGTCAGAATTTTTAATTTGGAACCAAATCCAAAAAGTTTCTTAAAATATAGTCCAAAGTCTAGTGAGCATCAAAGGGTTTTATAGATACGTTTTTTTTTTTAAATGGTGCTAATCTGAACTTTTTTTTTGCTTTTTCGGCCGAAAATCGCTTTTAAAATCTATTAAAATCAATCTATTAAAAAAAAAAAATATCCGCAGACGTTCACTAGAAAGTATTGTTTTAAAGTTCCAGTTAAAATTTCAAATCAATCGCCCTTAGTTTAGCCCCGGAGCAAACTGTAGCACTAAAGTTAATCGGACAAAATTAAACTGTTGAACATTATACAAAACTAAGCTTTCAGATACTATTTACAAACTTAAACAGTTGGTCGGAAAAATTAAATATAGTCTAGCTTTTAATATAAATTAATAAAATAAAAATAAAAAAAATCAAATTGTTTATAGTTCGCGGATGAGCGGCTACTACAGGGGAATATTCTGGAACTTTCGATTTATTCGGTGGCGTCGGTTTGATCTCGACTCGACTTCTCATTCATTGATGTCGGTGTCCCCACGGCATTGATTTGATATGGTGTCTGCGGTCAGATTATCGAATCCAGATTTTTTGCAAAATAATTTTTAATTTGCCTCATAATTGTAAATATTTTCTGCCAGACTAACAAACAGAGTCTGTGTTGCTTATAAATCCCGATTGTTCTTTAACTGAAAACATATTTGGTTAGACATAGTTTAGAACGTTTTTATAAAATCGGAAGGGGTCATTCACGACGAGCGCCTACATACAAATGTGGCGTCTAGATGCGAGAGTAGATCAATAAGTCCTTAGAAAGGCCTACGATGGTGCTCGTAGCATCATCAATGGTGTGTTTTTAGTAAGCATCATTCCTCACTAGGTATCTGTTAAATTTCAATATATTTCATGTTTCACATTTGCATGATAAATTGGGTATGAGAAAAATGTCTGCGGTTGCGTCGTAACCCAGATGAGTTTCTGCGCAGATTAACATGGATACACCATTACACTCCCGAGACGAAATAACAGTAAAAACAGTGGATTGTTAAATGCGAGCGGCCTCCAAAGAAGGCAAAGACAGTGAAATCAGCTGGAAAGGTCATGGCTACTGTGTTTTGGGATGCACGTGGTATTATCTTCATTGACTATTTGGAAAAGGGACAGAGGATAACTGGATAGTATTATGCGTGTTTATCAGATCAGCTAAATGGGAAAAAAAAGAAAATCGTTCCCATTTTCTAAAAACTTATTGACCTGCCCTCGTAGCAAGACTGTATAACGTCAACATGTTATGTTGCTTTAAATACCATATGGTTAAAAATACACACTTCCTAACACAAAATTGCGTATGTGAATTGACAAAACCATGATGTGTATACACAACACTGTATACAGTTGCCATTCAGATGTCACATTTGTATGTAGACGCCTTTTGCCGATGATCCTATACTCTGGAATAATAAGATTAATAAGTATTACCAACTCCAAACATCAGAGGAATTAAAAAAAAAATACTCTGAATTTCTTACTTAGCAAAAGGCTCTTATGTTCGATTCGAAAAGGAAGCTATCGTGGTAACGATTTCGTAACGATGAGACGAACTGATGATCGAGCTACGGAGCACCGTTCAACATAAAGGCGATGATGTTTCTCATCCGACCAGTCTATAAGCACCCTGTCGGGGTTTGTTAGATTGTCTACCCAGACAGAAAATTTCGCACTCAAGGCAAAACCTATTGAAGTGATTTTAAGAACCTCATTAAGAATATTCCTGAAAGCAAGTGAGCTCTTATTTGAGAGTGTGTATAGTTTCAATTTCTTTGAGATATGTAAGCTCATAGCTGTTTGATGCCCTTCACTTTATTCTCCCTTAGGTATGGCCAATTCATCTCCTTGATGGGTGTCGACTTGTAGCAAAATATATTTTTTCAAAACATTTTTTCTATGTGCTTTAACTTTGCTCAGAGTTTTCAATTTCGACCGACTTATTTGGCAGTGGCCAACTGCATTTATAATTTAAAATGGTAGAATAACAAAAATCTTCGATGGAGAAGACTTCCAATAAAAATATATCCTTTGCTCGTACCTAGAGCTACTATCTCTAGGCTACTTTTATTTATGGACTATATTTCTACAGCTGGTTATTGAAAAACTCTCACGTAATTACACATCCCACAGAAGATCAATACGGAGTGCGATTATTAAGTAACATTGTGCTGCCATTAGCATGCATGCGTTAAAGTCGTGCGACCAATAAGTGTGTCTTCTCTTTCCACTGCTCTGGTTTGTGCAGCCGGGCTCCCTGTACATCATCTGATTAATAAGTAATCACTGTGGCATATGTCTAGTCACATTATTTAATAGACAGCCTTTATATGCAGAGGTCCATAACAGATAGGCTCAATCGCATGAAGGCTTTATTATGATCTATGAAAGAACTTCCCGTCGGGTTTTGGACGTAAGAGAGGGCATGGCAAACAAATTAAAATTAAAGCCCTAGTTGTTGCATTGGCCTGCGCCAAACTTTTGCATCAATCGATGAAAATGCATAAAATTCAATGTACTTTCGAAGTAGCTATTTTGACATCCACAATGTGGAGCCATCGTTTCTTGAGCCTCATTCCACCCCGCCCGTAGTAAGTATAGTAAGTGCTACTCATAACTTGTAAACTTGCTCTATGAAAAAAATAATTGGAAATTAATATTTATTTCAATGTGATTAATAACATACGTTCGCTTTGTTTTTGGTGATTTTTAATCAATTAAATCGATTTACCTTTACCTCCTCACCTCCTTGGTTTAATCCCAAGCTTCATTCGTTAGTAATAAACGGAACAAGCTGTGGGCTATCTTCCTCCGTAATCGCCCCGTTGCGACTACCCCAACTACCTTGGCACTTATCAAAAAAAACTGAGGTCAACCTAATAACTCACAAAAAACTTGATTCCAATTTATTAATCACAAACGTAAAGCCGATGATTATCCCACCTCCCTCTCATTTAAATTGGAAACCTCAACGGGTTCACATGTCTGGCCCTCCTTTTTCAAACAATCCTTCACAGACGACTCTTTCATTCCCGATCTTACCAAACTTAATTTAATTTAATTAGTTACCAAATTTCTCCCATGATTTATTTCTTCCTCGATTTATTGATCCACCACGATTGAAAACAAACTAACCCGGTTTAAGGACGAATTTACCCCCGGGCCTGATGAACTCCCCGCTATATTCCTTTAAAAAAAACTCCTCCGTTCTCTCTTACCCTTTTTTGACTATTTTAAATCTCTCGCTCTCTCAAGGTGAGTTTCCTAATATTTGGAAAATATCGCTTATCACCCACGTGCATAAAAATGGACCCAAAGGTGATATCTCAAACGACCGTCCCACATCGCCAAACTGTCCAACATCCCCAAAGTTTTTGAAAACATTCTCTACCAAAGATGATGCTTCCACTGCAAATCCCTAATTTCATCCAGGTAACACGGCTTTCTTGGTGGTGGATCTACCACCACTGACTTAGTTGAATTTCCATCCCAAACACTCCTAGCCCTAGAGAGCGACAACGAGGTCAACGTTGGTACTACGGATTTTAGTAAATCCTTCGATAAAAATCGCACAGACTGATACTTTTCAAACTATCCTCCTTGGGCTTCATACACGTATTAACAAGATGGATTTCGTCATACCTGAGAAATCGGCTCTACAGAGTACGTTTCAGATCTGTTCTCTCAAATCCTTTTCGTGCCAACTCTGGAGTCCCTCAGGGCAATCATTTGGGTCTCCTTTTATTTATACTATCAATAAGCGACATTGATGTGATTATCAAGCATTCCATTTACGCCGGCAATACCAAATTCCTCAAAACAATTTGTTCTTTTCTGGATTCATTCCTTCTCCAGGTAGGCCTTGACAACTTTTCGTTATGTTGCCAGAAGAATTGTCTGGAACTCAATGTCAACGATTACCAATCAATCACGTTACAACGGAAGTGCACCTATCCCTCGCCCCGCCCCTACTTCTTATTCAACCAATCTTTATCCTCTGTTGACCCGATTCGAGACATTGGCATTTTAAGTGATAGCCAGCTAAACTTCCTCTCATACATTGACGACATGATCCTCAAGGCCAGTTCAACCTCGTGTTTGTGAAACGCTGGTCTAAAGAATTTTCTAACCGTTACGGGACCCGATCGCTGTACATTACTTTCTTTCGCCCTCTTCTTAGATATGTCAGCCAGGTTTGGTCTCCATATCAAGTATCCCACATCCGCAGAATTGAAAGCATTCAACGACGTTTCTTACGTTTTTCCCTCCGAGGACTGTGTTGGGAAAACCCCATGTCCCTGCCCCCTCTCTCCTTTATCCCGATCTATACGATTCCCCGTAACCCCCGAAACCCTCGTCTATTTTATCTACCAGCCCATCACACTTCGTATGGCCTCAACGAACTGATATTACATATGCTACGCAACGTCAACTCTTCACCTCCTTTGATTTCAACCTCACCTCTCCTGCTCAAAATCCCGTCTCCTTACTAGCTCGACTTAACCCCCACCCCAATTCAGACACACACAGCCTTACATACATACACCCCTGCGGGTACGAAAAAAATATGGCGCGGTGGTGACACTAGATGTTAAAAATGCATTGGGCGTTGGGCGATCTACAAGTTTCACTCTACTTGGTGTGTATACTAGCAAACTATCTCTCGGATAGAAGACTGCTCTATGACACAGATGAGTAACCATAGGAATAACATCGGGTGTACCTCAGGGATCTGTATTAGGTCAGCTGTTGTGGAATATCCATAGCAATCCAGAACATTAAATGCTGGCTAGATATAGCTGGACTGAAACTAGCTGGACATAAGACGGAGGCAATTTTAATAAGCAGCCGCAAGAAAGTTAAACATCTTGATTTGGAAATAGAAGGACAAACAATCAGATCCAGACCCTATATTAAATATCTTGGTGTTATACTCGACAACAGGTTGAACTTCAAGGAACACCTGAGGGAAGGGGGGGAGGGCCCTGGCCCCACATAAGGAAACTCATAACCAGTGTCAACACCTCCATTATAATGTATGCAGCTCTCATATGGACAAGATCCGCACATTATGAGTCGTACATGACGGGAGTACCTGATGTGGAAACATGGGTGAAAAGAAAACATGGCGAGCTGAATTACCACCTGACTCAGCTAATATCAGGACATGGACGCTTTCGGCAATACTTGCACAAGTATAAACATGTGAATCATCCATACTGCTTGTACTGCGAAGGCCAAATAGAAAATGCGGAACACGTACTGACGGAATGTGTGAGATTCGAGACCGCATAAACGATTTTGGAGAGATACATGAGACGGACAGTTACTCCGGAAGGAGTAATAGAATACATGCTGAATTCAAAACAGGCATGATCCGTAACAAATGATATTCTATGTGGCATGATGCAGCAGTTGCGACGCGACGAGCGGGGTAACAGGTAAACTCCGCCCCGCCCCGCGATGGAATATCTAAAAGAAAGTTCCGCGGGGATCAACGGGAATATGTTCCTGGCGGGAGGTGGTGTTAGTCAATAAAATGACTCATTTAAAAAATTAACGCTATAGCGAATATAGATTCCTCTGTTATTGTATTCCTTAGAAAAATGACATTCCAACAATACATTTGTGGCGGTTCCGCCAAACCCCACTGTTACTTACCTTAAGAACCCCCATAACTTCGTCATCATCATCGGCACTACAACCGGGAACCGGTCTTGGCCTTATTTAGCAAGTCTTGAGGCTTGTTAATTTTTCCATAATGATTTGTTTTTTCCGGGCAAGGACATTAGTCTTGCCAGAGGCTCACCGACGGGGAATTGAACTCCGGTCTCCCACGTGACAGGCGGGTATACTAACCACTATACTATCAAGGAGCCTCTATAACTTCGACCCAACCTTATAAGTTTCGCTAATGCAATCGCATTAGCACCTAAAATGCTTCACGCATCAAACAGCTCAAATTTATATAACCTAAAAGTCCTTGTAAAAGAATTTTTACCTTTCATGCATTTCTTCGCATACAAATTCCCTACAAGAATTCTTTCCAATTATACAGGTGCATAAACCAAAACCTATTCGGTACCTTCGGTTGTCAGGCAAATTCCAACCTTCCCACACCTTTGTTAATGTTTTCAATGCATTACCTGGAAATGCCTGCAAAGAATTTTTCCTACAAGGGCATTCATACATGTACCAATTCATCTCTGCATTAGCGACCGATAACCGAATTTCCAATTAGTGTAGATTTTCACACTAGAGTTCGACACTTGCGTCGCCATAGATGCCATGTACGATTGACACAGATGGTATATACAAACCGACATTGTATAATTATCTAATCTGCCTTGCAATGACTTGCAACTATCGATACAGCTGCAAGCACTTTACCCAGAAATGTTCCTTTGTTTGAATCTCCAAACAATCATCGACTTCGCGCATTACCGCCGGATTGAATTCAAAGCATAAACAATGCAAATATAGAATCCGTTTCCCACAAACGAATTTCCCTGCATATACAAATGCAAGCAAGGGATTCGTTTCGTCCACCAACCCATTAGCACCTTTTCCCAATGTCTTTTCGTATATTTACACAAGGGCATCACTCATCTAAGACTTTTATGATGCCCTCGTCTCATCTTTTCTCTTACCACATTTCTTCTATTTATTTAGACGCGATGCACTTCATAGAGGATATCTACCACCACACCACAAACTCATCCCAATTAGTGAGCCGGCTCTGCACGAGCCATTTATCGCCGAGTCTTATTACATCCGCCGACCACCACGGTCGTGCCGCTCCCGCTCTCCGTCGCGCGACGGAGAAGCGTAGATCGTGTCGAGAGAGAAGTGTTTCATCGAGTTTAAAATTTATAAAAATCAATTTGATATTAATACCAATTTCTAAGTGAAGTATAAAACACGAACATATTTAATAATGGCTGAGAACAAAGATAATTATCCTTCACAATTTTAAAGATAATAACGAAAGTGAAATAAACTAAAAATTAATTAAGAACAACTTGTGTTTTAATTGCTATTTGGTGGACAGTGTTTTCCTTTACTCCCGGTTGTGGACAAACGTGGCGGCGTTTCGCCCTTTTGGTTCGGCATTTTACTTGGTGGAACATTATGATGGAGGAGGAAGATGAACGGAGTGTCCGTGTTTGGCACAATACTTCCTCCCCACACATTTGTTCACCCTAAATGGGAAAAGTCGATCTAAAATATTTGTATCGATCTAGGGTTCATTACCCTGCTTCACAGGTCTTGAAGAGTTATGCTTATTTATATTTCAAATTCTATATTATCATTCTATTCTATATAATCATGAATTAGATCATTAACATAAACAGGGAATTCATTCATAAACAGTGGTAGTGCTTTTTTTTTTAAACATACATTATAAAAAATTCTATGAAGCGATACTTACTTATTGACGTCTCACCTGTAATGTAAAAGATGTAGAGAACACATTAGTAATTGTTTCTGGTCAATAATAAAATAATATTTCTATTTATTCGCGAACGCATGCAATCACATTATTATTACTAAATCGTTGTTGCTAAAAATGCGTCAACTATGGCAACGTCAAAGAAAGCAACGAGCAAAAACATAGAATAAAACCATAGACGATGAATTAAGAAACGGCTGAATAGCCTGGTGAAGCAGGTGGAATTCACTTTAAATGATTCTAAGTATTTTATGGAGAACATATGGCAATACCAACAGATACACACGAACACGCTACCATAGTGAAGAATACACCACACAAGAAATCGAAAAAAATTCATCAGTACCATATATGAAAGTAATTGATGTAGCAATTAAATAGTATAATTGGCGAGTTGAAATATCCGCCTGCACACAGAGCAGTGGTCTGATACACCTGTCAACATCATCATCAGCAGTACAACCGGGATCCGGTCCTGGACTTATTTAACAAATCTCTCCACCGGTCCCGATTTTGAGCCGGTGTCATCCAGTTTGGCACTCCTAGGCTCTGATGCACCTGTGCTTTGATTCTAATGCGTGAGGTAGAACTAACTAACTACTTAGAATTCATTATTAATAAATGTTTCAATCAAAGTTGGGCTCATGTTGATATTAATTCGTGGGATTTGGATATGCTCATGTTTCTAGTGCAATCACAATTGTCTCCTACAATTGAGCTTTGCTTACGAATTCCTACTCGCACAAATGAAACCACCATTTAATCCATTGAAGTTCGTTGCGTTTATTTGTCCTAAACATGCGACAAGTATACTCGTAGTGATGGTCCCCCAAGGGATTAATTGCAGTAGTCTTCCCTTAGAAATGTTGAGTGATTTCCTATATTGTATTCTATTTATTTCAAACACGGTCAGAAGTGAAAGACGTTTCTAACAAACCTTCTAACCCACCTTATTATTTCAAACTAGCGTCTCTCTATTTTGTTGTAATCTGCCACCTCTTAGTTTTCACCAATTTTCGACATTAAAAGCCTTAAACCAATACATCCTATAGCTTCAGTGCATATGTAAGAAATAAGCTTAACCATCTCTATTAGATTACATTATTGATATCCCAAGAAATACTTGCATATACGTATAAATCAAAATCCTATGTTACCCAACAAACGTTTCACTGGATAAGGAATAAAAATGAAAACAAAAAAGGTGCAGGACGTTGTTGTGCTCATAAGCTTGCTTGAACACATGACGCGCAATGTATATTCATTCGGTATGCCCTTCCTACATCCAAGAGAGCTACTCACTTAGGGTTGTGGTGTCCACACCTCCTGTCAATCAAATCCCACCAACCACACACAACAAAAAGCATAACAGGACATTCACCCTCTTGGAAAATGGCAGATAACCGGGTCGAATCGTTTACAACTTACAATCACACGATGATAGATGATGGATTGGTTTCCGTGTACGATACTACACGAAAAGGATCACAGGCGCTCATCAGAAAAACAACACGAGGAATAAATACAAAAAATTGTTTTGCATAAAAATGTGAAACACAAAATTCGACAAAAGGATGCACAAGGACAACACACACATCTACCAAAAGTACACACTATTATTGGCGACTTCCTGAAGGAAACTGCTGCAGATGCGAAAGGTCATCAACAACTTCTTGAGAACACCAACTTCTAGCCAAAAGTTTTCAGTCTTCAGATACTAAACTGACCAAAGTTTTCAACTTGATAAAATCAAACGCTGGACCAAAGACCATTATGAACTGGTAGCTGTGGCCAGATGTACGGTTAATAAAATCAAACGCTCTCAACCCTTTGTTTCGGTTAAACTTCGTGACCGGAATTTAAACGAGCTGCTCGACAGATTTCCGAAGGAGCTGATGACTGACGATGCCTGCCCAAAAGATGGCCAAATAGAATCATTCAAATGATATAAAATTTATCTGAATTAAGACGAGGATACAAAAATGTGATATTTCAAGGAAGAGATGAGCACGACACATCTTCATTTCAGTCAGTAACGAGAAGAAAGCAAAAGAATTATGAGGGAGGGTGTGGAATGACAAAATATATGCAAAGCGAGCAACTCCCCCTTTTTGTAACGTTCCTTGGGACAGAAACTCGCAGTCAACTTTTCCATATGATAGATGGCATTTTCTTCCGCCAGTTGGATTTCGGATGGTTGCACACTCACACACACGTGAGTGGTTCATTTCAATACCCTTCCGGCGTTCAGCTCAAGGTTGAAGAGTTGTTGACGCCACCAAAATGTCCTTCGCGTTGAGTTCGTTTTTAATAGCGTTTCTTTCCTCTTAATCTGATAACCGAGTAAAGGCAAAACAACAGCACTGAGAACCGACGGCTCCTTAGCACATATGACTGATGATGTTCTCTCGTTGTAAATCCAAACTCAAGATACCTCTTGTTTTGACGATGTCCTACAGTTAGAATAGAGGGATGTTACAGACAATTCAATTTCCGAGGCGGTTTTCCAATATTTAGAAAGCAGATAGAGTCAACAAGAGAAAAGCGTAAGAGGATTGTTTTAGATTGTCCATGAAAAATAAATGATGCCATGTTGTACAGATGAGTTGGGGGGAAGAGAATGCGTATCTTTCATGCCGAACTCGAAGCAATATCTGCGGATTTCGCTTTTGAGTCAAAGAAAAAGTCACTACAAATTGGGACACTCTGAGTTCAATCGTCGAGTTGAAGATGTCGAGACGGTGCAAACAGGACGGTTGTAGCGATTCCCAAAAACGCACATGAGCGCGCAGCCATAATGTAGAAAGCAGCACAACAAAAAAAGTCTCGAAAAAGAAATCATCAGAGCCGTCTATCAAAGCATTAACATAGGTGGCCACAATTTCAATAGGAAGTTAAAACAACCGGATGTAGATGCCGCCGTGGTCTAATGTCTTGATGCTACCCTTGGTATAGTGTGGGTTCAGACTACGTTGTTCATTTCATCACAAAACGCTCTAAGGTCCCCGAGGGAGAAATATAATTCGAGAATATGGGAGTAAGATTAATCAACCAAACGGACCCCGAGCTTGTGAACGCAGGCTCACGAATAGTGGAGGACGCTGGTGAAAAAGACTTTCGTCGTAATTAGATCGAATGATTTGACATCTAGCATTCGCCTTCACCCATGCACAGATTTCCACACTTCTGGCGATGCTGATTGAGGAAAGAACAAGCAAAACCGTGATGTTTCTCCTGTTTATGACTTCAGGAATACCATAGTGAAGAACCTGAAGATATGTTTCAGATGATCAAGAGCTCTGTGGAATTAACAAAGTTGGAGAATCTGTCACGAATCACGAAAGATATGAGCGAAATGTAGATGTTACGTTTGCTGGGCAGTTCTAGAGCTCAATCATTACTCTTAGGGCACTCGATGCAAAATATCTGAGTTCAATTAAAATCGTGAAGGAGGTGATAAGAAGACACTGTCATTCATGAGGTGTAGCCGGTTCGTATACTATCATAGTTCTCGCTCAATGAGATCTCACATTTTCCAAAGATATGCAGAAAAGAGTCCTTGGAGTCTTAAAAAGGCCACCGGTAACATAGTACCCCTGAAAAAAATAAATAAATATTGATGATTATGTTATGAGCTATACCGCAAACCTACAATAGTGACAGTAATCAGTTCGCAAAAATTAAGATGGGCCGGGCATGTGGCAAGAATTGGCAACGATAGGACCGTGCATAGAATTCTTGACGGTAGACCAACAGGAAAGAGACCAGTAGGGCGGCCGCGACAGAGATGGGAGGAAAATGTTAGGTTTGACCTTGAGGAAATCGGATCAAATGGTCAAGCGTGGAAGCAGACTCCACAGGACAAGGAACGATGGCGCAGCCGAGTCGGTGAGGTCATGAACTTCCGGGTTCCTATATGACGATAAATAATATAATAATAATAATGATAATGAGGATTATGTACCCCGTTTAGGAAAGCGGAACAGAGAAAAAGCCGTGACTTCAGTATGTCTCGGAGTTGGAGAAAGGCCCTACTCATTTGTGACAAAGGGTAAATGGCGGAAAAGGTGTGGCCCTCGGTGTTGTACGCCGAAAGGCATAAAAATAGAAATAAATTGATACTGCATAATTTAGAGTACTTGAGAAGAGGCAGTAAGTTAATGTAAGAATGATATTTATAAAATCATCATCATCATCATCGGCACTATAACCGGGATCCGTCAAACCAAGGTTTGGATTTCTTAAATCCTTAGAGCCTTTGGCTGTTTGTTTGATTGTGTCTCTGATCGATGCCTATTTAGTGTCCACACTATTGGCTGCCACTTCCTCACTACTCCCATTCTCTAGAATGCTAAATCTCTTTTTTAGTTCGTCTTGATATTCAGCCTTTTTCCGCAGGTCTTTTAGTTTATCAATGTCGAATTTTTTGTTCGTCTCCCGTGACTGTCCGTGTGGGTTTGCTGCGAGCCGACTGCTAATTTTTCCTATCACTAGAAGATGATCCGAGTCGCAATCTGGTCCTCTATTGATCTTTCGTCAAAGATGTTCGAGTGGTGTCTTTTGTCTATGAGGAAGTGGGCTATTTGGTTACGCGTTACGCCGTCGGGTGATATACATGTGGCTTTATGAATTTGCTTATGCTTGAACATCGTGCTTTTCACTACCAGATCTTTTGACGCTGCGAACGTGATAATTCGAATCCCAGTATGATTTGAAATGTCGTGTAGGCTTTCTTTACCTATTGTAGCGATCCTAAATCGGTACCCCTAAAATCCCCATTATCTTCAAATAATCCCATCCAAATCCCCAATACTTCCCATTAACACATGATACATCCAAATTCCATATTGAGTCACATGAACAACGAATTAAACCAAAAATTAATTCGTCGTACATTGACTCAATTCCCAAAACCCTGACATCATGAAATGCTTAATTCAAAACGCATTTCATGATTCCCCTTCCCAGAACCTATCCAACCAAATCCTCAAACGATTCTTAGAACAAAATTCCAATCGAAGCACGCAAAGTCTTGTGTGTGCTTCTTGGAATTTTGACACTAAAATAGTTGACAAAAGTCAACGAAAAAAAAAACAATAGAAGGGCGGCAATTTCCGATTTCGCCATCAGTAAAGTTCCAGAGGCCGAACCGCCGGTCGTGCATCCTGCCAAACCACACCTTTGTAACTACTGATCCAAGCACAATTAAAATTAACTATTTCTACATCAACAGTCTTCCTTTCGCCTTTTATTCTTCACTCACAACACTTCGCGCCCTTCTCTCGAGTTTCCGATAAAGCACGGCGCGGAGTACTACAACACTATAGTTGGTTGGGAGATATCGTCGTTTCCAATTTGAGCGTTGAGGTCGCTGAGGAGGATTTTAACGTCGAATGATGAGATCCCACCAAACTCCTCCTCTAGGAACGTGTCCTTTGATTCTTCGTCGATAAATTCTGTTGGGTCGTGTATAGCGTTTGCGACGATAATGAAGAGTCTGTGATTCGAACCGACGCTATCACAGTTAGAATCACTAAAAAATGGAACCAAAGCTCATCGCATCAGGCCACTGCCGCGTGTACGAATTCCATTTCTATACTCAAGTAAACTTAACTGATGTGGAATTGTTATGTTATCGCTATGGTATACGGGTCTGATGCATTTTCTTATTCGGTTTTCGTTTGGTGTTCTTCACTATTTGCTTGTGTATTGTGTGTGTATCTGTTAGAAACGCCACCCTACTCCCCCCTCAGTAACTTCGTTACTATCAAATTCGTGTGCGAACGACGGAGCGAGGAACGTACGACCGAGAGGAGGACGGAGCAGGTGAGTGTGCCGGTGCTCTATGCGGAAGTCGGGATCATGGTAGTACGGTTTGCTATGGAAACGTGTGTGATATGTGCACAGTTCACGGTCGGGGTTGTTGCGTTAAGCAAGGATGGTAAGGAAGGTGAATTGAACACACGATGAAACGTTTGAGAATCGAAGCATTGAAGCATCAGACTACTGGCCGCCTGTACGAATCCGATTTCTAAACTCAAGTACACTCAACTGATGTGGAATTGTTATGTTATCGCTATGTTATACGGCTCTGATACATTTTCTTATTCGATTTTCGTTCGGTATTCTTCACTATTTGCTTGTGTATTGTGTGTGTGTCTGTTAGAAACGCCACACGTGTAAGTTTATAAGTACATAATTGTACCATGCGCCCTGTATGTTTAGCACATCCGGTCATTAATAAATTTCACACCTTTTACCTGCGCCGTAATCTTCCTGTGTACGATGAAGCCGGTTCCGAGATTATTTGTGTCGGTACCTCCACACGTTGGTTTCATTTACTTGATGTGGGGGTCGGACGTCCTGAAGCGCGACGATATCCATTTTAAATTGTTTCGCGTTTTCTGCGACCGTCCGTATCGCGCCTGGTTTATATAACGTTCGAACATTCCACGTGCCGACGCGTATATCCTATTTTTCCTTACGTCTTCTTTTTGCCGAGTCGGTGTTTTCTTGATGATTTGTTCCCTTATCATAGTGTCGGTTCGTCAAACCTACGCCTGCCGGGTTTTTCGTGGGATTGTTTTTTGTATATTGATTATTCATTTTTGATGCCACGAGTCTTGGGGTTTCAAATAGTCCGCCACACCAGAGCCCCGTTTTGTTATGGTAAGGTCTGCTTACTGCTCTGATTCGACCTGGTGTCAGAGAGGTGCCGTTATAATACACCCGGTATACCCCTGGCTGCAAACCATCCAATGGGCACGCTGACGTGTAACACCCTGGATTAGGGGTGGTAGATCTTTGTGTGTTACTCCTCGCTGAGTGATTCATCGTAGTTTAAGACCCCGCACCACGTCAAGGTTTCTACAAAGCGGGGGACTTGTGTTATAAACGACTTTAAAATATAAAAACGAATACAAATCTTCCTCATAATTCGAAATATTTTGGATATAACACCTGTTCCCGTATGACAGGTGCGGATTGAAATATATAGCCTCAATGAAAGAGGCAAGGACCTACTGAAAGATGATAAAGCACGACCTTGATGGGTCATCGTGTGTGTCATTCCTCCTACAACTACCACTTCTTCTTCTGGTATTGTCCATCTTCAACTTTCATAAAGCACATCCTGCTCAGATGCAAAAACGACTCATTGGGCGACCAAACTCATTTTATTACCATTCATATCTATCTCACTTTCTTCTGCTACATTTGTACACGGTATTCATTTATTATCCTTCACCTGCCATAAAAACGGAGTCAACCCACAAGCTGATAACATTAAATGAAATAAACCAACATCTATAAATCCACAAAGTACAACATTTCATTTCTCTCTGTAGATAAGTTGTTTATTGTCCTTACACCAGGATATTATATTGTAGAATGCATCTTACTTGATTTTTAAGTGGAAAAGTGCACCCCTCACCTCATCAGCTCCAAACTAAGAAGACGTTTGCACTTCCTTCATTTTCGGTTAGTGTATATCAAAAACCGTTTCCCCTTAAAGGACGAAACACCGGCGGATTGTGACGTTGGTTGGTTGTATTCTACGTTCATTGTAACGTAAGTCCTTTGTGCACAGTTCAAACCCAGGTGATAGATAAAAAAAAATCTTGTTACTACTCCTTGCGATCTGATTGTGGTAGTAGACCGAGCGGAAATTCGTTTTGCCACCACCAATATGGGGGATGGGTCATCATCTTCCATTCAAAGGCTTCCGAAGGGAAATTTATGCAACACAACAGGAGAGGAAGGACATCTCATGCAGTTCATTTCACCAAGGTGTTATCTGGATGTTGGCTGGGAATGGTTTAACAATTTTATAGCTGCATTCAGATAGAAATATCTGCTGTGTGAGTTTTTCTGTCGCCTTCGGCTTATAGAATCGAAAGTATTTTAAAATTAGATAAGAACCGTTCCGTGGAGACGGAGAGGATTCCACCGATACCAGTATTTATTAGACAGAGGGTCGTATAAGGCAGTCTTTCCGAAATTTATTAGATTTCCGATTAAATTGCGATTCAGGATAGGCCCGTGGATTAAGAAATGAAATTTCTTTGTTTTACCCACCCACATTTATTAAACTGAAATTGTTGAGATTGGTTTTGGGTTCTGCGGCTGAAGGGGTGGTCTGTGAGGTGTCTACGATGAACCGTCGGAAATATAAAATCTGTATGTTTCCAAACCATTGGCGGTTTTTTATGAATGGAAGCACGGCTGTTTTGCATGAGAAAAACATTAATCGCAGTTGGCCATATTTTTGTTTCCTTTTTTTGTGTTTTTTTTTTGCGTCTTCACTTTGTTATTGAATAATGTTCGTCGGGGTACCCCATTGAAGTGATGTCACTAACTGCTAGCATCAGCGATTGACATTGACAATGACATTTTGATGCAAATTTTCCACCCGTTACGAAGCGTATATATATATTTTTAACGAATTTTTAACTCGCAGAAAACAAAACGTTTACTGGTGGCAGTAAGCTATAAAATTAAAATGTAAAACTCAACATTCCCATCAGCAGTTGATACGAAAAAAATTTTTTTTTTCATTTTTAACCAAAACTAAGCCGTAAAATGCAAATTTGATTCAAAAATACCAACTCAATATGCTCGAAGGTCAAAACGCGTGCACTGGCAATAAAACTCAAGTATTCGCCATCGACTCTGTGATAAACATCCTTTAACAACCATGTAACATGTTTGAACTATACACGAGATCTTATGTCTCTTACGGCGAATAATTTATGGTCTTGAAATCACGTGCCAACCACGCGATGCACCCCTTGAATATTGCTTCCGCTCTTCGAAATGATACATGACTTTGTTGAAACTTTAACTCCGGTGAGCACTGTGCTACACAATTCGCAGGATACGCGTTACAATACAATGACATACAAAATTCTCCGGTAACTTCGACGACATGCGTTTGTTTAGCGTTGACTTTTTCATGCTCTCTTAACCACTGATACACTAACACTCTGAGTTATCTCGCAAGGGAGAAGAAAGGAGGAAATCCTTTGTAAGACGAAAAAATATCTGGAACATCCCTTGCGCCCGGCATTGTCGACTTTTTTTATACTAATGGCTTTGTGAAACGGCGACTGTTTGTGGTATAAATAAAGTGTAAGGAAATTAAAACTCCCTCGAATGGGGGAGGGAAACGTATAACTGTCTCAGTTACCCGCGCTATTCACCAATTTTTTTTTTATCGTGACAAATTAAAACTTTAAACCGCTGCACAGCCACAGGGAGGAATTATACTCCATCCAAGAAGAGCAGATTATCTTTGGGTTAATCGGATACTTAAGTTGTTAAAAAAGTGTGCGACCACTTGCTGTGAGATGTGAATGTCCATATCTATATATCGACGTACATTTTCTAAAAGAACACAAGAGCCTGGATTTGTGGATGAGCATCGTTTGAATCTTATTTTAATAGACGTTGACCTAATTTCACCCTAAGGAATAGCTAGATCTATACTTACTGGAGTCATACAAATACGAAAATAAAGGAATATAGCAACAATGCAGATACGCTAGTTTAATGGTGTTGCACTGCATAAAACAATTGTCATTTCGCTTTTTCTGCACCCATTACCAGTTAACAGTTACAAATGTTGAATTGTATCATAACTTTCTTGTTGTCTACAAGGAAAACCAAGAAAATAAATCAAATACTTTGACAATCATTTAAATGTAAAACAGAGTGTCTGTTGTATATCTCGACCCTGACGAGGAATGTCGTCAGCCGAGATCCTAGATGATGCTGTTCCGCCGAACGGGGAATGTCGTTCGGTGAATTGCAACGGTAGATTACGTTGCCTGAAACCAAATGTGTAGTTACATAAAAGGAACAGCAATACCTTCTTATAACTCCTGCAGCGTGAAGTTCCCGATGATTTGATGTAAAGCCGATGCGACTGGCGAATGTCTGAGTTGGTTGATGGTAAAACTCAAAATAATCCAACCAATGTCCAATTAACAATTTCCTTTATTGGTTGAATTTTCATGCAATCACAACTAAGATACATAATGAATAATATTTTGTACAAAACCAAACTGAAAGATTTTTTTCTTTTTTCGCTGATCCGCACCAAAACAGTAAGTCAGAAAGCATCCTGCACCAAGAACAGTAAACAGAAAGCATCCAGCACCAACAACAGATAAGTAATTATAGTTGAGCACAATTCAACTCCTTTGTTCGATCAAAAAATACTTCTCTCCTGCACCAAAACAAGTAAACCACGCATGACAGTTGTTTGTGCACTGTCATCTGGCCGTCGTCAGGTGTGGTGAATATGTGTCGGGGAGAGTACTAGACGATGTACTAGATTCTCCCCGACCATATAATCATGAATCCGAAACAGTGTCAATTATAAAAAGTAAGTGTTTTAATGGTATAACTAATTTTCTATAGTAAATAATGACAATAGTAAACGCGGTCAGAACGAATTCCTTGTCAATTGTACAAATTTGATTGTCCGCCAAGAAATCAATTATCCAAAAATAACAACAACAAGCACTCGATTTTCTCCAAATGCATTACCAGCCCACGAGTGTAAATCCTAACTCGATTCAAGCCCACTCCAACCTATGCCTAACGAAACTCAAGTCAAATAGCAGACAAATCTAGTAAAACCCAAATCTACTGAAAATAAAACCGAGAAAACCTATCTAACTGACCTGAACCCAGTTCTACGCACAGGTGCCCATTCACGCTGTATGCCCGGTTCATCTTAAATCCTATCTAAAAGAAGTGTGAACATTTTACAAAGATTTTGAGTTAAACATACATATAGGATATGAGCCGATTGGAAGGACGGGCCTGTAGTGCTCCAAGAAGCCCTACCATTTTCCTCCCACATACATTTCTACCCACCTACTATGTCATGCATCCATATCCCCAAACTATAACAATCCAATGCTTAAATATAAAATCCTTCCTAAATACTAAACACCACAATGCACATCTGCATATTCAAACAAACCCATATCAAAACATATCCAATTCATTCCAATACACACAATCCTAAAATCCAGCCAGATGTGTATATTCTAAAAATAGATATCACATCCCTTTTCTCCAGTACTCGACTCCAGTCGAACTACATTTCGAAATACTGCTTGCATTTCGATGCATCCGCGGTACAAAATCCCGATAAGATTTTGTATAAAAGGGCGATGAATTACAGATTCGAGGATCAGTCTCGATTGGCGTCTGAAGTGGTAGGACGCCAATAAACAAAATCAGTTACAGTAAATTAAGTTAAAAATAAAATAAGAATTTAATAAAATACAAAGTATTTTTATTGGGCTTGCCCGATTCTCAGGACCATATTCAACGATCGGTAGCTGCTCTTCCCTCAAGGTTTGAGGCAGCACGGCGGCAACCGCAACGGGTCCCCTCAGGACCTGTCTTAAAGAGATCCCTCGTCCTTTTCAGGACGAGACACGCTCCCTGAGAGAAGGACCACAACAGGCCTCAAAACGTTCCGCCTCAATTTTCTTTAAGTGAACTCGAAATTTCGGGAAAAAATTTCTGAGATGTTGTATTTTCATATAATAAATTAATTTAAAAAAATCTATTATTTGAAAATGATGACTGTGTATGTCTCCTTAAAAGGAGGTTTTCATCTAGAGAACCAAAAATGACGTGTTTTTTTTTTGATTTTCATTTCACAAAGAGTGAGTACCAATGTCAAATTTTGTACACATATTTATTAAGTATTTAGGTATATAAAAAAAAAGTTCTTAGTGAAAAATATAAAAATTTCAATTGCGGTGTGTCGATTCGAAAAAATGTACCCAATCGGTTTCCATCGTAGCACTGTTTGCCATCGTCAGTAATCATACAACAAGAAGTTTTTAAAATCATATTATATTTGCTGGAGTCTAAACCATTTAAAAAAAAAAAAACGAATATAAACAAAATGGCGAACATGCAAACTTTAGGTAACGATTTTCGCATTTTTTTTTTTTGCTCTTTGAGGTTGGAAAAAAAAAATGTATGAAGAAATCATCTACATTTACGTTCAAACTCCAATAAATTTAATTTACTCTCAAATTAATTCTTAAGATATCGTGGAGACCAGTGTGAAAAACTTGGTTTCGAAAAAAACGCGTTTGAAGTTTTGGTAAACTACAAATAGACGCTACTATCTAAAACTATGAATATTCGTGTATGTAGGGGACTTTCCCCCAAAAATTATTGACTCATAGTGCATTTTCGAACTCTCTGTTTTTTTTTTTTTTTTGTTTTTTTTTCTTTTTTAATTATTATTAGATTTCTCTCGGGAGAGACGAACCTATAGCGCCGCGTGGCCGCCCCGAGATGCCATCAAATAACTGTTGCAGTTCTTTTTGAACAGTTGCAGGTTGTAACGCTCCGCGTCCACTCTCGTGGGAAGGGAGTTCCACAGCTTCCACGCTCTGTAACGGAACAAATTCTAATGCAAGGATGTTCGCGCCGTCGGGAGATGAACCACAAACGGGTGCGATCCATCGGATTGTCTTGTGGAGCGCATATAAGCCGAATTGCGTGGAACAATGTCAAGAATCTCCGAAGAACAGCACCCGTGATAATATAATATCTGTAAAACAGACACAGGTCGGCTACGCGCCTTCAATGTGATAGCGACTGTAGTCCCGACGTCAGCGCCGAGTCCCCGATCAGGCGGATCGCTCGTCTCTGTATGCTCTCAAGTAGGTCGGGAGTATGTTTAGGAGCCGAGCTCCAAACATGAGAGCAATATTCGAGCGCGGGTCGAATTAGGGATTTATATAGGAGAAGAAGTTCGGCCGGAGTAAAATATTTCTTGGCTCTAAAAATATAACTCAGTTTTCCTGAGGCTGACCTGGCGATACTCGACACGTGTTTATGCCATAACACATTCCCACAGACCGTGACGCCGAGCAATTTCAAACTTTCCCCAGCCTCGAGGGCCCGGCCACTCATCATCAGCTGTGCAACCGATGATCCACTTTTCTTTGTGAATGTTGTATATTGTGTCTTCGCTGCATTTAAATCTACGAGATTGGCCCTGCCCCACTGCAGGACTCTATCTAGATGCTGATTCAGAGAGTCAATCTGTCTACATCTCAGTTGATGCGACGCAGATGCACCAATCGGCCGAACACTCGAAAAGGAGGAAACACGCGTACTGTCATCCACAAAACTGAACACTTTGTTATCCGTTGTCTCCAACAAATCATTTATGTGAAGCAAGAACAAGGTTGGAGCCAAAATAGAACCTTGGGGCACCCCCGAATCAACAGGAAGCAGATCCACACACTCGCGGTTCACAACCACCCGGATCGATCGATTTTCGAGGAAGCTCTTCGTCCAGTCGCAATGCTGCTGGGAAAGTCCATATGAACAAAGTTTGCTCAGCTATGCCCCGTGCCAGACGCGGTCAAAAGCCTTGGAGATATCCAATGCGACCGCCCTTGACTTACCATGCCGTTCAATCGCAAATGTCCATATATCGGTTATAAGTGTCAAAAGGTCTCCTGTGGACCGCCTGCCACGGAATCCGTATTGACGTTCATTCAGAAGACCGTTGCACTCCAAATACTTAACCAACTCTGTATTGATGACTTTTTCCATTACCTTAGATAAAATAGACAGTAATGCTATCGGACGGTAATTTTGTGGGAGACACTTTGTTCCCGTCTTTGGGATTGGCTGAACTCGAGCGATTTTCCAGCAGGCAGGAAAGGTCCTCCGTGCATAAGATAAACGGAAGAGTCTGCCAAGAATTCGCGGAAAATAAATTCACGAACACATTAGCTTTATTCTTTGGATTCGTGACTAACGTCCCGCTGTCTGTCACCAACGGAGGGGAAGAGGAGGAAGCAAAGTTATTGCTGACAGCCTTTGGCATTGACCAGAAGGAGCGCGAACCAGTTGGGCACCGAAGGAGCTTATTGATCACCCTTTCGTTGTGGGCCTTCTTCGCGGAATCAATCGCCTGGTTGCACGCGTTTCTGATTCTAACAAAATTCGTTTTGTTAACATCGGTGGAATTGGAGCGCCATTGCTTAAAATCTCTATTTTTTGCCGCTGTATTCAGCTCAAATTTTTTGTCAAACCAAGGTTTATCAGACGAACTTCGTTTGATCGAATGTCGAATATACATCTCCATCCCTAGGAGAATAATCTCTGATACCAACTCCGCGCAAGCGTTAACATCGGAGTTTCCAAAGCACACCTCCGACCATGGAAAGAATGCGAAGAAATTTCGCATATCGTTCCAGTTAGCAGCCCCATACTCCCATACATGGCAAAGCTGCCTAGCCCGGTTATTCGCTTGGTATGCAAGTGCTTGCGCGACAGATACCAAGCAGTGGTCTGAGTTTCCCAGTGGCGCAGAAACCTCTACGGTATAAATACTCGGTTCGGATGTCAAAAACAGATCCAGGGTGTTCGCATAATCGCCTCGGGCATCCGGTACTCGGGTTGGCTCCCCCACGAGTTGAGTCAAGTTGTGGCTTACAGCAAACATTTCCGCCAGCCTGCCAGCCTCGTCGGTTCTGTTAGAATGTAACAACCAGTCGGAATTGTGCACATTAAAATCGCCAAGGACAATAATTTTAGAAGCTGGGTGGTTGATCTGTATCCAGTCGACGGTATATGAAAGATGTTCGAAAAATGTCGCCGGTCGATCGTCATTCGGCGAGCGGTAAAGACAACAAAGAAATTTAACGGAATTCCTCAGCACGACCCTCAACCATATGATGTCCATATTATTGGGTTCCAACGCCTCCATCCTCTGGCAAGTCAGATTGGACAGCGCGAAGACGCAGACTCCGCCCTTAAAACGGAATCCCGAATGTAAGTCGTATCCTGAGCAACGAAGATGTGTCGAATCAGTTGACGAATCGACCTGGGTCTCAGTTAGGGCTAGGATACCAGATTTCGTTGTTTGCAAATATTGGTGGACAGCGTTTGCATTGGTATTGGTGAAACCGATGCCCCTGATGTTACAAAATGCCGTCACCGGTCGAGCCTGGGCACAGCCTCGAGAGCGAGTCCGGTTATGGGATGACGAGCCTCTTAAAGTTCCATTATTTATCATGATATCTGCATGATGTTCTCCCCGACATAGCCCCCCCCCCCCCCCCCCACCCATTTGTTTTATCGTTCAGTGATTATGTCGAATTTTGTGCCTGCAAAAGGACATTTGGGGCACGTAATGGTTTTCTTATTTAATCAAAAGAAAAAGTCTGTTGAAAGTCATCGTTTACTAGTAGAAACATATGGTGAACACGCTCCACCAATTAGAACATGTGAGATATGGTCTCGACAATTTAAAAGTGGTGATTTCAATGTGAAAGATAGTGACGCTCTGGCAGACTACAAAAATGTGAAGAAGAGCAATTGCAGGAGTTATTGGGTGATGACCCAACTGAAACTCAACGGCAATTAGCAGACGCATTACATGAGTCACAAGAAACAATCATCAGACGATTACGAGCAGTGAGGAAAATCAATAAATTCGATAAATGGGTCCCACAGGATTTGAATGAACGTTAAATGGAAAATCGCAAAGTCACTTGTGATATGCGGCTTCAACGCCACGAAAGGAAATCATTTTGGCATCAAATTGTGACGGGTGACGAAAAACGGATTTGTTTTTAAGACCCGAAGCGGAAAAAATCGTGGCTTTCATCTGGCGAAACCGCTCCTTCAACACCAAGGCCAAATCGCGTCGGCCAAAATGCCATGCTCTGTGTCTGGTGGAACCAGAGTGGCATTGTGTATTATGAACTCTAACTTGAGTTAATTATCAACATCATCATCATCATCGGCACTACGACAGGGAGCCGGTCTTGGCCCTATTTAGCAAGTCTCTCCAGTGGTATCTGGTCCATATCCGAGACTTGTTGAATTGTCCATAATAATTTGTTTTTCCGGGCAAGGTTATTAGCCTTGCACCAATGAGTTAATTATCACGCCCCCATAAATCCACCTGAAACTCTTACTAATTTATATCCTCTACACAGCACATTTTAAGCCCGAAAATAACATTCCCACTATGAAATAGACACATTGTAGAAAATTATTCATCATCATCATCGGCACTACAACCGGGATCCGGTCTTGACCTTATTAAGTTAGAAAATTATTACCCCCTTAAAATACAAAACCTCATCCCAAATACTTGATGTTTTGTGGCCAAAACTTCCATTGCAGTTAGATGCAAAAACTTCTCAATTTCCTACATTAAATGCCACCTGTCCAACAACCCTAATCTGTACGATTTGCCCAAAATACAATTTACAAGTAAAAACAACAACACTTCCTCCAATTTGTTTGAGACGAAACATCATCATAGTTTTTTTTTTAAAATCACACAAGAATCTCTACGTCGCATGACGTTTGTTTCTTATTACACACAACTGGCGCTTGCGCCACGGACACTTTCAATACCACACTGTCTAGACAAACAACAGGTTATCTGTCCATTCGCGCGCTTTTATACCCATCGCCCATTACCGATCACACACTAATTTTTATTTTCCCATTTCTCCGCCCAGTATAGTAAATGCGAATACACTCTCTCGAAAATACCCAGCAATCAATGAACCCAGGGAGAATGGAAAATGAAAAAGGAGAGCAGCTTGGTTTAGAGGTTGATTTGGTTTTGCTTCCAAAGAAATGCGACCCCTAAAGAGTAACCGCTTGACCTCGTTTGGGAGCTTCGATAATTTCCCGAGTGCAGGACTACGAAGTACATTCCGCGAAGAGGGAGTGGAGATGATTGAAAAGTATACTCATATAGGCTCGTCAACACATGGAAACTATTCCCAAGGGGATAGCCTGTACTTTATATATATTTAAGAGGAACTTTTGCTTGGGATAAACATTTGCATTGGTATTTGAAGATGGACAAAACTATTTCGCTATGTAGAACCAGCGTCGTCTACCCATGTTTTGGTGTTGTCAAAGTTTCTCCACCTTATTCAATTTGCTTTGACTCGACTAGAAATTTCTGAGATGTTGTACTTTCATCAAAAAATTATTTTAAAAAAAACCGATTTTTTTTTAAAGAGGATGACTATATATGCCCCCTTATTTTTCGATAACTGGGTGATGGAAGGCTTGACTCTCAGTGGGCTTTAGCTTGAGTAGATTTGTCCTTGTGGACGAGTATATCACCAGAAGGGTACAAGACGAGAACGTGACTGGAGTATCCTTAAACGGAGTCACACAAATGCTCGCTTATGCGGGTGATATCACGGTTTTAGGCGATAATATATAAACTATAAGTAAAAACAGGGACCACATGATGTAAGTGGCAAAGGAGAAAGCCCTAGAAATAAATGAGGACTAAACAAGATATATGGTTACGGCGATGGCAGGTGGACCTCAGGGAACGCACATAATCGTCAAGGGAAAGGTATTTGAGAAGGTTAAACGGTTTAAATATCTGGGAACAATACTGATGGCTAGTAACGAAATGTCAAAGGAATTCAAGTCCGGCAACCCTAGTTGGTCCGCAGTCAGTAAACTGCTAAAATCGAAACTGCTATCACGTAATATAAAACTTCGTATTCAAAAAATCATCATTATGCCGATCTTTATACATGGAAGCGAGACTTGGCTCCTTTTTATTAGTACTGTTGCGCGTCGCAACTTGTGGTGATGAGGATGCTCCATAATAACGTGTTTAAAATAACTTTCCAGCCTCTACACTGGAGAGAGGAGGAGCGCTTGTAACGTGGGTCGAGAACAAAGAAGATTAGCGGAGATCGATGAGAAGTTAAGATCGAAAAATAACACCAACGGGAGAACGTCGATCGTGCGCAATAATAATTAATTAATCAACAAAAATTACATGAAGAGTTAAAAAGAAAGATATAAAATAATAAGTATTCTTGACAATACCAACCGAATCGAAGAGGATCGAGTTGCGCGTTTTGCGGTAGTGAGAAGAAGCTGCAACTGAATCTGGAGCCTTAAATAGAGTTCAGTGTGAAGAGAATTATTGTAACTCATAAAATTGCATGAAAACGAAGCCAATCTGCGAGAAGTGGAAGCTACATAACATCAAGAAGCAGAACGAGAAAACGTGAGTAATTGCAATTAAATACATGTCAGACAAAAGAAACGATAAGGCGCAGTTGGAATAAGGGAAATCGAAATCTTCACCGAGAAATTGTTTGGTGAATTCGCTAAGCTTCTAAATAAGACAACAGAGTTCCATCAAAGAATTAAGAAAGGAAACACAAGGATTAAGTGCCAGCAACTTGAGGTAAGTGGATTCCACATCTTGGTGGTCGTTCGTTCGATTGATTCGTAACAGTCGGGTAATCAGCAGTGGCCCAGCCAAGCAACCGACACACGGATTTTGGCATATCATTAACAATTAGTGCTAAATACAAACTCAACAGAAGTACCCGTGAGTAGAACTACTTAAGTTATTGAAATACCGAGAAACAAATAAAATAAGTGATTTGTATAGTAAATGTTAACTTTGCCTTTTAATTTAATACTTCGGGAAATTTCTTAAACCAATTAATACAGTCCACAAGCAGCGCCACATCACAGTAACTCAACAATTATTTATTCAGATCGATGTAGTGTTTATTGAAAGACCAGCGGTGTACGAAAATGACTATTTTCGTTCTAAACCATCAAGAAGCCTATTCATAATCTACCCGATAAATGGCAAAAGACTATAGCTAGCAATGGCGAATATTTCGATTAATAATCTTTGTAAAAGTATTTTTTCCAATAAAGTTGAATTCGACAAAAGTTTCTACTTGCACACCTATTATACTGCAAATTGCTCCGTTGCACTGGCTCTAATAGTTCGTTTTATGTTCCGATTATCTATGGTTGCGTGTGTGTAATCTCTTGCAATTCTTGCAACTATTTGATGTGAGAAGTTATAAAAAGCTTCGCAATCGCTAAACATTCCCATATGGTATTTTTGCTTGACCCTTGATAATTCCCTTTGGTGTTTAAGTATGAATTTAAGATTCCATTATATCATCTATTTATAGACTTTAAGGCTGCCTACGACAGCACACCCAGGGTATATCTATATAATGCCATGAGAGAGTTCGGCATTCCAAACAAATTGATACGACTTTGTAGGTTGACCATGACCAACGTAACTAGTCAAGTAAAAATAGCGGGATTGCTGTCCAAACCAATAAACATCTTTAATGGACTCCGACAAGGGGACTTTCTGGCCTGCCTCCTCTTCAAGCTGACGTTGGAGAAAGCAATCTATGACTCTGTCGTTACAACTTGAGGGGCTATTGTCACCAAGTCCAGCGAGATACTTGCCTAGGCAGATGATATCGACATCATCGATAGATCCGATTCGGGTGTACAACACTCTTTCACCCAGATCGAGCAGGCGGCACAAAAACTGGGACTGCACATTAATGAGGGAAAAACTAAGTGCATGGTGGAAACTTCTCCGAAGAGACGACCTAACGTTGGTCAAACTGTCAGGGTGGTGGAGCATGAATTTAAAGTAGTGCAATCCTTTAACTACCTTGGGTCAATAGTAACAGCCGATAACAATATGGAAGGAGAAATACGCGAACGGCTGGTCAAATCCAACAAAGCCTACTATGGTCTATCAGTGCCCTTTAAATCACGAAATTTATCCAGAACATCCACGCTACTACTGTACAAGACCATGGTCTTACCAGTACTCATGTATGAATCCGAGACGTGGGTGCTCAATAAAAGGCATGTGGCGGATCCGCCAAACCCCACGGTACACTTACCTAAAAACCCCCCATAACTCCCATTCAATCTCTTAACTTCGCTAATGCAATTACATTAGCACCTGTAAATGCTGCACGCATGAAGCTTACCGAATTTATTTATTTCAAAGCTTCTGTAAAAGAAAACTTACCATCATGCATCTCTTCGCATACAATTCTCGGTAAGAATTTTTCATTACCTTTTTAGGAATTCCACAACCCTATTGTTCCCCGCGAATGTATTTGCATTGGCACCTGAAAACATTTCTATCTCCAAGGACATTTGATGCATACAACGCATTATCTGAAATTCCTAAAAACAATTCTTTAACGTGCATATGCACCATAGATTCCCGACCATTAGGCTCCCTTGTTCCACCAATGCAATTTCGACGTACATGTGCATACCACATGTCCCTGGCATTTCCCCGCCGCGGCAGCTCTTTGACCATCGGACAAAAGCAAATACTCTCATCTTACCCTAGAGTCATAAAACGAATTCCTTCGCATGTAATCATGTATACAATTCGATCCCTTTAGCATCACCAGCGATACACATTTCCCATTGTGTAAATAGAAAAACCATTAGCACTTCTTCCTAATGGCGATACATTTACTTACGCATCCGCACCACCCATCCATGTCTGTATGATGCCCTTATTTGCTTTTACCACATTTCTCCGATGAACTGCCGTCTATGATAGCTGCAATGCACAGCGTAGACACGGATCATAAATCTCCTTTGTCTTTGCCGCTTGCCTGTTTCGTTGTTCCACTGCTTTCGAGCACGTGTAAATAACATCGATCTGTACTGTCACACACGCATACCATTGCACTGAAAGAGTGCATTTCCTTGGCGGCCGCACCCTTAAGAGAAAACTTTTTCTCTCTCTTCTTTTGTTCTTAACCCTAACCTAGGATGGAATTCATGTCAGAGTTCTATCCTCGGTGAGTCCGTTTCCATCCGCCGACCGCCACGGTCGTTGCCGCTTCCGCTCTCCGCCAAAAGTCGTGCGAGTTTAATCCCTAGAGGTATGTGCCCTTATTCTGGTATTGTTTGTCGCGTGCCGAGTTATATCCACGTGTAAATTCCACTTACTTAAGGAATGCTCCTTGCCAAATCGTTTCCATTGGATAATTAAGATTGCGTGTACCCTTTTGTGAACATTATAAACCAATAGGAGAAATCATCTAGTTTCCATCAAATCAGTGCAGTATCAATGTGACATAAATATAATTTTCGGCACAACACAAAACAAACCAAAATAACAATAAAAGGATACAAATAAACAACTGTGCGTTTCAATTAATTTCTCCTGTGCGTGGAGTTTTTCTCTTGGCGAACATTTTGCTGCGCTGGTCTGTGCATGATCGCCGTTCCTTGTTGGTGTTTCCTTTCGCCAAATCTTTTAATGACGATGGAGACGAGGTAGAACCCCGCGCCCATGCCGGCACCATACACCGTACCCCATAATTGGTGACTACGACGTGATCTGTAAACACTCGCACACTTTCCCGTAGTAAACAGAAGTTCACACACGATCATGACTTCCGCATAGAGCACCGGCACACTCGCCTCCTCCGACGATCTCTCGCTCCGTCGTTCGCACACGAAATTGATCGTAACGCAGTTACTGAGGAGGGAGTAGTGTGGCGTCTCTAACAGATACACACACAATGCACAAGCAAATAGTGAAGAACACCGAACGAAAATCGAATAAGATAATGCATCAGAACCGTATACCATAGCGATAAAATAACAATTCACATCAGTGGAATATACTTGCGTTTAAAAATCGAATTATAAGCACGGCCAGTAGCCTGATGTGTTACGCATTGGTTCAATTTTTTGTGATTCTAACTGTCTTAGCGTCAGTTCGAATCACACGTTCTTCACTATCAATCCCAAACGCTATAGTCACATTTAACTCTTAGCCACATTTGAGAAGAAGGTTCTAAGGAGAATTGTTGGTCCCGTATGTGAGGGAGGACGAGTCCGGAGACGCTACAACCATGAGTTGTACGCGATCTACCTTGAGGCTAATGTGTAAGAAAAATCAAGCTCGGTAGACTCCGGTGGGTGTGACACTTAGCTCGAATGACCAAAGAGGAGCCTCCACGGAAAGCCCTTTTTGGCAGGATGTATGGAAGG
The DNA here is from genome assembly GCA_963931805.1 of Microdon myrmicae. NCBI lineage: Eukaryota > Metazoa > Arthropoda > Insecta > Diptera > Syrphidae > Microdon > Microdon myrmicae. The sequence goes on along the minus strand of OZ007499.1, from coordinate 111,411,971 downwards.
AGACAGCGCGGAAGACCCTGTCTGCGATGGAGGGATGGCGTACACCAAGACGCCCAGAGCCTGGGAATGCCACACTGGATGACATCGGCTCGAAATCGGGACCGGTGGAGAGATTTGTTAAATAAGGCCAAGACCGGATCCCGGTTGTAGTGTCGATAATGATGATACTATGAGAATGCCCTTGATGTAAGCGTAGCAAAAAGGCCTCTAAGAGACGAGTCTATATTCCTCAGAAAGGTCGTAAGCCAAAAGTCAACTGTTTTTGGAATATCTTCTATCATATCTTCAATCTGCTTGGTGTATACAACTAGAGCTTATTCTACGGTTACTTCTGAAAATCCTTTTCTTAACCGGACTAAAACGCCATCTATAAAGAGTAAAGTTCTTTTGCTTCCATCTTTTATTTGTGTCGAATGGTAATGAATTCCACCCCCTTTAAATTCCCACCGTTGACTTTCCTGACCTTGTGGGGAGGAGAAGTATGTTGCACCGGCGCACGGCGCTGATTCCCTTCTTCCCCATCATACACCGATAGTTCCGCCGAATACAACACTGAGCAACGCCGCAAAAGGTTCACCAGGAACGGAGTATGAAACACACAGGTCGGATGTAACTGGGTCTTAAAATTTTAATTTAATTGACGTATCAGCTCAAACACATAGTTCGCCGGAAATATCCAAAAATAAATGTACTGATTAGAAGTTGTTTGTTAACTTATTTTAAATCGGAACAGAAGACACACTTAACAACGTAATTTTACGGTTCGTATAATTCTTTCTTAATTTTAACAAATTCGTGGTAGCGAACTGAGGCGGCAATTTTACTTGTACAAACGAATACATTTTTGAAGTTGTAGGATGCGACTCTCGACTTTGAAATATCTGCATCCCCGTGCGCACCGGGGAGCGGGAGTGAACCGACCGTCGCGAACGGTGGTTGTAATGGGACTCAACGATATTCAATCGTTTGGGGTCAAGATCGTTTGTAGTACACATGTATGTGTGTACATGGGTTCTTTCATGGACACACCATGACAACGAATCTGAAACACCAAGTAGGGGTATAATGTGCATCCATGAGAAGTGAATTCGGCTAGGCAAACAAGCCGAATCTCATTGGATGCTAATTGGATTTGTGTTTGCTCAATGCCGCTAGTCATGAGAAACAGATCCAGAAATATGGGAAGGCACAGAGATTAGGTAGATCATTGTCTAAGCTATGCATTGCAGCTGTAATGATAGCCGCAATGCCCATGCACATGGTGCTAATTGGTTCTAGCTTATTTACAGGGAAATGGTATTGAATTCTTTTTTGCATTTGCTTCTGCTGTAGGATTTAATTGGTGCCAAGAGATGCGTGTATTTGTTTTGGTACCTTGGGTGTAGGTCGCCAGCCAATGTGTTTGTCTGGTAATTTATGATACACATAATGAAGCTGGTATAAGCCAATTCAAGGGTAAGGTTTTCTGATTATGCGGTTGTATTAGACATGAACCGATGAATTTTCTTTCAGGGAATTTATGATAAGCTTGGAGAGAACTCTTATAAGGGATTTTAAATGCGAAGTTATGCATGCAGGTACGAATTCCCTTTTCCAGGGGGTTTTGAGATTATACCTTAGATAATCCTAGATGTGTAAAGCATTTAAGGTGCTAACGCGATTGCATTAGCGATATTATGTGATTGGATAGAGTTATGAGTGTTTTTTAGGAAGGCGAACCGTGGGGTTTGGCGGAACCGCCACAACCTTATTTACAAAAATTCCTCCTAAAACGAAAACAGTTTCAAATCGAATCAGTCACTCCATCCGCGGTCAAGGAAACGTGAATCAACCGAATATGATGGAGGTTAGTGGATGTTCATCTCTTATAAGTCGATCACGTTGTTTGCAGCTAGAGAATATTAAAGTATTGAGGCAAAGTAAGATCGATTCCGGATGTCATTGGTTGCATTTTGTAGATTATTGGCATACCTTTTATTTGCCAAAAGCGCGCCTTTTGCACTAAATGAAAGCATATTTCGGTGTTTCAAACGGGTTCGAAAACATTAGTAATTGCTGCACCACATGTCGCTTGGGATTGACATACACGTAAGTGCTTCGGCTACCATCTCCTTAAATTGTGAGTAAATTTATCAACAAAAGTTCATTGACTTTCTTCTATCTTGGGATTTTTTTTAATGTACACACAGCGGACGGGCCTTTATATTATCAATTTTGGGAAGATATTAAGAGAAAATTAAATGGAGCATTAAATAGGAATTAAGTACTTAGAGGTTTACCTACAATTTGTTAATAAACCCGTACTGTCAAGGAAAGTCCTGTTTTACTGTATCTATCTTGCCGGCACCATGAATTGTATTACAGAAACCGCCAACATACGGAAGTGTTCGGGTTAGTTCAGTCATCCAGCAAACAGCAGACATTATGAAGCATAATTTAGACTCACTCGACGTAACGAATCGCTGTTTATATGGTTCCGCTGTATTCCATTTGTATACGACAGCTCCACGTCTGGATGACTTCGATAATCGTAACGTACTGGAACTATGCGGCAGTTGATTGAAAGCCTAAACGGTGTGGTTACCTACAGCGGTAATATTAAATTTAATAGTGAACTATTTAGAAAACAGCTCCCATTTATTGACCAGATACCTAGAAAATAACATTTAAACGAGCAATGGGCTACAACGTGGCATGTTTGCGAAAATACTTAGCGGCAATCAAGGCCTGTAATTTTTGTCGTCCTTAAAAAGTGTTTCCAAAGATCTTTGTTGAAAAGAAACTCGAATGACATTTCAAATTAAAAATCACCGGGACAAAACTTGGTGGCGACTACATCTTGCAGTTCTAAACGAGTACGTTTTATTGTAATGTTTTGAACAGCCAGATCTTAGGTATAATTTCCAATGGGACCAAAAAATCTAACCGATCTGATTTCTATAGATGGTTACTTTACATTTGGTATACTCAAGTACCAAAAACTGTTTTATTCTCTTTTTGTAGAAGCTTACAAGGCTCACCGAACTCATCGATTATGTGAACTTTGAGCCTGTCACCAAAAAGTTAAAACGATTAAGTTAGCTTTGCATACATGGCAACCATGCAGCACCCTCGTGCAACAATCTAACAAAACGAAGCAAATCTCCCCCACAAGGATTTCAACATGTCATCCTGTCTAGGCAACATCATCTATCACTCAGGACCTGACCTTTTTTCTATCAAGCACATCAGGACATGCTGATGGAGCTTCTGTCCTTAATGATGATACTAGGTGAACCAACTCGTATTGTTCTGCAGTTGGATCAAATCTCTTCCTTATAAGTATAAGTGCATGGAGCCGTTTAATGCGGGTGTATTACTCGGTCATCATTGGTTAATCGAATTCTTGATTGTTCTGTCGTCCTAACGACGGTCAAGCGGCTAGTTATCTCAATCATCTCTTCAGTGGGGAAACAAGTCTGAATAATTTGTCACCACCATGGTATCTACGGTCACACTTGCGGCAACTGTGTGAGACAAACACTACAAATTGTATTTGTATGTGCTACATAGTGCAGATGTCCTCTCGAGGCGGATGTCACACGGATTGTTTGTCTTATTAAAGAGGTGCTGATTGATTTGCATCAAGACAAGATTGAGTTTTGATTTTTTTACCCATCTACAATACCAGGGATGAATAGTGATCGATCACTTGATTGTGTAGATTCATAAAAAAGGTCGAGATTGAGAAGGGTGACTTAGGAAGGGACGATAACTTTATTTAGCTGGAATAGCATGTTCTACGATCAATACAAATAACAGGGGCCAGCGTTGAATTTAAGAATAAAAAACTTTCGCTGGATTGTTGAATAATTCTGAACCTTCTATCTTTTGATAGTTGACACGCGTCATGATCTATCATGTAATTCTGCTGTAGCTATATCTTCAGATTCACATGTGAAGGAAAAATGTTGTTCCTAATAGACCTTATTGGAAATGAGGAATTCGACATTAATTAATATCGTTTTATATTTATTTTCGGCGCCTAGATGAATGGTTATCTTGCCGTGGGCTCTTGGAATTGAGTGTGTGATAAATTGTTTTCACGTGACTAAAAAAACTAGAAGCTATTTAGCTCAAAGGTTTTATTAGTTGGTTGAGGTAGGATGGGCTTCTACGTTTCTGCTAGGAGGCCTAGAAATGTATGTAAGGTCTGCGTTACTTTTGTGGTTTATGTATTCAGAGATATACCAATCAAGGATAACAAATGAAAATTGGTGCTGTAATAAAAAGTCTTAACTCAACAACACGATCGCTATTAATAAACGTCAAAAGCGTTAACGTGTACGTTAATGGTTATTATGGGCATGCATAGTGTACGAGGGTTGCCTCTTATGTTTCGGGATTTGGCAACCCTAGTGTTGCAATCCGGCAATTGACAGCTCTGTCGTAAAGTTGGACATTTTTGAGGTTATACGCACTCAGAACGTTTTGACATACGAGCGCTATTTGTGTTGTTTACACTAACTTAAAAGATTCATCTCGGCCCAAAAATGGAATTAAATCGTCAACATTTTCGTGCGATTATTTTTTACAACTTTCGGCGTGGATTAACTCAGCAACAGTGCATGGATGAACTTAATTCAATTTTTGGCGGTGAAGCTCCATCAAGGACCAGTGTTTATCGATGGTATGGTGAATTCAATCGTGGTCGTAGTTCACTCCAAGATGAATTTCGTGAAGGTCGTCCAAAATCAGTTGTTGTTCCGAAAACCATTGATGCTGTGCGCGAACTGATATTGGAAGATCGTCATGTGACCTATCGTGAGATTGAGACAACCTTAGGCGTTAGTGGGACCAGCATACATTCAATATTGCATAAACATTTGACTGTCAAAAAAAATTTGTTCGCGTTGGATCCAACACAATTTGTCAATCGCCCCAAAAAAGGCTCGTGTCAATTGGTCGAAAGAAATGCTCAAAAAATACGGTCGCGGTGCTTCGAAACACGTCTATGACATCGTGACAGGTGATGAACCGTGGATTTACGCGTATGAGCCCGAAAGTAAACAGCAGTTGACTGTCTGGGTGTTTCAAGATGAGCCAAATCCAACAAAAGTTGTTCGCGCACGAAGCACTTCCAAGCAAATGGTCGCCTGTTTTTTCGGAAAAACTGGACATGTCGCAACCGTACCACTAGAACAACGCAGAACAGTCAATTCTGAGTGGTACACAACCATTTGTTTGCCAGTTGTCTTCCAAGAAATCAGGAAAACCAACCGCCGAAGACGGATCACTCTTCACCACGACAATGCGAGCTCTCACACAGCGGCTGTGACAACTGCATTTTTGGGCACCCAAAACATCGATTTGATGGGTCATCCGCCGTATAGTCCTGACTTGGTACCGAATGACTTCTTTTTATTCCCATACGTAAAAAACGAACTGAGAGGTCAACGTTTTTAGACACCTGAACAAGCGGTTGCTGCATTCAGAATGCATGTGTTGGAGATACCTCAATCAGAGTGGCAAAAGTGCTTCGACAATTGGTTCAAACGCATGCAAAAGTGTATAGATCTTCATGGGAATATTTTGAAAAACAATAAAGTGATTTTCGATGATCAATATTTGTTTTTGTTCTCTAATCCCGAAATATAAAAGGCAACCCTCGTATAAAACGTAGTCTTTGAATGTATTCGGGGATCGTTCAATATACGGTAGCAAAAAGACGAGTGATAATACGGCACTGTCAAAGTGTATAATACTAACAGATAGTGTCATAATGCTATACTACTCACGTAATATACTTACTATACTTACTTTATTTTACAAGACGCATGCAAGGGTTTCGTAAATCTCTTACAATATTAACAAATACAACACAGAAAGGTCCCAAGGGAAGGGATATTGAATATAAAACTTGAAGATGTGATACAAAGGATAAGACAAAAAAAAAGAAGTATGATTAGTTTCTGGATATGTATAATACACTTCACGAGCTGAAAATTCTCGGGATTTTAAATTAAAATAAAGGTTTTGTTTTCGAACGCGATACAATTGGTATACCGATTTTCCAACATTTCAATGCCCTTTCTGTAAGACGAAATACCCAAGCCTTCGAAATACACCTCAGTTTCCTTGAAGACTTTCTCATTCGATCTGAATATCTTTCCCTGGAACCACCGTTTGAGGCTATGGAACTATGATAGTCGCTGGGAGCCAAGTTACAGAATACGGAGGGGTAGCAATAAATTTAAATCGTAATTGGTCCAATTTGGCTATCGCTTTTAAGGACGTGTGTGGCGGTGTGTTGTGGCAATGATACAGCACTTTTTCTTCGCCATATGAGGCCATTTATTTCTTTATTTCGTTATACGATTTGTCCAATAATGCTGCATAATACTCTCCTGTGACTTTTATTTTTATTCTGCACGGAATCGATGAAGATTATGCAATGCGCAAAAACAGAGGCAATGACCTTCTCGGTCGAGCGGGAGGATTTTGGTCGTGTTGGTCGTTTTCGTGGCCTTCCAGCCACTCTCCAGACTGCCTATATGGCTGGTCACAGAAAATTAAAAAAGTCCACTCCCAAAAGGGCGTATGAATCATCAACACGCTGCTATATTTGGTCGACGGTGAGCAAACGCGGCACCCATCGCGCCGATAGCTTTTGCATCTCCAAAAGATCGTGCAGAATGTATCCCGTCCGTTCTTTTGAGCTACTAATAGCGCCAGCTAACTTGCACTTTACGATCACTAAAAACGATTCGTTGCATTTGCTTACGATTTCCGCAGTCGTAGACTCTTTTGGCCAGAGCGAGATGCTTCTTCGGTACTTCTACGACCCATTTTAAATTTACAAAACACCGATAAACTGTTGTTCTCGAAGGAGCAGACGTGGAATAAGATTTCTGGAACCATGGCTATGATTATTCACAAGTTTTTCACATCAAAAAACAATGTTTGATCAAGTTGCGAAATTCGGGGTTTTCCATTTTTTTACGAAGGCGAAAATAGCGTCACTCAAACGCCGGTAGCTTGTAAAAACATAGACGAAATGTCGCGAAACTTCATACGTAAACTAGTGACAGAAGAGCCTGTGGGGGTAAAAGTATGAATGCCGACGTAAGGCAAGTATTCACTTTATCCCCGAAACTCTCGCCGTCAAATATTGTTCACCGAGGAATAAAAAGGAAACGAAAAGACAGTTTTATTTTGTTGTTTTTTTTTATGTTCTTTATTTTAATTTAATTTGGTTTAGCTTGATAACTTATCACTAGATTTAAATTGAAGAACTTATATTGATGTTTACACAGGAAAGGATCACAACTCAATGTAATTATCGAAAAGGTGCGCTTTGGCAAATAATACACAAAGAACTAAAAGCATTTTGAGGACTGCGACGAGTATGTTGGATGGCGTTTAAGATTAGTACGGATGCGTGTCTGGCCGCGATGGCAATTGAATACAATAAACCCAAAATCCTGGTTAGCCTCGAGAGGTTGCGTGACTGATTTAATGAACGCGAATTAAAAATTTTTTTGAGCGGCAGCCTGACTACAGTATCAGTGGTTGGATAGTGACTGTCGAATTAGGGGTGAAATTCTGTATTTCATTTTACACACAGGACAACCAAAAGAGACCACGCCTCTGCTCTCTCAGCGTCACGCTCGTCGAAGTGTGGTAACTTCGGTTAATTGGTAATTGACGAACGTGGAGAATGAGAGAACAGAAACACGATGTACTGTGATCTCGGGGTAGCTTTGGTTGTGTGTGTTGGTATCAACTGCTGTTTCTGAGCATGGCCTGGTGACCCAGTGTCACGGGTGTGGTGTACTCAGCGAGCATTGAACCGTATTGAAACAGAATTATGAAGGAGAGGAAAATTTAGCTGGTGCTATTCACCTGCGAAAAGAGATCATTGATCCCAAGCGAATGGATGATCTGATGAAATTCGATAGGACGCTACATCGGCTAGGGGAAATGGTACCGTGGAAAAACATAAAGGAATTTGGTAATTACCCAAGCCAATGAATGATGCTGCAATCGCGTCGCTTGATTTGACTTGGTTGTTGCTAACCAATACGAATGGAATTTCCGGTGGAAATCCCATGATTAGAGGAATAGTATTGCCATACGGCGAAAATGATAGCTAAACTCAATTATGCATTATCTGCATAGGATAATGAGTTTAGCTATGCGTCCTTGGGGAAAACATATTATTTCAGGTGAATAGCATTTAGGGGGAATAGATAAGAATGACGCGCTGAAAGCGGTCGGAATAATGTGGAAATTGTGGTTGGAATTTGTGGGTTGGTTCTCCATGTAGAAGAGAGAAACCCCACAAGCCTCTCGAAATGACGATGATATCATATGCATTTTCTAATAGCGCCACCTATTGAGAAATCCCGGGACTTTTTAGCCCATATAGTATGTTATGACATACAATATACACTTTCATTTGGTACATAAAAAAATATATTTGAGAAAATCGAATAGGAAAAATATCGGGGTATGTATATCGGACAGCTAGTCGATAGTATAGTGGTTAGTATACCCGCTTGTCACGCGGGAGACCGGGGGTCGATTCCCCGTCGAGGAGCCTCTGGCGCAAGACTAATGACCTTGTTCGGAGAAAAGAAATCATTATGGAAAATTTAACAAGCTTCAGGACTTGCTAAATAAGGCCAATACCGGCTCCCGGTTGTAGTGCCAATGATGATGATGATATCGGACAGTTAGCTTTTTATTGATTCTTAGTAAATATGTATTAAAATCTTCATTCCTCCCTCTATCTATTTCTCTTTCTCTCCCTCTCACGCTCTCTATTTTTTCACCGGGATATACCAAATACTAATATAGTTTGCATTGGTGTGTGAAAGTTTACACCTATACCAAGAACAAATCTGTGTAAATTGTTATATCGTAAAGAGTTTTGACAGGTTCAACTCTCAATGGTGTTCTTACGTCGACAGAGTTATCAATTGACTATTTATTCCTGCAAATAAACAAACCTAACACATTCAAAAGAAATGTATGTGAACTTTGAATGCCTACTCAAATATGACTTCTTTTCTGAATTTGTTCCCTTCGGCAAATTGTTTGTGATTCGTTTAGAAGGGGACGGTTTGTAAGTGAGGACAACTTGAAAAGCGCTTCAACAAAAACTTTTATTTATTTTACGAAAAAATGTAAGTAATCGCGCTACTCCGCCTTAAGGATCCTGACGTATGGTATGGCATCTTGCGAAGTAGTGAAAAATGTGATTCGAATCCACTATAAAAATTTTAGAATCATTGCACCTATGTGTCAGACCACGGTTGCGTGGAAACGAGGATATTTCAAGTCACTACTTAGGGGCTGCGGGCTGTTGTTGCCACATTAATTCTCTGGTATAATGGTGCTGTATTCTTTAAGATGATTGAGGGGGTGTGTAATCTGTTCGGGGGGGGGGGGGGTTGTCAACAGTTGTCATGTAATCAATTATAAAAATGAGTAATATAATAATTAAATAGGTGAGAGGACCGATAATATGGTGGCTGAAAAGTTCTAACTCTTATCAGAACCATCTAAGACGAAAGGCGGTGTCTTACCATTCAAATCAGTATATCGTTACCTCCATTCGAATTCAATTTCGGCAGGTGGCTGCCAAACTCGATCGACAAATTCTCCTCCTCCGAAACAGTAAACGGATAGCTTTACTATTCCCAAAGGAAATCCATCAGATCTGATATCGGCTAGGAAACCAACCTGTGGGAGAAGAGGAACAGACACTATGTGGTGGCGGAGAGACAGTTTATATGTGGTATCCATATTACCTCTTTTGTAGTGAATCAATGAAGAGCAGAATATACAGGTGTTATATTAAGTATTGCTAGATTAACGAAACCTGCCTTTGGCAATTTTTCACATTGAATTCCCCTTCGAAACCGATTTCAGTATGTCGATGTAGGATAAAGTTTTTACAGTATCGAATTCATGTACGGATGGGTTTCTATTCAAATTTGGGCATCTGCACAGGAAGCAATAAGGAATGATATTCTTACGAACTGGAAGTTTTTGCCACGAGAAATTAAACTCTCGCGGTAATAGAAATTATATTTATGTAGAAACTGATTACTAATATTACGTCGTATGTATGTGGGCATGTCACGATAAGGGAGAAATCCAGCAGCATCAAACGATGGGCTCAGTTCCACAACCAGCAGTAAATACTCCTCTAATATTGAACTTATAACCAGTTGTAGTGCTACACGTTCAACACACACATTGGTTATATCCAAAAAGACGAACAAACCATTTAAAGCATATTTCCCTAATTTATACCAACTGATGTGTCCACCAGTGGTGCTCTACAATTCCCTATCATTTGCCCCCTTTATGTAATGTTTAGCTTAGAGCGTCTGCGAAGGACCAGTAAGTGATAATATAGGATAATTAAGCTAGAATTAAACCAATTTTTGTCTAGCATGTAGTTTAGAAACTAATAAGATAAAAAGAAAATAAAAAAACGTTTTAAAAATGAAAAAAAATACATATTTGCATGCCCATAACCAATATATATATACATACACAGTTAATAAACATTATAAACATATAACCATACCATATACAATTAATAACCAAATCGTAATATCCTAATATTTATCATTCATAAACTAAAATTATCCAAACCCCTAATATCACAATGCATATCCTCGTATGCATTGTAAGATTATAACTTCCGGGAATTTGCTTAACCAAATTCTGTGGAATTCCACTCCAGTCGAAGCATGACAATTCTGTCTACACTTCCTGGAATTATTAATGCATTCTACCACACAAATCCCGACGAGATTTAATGAAAACGGCGAACTTCCCAGATTCGGTCGATGTAGAACGTGTGTTTTATCCAAAATGAGGATGCTGTTAAGACTATGAAAAATATGCTGGTTACTGAGGAAAACTACAAGCGTATCTGAGACCAGTTAGTCGACAACAGTCGTGCTCTTGTTCACTATTCTCTGAGGGTTCTGTTTCAAATACCAGCCAGAGGATTTATATCTCTAACTCAAAGACGCCATCAGACTGCCTGCACGTTCTGAGGAGCATCACACTACATCTCTGCCTGTAAAATTTTTAAAGCTCTCGTGCCTGAAAGACGAAAATCGTTTACAGACCAGAGGAGCTTGTGCTTCAACTGCTTAGGCCGACACCTGCTGCCCGACTGCCACCCTATCAGGGCCTGCAGGCAATGTTGACGACAACATCACACTCTGCTGCACATTGGGACTTCCTCGATCATACTACTGGCCGAGCGATGATCGGAACTCCAACACAAGGTTGGACCTGTATTTGGAGGCTACCTTCGTCTCTGAATCGCTCGCTCAGCGACTGCGCCTCCAACGCCAAGCAACTTTCGTTCCAGTATACGAGGTCCTTGCTGGGTGACGGCAAAGACCCAAACATTAATCATCCTTCTCCCTCGCCTGAACAGTTGCCAACAATGGACTCTCAACGTGCTCTTCTTGTCTCATCTTTCAGCGAATGTTGTACTGGTGGTTGCAAAACTCTAGGTTGTCATTCCAACAATTCGGTATAGAAGATCAATTCCATTTCGGAATGGGGTGTAAATTGATATCCGTAATGAATAGGCGAAAGTGACCTCTTTAGATATGATGCTCTTATACAAACAACTGCGCTAGAGAAACTGAGATCAGCCCTTATTTATAAGGACTGTTATATTACTATTAACAATTAATGCTAAAAATCACTATTGCTATTTCAAGGACATTTGAAAAAAACGGCTTCCAAAACCTTGCTAGTACTAGAGTATCTGGAGTACTCAGGTACATCTATTACATTGTCTGAGATTTCTCAAAAAGTGGCGCCACGATATGTCATTTCGAGAGGCTCATCTGTCACTAGTTTATATATGAAGTTTCGTGACATTTCGTCGATTCGGTTAAAAGCTACAGTCGTTTGAGTGACGCTACTTTCGCCATTGTTTTTTTTATGGGAAAAACTTGGCACAATCATTGCAACGGTTGCAGAAATGTTATCCCATGTACACTTCTTCGAGAACAACAGTTTATCGGTCGTTTAGTGAATTTAAAATGTGTCGTACAACTATGAAAGACGCACCTCGGCCTGAAAGATCTCCAGAGGCTACGAATCCGGAGATCGTAAAGCAAGTGCATCGAATCATTTTAAGTGTTCGTAAAGTGAAGTTGCGCAAGTTAGCTGGAGGCGTATACATCTCAAAGAAATGGGCGGGGTACACTTGCATGATCCTCTGGAGATAAAAAAGCAAACGGCGCGGTGGGTGCCGCGTTTGCTGACCGTCGACCAAAAACGGACTTTACTGGAATGGACTTTTTTGACTTTTCCGACCATCGACCAAAAACAGCAGCGCGTTCATGATTCACATGCCCTTTTGGCAAGTGGACTTTTTTGACGCTCTGTGATGATGTATGAAACGTGAGTCCATTACCGTACGCCTGAGTCCATTAGGCAGTATGCAGAGTGGCTGGAAAGCCATAAAAGTAGACCAAAGCAGCCAAAAAACCAACGCTTGGCCATGAAGGTTATTGCCTCCGGGGATACGCATTGCATAATCTTCATCGAATACATGCAGAAGCGAAGAATAGTCCCAGGAAAGTAGTATGCAGTGTTATTAGACAAATTAAATGACGAAATGAGGATAAATATGGCGAAGAAAAAAGTTCTGCAACCTCACGTATCCCACCTGCCCACAAGGCCTTGAAAGCGATGGCCAAATTGGACCAATCACGATTTGAATTGGTTACTCACCTACCGTATTCTCTAGATGTGGCCCCCAGCAACTATCATCTGTACCCTAGTCTCAAACGGTGGTTCCAGGGAAAGATATTCAGATCGAATGAGGAAGTCATCGAGGAAACTCAGGCGAATTTCGACGGCTTGGACGTTTCGTCCTACAGAAACAGTATCGAACTGTTGTGAAATCGCTATACCAAGTGTATCGCCCTCGAAGGCAACTATGTTGATAAGTAAATATAACCCGAAAAACCTTTTCATTAACAATCCTGGGACTTTTCAGTATATGCAGTACACATCAGGGTGTACTCAAAGGAAGATGTAGAAACCTCTAATTATATGGGAACTTACTGAGGTGGGTTTTCTCCTTGCATGTATACTGTTTTATTGTGGTGGGGCGGTCGAATTTGGACACAGGCCCAAGTACACCCCTCCCTCTGCCTTATTACCGTTTTGCGATTACAAGAATCAAGAATGAGAAAAGGCTTATCAATATTTGTTGGCGATACTATTTCCCAGGAAAGACAAGGCAAGCGCCAGGAAACAAGTTCGTGGGAAACACGACGATCAGCTGCACACCGATTGCGGAAAACCACTCGCGAGGAAAAAGGCACTCAAGAAACAAGCTCAAGAAAAGAAAATCGCTCAGGCGAAAACGAGTGAAAGAGAAGAACAGTATAAGAAACGAGTGAACGTGAGGATAGCTGCGGGGCTATATAAGGGGAGCACATCGACCAAACACCAGGAGTCGTCATAATAAAGAATTAGTAAATAAGCGAAGGCGAAAGTGGCCCGAGCCAGACTTGAATTGCTGAGAACAGGTTCCGAGGACGAGGCAAGCCAGAGCGAGGCTGACGAGGACGATTACGAGCAGAACCCACGCAATCCATGGGAGAATCTACCGAGGCCGTCCGAGAAAGGCGAAAGGAGCCAACTCACGAATACAGCTCACCGCATCACGGAGAGGAAAGGAGTGACATCCAGGATCTGGCTCAAGCCATAGCCAGGCTCTCACGAGTACCCCCCGGAGCAAGTATCTGGAGAGAAATGATCGAGTTACCCCATTTCAAATATGCCAGCGAGGAGTGGCTGGCTTTCAAGAGATCATTTGATGATGCGGCCGACTGATTCACACACGCGCAGAACTTGGCACAAGAGGTAATGAATGGACCGCAGACTCGCTTTAGAAGACCAGGAGCATTAGCCCTGGCGGAGCTAACGAAATTAAAAGGACTGCCTCGAGACACAGGGGACGGGAAATTGGAATCTTTGCCAACCGGGCGACGAACTCTGTGGCCACCATAAGGGCAAGGAGCAGTATTTGAAATCTCCTGAGACGGTAAAGGAGCTGAATGCCGAGATGCTGTCATCCATAAGGTACAGGTGGTTCATGTATCATGACAGTCATCGAGGGGGGGCCAGCCGGAACTGAGGGTCTTCAGCGACTTCGTGAGACTGGGGGCAGACGTGTGTGGCGATTTCACCCGAAGTATCTTGGAAGCCGAGAGGAGACTATCATCAACATGCATCATCCCAAGGAGGGCGCGACTCGGGAAGGAGAGCAGTCCGTGCCGTTCGAGAAAGTGGCGCACCGGCGAACGGAAGCAAATTAGAATGTCCAGTTTGCCTCAATGAGCACGACGTCTTCAGATGCCCCGTGTTGAGGGGGGCAGTATTAGCGCTGAATGGGATTTGTCAAAAAAGGCAAGGCTTTTCTTTAAGTACCTTCGGTCTAAACATCGAAGATCGGATTGCCGGGCACCGCCGTGTGATAAGTGCGCAAGAGAGCACCACGTCACCCTCCACCCAGACGAATTTTCACCGGGATGGCACCAAGAAGAGAATGGAGGTCGCGCCATGACATCTCCCCATCGAACAACGATCGCGAACAAACCAGAGAAGAGGTGGTTACCACCATGCGCACCGTCGGTGACACCAAAGCATACCTGAATGTGGTTCCAGTGGATCTCTATGGACCTAAGGGATCAGTCCGGGTACTGGCTCTGCTTGACGAGGGATCCACCATTTTGTTTCTGGATTCGTCAACCGCCGAAAAGATCGGTGCGAAAGGCAGCCGGAAGCGCTCGTTCTGGAGACAATCGGCGGATCAGGCATCAAGAGGAACGATTCGCAAAGAGTGCAGGTGCGAATAAAAGGAGCCCACAGCCGTTATGGAAAATCGATCGAGATAAGAACCATCCCTAATTTCAAACTTCCAAAGCAGGAGGTGAGGAAAGAGACGATTAAGAGATGCGAGCACCTACGAGACCTCGGCCATCAGTTGGCATCCACCCAGGAGGAGCCTAAAATACTTATCGGTCAGGACAAACGGGACCTGATAGTTACCAGGAGACTGAGGAAAGAGAGAAGTACCGAACCAGTTGCTTCACTTACCAATTTGGGATGTAAGAAGTGAACCTAAACCTAAACCACCAACGGAACGAGCTCCATGTAGTCCCGGAAGGGGAAGAAAAAAGAAAGTATTGACAACTCCGCGTACAGTACATTCAACCGGAACATCAAATTGGCGAAACAAAGTTGAAAATGTATCGTATATCAGTGAGGGAGAAGCTATTTACACCGACCTAACAACCAAGTACAAATACAAGCGGTGTGATATCGAAGAGAAGTTTCTGCCTTGGCAAAAACATGATGGTCAATCCGACGACAGTGCAAATCAACTAATGAGTCTTTACGACCAGCGGCGAAAAGGGTGGAGTGCTCACAGTCTTAATTTTGATACTGAGCTGGTAGACTTAATTATAACACAAAATAATGTGCTCGCACCCCCGTGCACTAGCTACGGTGGATGAATCACGAACCAGCGATGTGCGATCGTTGGTGGTAGAAATGAGACTCAGCGATACCTTTCTCGTGCAGAGCTCACTCGCTAATCGTGATCATGGTGGTTTGTGTTCATGGTTCTTTTATGGTTGAGAACGAACCTAGAACAAAGAAAGGGCATAAAGTGCATTCATGGGATACGATTTCGGTAAAGCAAATAAAACCGAACTCGTCGGATGCTAATGGGATCTTTGTTGGAAATGTGCGTCGCGGCTAAACAAAGAGACGATGATGCAGCTGTGGTACTATATAAGGCGATCACATCGACCAAACACCAGGAGTCGTCACAGGAATTCCTCAACGAACGGTCTTAATTTTAAAGAGAATATTGTTTATTATTATAGAGAAACACTAAATAAAGAATTTGTAAATAAGCGAATGGTACTGCGTTGTTTCTTTCTTGTCCGCAGCGTTGTTTTCATTTTGTAGATTTTAGGGATTTGTACTGGGCAAGACTATAACGTCCGTTCGTCCAGAGCAGAATCCGGCTCTGGAAGTACAGTCCCACTAGTTAAATAAAGCGTTTTGGCCGGCCAAGTGCCGGATTACAGTCCACACGAAGGGAAGTTAAGACGTCTACAGCAGCAACAATATTAATAAGTGTTTTTTTATATTTTACTTCTCCCAGAAATTGTAAACCTATAACGCTAAGTCGGCGCCATGAGATATTATTTCTTTCTCTCGATCAGGTCCGTCAGCCAAACTCCAAAAGGTGGTCAAAGATTTCTCTCAACCATTTCACGGAACCTATATCTTAATGGGGTGGTATTTCACCAGGTGGCTGGGCTTTGGAACAAATTTCTTAAAAACTCAGCCATTGAGGCAGTAGGTTAATGCAATAGGAAATTTCAGTTTACACACTTCAGATTTACTAATTATATTTTCACGCTTTCAATTAGTAGCATTTCGAATGCAGCATACGTTTTCCGCCAATGTGTATAGGAATACTATAATATAAAAAGATTTAAAAACTGTGTGGCGCGGTGATTATTATCATCATCATCGGCACTACAACCGTCTTGGCCTTATTTAGCAAGTCCTGAGGACTCTTAAATTTTCCATAATGATTGTGTTTTCCGGGCAAGGTCATTAAGTCTTGCGCCAGAGGCTCCCCGACGGGGAATCGAACCCCGGTCTCACGCGTGACAGGCGGGTATACTAACCACTATACTATCGAGAAGCCTTGATTATAGTGTAGAAAATGTACAGTATTTTTCTCTAGAGGTTTGAATATCAATTGGGCAACACTAGTTATAGTAAATATCGCTTTGACTGGTGTTGACTTTGCTTAGCCACTTCAACACGAACCGACATATGCCGGAACAACGCCTGCAAATTGTGTCAACTTATTTCAAAAATCCACAATCATCAGGCTGAACGGTTATTGAATTAACCATAAATAATTTTCGCACGAAGCATACCCTCATTGATAATACGCATCCGCTTACAAGTCCAAGTACTGAAGCCGTCTGACCAATATACCCGCCGTTTTGTGAATGGGCCTAAACCCAGATCCAGGTCCGCTCTTACATCTCAAAATTTTGTTCAGCGATGAGGCGCATTTTTGGTTGAATGGCTGCGGCAAAAATCGAAATTGTCGAATCCGGAGTAAAACAACAATTCAGAAGAAATGATTGCGATGATGTTACATCCCCAAAAATTCTCCATTTGTTGTGTCTTATCTTAATGGAGAGCAAACTAGATAGCCAAACTAGATAGCCAATTTTTTCTCTTACCAATTGATTGGCTTTAATGTGGAAGAGCTCTGATTTCAACAACAGAATGCAACAGCTAACGACACAATCAATTTATTACAAAAGCGATGAATACATAATTTTATGGAATTGTGATATTACCTCTCGTGATTTTTTTCTATGAATATATGTGAGGTCGCTAGTGTGTGTTGATAATGTCTATGTTGTTTAGATCATTTACATGCCAATATCCGCCACGCTATTGCTGATACGTGGCCCAACCTACTCGAAAAAATTGTCAAAAATTGGACTTCCAACTTTATTCATGCCAGCCGTGGCACCCATACGGCTGTAGACCAGAATCATATTTAAAAAGATGACATAAAGTTATTTTTCCAATAAAGCCATTGCCAAGTTTATGTCATGTGTTAGTTGAAAGTAGCATATCTCCTTGAAATAATATATTATTGAAAGATGGTGAGCTAGATTTTCTTTTTATTTATTATGTACCTGCGTTTTTATGAAAAAAAACTTTGAATTTTGCGAGTCTTAGCATATTTTTAGAAAGAAAAAAATCAATTTGTCCTTTTAATGAGGCGACCATTAATTGAGCCACTTTGCCTTTAATTCGACTACAGTATCTGTTCCAAGGCACTGCAGATGAATAAAGCGTAATGCAAGTTGTTAGTACCAATTTCTGTATGTCGCAAATGTATCTATTGCACCACTTGTGTATACCTACTCATTATCAACAACCCTATCACCTCTCCCCGCTTACGTGAACAACTCCCTTTAATCACTTCACCTCATTACTTTTGCGAAACCACTCATTTTGCGGTGAATTAAAATAATCGAGTCTGGAAATAAAATACCCAATTATTGTGATGCGCGCGGATCTATGCCGCATAACATCTCTTCTCGCCGTCTATTCTGCCATTATTAGCCCTTTAACTTAAGTACTCATTTAATGCGGTCCTGCTTCAAGGATAACTCAATGACCATGAAAAATTAAAGGTGCCCGGTACTTAGCTATACAATATGCTCATAACCCGTCCTGCTGTGTCAGAATTAAGAATGAAAAATAAAGATGCGATTAATTGTTATGGCCCGACTGGAGTTTTCCCTTTACCAATATCCTTTTTGCCTTCCGCCGCCTATCTACTGCTGTTCCTTTTTTTTCGTCCTTCTTTCCTTGTTTTTGGGATAGCTGCTGGCGGAGGGAACATCTTTTCTTCCTCGTTTCATATCTTTATCGTATAAGATTTCGTAAGGGTTACCAAGAAAAACCGAAAAAATTATGCGCAGCGGGATTAAATGCTTGTTATCTCGAAAGTGATTTGTCATTATTTTCCATAATGTTCACCGGATGTTAATCCCAGGAATGTTTCCCCAACAATGTGACTCCATCCACAGAACAATAGCAGCGCTAAACGGGGATATCCCCATTGGTATACTGTTGGTAAGGAGAGCAGCCTTATTTTCGGTGCTTTAAAGTTGATTAAGTAATTGATATCAACTCACTTAGAAAATTAAAAAAAAAAAAAAGGTGAAAGTAAAAGAACTGGGTGTATATAAGAAATGTTCGTTATTGATCTTTGTTTTCTCTAGGGTGATAGTTGTACGCGAGCAGGTTCCACGAAAAAATCAATACTCCTTAGAGTTTAAAATGTGAACAACGACGAAAACGGCGTTGCCTTTTTAAAGCGCGGCCTTAATGACAACCACTATTTGCCTGAGACGCTTTGGAATTTTCTCTACACACAGGGTGACTTCACCCCTCGTGAAGTGTTTGACATAAACAACCCTGCAGAGAAGAGGATTGTTGACTAGCAATACTTAACATTTAAGGACCGGACTATATAAATGAAGTTTAAATTTCACCGCAGCGGTATTTTAAGGAATGTATTGTATAAATATTTGTCCTGTGGGAGAAAGGACTATTAGTGAATGGTGTGGTATTCAATTTAAAGGACATTTATTTGAATGGCTTTGGCCTTTTTTGGATAGGTGGTCCTTTAAATGAAGGAAATTGCCTTTACGGAAACTCTCTACAAGTATCTTTAGATTTAGAATTACAAAACCTGACACATGTATCATGCATATGTATAAACTATATAAACATTCAGAAACCTTAAATGTCAAGTTAATTTAAAGAAAATAATATTAAAATGGTAAAGATTCCCTAAATAAGTACCTTGAATGAATGAAGTGTGCCATTTTATCAATGAGTCTAAAAACGACGGCCCATGTGAGAGTTGTGAACAAATAGTTGATACCTTTTCCATTTTTGACAAACATTGTATTAATTCAAGAATAAAAAGAAACAATACTACGGTAGATTCTGTGAAAAATAAGTTCAAATTGAAGTAAATATTTCCAAAATGAAACCTAAGAGAATGAAACAAGACTAATTAGAACAAACTCTCGTCATTAATAAATTCAAATATAAAAGAAGTGTAATAACATTTCTCACCCCACGCGTTTCAATAATAGCGTAAAACAAAGTAAGCTTAATTACGACGAAATTTCCAAAGTACAAAATCGTTCCTTCAACGCAAGAGTAATTTTTTTGATATCATCTGTTGATCATCTCTTGATTCTATTGTAGCAGCATTTTAGAAAACTTTATAAGAAATATAGAAAAAAAAACACAACATGTAAAGCTGATTCTAATTAAAAGAGGCGCATCACACTTAAAAACTTGACAAAAGTAAATGTAGAATGTGATTTATTTTGTGGGAACTTTTAAAGAGAGTACTAAAACTATTAGCAGTACTTGGGTAAATTCGCACTGATTTTGATATATTATCGCATTTCCAACAATGGCTTGACTCATGCCAAAGGCAATTAAGCCAGAGGCATAAGACAGGGCACATAAACTACGATATTATAGGAAGAGATCGATCTAACTCCTCACAAAGGGGGAGGTGTCGCAATCTTTATTAAAAAAGATAACCAACATAAAGTTATATATGGTATATGGTAGTGGAGAAGTGCGCAGGTTCCGGGTGCTGGAAGGCTTCATCTTACGTATACCCCTTCAGCAAGGAAGGGGTTTGTATGCGATTGCAGTCTATGCACCTGAGGAGCACCAACATAACATCTTTATAGCAGAGCTCAATACTCTCTTTTGATGCCTACAATTGCACCTGGATTATTATCCAAATGGAATCACCGAACCAGGCGCTTCATTTACAGTTTGCGCTGGGTCCATCAGACTGCGATCCAGAAAAATCGTCTGGCATAGTCAACTGATAGAAAACAGAATAAAAGTGCTCGCTCGGCGCAACGTCAAAATTGAAGCCATCAGAGTGTCGTCCAAATGACGACGCGGGTAAAAGAGCGTTAAGAGACAACAAGACATCATAGACACGACGAAATTGAAGCAGGTCAAATAAGATGAACAGGGGTTTATTTGACAAATAAGGGTAAAGAGATGACAAATAATCCGTCAATCTTGACACCACCAATGTCTACAGACCTACAAGTTGTGAAACATAGTCATGGCGGTGGACATATCACTACCACGAACCACTTCCCTGAGAAGAAGTGCTACCTATGCGCTGACCACCAGATAAAAATATCGAAATCAATGACGTTCAGAGAACTTAGCTCTGCTGTGAAGACTGTTAGCGAAAAGTCATTTCAAGAATAAAACAAAAGAAGAACGAAAATATAGATGTTGAACAGAGTATTACGAACCTGCATAACCCAACGTAGCTAAATGGAGAATCAGCTCCACATAGAAAACCACAAGTAGAGAGATCTAGATAGAATTCAACGATAAATCAATAGACAGAGATTATTAGTGTTTGCTTTTTTATATACATTTAATTTTTTATATACATTTAATGAACCAATTTTGTTAGAATCAGAAACGCGTGCAACCAGGCCATTGATACTGCGAAGAAAGCTCACAACGGCAGAGTGATCAATAAACTCCTTCGGTGCCCGACTGATTAGCGCTCCATCTGGTCAATGGCAAACACTGTCAGTGGTAACTTCGCATCCTCCTCTTTCCCTCTGTTGGTGACAGACAGCGGAACGTTAGTCACGAATTCAAAGGATAAAGCTAATATGGATTCCGTGGCAAGCGGTCCACGGGAGACCTTTTGACACTTACAACCGATATATGGAAATCTGCGATTGAGCTGTGGCGGTTTCAATAACCCCACCGCTCGCCTTTTCCAGGTACAATACCTAACTTCCCCCTAGGGCATCCAGAAACGATATAAAACAAGCATTTTGGCAGTTCCATTGAACGCCACTACTTACCCTACAACCAATGATGAAGAAACAGTGTCCTAAAACACGTAAAAACATGTACTTACCTTCCATAGTTATACCAATAACTTCAGAAATACTTTGAGTCAATAAGTCTCGCTGACATAAAAATCCATCAGCAACAAATAAGTATTTTCCACAAGGAAAGCAATTTGGTTACACCATCAAGCAACCAACATTACTCGAACCAAAGCAATTAGATACCTCCTAACGAGTTTGCCGCCCACGTGCAGGAGATGTTTCTTCTTTTCCTTTCTTTTACATATGCCCACATCGGTCGGTCATCCGATCGACAAATACATAATGGCATAGGGCTGACCGCCCAATGAAGTCAAGTTCTCCTAAATGGAAAATTACCACCGAGAATTCGACTGCTAACACTGATGCCGCCAAGATGTGCACGATCCGCATAAATGCTGTACGCAGTTGCTGATCGTGTAAACACCTAAATCTCTACGTCGAGATAGTTGCACCAGCTGCAACCATGCTTGTTAATGTTCCCCTTGTGGATTCGGTTGATCCACGGTCCGCATACTCGTGGACATACGCCATAAGCAGCAAAAACGATCATCGTGTGTACGTTTCACCCCTTTTTGCTGGACCAATTCAAGGAAAATCCTCCCTTATCGGTCAGCGAAGCAATGTACG
Source organism: Microdon myrmicae (assembly GCA_963931805.1). Lineage (NCBI taxonomy): Eukaryota > Metazoa > Arthropoda > Insecta > Diptera > Syrphidae > Microdon > Microdon myrmicae. Next base: position 111,389,745 of record OZ007499.1, on the reverse strand, counting down.
AAATTTGCTGTGCTGTCGTCTTCGGTGAATGAATCTTTAATCACGATACGGATTTCGTGGAGGCAAGTCGGACTTCCACCTTAAACAAAACCCAAGTAGTAGAAATCGAGTCGAGTCTGAGCCCAAAAACTGTCGGTGGATGACTATATTAACTAAAAATCAGTAAATTGAAAAGCAGTGTTTCAGTTAGCAGAGACGGTCCTTGTAAATGTATTAACAACAATTCTAACTAAAAATAAGTAAATTGAAAAGCATTGTTTAACTCAAAACCAGTAAAATGAAAAGCAGTGTTTCAGTTAGCAGTGACGGTCCTTGTAAATGTATTAACAACAATTCTAACCAAAAATAAGTAAATTGAAAAGTTTTGTTTAAGTTAGCAGTGACTGCCTTTTGACCACCTTTGTGAATTATTTTAACAATAATATGAAATAAAAACAAGTATAGCAACGATGTGCTGTGTAAAAGGAACGAAAATGTGGTTTAATCTCGTTCGACTATTTTGAATTTACTACAACCGGGAAGTGCATTGCTCACCATTGGTATTCCTGGCCGTCTATCCTTTGCTGCTTCTTCATCAGTCGATCCTCTTTTATTAATGACATGCTGTGAAATTGCATTACAATAGACGCGATTATGGCGATAAAGGCAAGCTCATTGACAAGATGCTCAGTAAATTCAGTGTGTCTCGAAGCAGCGATCGTGTACAGGCGTAATAGGTTTCAAACTTAGGACAAGATCCACGGTAGTGCATTTCACAGTTTAACCTTCGGCTCCATCGATAACGAGCAGATACCGGAACTATTAGCCCACATTGGTGACGATCAACGGGGCAACAGCGTGGGATAAGCGTAGAACCCGTGCCAACGGCGGAACAGATAATGCCTTAAACCCATAGAGCGGCATGGTGAGTCAAGGGCGGACGCATTGGATATCTCCAAGGCTTTTGACCGCGTCTTGCACGGGGCATTGCTGAGCAAACATCGTTTATATGGACCTTCCCAACAGCTTTGCGACTGGACGAAGAGCTTCCTTGAAAACCGATCGGTCCGGGTTGTTGTGGACGCCGAGTGTTCGGATCCTGTTAATTCGGGGGTGACCCAAGGTTCTATTTTGGCTCCAACCTTGTTTTGCTTCACATTAATGGTTTGTTGGAGACAACGGATAACAAAATGCTCGGTTTTGCGGATGATAGTACGCTTGTTTCCTCCTTTTCGAGTGTTCGGCCGATTGGTGCACCTGCGTCGCATCGGCTGAGATGTGGACAGATTGACTCTCTGAATCAGGATCTAGATAAGGTTCTGCAGTGGGGAAGAGCCAATCTCGTCCATTTCAATACAGCGAAGACACAATATACAACATTCACAAAGAAAAGTGGATCATCGGTTCATGGTATTGTTCCACCCAATTCCGCTTATACGAGTATGCACTGCACAAGACAATCCGACGGATCGCACTAGTTTGCGATTCATCTCCCGACGGCGCGAACATCCCTGCATCAGAACTTGTCCCATTATAGAGCGGGGGATCTCTTGTGGCAACTCTAATAGATACACACAATTCACAAGCAAAAATAGTGAAGAACACCGAACGAAAAATCGAATAAGAAAAATACATCAGAACCGTATACCAAGCGATAAATAAAAATAATTCACATCAGTGGAATATAGTCGAGTTTGGAAATGAAATTCTAAACACGGTCAGTAGCCTAGAGCTGTCATAGAGTCAGTTGGAATCACACGATCTTCTTCACTATTATTTCAAACGCTATACTCTCTTCCCACGCGAGTGTTCCCGGAGCGTTACAACCTGCAACTGTTCAAAAAGAACTGCAACAGTTATTTGTTGGCATCTCGGGGCGGCCACTCGACGCTATATGTTCGCCTCTCCTGAGAGAAGTGTAATAACAAAAAAAAAAAAAATAAAACAGACATTTTCAACTGGTACTGGTACTGTGTCGGTTCCTTTGAACGCCACCAATCATTTTCCCACTACCTAGGTAAACACCCCCATCTAGGGCATACAAAATGAATAAAAAACAAGTATTGTGGCAGTTCCATTGAACGCCACTACTTACCTTACAGCCATGATAAAGAAATAGTTCCCTAAAACACATAAAAAGCGTTTACTTACCTTCCGTAGTCGTAACTATAATATCAGAAATACCTTGAAACATTAATTCTAGCTGACATAAAATTTCATCAGCAACAAATGTTAATTTCACTGAAAGCAGTTTGGTCGCATCATCACGCAACCAACATGAACCGAACAAATACATTGTACATGTCTCGGTTCTGTTTTCATCGTCTGACACGCATCCTCCACGGGTAAGCGCAATTTAGTTGCACTTTCTAGCAACCATCGAGAATTCGACTACATGGAGATGCCAGCAACATGTACACGGTCAGCAATAATGCTTTACGCAGTCGTTGATCGTGTAAACATTCCAACCCCTTTGATAGGATGCTTCCACCAGCTGCAACCTAGTCGATTCGATCAATTCAATCATCGTGTGTGTGTTTCAACCCTTTTGTGTAGGACAAAATGCAAAAAGGGAATCTGGCCATATATGGTCATCGATGCGATGAATGAATTTTTGGTAATTCTGTCGCTTCGGTGGCAGTAGTAATCGCATTATGGATTCCGTTGAGGCAAGTTGGACTTCCCCATTAAATAACATTTAGTCTATAATTAACCACCCTTAAGCAAATATTAGCAGCGTGGATGTGCGGTCGTGCGTTTCAGAGTCGGTCTTATTTTTTTTATCTAGGAGTTCTATATCGATAACGAAACGTTTGAGATATCCTTAATTAATTTCCATTAACAATAAGTGTCAGCGTTCATCTTTTACTTATTATCCCGGAACAATAAGTCGCATAGTTATGTAATCTTTTAATCATTATCCTCGAAGAATAAGGGACATAGTTATGTAATCTTGTAATTATTATCCAGTAACAATAAGTGTCATCGTTAATCTTTTAATTATTATCCTTGAATAATAAGTGTCTTAGTTATGTGATAGTTTAACAATAATCCATTAACAATAAGTGCCATCGTTCATCTTTTAATTATCATCCAGTAACAATAAGTGTCATAATTATGTAATCTTTTGAATAATTGCCATAAGCAATAAGTGTTAATGTAGTTTAATCCTTTAATAAACAATTAATCATCAATAAAGAGTACAGAGCTTTATTTTACTTCTGGCGTGATCTGATTTGGAGTCAGATTTTAAGTGGAAATCTTCGCGAACCAGTGCCCATGTTGGCACCCATGCAAAGATACCTCTTTTTCCCACATATGCTATAGTCCAGTTTCAAAATATGGTTTGTGGGCCTCTCGTCTGAACGATCAACACTGTAAGACGCTGCCTGGCCATCGCAAAGTTGCTTAAGTGAATGCAAAATGAATAAGTTAATCTAAAACAGGTCCATAAATACCTTTGTTGGAAAGACTTGTTTTAACAGAACAAATATATTCTAATAACACAATTATAAACGTAACTTTTAATAAAAAGAGAATATATGGTCATGGACCATCTAAAAAAGTTTTCTCCAGACAAATTTCGAATCATAAAGACATTTAAAATATATATTTTATGCTGCCATACATCGCACGCAGTTATTCCCGTGTCTGTGGAAATTATTAGTAAACTACAATGGGTGCAAGCAACATCAAGTTATTGGATAAAAACGTGGCCTGCCTCTTTTTCGCAGGCCACCTCGCCATTTCTTCATTTTCAGTAAATCCATAGCGGACAATAAAGCGGCTCATCTTACAAGAGAGAGAAATCGGGCGGTTTCATTATGCACGACACTAATCAACTGAACCAGTCGAACACTACGTTGATCCGGTGACCATCAAGGTCCACCACTACGTATCCAACAACAATAACAACAAAACCATTAAAACCTATAGAACTCCAATTTACTTAAATTTTTGTACCACTTGCAATACGGGCATTGAACTTTGTCCGGAGTTTTCAGTAGAACGTGATAATGAAAAGCGGAACTCAAATATAGACCGCATTGCCGAACCTTACATTCCAATCTAATTATAGTGGGGATTCAAAGTCAATCTCCACCAGTTGTAGATTAATTCAAAACATTATTGTACTTTTGTTCATACCATTTTTAATTTCGTAGCAGTTGTACTCGAAAAAAATAATTTACATTAAAAAAAAAAATTCAGAGAAAAATGACAAACCCCCATAATAGAATTTGTCTCTATCAAGACGCGTGTCCTTTCCTGGACTGTAGGCGTTGATGAGAGAAATCCTTTTCTGATAACACTTTTCTCATCTGTACTCTGATAGAGACAGAATCAGTCCTTGTAGCTGATGTTTCCCGGCTCGCCTGTCTTGACAATAACGACTCGTTCCGAACAGAATGGGTAATCCGTCTAAACATTTCATGTTTCGTCGATGTATCCTTCTGTTTCTGTCTCCTTTTCGTTGCTGCACACAGTGCCGATATTTCTTTTTCTACTCTTTCTATATCATCTTTATAATTAGCTTGTAGTCCAATGAAATTTTTATCGATACCATATTTGTCGATCAGTCTTCTCGGGTTTGAATGTGGAGAGGATTCTTCTGTTCTAAATATTGCTTTTCCCCTAACTTCCATATTCAGATTTTAGAAAAACTCTTACAAATTTAGTAATTTTGTTGAATAGGAAATACTGCAGATTTTGAAAATTTTCTAATCCTTGTTTTATAGTGGCGTTTTTTTGTTTGACAACTTTTTACAGGGCTAATTATGGAAAATAAAAATTATATACTCGTAGTTTTGTCTATATAAAACGTGGATGAAAGAAAATAAAAATTATGTGCTCGCAGTTTTGTCTGTATAACACGTAGATGAATGGCAATAGTTTTAAAATAGTACATCAGAGGTGGTAACATAATCGGACTTTAACTGACAAATCTAAAACACACTCTTTACAGACTGCACATCGATCGTAACCTGAAAGTGTTTAACTAAATGTTTAAACCCTGAATCTTAAATACGAACGCAATGCGATATTACCTGGCTTAAGCCAGAGATGGCACATTAGTCACATTTCTCGTAAACCGAATATTTCAGAACAATACCATCAAATTGTCAACTGTAGTGTAGTTCTTAAATGACAGCTTTTTAAGTAGAACAATGTGTGTGATCTTACAACAATAGAAAATGGAGAATTTACATCAAAAATCCTTGTTTAATCCACAGTTTAATTCAGTTCTCTCATATGTTATCATTTTTGGGGACTCTGTACGTTACATTATCCCTCAAAGACGCTAACTCATATCAACCTTACTCAAGGGCAAATTACTTAAAACAAATGCAAGTATCATAAAATTAAAATGGAATCTAATTGCATCTCTCCAGTTGTCTAGATGTTTTTTGGCAAACAAGATATCCACAACATCCACCATTAAGTATGACTAACACTAAATCAACCGAATCTTATGCAACAAGCAAGCAACAGGACATCCCGAATTGGCAAAACATTAAAAAAAAAACGACGAAATACATCTCCGGAATGTAAATAGGTGGCAATTTATGGCGAATCCTGTTCACCTTAATCGCCACTTAAACGAACTTGTAACATGTTAAGGACATGCCGAGCATAATCGGTCCATATAAACAGTGTCCTATGGCACATGTGCCAAGGGAATTTAGCAAAGAAAAAAAAATTCCACGACCATGGGAACACGCCAACAAAGGACTCAGTACGGTGGTACCAAAGCAGGATAATACAATTCGGTTAACGTAAACGAGAACATCTGATGAAATAAGGACTCAACGAGGAGTGCTGCTAGCTGTTCCTTAAAATTGAGTGCGTACCATTTGTCTTTATCACAGCATGAAGTCGAATATGCCGCACAAGATATATTGACCCTCGAGCGAATGAATATCTTGTTGCGGCGCTTCAAACGCCCATAGACCACAAACGAGTCCTTTTTGAGAGAAGGATGCTTATGCGGGAGCAAGTGTGGATATGTCTGGAATTAGCCATGGCTATTTATCACATAAAAATTTTCGGGATAATGCTTCGAGTGACATGGTGTTTCCCTTTTGCCAGTTGTTATCCTTAAAAGGAAGGAACTACTTCATTTTTGTTATTATTTTTTTCTTTTTCTGTTTTTTTTTTCTGTGGTTACGAATCTGCCCTTAGAACTCAAGGGGTGCACGCTGAGCGGCAGATTTTGGTCAGTATCGAAGAGCTGATTAAGAGATATTATGGGGACATTTGTCAAACAACATTTGGACGATTTGTTTTGTCTATCTAGTCGGGGTACACAAGGACCAGATATCTGTTCTTGATTGTTTACATTGGATTAGCTAAATAGTAGAAGATATAAAAAACTGTGCAGGTCGACAGATGCTCTAAAATCAACAGTTTCTTCATAACACAACGTTTGTCGAGTTGGAAGTAGAAAATAACTTGAAGATATTGTTATTATTAACCTCTTGCTAACAGTATGGTAGTGAAGGTTGTGGTGAATGATACCAATGTGCATTATATATAGAATTCTCATTAGTGCTACCAAGTTTTGGGGTGTGGGTTATGGCGAAATGATCAATTAATAGGTGTGCAAATAGAAACTAGGCTTTTTTGTCAAATTCAACTTGATTGGAGAATATTGTAGCGAGCTTAGGGTTCGCTGGGTTAATTATTTTTAATAAATAAGAGCCGTTAAATCGATTTTGAATTAATATAACACTTTGTGGCGTTTCTAGCAGGTACACACACGACTAGTAAAGAACAACACCACCAAAAGCACATCCATTAAAGCCGGATACCATAGCAATAATATACCATTACCACATTAGTCGAATGTATTTGAGTTTAAGAATCAAATTCACATATGCGGCAGTGGCCTGATGGGTAAGAGCTTTGGTTCTATCTTTTAGTGATTCTAACCGTGATAGCGTCGATTCGAATCACTCGCTCTTCACTATCGTCGCAAACGCTATAACTGGTGACCCCGACGTGATTTGTACGACATAACACACACTCCCATCCACACACAGAACTTTACTTTACTTGCAATCACACGACTTCTACACAATGCAACGGCCCACTGGCCTGCTCTGACATTCTCTCGATCGCTCTCTCGCTCTCTCTTCGCTCAGTCGTCTCAAAGTTGATCGTAACGAAAGTTACTGGGAAGGGAGTGGATGTGGCGTTTCTAGCAGGTACACACACGACTAGTAAATAACAACACCACCAAAAGCAGATCCATTAAAGCCGTATACCATAGCAATGATATACCATTACCACATTAGTCGAATGTATTTGAGTTTAAGAATCAAATTGACATACGCGGCAGTGGCCTGATGGGTAAGAGCTTTGGTTCTATCTTTTAGTGATTCTAACCGTGATAGCGTCGGTTCGAATCACTCGCTCTTCACTATCGTCGCAAACGCTATAACTTTATTAATCCGTTAATAACAACCGTTACTTTTATCGTACACTTAACAATTTCTTGACTTATCGCTTCCGTACTTATCGCGTCTTTTACTGCTTACTTCTTACTTTTTACTTACTTTCCGATCTGCGTGTCACGTATTTATACCATTTTTCCTCCTTCTGATTCGGTGTTTCGTTTCCGTCCGTTCCCTAGCCTCGAATATTCTACTGGTCATAGTCTCCAGTTTTCCAGTACTTTCTAGAATACTCTAGTACTTTGTTTCGGACTTTCTTAGTACTGATTGTCATATGCGACACAATATCATCATAATCATCTACGGCACTACAACCGGGAACCGGTCTTGGCCGTATTTAGCAAGTCCTGAGGCTTATTAAATTTTCTATAATGATTTGTTCTTTCCGGGCAAGGTCATTAGTCTTGCGTCAGAGGCTCCCCGACGGGGAATCGAACCCCGGTCTCCCGCGTGACAGGCGGCTATACTAACCACGTCACAATATACTTATACAAAAATTGATTGATATTGCTTGGTGAGAAACTCCTAACTGTTCTACGAGTTCTTTTTGAGTTCGAAATGGATTTTCACCGTATACACTTTGACATGTACCCTAGTTTCTTCTTCAGAACGGCTCATATAAAACGTTCCCATTTAATTTACCTAGAACTATTAACTCGCATTATATTTGCTCTAGAAATAATCACGAACTCACACTTCAGACTCTAATTTCTTCAACTGGACTAGCAAAATGCATTGCCCTCTAAATTCGAATAATATAGAACTCAATTAGAGCGTTTGACTTCAGTTTCCGTCTCCCCGGGTGACAGGTAATAAAGCTATTACTACCAACCTCTCAGGTAGGCTACCTGTATCCCATGTGCGGAGAGAGCTTTAAAATACAACAACAATTAAAATAATTCACTGCTTCAGGCTTACCGACTAGCAATTAGGAAAATTACTCCTGCCAACCAATCCGTCGGTGTATTTGTTATTCCACACCCGTAGAACATCATCATCTCATACCCAGCAAGCGCATTTGAAACTGTTTACCACCATCCAAATTATGACGAGATCATTTGTTACAGTACAACATCTCAATTAATGAAACCGAACTTCGCAGGTCGCAATCTGTTAGCGTTTTCACGCGCTCATCTCATCGCAAAGTTTAGCTGCGTATCGCATAGATTTTACGAGCCTTTAATGTGCACGAGTCGTTAACTTTTAACATTTATACGACAACATCGTTCTAGATACACATTCAAATTTTGTTACCGTACTCCAGATACCGAACCATAAAATTCCCATAAAAAATAACCTTAAAAGTTCTCCGGACTCTTTAAGAGGGTGCTGAAACCGCTTACAGACTTGAAGTCGTAAATTAATCGAACAATTATCACTGAATTTCATCCCTCCAGCGAGGGGGTGGCGTGTGGGAGGTAAGTAAACAGAAAATGTACGTTTCCCTTTAAAACGGTTCATCGGTGATATAAGTGCATATGTCATCATCCATGATCCTGAGTCGACACCCCCCAAGGCAGTCATGGTAACATATGTTGCATCCCTCGTACGTGGCGGGGCATTGTTTTCGTTATTTTTGCGTTTATTTCATTAGGAATAAATTTTTTTCAATCAGATTTTTTGGTTCGTCATTTCACGTATGTTTTCAATAATTTTTCGACGAAAGCAACCGACAGTGGGGATGGGGTGAATTTCAATACTGATCACGCAGCGCAACAGATTCCACAGATAGAACGTTCGATTTATTCTTCACTTTTATATTTCGTCCGTCTAAAATCAGAAAACTTCATTAGCAAGAATGACGTCTGCATAAATATATCGCACCCTACACAGGATTCTGGACGAAGACTAAATCATGCGCAGGGATTTCTTTGCCCTGCCGGCTGATTTTCTAGTTTTACAACATTGGCCGTTGTGGAGAGGATACCGTGTCTGCATGCAGCACAATATTGTGTCTGATTAGGGGATGCGCTAGAGCGGGCATCTATCTATCTATCTTAAAAATGATTCGACGAGCGGTTGAAGTGAATAAAAGTGAAAACGAAATTCTGAAAATATTAAATTAATGGTGTGTGCTGAGATTTAAAAGGAAAATGAAAAATGGTAAGGACCCAGACACAAGTGAGGGCTTTAAATGGTAAATTATGTTGTAGAAGTGTGACCAGCCGCGGATTTAAATCGATGAGAGAGTTTGCTGCTGATGAGGGTGTAGGACTGGGTAATGGACTGACTGTTCATTCCTTCGAATAAGAAACTCAATTATAAATTGGTTTTAAGTCAAACTCTGCTGTTGGGGCAACAACAACTCAAAGTATACTCCCATTTCCGACATTTTCCAAACAATAACAAATGACCATACATCGATTCCTAAACGATCTGGAAAACGCACATATGTTATGTTTTTAATATTTTGAATTTTGTTGAATAATATCTTTAAATATATTACTTTGTGGTGCTGGTGAGGTGTGAAGATCTAAAACGTCAAGAGACTTAATTATTATTTATCTAATGTACTGATCCTTCACAATTATTAAAAATTATATTGACTTATTCAGGTCTTCATGAAGGGGACTTGCCTATAAATTAACCATTAGAAAGCATTCACCATTTTTTTCTTGTCAAAGTGGACATTGCGTATTGATCTATAAATACTCCATTTGACGATGAACAGGTAAATAGGAGCTAGTTTTCCCTCTTGCTAAGTACAATAGACTGCAAGACACTCTGATTCTCAAAAGTAATAGATCTGCATGCGATTTATTGAGAAGGATTTTCATGTCTTTCAGTGAGAACGGCTGCGAGAGGTTCACAACTGGAACTTAATTCAAAATCAGATCTACGCAAAGTTTATAGTGTTTTAACTAGTCGAGTTTAACATAAACATTTAAATAAATAAAAAGGTTAACAGTTATTTTAAATTAAACCCATTTCTTCCAATGTATCCCTTGTCAAGGACACTGGCCTTGTCATGTCTTGCAGCCTTCATCCTTCCTTTGCAACTCCTTACTTGCCATTGACGATCGGGAGTATAATGATGTATCCATCTCTCATCACATGTGACGATACGCTTCAAAAAATGCTCTCCCTGTTGTCGAAATCGATCCAGAAGTCTTTCACTGATCTCCGACCTGACCTGTTTTTGATTTACGATCATTAACCTCGGAACCCATCGAGCAGTAAATTTTTTGAAGCAAATATCATCAGTGATAATGGATTGACACTTCCATAGCCGACATGCACTTCTGATGAGATTTCTTCAACAGTCAAGTGGCGATCAATTTCAATAAGCTCTCGAACGGCGCGAATGTTGTTATCTGTAGCACTTGTCCTTGGGCGTCGATCATGACTTTAGTTTTCGATACGTTCTCGCCCACTTTTAAATTCTTCAGCCCACGAATACACACGATTCTGAGACAGTGTATCATCACCAAACTATGCCTTCAATCGAGAAAATATGTCCGAGGGCTTAACGCATTCATTTGTTAAAAATTGTATGATAATCCGTTGCGCAGACGTTTGTACCTCTTGCTTCCTCATGGCTGTACTGACTATAAAGACGAGCCCAAGCGGTAGCCAAGCCGGTTTACCTACTCTTCATAAACCACACAACAGCCACGCACAAGATTATCTAGCTCGCAACTTGTTGCTAAGCAAAAATGTTAAATTACCGTTTACATATGATTCACCCTCCTATACGCAGGCTCTGCAAGAGATCGACAAATACAAACAAAAACTCGAACAACTAGAGCAAAAACTATTTGAAAAGTCAGGCAATAAACATTCACCCGGGCTAAAGAGGAAAAAAATACATTAGCGGACCAAAAAAGCAATAATAAAAGTGATAACCACAACACACCTGATGGACACAGAAAAAACAAATAAGACAGAACTATATGCATCTAATTCTGACAGTGTGCTGGGGGCACAGTTAAAAAAGGCCAATGAGGAAAAAAAAGGAACCTAAAAGAGAACATAATCAACAGCGAAACCAGAGAAAAATAATATGATGGAATTAACAACAACGATGGGGAAAATCAAAGCACCGCCATCAGTTAATATCTTCAACGAGGATAGCAAAACAATAGGTACGATATTGAAAGACAAAATAGGTAGTGATAAATTCACTATAAAACAAATAAATAGGAGTAAATTATCATTAAAACTTAAAGATACGATTGATTGTACTAAAGTTAAAGATATTTTGAAGGGGACCAACTCCGAATACTTTACATACACAAGTAGAGAAGATAGGTTTCAGACATTTTTCATAAAACGACTTAATACCACTTACAGACCAGAAAACGTCCTACAAGAAATACGAAGCATAGGTCTTAAGGACATAACATTTGAGAAAGCATCCACGCGACGATGTATTAGCCAAAAAAGAACCCTACCCATTTTAGCCGCACTGTTGTCACCGGAGAGTAAAACCGAAAGCCTCCGAGCTAAAAGGCACTTATTTAATCATCTTATACATTTTGAGAAATTACGTGGAACTGATATCTTCCAATGTCGTCGGTGTCAAAAGTTTGGGCACGCTGCTTCGAACTGCAATATGTCATACGGGTGCGTTAAGCGCCCAAATACGCATGAGCCTGGTAAATACCAAGTGCAAAAAGAAGCCAAAAAAAAAGGAATGACGTTGTGTACTCTGCCAGAAGAGTGGAAACGGTGCGAAAGGTACAGAGCCATATCGGAGCAACTCGAAATGCGCAGATAAGTGCTTCCAACAAAATTTGGAATATGCCGCCTGGATGTAGTAGTACCGGACAGGGGATAGATACAATTAGAACCGATGGCGGACCCGATGCAACAAGTATCAGCACTAAAAACGAAAGACTACAAATACAGGTAAATAATCTCGCCAAAACTGTAGCAGAACTGTCGACGAAAGTCAACACGCTTCTGGGGCATCTTATGCCTTAAAATGGCGCAATACACAACTGTATCCCTCAAAATAAAATAATATCTTTGTAGAGCCAAGAAATATTTTACTCCGGCCCAATTTCTTCCAAATTAGACCGGCGCTCGAATATTGCTGTCATGTTTGGAGCTCGGCTCCTAAGTATACCCTCGACCTACTTGAGAGCATTCAGAGACGAGCAATCCGTCTGATCGGGGACACGGCGCTGAGGTTGAGACCACAGTCGCTATCACATCGAAGGCGGGCGGTCGACATCTGTCTGTTTTCCAGATATTATCACGGAAACTGTTTTTGGGAGATTCGTGGTATTGTTCCACGTAATTCGGTTTTTATGCGCCCTACGAGACAATATGATGAATCGCACCAGTTCGCGGTTCATCTCCCGACGGGGCGAACATGGCTGTATCAGAACATACCTGTTCGCCTCTCCCGAGAGAAGTATATGAAAAAAAAGAAAAAAAAGACATAAATGAACAGTTAACGAGAACGGCATTTATGTCCCTTCAAGAATCTTTTCTATTCGAGCTATCTGAGATACGGTGTGAAGATCATTGCTACCAAGCGCTGGTATGTCCAATTATGACCTATGCGTGGGTAGTATGGTGGGATATTAATTCATCGAATATGGAAAAGTTAAGAATATTTGAAAGATATGCCTTAGAGCCTGGCGACAGATGTGTGGCGGTTCCGCCAAACCCCAAAGTTCGCTTACCTAAAATACCCCCATAACTTCCACCCAATCTCATAACTTCACTAATGCAATCGCATTAGCATCTTAAATGCTTCACGCATTAAATAGATCAAATCTTTAACCTATAAGTCCCTGTAAAAGAAAGCTTACCTTTCATGTATCCCTTCGCATATACTTCCGTAAGATTTCATGCTCAACTTATCAGGAATTCCAAACCAATTTGGCACCCTCGATGCCAGGCAGATTCCCTTAGTCGAATTCCTAATAACAAAGGATTTGGATTACATACTATGTAACCTTCACCAGGGACCATAAACATTGCGCTGTCTATTTTTCAGCTTCGCCATGTGTATGATAAATCTTCTACCGTACACATTGTCCGGCGACCCCTTTCTTACAACAATAAAATACCCAAGCAGCTGCATTCAATTAGCGAAATGGACGCTGAAGCCAATTTCCCTAACTCGCACCAACGGCAAACAAAGAACTCTGTTCCTCCATAGGCTTCCTGGCGATACCATAAACAATCCATATCGTTCGTGGTATCCTAAACGCATTTTTCATTTAATGAGTGGCTGCTACTTATCCAGCTGACCCTCATTACCGAACGATGCATAGGTCGCTTTTCGTTGTAATTGCCGTGAATCCATTCCTCATGACCTCGATGCATAATCTAACACAAACCTATTAGCATCCCACGAAATTCGATTTCTTTGTTTCAACGAACACACATCTCCTGGATGCACATTATGCCCCTTCTTGGTGTTTCAGATTCGTTATCATGGCTTCGACCCATGAAAAGAACCGACGTACACATATACATGTGTACCATCACGATCTCCTCTATGAGAACCGGTTATCACCACCGCGAAAGCGAATGCACCCAAATTTCCCTTGGACAACGAATGAATATCGTAGAGTCCATTTCCATCAGCCGACCACGCTGATCGCGCGAACTCCCGCTCCTCGTCGCGCGTCGAGGACGCGACAATACTGAAATCGTGAGTGTGGTTAAATAATATTCATAAAAATCAATTTTGTATTAATAATAAGTTTACGCGGAGTATAAAAACACTAACGTATTTAATAGTGGCAGTAATCAAATAAATAAACAGAACGTAACTAACAATAAACAAATCGGGTGTTTTACTTTTCTCCTCGTTGTGAACGAAAGGTGGAGTTTTGTTCTTTTGTCGGCGGAACAATGGGGAACTATTGGTGAACAGATTTCTGGTGAACGACGTTTCTAGCTATTCTGTGGTGTTTCGTGTCTCATTCGGTTGTATTCGTCGGAACTTTAGTGACAGTCGAATGGGGATAGGAGTGAACCGAGTGTCCGTGTTTGGCACAATACTTCTAATCCCCACAGATGTACAGAAGCGAACATTCCAATTTCGTCACTACACTTCCAATAAGAGACTATATGATGCATCCTACAGACCTAACATTGGTCAAACTATCAGGGTAGTGAAGCACGAATTTGAAGTAGTGCAATCCTGTAACTACCTTGGGTCAATAGTATCAGCCAATAACAATATGGAAAAAGAAATACACGAAAGGCTGATCACATCCAACACAGCCTACTATGGGCTATTAAGGCACTTTAAATCCCGAAATGTATCCAGGACATCCAAGCTACTACTGTACAATACCATGGACTTACCAGTACTCATGTATGGATCCGAGACCTGGTTGCCCAATAAGAGGCCCTCTGAACTCTTAGCCGCGTTCGAGAGGAAGGTTTTAGGAAGAATTGTTGGCCCCGTATATGACGGAGGACGATTCCGGAGACGCTACAACCATGAGTTGTACCCGATCTACCTTGAAGCTAATGTTGTAAGAAAAATCAAGCTCGGTAGACTCCGGTGGGCGGGACACCTAGCTCCAATGAGTGAAGAGGAGCCTGCCTTTGTGGCAGGATGTATGGAAGGTGACAGGGTGGCAGACTTTGTCTGTGATGGAGGGATGGCGTAGACAAGGACGCCCACAGCCTGGAAGTGCCAAACTGGATGACATTGGCTCGAAATAATGGATCAGTTGAGAGATTTGTTAAATAAGCCCAAGACCGGATCCCGGTTGTAGTGCCGATGATGATGATGATGATCCGGAGTGTCCAGAGTTAATAATACAATTATGACCCTTGTCAGAAATCATTTCGTCCGGTCGGCAAATGTGAAAAACAATGAACTAATCTCAACACTATCCTATTGTAACCCTGAATATTTCAGAAATACATTGGAAAGTGGATGCATACCATCTGAAGCATTTTTATACTTGGCTGCTCATAACTAACTATCAGATCCAACAAACGTATCAATTATATATCATGTTTCAAGACGAACATCTGATAAAACAATTAAGTAAGTGCCAACAAGCATTGGAGATGGAAATACCATCTTAAGATACTACGTGAGCATACCCGAAGGCAAAACTATTTTCGAAAGACTCAATAGAACAAATACTGGTGTTTCGACTGGGCTGAGACTGGCTGATAATCGTTCGCAAGTGGGTCCTGCTGTATGGAACCCGTTCGGCCGATTGCCAGTCAAAGGACTGGGAACCAGTGAGGCGGACGACGTGTGGCAGGACCAGATCCATAGCATCTTAGTCTTAATTAGTCTTAGGTAGACTTAAACTTGGCTTAGTTAGATTTAAGTTCTACTAGGTTTAAGGAGTCCTATTATAAATAAAAAAATATATACGAAAATTTAGCAGGTTTTTTCATTATTTTTTCCTCATATAATATTTAAAAGCACCATTACACAGTACATTATATAAACGATTTGTAAGGATAACAAAAAAAAAACAAAAAAAGAACAAAATATGATAAGTATTGCGTACCACAACGACCTTATACATTAAAACAACAATTACAAAAGATTATAGTTTTATCTAGACTAAGAAACAAAAATGTAGTATTATTTAAAAACATTTCTATTTCAATGTACCCAATTAAAAGTCAACAAATCCACCCTTAGTAAAATCAATCATCATCATCATCATCGGCATTACAACCGGGATTGGCCTTATTTAGCAAGTCTCTCCACCGGTATCCGGTCCATATCCGAGACTTGTTAAATTGTCCATAATAGTTTGTTTTTCCGGGCAGGGTTATTACCCTTGCGCCAACCTTTCTCAGGATACGGATACTCGATAGGATGCGAAAATGAGCAGTCGAAAATATTGATTATTTAATTAATTATTATTATTAATTATTATTATTATTATTAATTATTATTAACCACCTATTTTAATTCCTTCGTACGCAACGCAAAGTATCATGTCTATCTCTTGTCAATAAGTATAAATGTTTAGTAAGTCCTTAGAATAATATTATCGGATGAAGATGTTTTTTCTTGAGATCTTGGCTCAATCGGTGCGAGAACGACCAATATGATTCTGCAGTTACTGTTTTTTCTTTTTATAGTAATCGATTCCTCGGGTATTTTAAAATAGCGCTGTCGTTTTCTCGTCGACCAATTTCATCGTGTTCCCGTTCTCAGGAGCTCGTTCACTTTGAAAGACCTACTATTTGGGTTATTTATTTACAAAAACTCGTCGGGCCCGCAATGCCAGCCCAAAACACAATGTGAAAATCGTTCTTGGTGATTTCAATGTCAAAGTAGATCGGGAGCCGGTTTTCAGGCACTACGCAGATGCATGAGAACACTAATGACAATGGTCATTAAAAACTTGGTCGTTACGAGTACGAGGTTTCCGCGTAAAGACATCCACAATGCCACCTCGGTATCACTTTATGGGCCTGTGGGGTTTCTTCAAGGTGCCGAAGAAGCACCCATCGCTTAACCCTCTTAAATCTTCCTCTTTCTATTTTAGTCCATGGTACTTACCTGCAATTAGGCAGCATTAAGCTTCCCACGGCACGCTTCGCCCATGTCCATATAGACATAGTGGTACCGCTTACTCCATCAAGAGGATTCTCTTATATTCTCACTATGATGGATCCCTGCACGCGATGGCCAGAGGCGACACATCTTCGGACAGTTACTGCCGAATCAGTCGCCAAGGCCTTTTATTCAACTTGGGTCGCACGCTTTGGTGTACCAACCACCATAACTTCGGACCGAGGCCCACAATTCGAGGCGACAATTTTCCGGCACCTAACAAATCTCCTTGGCTGCCAAAGAAGTCGTACCACCGCCTACCATCCGCAATCCAATGGGATGATAGAGCGCTGGCATAGATCCCTCAAGGCCTCACTCATGTGTCATAACGACACCAAATGGTTCGACGCCCTTCCCACCGTCCTCCTCGGCCTGAGGACAGGTATTAAAGAGGACCTAGGTGCTTCGGCAGCAGAGCTTACCTATGGTACCAACCTCCTTCTTCCAGGAGAACTTTTCCTGGATGGCGAAACACCGCGTGACCAACTACATGAATTAGGACATCTCCGCGACCTACTACGAAAGGTTAGGGCAACCCCAGTAGCCAGGCACGGCTCCAAAAAACTTTTCGTCCACCCTGAACTGCACAGTTGTACGCACGACTTTGTCAGGGTGGACAAGGTCAAAAAACCCCTAGACACACCTTATGATGGCCCTTTCAAAGTCCTCCGCCGCATCAACGACCGCGTCTTCGAGATCAATATTAGAGGCAAGAGATCCACGGTCAGCGTCGAGAGACTCAAGCCCTGCTTTCTGGAAGCTTCCGCTCCAGAACCACCCCCATCCACCGACACGACTCCTACTCCACCAGCACAACCTACCCACACTCGCGCCCAAGCGCGCTACCTCAAACAGCGACCCCTCTCTCAGCCGAATGTACCTGTTTCGTGACTACGTCACTGAGGGGGGAGTGAAGTCGGGTTTCTTCAAGGCGCCGAAGAAGCACCCATCGGTTAACCCTCTTAAATCTTCCTCTTTCTATTTTACTCCATGATACTTACCTGCAATTAGGCAGCATTAAGCTTCCTGCAAATGTTTCCATGGCAAGATCATCATCTTGCCACAGCATTATCCACATCGCTGTAATCTTTAAAACGTTTTGTTTCCTCTGGTAGGCACCCATGCAGCTGCATCCAATTATCACGGATCACCATTGCTTAGACATTCCTAATGTATTTTTATTGGCTTGTTCAAACAAGCCGCATTTTAGCACCTAAGCATTGGATTACGTTTCGGTATTCAATATACCCTCCAATGTTTATGTTTACCCAGCTTCACATCTCCCAACTATTCTTTTCGATGCGCGTTCGTTGTCCTTCCTTCCAATGGGAAGACATTCGTTCCCATAGAAAAGATATTGTGCATGGACTTTCCAATGGGATGCTGATCGGCTCCCATTGGTCATGCATGTCGGAAGGGGTGTTTCTCCTGCGATAGTGAGCGGTGGAAATCCATCACAATCGCCGGAGACCGGGCCAATTTTAGAGAGTTAAATTAGTCAGGTTCGGTGGCTAGAACCGGACAATCAGAGTCCAGAGTCGCGTAAAAACACCATAAGGGTCGTGTCGTAATCTACGCGGAGTGTATATCGAAAGACGACTAACGTCGAGCATCATAGTTCGTGTGTTTTGTTTCCTCTATGGGAAATTCAGTTTTTTTATTATTCCATGTAACTTATCCGTGAACCCGTGAATTGTTCGCAAAAATATTTTCATGTACGTTTACCAGAAGGTAATCAGATATGAACAGTTGTATGCAAATCACTAGTGCCATTAATTGTATGCAAAAGATTTTCCTTCGCGTGTGTGTAAATAAAAACAATAACAAAATAAAAGAACGTTTATGCAATTAAAAGCCCGGCGTTTCATTTCACTTACTTCTTGTGACAGACTGTTATAATTTTTGTTCGTTTGGTTTTCTTTTGTGGACGATTGTTTCATCGAACTATCCGTGGTGTTACTGCTAAATCCGCGTCCGTGTTGACGCACGAGTAGTAAAACACCCACAGACCCACTCGCAACCAAATTGGCCACGTGTTGATAGATCGCCGCCACTCCTCGAGCCTGATGACGGTACGAATGTGCCGAGTTGCCAACGTCGACTCGGATCACTATCTTGTTGGTATAGTTTTCCAA
This sequence comes from Microdon myrmicae, assembly GCA_963931805.1. Taxonomy (NCBI): domain Eukaryota; kingdom Metazoa; phylum Arthropoda; class Insecta; order Diptera; family Syrphidae; genus Microdon; species Microdon myrmicae. The sequence continues at coordinate 111,370,657 of OZ007499.1, read as the reverse complement.
GCGCGGATTGCCTTACGGCGACTTATTGCATCCGCGGATTAGATTCGGATCAACACGGCTGCCTTATGCCATGAGAATACCAGTAACACCTTTGGTCATGCGTTAAGATTGGTTCTCGAAGAGCTCGGTGGAGAGAGAGTAAGCCCTGGGGCCAGAATGCCGTAGAAGAGACATGGACACGCCTTAAGAATATTGTCATTAGTACTGCCAACTCCATTTTATACAGTAGTCGTGGAGATCGGAGCGACTGGTTTGATGATGAGTGCAAACTACCGACTGAACGTAAGAATGCTGCATACCGGGCAATGCAGCAGTCTCATAGGACGCGGGTACGCGAGGAGAAATACAAAGACCTTAGAAGACCTGAAAAAAGGCTTCACAGACAATAGAAAAGTGCCTGGGAAAAAAACGTTGTCTGTGATATAGAGAAAAGTAGAGAGCGAGGTCCGCACCAGGCGCGGAAGTTCTACCAAATAACCCGCAGTATGACGCGGTAAACACTACGCGGCACTTACTGCAAAGATAAAGAGGGTAATCTGATCACTGAACCGGAAGGCATTCTGGAGCGATGGGAAGTGCACTCCAAAGAATTGCTAAATGGCCAGCTCACAGAAGAATTGGAGACTCCAACAATGCAAGACCAAGAGCCCCTGCTGCGGCCACCAAGCATTGAGGCACCATTAAACACCATAAAACACCTCAAATCAAATAAAACCCCCGGAGCTGATGGCATACCAGCTGAGCTGATCAAAGAAAAAAGGACAGCGTTACATCACACAATTCATGAGATCGTAGTGCACGGATAGGAATGTCAGAAAATTGGCGTCATGGAATAATTTGCCTCATGCATGGGAAGGGAGATATCACAGTGTGCAGCAGTTATAGGGGTATAACATTTCCTTTTATTTATTGTTCACGCTCCTTTTATTTCATCATTTGTTTCTTTCGTGCTATTTAAGCATTGTTCAATATTGCAATATTACAATCACTTGCGAAACTGAACTGCGACTATATTTGTATCGTCCAATATTTCAATATTACAATCACTTGCGAAACTAAGAACAACTTTCGACTGCTGCGCGTTCCTTGAGTGTATGTTGAACGTCGAGTATATACGTTTCGCTTTTTGGTCGTATTGCGCGGGGAGGACCGACCTCCTTGTAGGGTTCTCTGTGACGACTGTGGTAACTTCTCCGGGGATGATTCCATTCACCCCGTAGTTTTATTCTTCCCTTTCGCTTTTCCTGTGTGGTGACTTTCTCTCAATCGAGAATCTTTCCACCAGTAAAGATCGTGCGCACACATACAGCCGCGGAGGTTATTGCTGCATGCTGAAGACCACCCTGAGATCGTCAGAATTTTCAGAACTCTAATGGATTGCTTAAGTAAACAATCGAGCGGGTGCTTCACAGGAGTCGATCTTAGGATCGTGTTTACTTTGCCCTGTGGGAACAGCGTTCGTTTATTGCTGTTGTATCGCAATGGTCTTTGTTTAGACGAAGTATATTGCGGCAGGGACAAAGGTTTGGTCGGCGGATTGGCTTTCCGGTAATTCGCTTATCGCCGGAGATGTGATGTTTGTCGACATCTGGCGCAGCTGTGCCAACCGTTTGTGTATATGCACTTAATTGATCGTTACACAATTTCTGTTGGTAAGTCATGTCCTTCGATGGTCGTGCAGGCATAGGTGAGTATGTTCCTTCCTGGAACGACGACATCTCGACCTATAGTGGTTTGTGTGGTTCGTAGAACCGCCACAGACTCTCGTCACCATGTCCTGCCAGATACCTATGCATATGACATTGACATCGTCGGTAGATCCGATTCGGCTGTCCAGACTCCTTCATCCAGACCGAGCAGGCGGCATAAAAACTGGGACTGTACATTAATGAGGGAAAATCCAAATACATGATTGCAACTTCTGCGAAGAGAAGACATAACGTTGGTCAAACTATCAGGGTAGTGGAGCACGAATTTGAAGTAGTCTAATCCTATAGCGACCTTGGGTCAATAATAGCAGCCGATAACAATATGGAAGAAAAATTACGCAAACACTTGATCAAATACAACAAAGCCTACTATGGTCTATCAATGTTCTTTAAATTCCAAAATTTATCCATAACATCCAAAGTGTACAAGACCATGTTCTTACCAGTACTCATGTATGGATACGAGATCTGGGTGCTCAATAAAAGGCACCCTCAACTCTTAGCCACGTTCGAGAGGAAGGTCTTAAGAAGAATTGTTGGCCCAATGTGTGAGGAAAGACGATTCCGGAGACGCTACAACCATGAGTTGTACCCGATCTACCTTGAAGATAACGTTGTAAGCAAAATCAAGGACCACCGGAGTCTAGGTGGGCGGGACGCCTAGCTCGAATAAGTGAATAGGAGCCTGCCCGGAAAGTCCTTTTTGGCAGGATGTATGGAAGGCGACAGCGCGGCAGACCTTGTCTGTGATGGAGGGATGGCGTAGACCAGGACGCCCAGAGCCCGGGGAGTGCCGAACTGGATGACATCGACTCGAAATCGGGACCGATGGAGAGACTTGCTATATAAGGCTAAGACCGAATTCCGGTTGTAGTGCCGATGAAGATGATGATGATGATGATGACGATGACACACAAGTGAATAGGGTTGTGGAGAATGGACAAAAGATGGTTTATAGTAATAATTGTAACAAGTCAAACCTATCGGCAATTGCAGGACTTCCATTATTTTCATATACCTTCGTATACCGGAAAATGTATCCATCCAATCCAGTTTTAACTTCTGTTTAATTTCATACGAGGGTGGGGTGAAAAGTTTCCGTCCTGACCTTTACTTTGCACCACCTCACAGTTTTCGTTATTTTCCTTGCCCGCGGTCAGTCCTCCAGCCTGATTCCCTCCGGTTAACTCTCCTCCGGTTAACTCTCCTCATCTGCCTCGTCCTCTCGCGCTCTCTTGATATTGACACAGGGTTGATATTTTAGTTTGTTTAATTGGATACCGTAGAGACCCCTGAGATCTCTGTTGAAGGTGTTGGTTTGAGTTGATAGAAGATGATATTTTTGTTGAAGATTTCCGAAGATCTTAGAGCAGCACACTAAGATTCAATTTCCGTATGAAAAGCAACATTTATTGGACTGCCAATAGTTTGTGTCGATAGTCTGATTGGAACCTGAAGAATTCCGTCGTCTTGGATAATGAACTCTCGCCACTTCCTCGTTTGTCGGAGTCCACAGCAAAACATAAGGGAACCAACTTCCCATTGAATCCACTTGAAGTCCGAGTTTTACGATAAATCACCATTATCTTTCCCCCATAAACAACGTTTTGCATTTTCCTAAAATGCAGAGTAGCTTTGCAAATTTCGATACTGTAGAATTAACTGGTGGACTCGAATGAAAAATATTTAACGCGAATGGGTTATTAATTTGCAACATTTATTTGATAATATATCTTATTATTTATAGTCACAAAAGTGCCGAAAAAAAATCGTTTCTTTTGCATCACCGTTGCCTTCCTTCTACTTTCTTGCTCAAGACCGTTCTCTCTGTTCGAAACAAAAAACTCAACGTTAAAAAACAAACCATCAACACGGCTTCTTTGTTCCGTTTCCCTTCATCCACTCTCCAATCTCACTCTTTACCGCTGTCACCAAGAAACTTATTCGAAGATCGTTTCACCTAGGAAACACTGGATTTAAGCTTACATTGTTTGCAATGTATGTGTTTAATATTTTAATGGTTTAATTTTTTTTTTTTTTTTTTATAAGACTTCTCTCGGGAGAGGCGAACCTATAGCGTCGAGTGGGCGCCCCGAGATGCCATCAAATAGCTGTTACAGTTCTTTTTGAACAGTTGCAGGTTGTAACTCTCCGGGAACACTTCCATGGGAAGGGAGTTCCACAGCTTCCCCGCTCTGTAACTGAACGAGTTCTGATACAGGGATGTTCGCGCCGCCGGGAGATGAACCACAAACGGTGCGATCCGTCGGATTGTCTTGTGGAGCACACACAAACCAAATTGCGTGGAACAATGCCAAGAATCTCCGTAGAACAGCACCCGTGATAATATCTGTAAAACAGACAGAGGTCGGCTACGCGCCTTCGATGTGATAGCGACTGTAGTCCCGACGTCAGCGCCGAGTCCCCGATCTGGCGGACCGCTCGTCTTTGTACGCTCTCAAGTAGGTTGAGGGTATGTTTAGGAGCCGAGCTCCAAACATGAGAGCAATATTCGAGCGCGGGTCCAATTTGAGATTTATATAGGAGAAGAAGTTGGGCCGGAGTAAAATATTTCTTGGCCCTAAAAATATAACTCAGTTTTCCTGAGGCTGATCTGGCGATACCCGATACGTGTTTATGCCATGATACATTCCCACAGACCGTGACGCCGAGCAATTTCAAACTTTCCCCAGCCTCGAGGGCCCGTCCACTCATCATCAGCTGTGGAACCGATGATCCAGTTTTCTTTGTGAATGTTGTATACTGGGTCTTCGTTGCGTTGAAGTCGACAAGATTGGCCTTTCCCCACTGCACGACTTTATGCAAATCCTGATTCAGAGAGTCAATCTGTCTACATCTCAGCTGGTGCGACGTTGATGCACCAATCGGCCGATCCCTCGCAAAGGACGAAACAAGCCTACTATCATCCGCAACACTGAACACTTTGTTATCCGTTGTCTCCAACAAATCATTTATGTGAAGCAAGAACAAGGTTGGAGCCAAAATAGAGCCTTGGGGCACCCCCGAATTAACAGGATACAGATCCGAACACTCGCCGTCCACAACAACCCGGATCGATCGATTCTGGAGGAAGCTCCTCGTCCAGTCGCAAAGCTGTTGGGAAAGTCCATATGAACGAAGTTTGCTCAGCAATGCCCCGTGCCAGACGCGGTCAAAAGCCTTGGAGATATCCAATGCGACCGCCCTTGACTCACCATGCCGTTCAATCGCAGATGTCCATATATCGGTTATAAGTGTCAAGGTCTCCTGTGGACCGCCTGCCAAGGAATCCGTATTGACGATCATTCAGAAGTCCGTTGCACTCCAAATACTTAACCAACTCTGTATTGATGACTTTTTCCATTACCTTAGATAAAACAGACAGTAATGCCATCGGACGGTAATTTTGTGGGAGACACTTTTTTCCCGTCTTTGGGATTGGCTGAACTCGAGCGATTTTCCAACAGGCAGGAAAGGTCCTCCGTGCATCCGATAAGCGGAAGAGTCTGCCAAGAACCGGCGATAGTTCTGGTGCTCAGTTCTTAAGGACTATTGTTGGTATTCCGTTCGGGCCGGTTGCCTTCCTACAATCCAGTTCGCGTAGAATGCGTTGAATAGTGCGCGGACGAAATCTCACATCCCGCATGGAAGACTGTACCGGCGAGATCACAGGTGGCTCCAAAAGGCCGGGATCGAGGTTGGAATTCGCGGAAAACAAATTCGCGAACACATTAGCTTTATCCTTTGGATTCGTGACTAACGTCCCACTATCTGTCACCAACGGAGGGAAAGAGGAGGATGCGAAGTTACTGCTGACAGCCTTTGCCATTGACCAGAAGGAGCGCGAACCAGTTGGGCACCGAAGGAGCTTATTGATCACCCTGTCGTTGTGAGCCTTCTTCGCGGTATCAATCGCCTGGTTGCACGCGTTTCTGATTCTAACAAAATTCGTTCTGTTAACATCGGTGGGATTGGAGCGCCATTGCTTAAAACTTTATTTTTTGCCGCTGTAATCAGCTCGCATTTCTTTTTCATGAGGAGGAAAACGTATTTAGTGTAAACGTGGTCTCAGAGCGTACAGTGCTCGCGTTTAGGCGTACGTTTCATACGTTTTTCAACGGTAAATTTTTCTAACATAATGTTTAAAAACGTTAAAGGTTCGCGTAAGTCGATATAAAAAACGAAAAGGATTTATGGGAACTGTAAATGAACTGGAAACGGAGTATGCGACTACATCGGCACAAAAATTGGCTACATCGCCCGACTTCGCTCCAACGGTCACAGTGACGGCAGCATACGTGATGTTACCTTTTTTTTAGTTTTTTCCGAACTTTCAAACATTATAAAGTGTAAAAACTGTGACGGTTCCATAAACTTTTCAAAAAAAATCTGAGAAAGGCATAGGATTCAAACTGATCGTCGAATGCTACTGTGGTGAGAGGGTCATCGATTCCTGTCCACGAATCGCCAACAAAGCTTACGAAATTAATCGTAGAATAGTATTCGTAATGCGCATCTTCGGTGTCGGGTTAAATGGATTACATTGTTTCACTTCACTGATGGATATTGGCGAATTTACGAAACACATCTACTACGCTACTCTCGATAATGCACACACCGCTTGTATCGGCGTTTTTTCTTCCGTGATAAAAAAGGCTAGCAAAGAAGAAAAATAAAAAACTGAGGAAAGTGAAGATAAAAAATGTACTGCTTCTGGAGATGGTAGTTGGAGCAAAAGGGGTCATACTGCTAATTATGGCGTTATGACATTGATCGGCAACAAAACAAACAAAGCTCTTGATCTTACTGTGAAATCGCGTTATTGCCAAGGCTGCAACCTTATGAAAACAAAGAAAGGCACCCTTGAATATGATACTTCGTGGGATGAGCACGAACCAGTTTGCACATTGGATCACAATGGAAGTTCGGGAAAAATGGAGCCTGGCGGAATGTTAGAGATGTTTGAGCGCGCTTTTGATCTGCACGGCCGCATTTACGAAAGGTACGTTGGAGACGAAGATGTAAAAATAATGAATGCGTTGCAGAAATAATAAAAGCGCTGCAGAAATCATTTCCAAATGTTGTAAAGGCCGAGTATATCAATCACGTGGGAAAGCGAATCGGTTCGCAATTACGCGGTGTCATAAAATAAGCGAAAAAAAAACAGACTAATTAGGAGGAGCTGGTCCTGGCAAACTTACGGGAAACATTATAACAGAACTGACGGCTTATTACGAACTTGCGATTAGACGCAACGCTCACCCTGCTGAAGAAATGGCGAAAGAAATTTGGGCAACATACTATCACAAAATATCAACCGATGAAAATCCGCAAAATCAAAACTGTCCAGAGGGCCCGGAGTCATGGTGCACGCGCGGAAGCTGCGAATGAGCTGTCAAGGTTCCACCACGACAAACTTCCCTTGGATCCTATAGTACGAACAGCTATTTACCCCGTTTACGTAAAACTGACAGCTCCCGATTTGTTAAAAAAATGCGAGGGAGGTTTCACGCAAAATAACAACGAAAATTTCAATGCTACTATCTGGCAAATGGCACCAAAACACACATGCAGTGGTAAAAAAATCATTGAAGTTGCGGCTCTTACCGCAACTTGTATGTTTAATGAGGGGTTTTTACCCGTATTGCTAATAATGCAAGTCATGGGCATCAAAATTGGGTACACTGCGAGAGCGTTTGCGAACGAGGGGGACAGAGATCGGCTGCAAGACGCTGACCACAGCATACAACTCGCACGAGGCACGAACAGCGAGGAAAAAGGCGAAAATGCAACTGGAGGACCAATTCGAAGTCGTGGAAGGAATTGTTTATGGTCCAGGAATAGATGTCTAGCTGTTAGTATAAAAAATCCCGATGATTTCATGAAAAAAATCGCTTTTATCTTTTGTCTAATTTATCTCCAAACTTTGAATGCCTTTTTCTCGAAACGACTTTTTTGAATGCGGTGTAAGCGATAATATGAAAACGGTGCATGCGATTCCTAGTTCGCACACATATTTCTAACAAGCACACGCAAATTGTGAGTGAATTACTTTTATTTATTTATTTATTCTTTTAGTTATAACTAAAAAATAGAGTAAAAAAGGCCGAAAAATCAATTCACTCGCATTGGGCTAAATATATTTAAGTTCAATAAACTTTTCGCATTTGTTGTATTTTTTCACCGGGAACGAAAATAACTCTTACACGAGCAGACCGGATGGCTAACTTTGAACTTTGAACACTTTGAACACCTGGAGGGGGGGGGGGGGGGGGGGGGGGGGGGGGGCTCCGGTTCCGGAGTGACTCGACCAAATTTACAAACGTAGTCGAAAGATGAATAAAATGTTAAAAAAAATTGTTGTTATATCTATAACCTATTTTTGGACCCGACAAACCGGAATGTCCCCTTAACACCTCTAGACAGTTTTCCTTAGAGATATCTGAAGTCACTTGTCTATGCTGATAGGCCAGCCGTTATGGAACACGCGGAATCCAACATTTTTCTGCCGCAAGACTAAATGACCTTGCCCGGAAAAAACAAATCATTATGGAAAATTTAACAAGCCTCAGTTGCTAAGTAAGGCCAAGACCGGTTCCCAGTTGTAGTGCCGATGATGATGATGATGATTAAATCTGTTGTATTCCAGAATACTAACTTTATTAAATTTAACACTGAATCTCCTTACACATCCTTAAAAACTTCCTTTAACATATATTACATTCTCACTTAATACATACCATTCATAAACATTCACAATATTGCCAGTTACAGCACATTTAATAACTTGCCCCTTTTTATTTCAAAACAGAGCACTTTGATTTTCGTTCAAATTTTCGTCAATTTAAAAGTCACAGAAACTAAAGGAATACTTTGAGAAAATTTGTTTTGTTCATATTATAATTTACAGTAAATTAGAACACAATGTTCTATAAGTAGAGAAAAAATTCAATAGTAAAATCAGTTTGAGTTTGGAGTTGAGTTAGAGAACAGAGTTAGTCGAATTGCTTACAGTCTCAAGTAAATTTATGTTTTGAGTTGAGAATAAGTTTTCCTTGAGTGAAGAAGATAATACACAAAATAAACAATATTAAGGAGACGGAATTAGTTTTTTTCTTAATTAATTAATTATCAATTACAACAAATTTCCGCTCAAACGTACTTTCTATCGGAGCGGAATAATAAATAAAAGGAATAATAACTAAAAGAAAAACAAAAGGTCCCCGCTCTTCCCTCAACCGAGGAAGCACGGCGCCGGACGTCAACAAATCCAACATTTGACCCACCTTTTGTCAACATACGTCCACAAAATGCACGGAAATCTGATCGACAATTAGACCTCTAGATTATGCCATTAAGCAGCAGCCACATGTCCGAAATCACAGGCATTAATGGTGTACAATTATCTTCCAAATAAAGTCACACTTGTAGGCAATAAAATTATATTTCTTTCTTTTATATAAATTCAGAGATCTATACCTCGAAATAAAACAGACTGTATTCGCAACAAGCTATTTTACCGCCAACCACGACATCTACCGCATAGTATAAAACGGCGTAAGTTTCAAAATAAATTTAGTACACGTTGAGATCCTATCCCCTTTAATTTTTTTTAGCTCCTGTGACGTTTTTCGCGATTTTCCATCAGTGAGTGCTTTGAAAATTAACTTCAAACATATGGATAAATACAATGAGTACCACACCAGTGTGGGACCTCCGCCTAATCATGTGCTTCTTGCCAAAGTGCGTGGATTTCATCATTGCCTATCCTCCTTAAGAATATTAAATGCCTTCAGATTTATTTAAAAGGCAATTACTTCCCTGTTGCAAAGTTGAAGCATTTAACTCTAAACAGGTTTTGCAATGAAGGTGCTTTAAATATCCATATAACTTTTAAAAAACTGAACGAAGGTTATTATAAGAATAATGTTGGAATTGTACAGCAAAACAACGAATGATTATATTGGTTGATAGTCAGACACACAATACGTCAAGGTTGCACTAGCTTGCCAGCACTATCTTGTAACTTCAGGAATATTTCCGTGTACGTTTATAGATTAGGCACGAATAGATTATGAATCAGACTTTTGTAAAACTAAATAACACCAAATTAATGGTTATGAATTGATATGATAGTCGGAACCCAACCAATATAGAGCACAATAGTGTTAAAGCTTGCCAATTGTCTGATGAGGTTTCAATTATATTTCAGTGTACGTTTATAGATTAGAAAGGAACTAATTCCCAAAAAAATGGAATAAAATTGTTACAAAAAGTCTATAACCAAGTAACACTAAATTATTAAATTTGAATTGATATATTAGCCAAAATTCAATCAATATAAACCGAGGCCATACAACACTGCCATTGAATCATGCGATTTCAGTACTAGCTTAATATATGCTTCTCGATTAGAGATTATTTTCAAAATATATAATAAAACAAAAGTTCTTTATTACTGTAGAATCATGTAACCATATTTTTTACTTATGAATTGATATAAACTGCGTTAAAACTGCCTTACAACGCTCTCATGGCTTCTCCGTAAGATGTCATTGTATTCATACATTTGTCGATTAGAAACGAAAATCAAATTCCTAATAACACGCAGCGAAACCTTAGTAACTCTGAATAGTTATTAAAAACCACATTTCTAAATTTTAATAACTAAATTTGATTTTATACAAGATGTATAAAATTCAATTCAGTATAAGAAAATATAAATGAATGTAAAAGAAAGTTGCCACAGCTGCTTTATCTCTCTATGTAAAAGTCAAAATCGATTCCTTCTTCCTGTTTCACATACCATCGACATTTTCTGTCGACCGTGAATTATTTCCTGTATGGAACAGGCATGAAATCATGTCACACACATTCAATCATTCAACCCGGGCGGTGGATGCAATAATTGTGCACAGAAGGAAAAGACAATCAGAGGACAGGTTGCCTTTTTTTTTTCTGGCCGGATTTTGAAAAATGACCCTAAATAACAGGTTGTGCTCGTGTTCGAGATGCTGCTGAACGCTTAGTAAACCTGTACAGCCTTGATACCTCATTTATTACACTGGACAGAAGAGTATTTTTTATAAATTATGCCCTGGACGTCTGTCCATCAACGACTCAATGTGCACTCCTGCACTCGGAACTGATCTAAGGATCTCACCAAAACTGCCCCAACACCGTGTACAGCAAATACATAAGTCAAACCGAAACAGAAACAAAGCTAGAAAGAGAAAATTGTTACAAATGATCGCAAATAACATGTCTTGGATTGACGGGGTTCAAAGGAGCCCGCTCTTTACGGAATGACGGCGCCGCTGTAGCCACCATTCGCTAGTACTAGTATCAGCGATACTATCACCACTACAAATGATGGTTCGTGGTTTTGTTTCATGCGCAAATGCCGTTGATTAATTGTTTTCATTTTGTAGCACGTAGTTTTATGAAGGCAATCCATCTCAGGTTGTGGAGTTAAACTCGAAAGTGGAAGCGTAAAGATTGCCATACAAATTGGTTTGATACAGTCACATGAATACACGCACTACCTTTCCCACAACAATAACAAAATTATAATAAGAATAACAACAAAATACACCGCTATCTTACCTTGACTGTTGCTCTTTCTCGATGTCTTCTTTTCTTTCATCCACGGGTATTCAGGCACAGAGTCCATTCCATCGACTGATTGTACAACCGGATATCCGGCAGATCCCATTTTAGGGCTCTCTGGACTAAGATGATTAAGAAACTCCGCCATTGATGGCTGAGAATTAATGAAACCACCTTCACTGGCCATCCAATATGCCGTATCGGCACGTTTATCACAGTTTGGTGTCATTTTGCTAGTTGTATTAACATTACCATTGGCACTATTGCTGCCACTAGTAGGTCCAACGCTTCCGATGCCAACTACTTGCTGTTGGCTCCCTGGGACGCCAGGCGTATTACCACTTAAAACTGTCGGGGGTACAATTGTTTGTCCGGTTTGAGCATGCAATGGATTCAACGGAGATTCAGATTTAATTTGTGCACCCAATTGGGGGTCTAGACTACTGCACACCTCTTGCATTTTACGAGGTACACTACGCAATTCCACCGAGTCTTGTTGGATTCACAGTATCACAAGAACTTTCTCGGTTATAACATTTTGCTGGGATTTATCTGAGGCTATAGTTATAGTGGTCCGATTATTTTATATTGGCTGAAATTTGTATAAAATAAATATTAGTGAATATTTTCTTCGTGTACTCGTATATATAAAGATGCAACTTTGCTTGAGACTAGAATCTATTTTATATCTAAGCATACTAAAAGCTAATAAATATTTAATATTTTGAAAACAGTTCAAACTTTCGCAATCTATAGTGAACGGATGAACGTAATTCGATCTCACTTTCAAAAAGCTTAAAACAAAACACCAATACATCAGAAAACGGCCGTGTGTACACGAGGAGGTTTCAACTCACTTCTTAAGCTGTGGTATGTTTTATGCTCTGGTATACCGCTCTGAAAATGTCTTTTTCGAGACTTTTTTGTGATGCGTTCTTTACGTGATTGGGTATTTGTGTGTGTATGTTAGGCTCCCAGCTTTGTTACTGAAGAGGTTACTATGAGTGTATTTGGTGGTTGTATGTGCGTTCTGTTGACGATGAATAAAGGATTTACTATATATTTCTCTAAAAAGAATTTTTAAAGAGTTTAGAAGTTCAAGAGAAGTTATATCTTCGGTTATTTTCTACAACCTGCTCCAATCGTAAAACAATTAGACATATTACAATCATTGGTTAAACATCCAAACTACATATGCATACATGTCGTACACTATTAAAAATTAAAAGCAGACTTCGCCACTTACAAACAATTTGCGGAAATCACTACAAGAACATAAATTTGGAAAGTGAAACTGCCTTGACTTGACTGAAATGACCTACGGTCTTATTAGAATAAACATTTGCTTTTATCCAACCGAAATGCCAAAGACTAATTTAAGTAGAGTTTTGCCGATATAAGAAAACTTAATTCCGAGTACATCTGCCACTGACTAGCCGTCTAGACCGTACGCAGATTTTAATAAAATTATGGTTAGCACATGGATTATCGCTAAACCTACCAACGATATAGTACAGTGGGGTTTCTTCAAGGCGCCGAAGAACCACCCATCGCTTTAACCCCACCTAACCTGCAATCGAGCAGCGTTAAGCTACCCTTTCAATATCCTACACCTGAAAATTAAACCCTCAGCAACAGCATGTATTTCAACTAAACCATTGCGGTTCATTTCATATGGATCAATTAGGAATCTGAGCGGTTCCTCTGGGCGGCAACATGTCCATCAACATACTCCTATCATCCTGCGTCTCCTATTCCAACAACCAGTTGGTCCAGAAAGACAAGTCGGCTACTTGCTTGCTTGCACATCTGCAAGCCAGATTTCTAATAAGCATACCCTACGATCTATTTTCCAATTAAAGAATAAACAAACCTTTATCCTAGCCCTAGCCATAGCCAGCAATCTTCTGTTGACCTAACATCACAGATGAACCCATTTCCGCCGCCTGTAATATTTCCTACCACCATCTACAACATGGCTTTAGCCTTCAAGTACGCATGTTTATTTGCATACTAGCATGATCGATTATACGATCCGTTGCCGCATCGAGGAACGATCGCCGCAACAGGTCATGCCTAGGATACGTTGTCCAAACAACGAGCAGCCACGATTACCACGCTGGCTACCGAAACGGAATGCTCCTGTATACTCAATATAAACAGAAGAAAATATTTTTGCCTGACGGCAACATCTCTGGTATTTATGTATCCTAAAATAAATATGCACCCATGCACTGTAACCTCGATCATTTCATCGAAATCTGTTGATATAATACCAACAGAATAGGAAACCAATTTATGACGGCATGTTCCGCCAGCCTCATTACCCGACCTTTTATTTAATCGGCTGAGCATCCGAATTTTCTTTGTGCACCCTACGCAACCGCGTTGTCGTTGCTTCCAACGAATGGGTGTGCCATCCTGACTTGTACGGTCCCAGAGGAGATTCCCAGATTGGAATTTCCAATTCGATCGCCATTGGTCATCACGAAGGAGAGGATCGAATTGGTTCCTCCCAGATGTATAGAAATCCATCATGATCACGATACGTAGATGTTGACGACGAATTCGTCGGAGACTCAGATTTAATATCCCAACGATTTTTTTTTGTTTTCGTTTTTTGTTACATCTAGTTAATGTCGGCCAAAGGATCTTTACTTATCTAATAAAGTGCGTTGGTAAGTGTGTCGTAATTAATTGTATGGTTTGAGTTAAAGGATCACGTCCTACTACATCTTACTGTGTTTTAATTGGTGTCAAAAGACTAATACTGAATAAAGGAACATTAAAATAAATTCAGTGCGTTTTCTTTTACTTGGGACACGTCGATAATCTCCTGTGAACAATCTGTGGTGTTTTCGCTCAACCTGCGTCCGTGCTGACGCCTCTAGCGAAAAATACCTACGGTACCAGTCATCCTACCTCAAAAACTCTTTTTCATGAATATCTCAAATAAGTGCAATACGTTATATGTAATACAGGATAAAAAACAAACTTTCAAAAACGCACACCTGAATACATGTACAAAGTTTGGGGCGAAAAAGAAAAATTACATGAGAGTACCGCAAAAACGTTCCATCCGTTCCTGTACTACTTTTTCCTTTTTTTGCAACTCTGTTGCGTCCCCCATAAAGACATCATCGAATTCATAACCTCTATTGCGTCCCTCAAGCATCAATACTCTCGAAGGATTTGTCATAATTATTAGGTACATGGTCCGAAATTGGCGTATTACTTGCTGTCGAGACCTGAGTTTCTCTATAACAGCATAATAGTTACATCGAGCACTCATCCTTTGCCTATCTCTGTTTGCGTTCTATATAACATATATTGAAGCGGTATTTGTTTTCTATGCTATACGAGTAATGGCACAAGAGTTTCGCGTCGAACAATGAAACATTCGTGACATAATTAAACATTTTATGTAATGACTACTCGCACACAGAAACACAAACCAGTAATATCTTCCGGATTTCAACCCCTCTGTTATGACTTAGTGCTTCTATTCATCCCACGTCTTGGCTTAACTATCAGCTTTTGTCACAATCCAGAATTCAACATATCGTGGTTAAAACTTCATTTTCATTAGCAAATTATTCATTATTGTTTTCTGTATACTCGTAGAAGCCCAAACTTGGATAAGAATACATCCTCTAAGGAATTATATGCTCTAGCAGACTATATTGATAGGATCTCGATACTATGACCTATACAGAAACGTAAAACACATATTTTAACGAATAGGAATATTGTACTCAAATCTTGGCCCTACACTCGCACACTGAAAACTGAAATCGCAATTGTAGGTGATTTCAACGTGCATAATTCTCATTGGTTTCGCCGTTCTGGAAGGATATCTCTTGAAGAATAAATGTTTAGCTCTGAGAGCATTCAAATAATTTTACTTAGTTAATAAATCAGACCACACGACTACCAACCATTGACAATTGCTCACATACCTGGCCCTAGACTTTTACCTTAATAAATAAAGAAATGAAACTTCTTCATCCTTTCCTTGGGCACTTTGGTTGTACTGTCGTATCAGCGATACTTCCTACTTAGTAAGCGAATCTTTATTTCCCAGTGACTAAAGAGTGCCAAACCGTAGTCATATATGTTATTAAATTCCGAAGATATGGACGCTATTAGGTCTACAGATGTAAGCTACCAGTTATTTAAATCAAATAACACAAAGAACTACCGAAGAAATTCAAAAGTGGTAAGAATTACCGTTTTTTCTCCTATGGCTAGAAAATAAGGCATAATACAACTCTACCACAGATAATAGAAATGTTCGAGTATTTGTTAAGTAGCATCATACAGACCAATAACCACACCAGTGGAAAACCGAAACTACTTACTCAGCCAACTCAACTTCCAAGGGCCTCATCAACTCCTCCTAAACACTCTAAAGGCCGGATTCGTTTTCGAAGACGTACTGTTGCCCGAACGCCCAAAGGTCGGAACATTAACAAGTTTGGATGGCTCTATTTTTGAGGACATATCCTTTCTTTTCGCTCGCTAAGCCACTGCGAAACTTTTCTACATGTTTCATTTAACTGGTTAATTCCAAAATAGGTAAAAGTCAGTAGACACCCAACCAATTTTCAAAAAAGCGGACTTACCCCCACCTTAATCTGTTCACCTATAGTCCTACTTTCAGTCATATATGGAGCAAACGACATCCCTAATACCGGCAGAAGATGCATAGCAGACGTTACAGCCACTCGGAAACGTTACTACTACTACTCAAACAAGTCCGACGGAGTTTGGTACCCATCCTTGTTACCGAAACTGATTTTCTACAAATTGAAAGTTATATTGATTCTAGGTTTAAATAACTATATGTCTAGTTGCTCAATATAAATGACCATACCACCGACTCCCATTAAATTAATGCTACTCCTGGGGAATACACAGGAGTCCGTAATCTCAACTACCCTATACCTTGTTTTTCTAAAATGATCACTTATACACTTATAGCGATTCTAACAGATACACACACAATTCACAAGCAAAAAATAGTGAAGAACACCGAACGAAAAATCGAAAAAGAAAAATACATCAGAACCGTATACTAAGCGATAAATAAAAATAATTCACATCAGTGGGAGTATAGTCGAGTTTGGAAATCAAATTCTAAACACGGTCAGTAGCCTGGTGTGTAACGCTTAGGTAAAAAATGTTTCGTGATTCGAGCTGTCATAGCGTCAGTTCGATCTTCTTCACTATTATTTCAAACGCTATACATTCACAACCCATTTCGCTCGTTTACGATGATATCACATTGCGTATTTCGCACTCATTCGAACGTGCTCGCCCAATCTCTTCATTATCAATTTCCAACTTATTCTCAACTCATTGAACTCCGACCTCAACAAGATATACTGATATAGATTATTTAAACGAGTACAATTCAATGCATCTATATCCCAGTGCTACCTCTTGATGTTGAAGTCAAATCCTTAGATTCGACTCTTAATTGGCACAACCTCATACTTTAAATTACGAAAAGTGTAGCTGAATGAACACTTTATCTTAAGTGATATGCAAAAATCCATTCTGGACACAATTCACTAGACGTGAACTCGTCCTAAATTGGTAATCATTTCCCATAGTTGGTCAAGCGCATTTAAACAGCGCTTCATATACTCGATGGGACATTATATAGTAAAACTTATTGGAGTTCCAGGTGTAAGTCTTTTAATTTCGTCATTAGAACATAGACCTGTTTTCTACGGATTTCTTTTTTACAGATAGTATCGTGGTCGATTATGTAAATCATTCGCACTCAGATGCTTTCCAAGTCTTCAAATATATTCCCGCAACGCTTCCCATACAGAAGGTGCGCATCAGTTTACGTTAAAAATTAACTTCAGATGTACTGTTTAACATAGACGTTCTTTGCAGGAATCGCACAAATATGGAATGTTCTACATACCTATATGTTTCCTTGTCAATGTAATATCGGCCTACAAAACAAATCTATGTCATTATTTTCTTTAACTTATTCACTGTAAAAAAATCCTGGGTGAACATTCTGTGAGACATTCATCAATCCATCTCCATGAGACATTGTCAGACGATCAATCCATTTAGTTCCCAAATCGCCCAAGTACAAAGGACCATATCGTTATAGACGGTCTCACCGACTCTAGCCTCCGTCAAATAAGTACTGTCCCAAATTATACGGGGAAACAACTTGATCTTGTGTTTATAACGCACCCCTATAATTCCTCAGTTGCCCCTAGTCCACATGCCCTCTCAACCGTTGACCGCAAGCTTCACACTCTTCGGAACAAGAGGAATAACTTGTGGAACATTTTTCTAAGAACGCGTTCATCCCTAGACTACTCCAACTATCTCGGTAGCTTTTATAATTTCACCGAGCATTACAACCCCTCTACTTCAACTACTTCTCAAAAACACAAACCAACTTGATCAAGGACCCCAAATCTTTTTTTTCCACTTTATTAATTGCAAACGGAAATCTGACGGCTAACCCAACTCCCTTTCCTATAACACGATTACTTCAACCGACCCCCAAACTATTGCCAATCTATTCACTTCTTTTTTCAAAAAATCCTTCGGACATCTCTTCCCAGCCCAATCCGTCTTACTTCAAAAACATACCCGAATTCTCCATCGGCCCTTTCATTTCCCAACTTATTCAGCAACACCTAGTTCGAGAAAAATTAAACCTACTTAAAGAGGTGTTCGGCCCCGGCCCTAATGGCCTTTCTTTCTCTCCCGCTCTCAAAGATTTTCAATCTGTCTCTAACACAAGGTATTTTCCCTAGTATGTGGAAATTCGCTTTTGTCACCCTTATACACAAAAAGGGACCCAAAAACGATATTAGTAACTACCGTCCAATCGTCAAACTGTCTCATATCCCAAAACTGTTCGAAGGTATTCCTTACAACGCGTTATCTTTATGATATAAATCCATCATCTCACCCAATCAGCATGGTTTCCTTGCGGGTAGGTCGACCACCACCAATCTAGTTACGTTCTCATACCATACTCTCAGTGGTTTAGAATGGCAACAAAGTCGATAATCCCATAATCTCAACCTCTTAAAGCTATCCTCAGTTGGGTTCTAACCACTAGTGATCAAGTAGATATCTTGCTATCTTAAAGCTCGAACCTACCGCGTCAGATTCAGATCCTCCCTTTCCAATCCTTTTCTTCCCACGAAAGGGGCTCCAAAGGGCAGTAATCTGGAGCCCCTCCTATTTATCCTTACCATTAATGCCATTGACTCCAACACAAATACTCATCCATCTCTCTCTACGTGGACAACAGTAAACTCTACAAAACGACCCCCTCTCCTCTCGACTCCTTACTTCTCCAATTGGATCTCGACAGCTTCTCAACATGGTGCCATAAGTACTGCCTCGAACTCAACGTTGTCAAATGTCACTATATTACCTTCTCTCCTAAACGCTCCCTTCCCCGACACGTTCCTATTTTATATTCAACCAGCAGATATCATCTGTACCTTCGATTCAAGACCTTGGTATCTCATGTGATAGGAAGCTTAACTTCAGCCCACATATTGATGAGATTATCCTTAAGGCCAACTCTGCCCTTGGTTTTGTGAAACGCTGGTCGAAAGAATTCTCTAATCCCTACGTTTCTCGATCGCCTTACATAGCCTTTGCCCGTCCCCTTCTAGAATATGCCAGTCAGATCTAGTCTCCTCCATACTCGTCTCATACTCGCTGGATCGAAAACGTGCAACGTTGTTTTTTGCGTTTTGCGCTCTGAATTGTACTGGGAAAATCCTCGACCTCTCCCCCCATACACAATAGTATCCATCTCTTAAACTTCAACACACTTGAAGAACGCAGAATTCCTGCTGACATCCTCTTCATCCACCGTCTTTTCACAGGCTCAATAAACATGCTCTCTTCGATCACACTACACTTTAATCACCATAACCTGCGAAACTCTCGTCTATTTTACTTGCCCACCCATCACACTTTTTACGACTCTACCGAACCTCTTTCACGTAAGCTGTGGTGAGCAAACGCTTACCCCACCACCTTCGATTTCAATCTCACCTCTCCTGCTCTCAAACTTCGTCTCCTCTCTTCCCACTCTTAATCAGGCACCGCCTACCATCTACAGTCATACTACCCGCACACAACACTCACCCCCCTGCTCTCACTTAAACTATCGTCTATCCATCTTATCCAAATACCCCCACTAACCCAGTGTTCTCTTTCTCTTTGTTAACTCTGATATCAACATAAGCCGTAACTCATTGAAATCGTCTGAACTAAGCTAAATAAATAAATAAATAAATTCAGAAACCAACTTCCCAATAATACATCCCCCCTCCTCCTCCTCCCCTCTTTAAAGTAACTTTTAGTCAGTCTGCGTGGTTCTCTATATGACGCCGAGAACCAAGCCACAATTACAACCACAATTTCGCCACTGACCGCGCACAACGCCAACCCCAATCAAAGGAAGCATAACCTGAATTCATCCTTCTATGCAGATAATGCATAACCGAATTCAGCCTTTTCATGCCATATCGCAACATAATTGATATACCACATGAGATTTCCGAGTGGTTGATCTTGTGGCGAAAGAGAGTCCCTTGATAAGCTGCTAGAGGAGTCGAATATTAACCATCAGAGAGTGAAGTTTCATCCCCCGTGGTATGCGCATACACCAGTCGATTAATAAATCAATAACTGTGCTACTTAATTAATACAAAGTTAATGCCGGACGGCCAACTTATTATATTCGGTTCGAAAAAAAACAGTTTAAATTCCAATCATTTGCACAAAGAGAATTTGCGTATAGTTTGTAGTTTGGTCGGGCTGTCATTTATGTACTATTGTTAATCCATTGAGAATCTGCTGAATACTGAGAGCGTTAAAAATCTCAAATAAGATTCATTGAAAACGGTGTCGAAGTGCTCGTAGCAAATTTGTAAATTTATTGTGAATTATTAGTGTGAAGTTGGATTTAAAATTGAATGTACTTAAATACACAAGGCGCACCAGTGCAATTAAGCAGTTTTTTTTCCAACCAAAAAAAAAAAATTAAAAACGAATTTCAACCAAACCAGTGAGTTTTATTTTTCCTTGCCTTTTGGCTGAACGGCTTTCGGCGGAACAATCGTTGGGGATATTAGTCAACCTGTGCCCGTGTCTGGCATCTACTAAATTCCCCCACAAATCCCTTCAAGGATTGCCAAGCCTAATGAAAGGTGCATACAAATCTTGCTTAATTAATAACGCTTAACTTGTGCAAACAACGTCTTATTATTGGTTTTAAATATTATACACGCGCTAGAACGGTTATTAATACCAATATCGTTTCAAAAGTAATAGCCCGTATGGGAAACAAACTGAGATACTATATGTTAGATAGGAGAGACTACCTGCACGCCACTCCTCTGAGAAAAAAGGTTTCTAGATAACGTATACAACACAAAATTACACTATTAGGTTAGAAAATAACACACAGTTTCTTAGACCGACATTTTGCTTCCCGAAAGCTTAAAAAATAATCACATAATCGACACATTTCTCAGTCCTTATTTGGACAAATTGTGGCGGTTCCGCCAAACCCCACAGTTCACTTTCCTGAAAAACCCCCATAACTTTCACCCAATCTCCTAATTTCACTAATGCAATCGCATTAGCATCTTAAATGCTTCACGCATTAAAGAGATCAAATCTGTAATCTAAAAGGCCCCTGGAAAAGAAAACTTACCATTCATGCATCTCTTCGCATACAATTCTCCGTAAGATTCCTTTCTTAACTTACCAGACAGAACCCCCATTATTACAACCCAACTCCCATTGTTTCCCGCCAATGCATTTGAATTGGCATCTGAAGACATTTTCCTTTTTCAAGGACATTTAATGCATACAATGCATTATCTTAAATTCTTAAAATAGTTCCTTAATGTGCATATGCACTATAAATACAAACCATTCTGCACCCATTGTTATCAATTGAAACGCAATGTCGGACGGCTTGTTTTTACGGCTGCAACAGGCCGACCAGCGATTCGTTGTTCAATAGACAAACAATCATCCATTTCGTACGTCGCCACAAACTAATTTCCCTGTATATACAAATCCAGGCAAGGGATTCGTCTCTGCCCCCAATCCCATTAGCACGTTTTTTTTCCAACGCCGATAATAGCGACGACGCATCACGTAAACAATGACCCACATTACCGAACGATGCATTATCAGCAGCAGTATAAGCAAACACAAACCCAATTGGCATCCAAAGACGTGATCTGCGTTTACTACCGCACCCAAAACCTACCGGTCTTGTATGATTTCTTTCCTACCATCCCTCTATAAAAGTAGTTAGAGAACACCTGGACTAACACAGTCCACACTATCCTTGGATACCCCCCCTTTTTTCTTTTCTTTTCAGATATCGCGAGACCGAGCCCAACCTCCTCATGGATGTGGGTGATTCTGGTTATCGCAAGATGACCAGAAGTCAGAGACAAGATGAAGGACAAATCTGTCCTTGTCTCGCTAAAATCGGCCCTCTCGCCATCCATTTTTTTTATTAGCATCCAATGAGATTCGGCTTGTTTGCTTAGCCGTATTCAGTTCTCATGGATGCATATTTTCTCTTTCTTTGTTTAGATCCCTTCTCATGGTGTGTCCCATGAAAGAACCCATGTACACACATACATGTGTACTACCAACGATCTTCACCTCCAAACGATTGAATATCGTAGACTCCATTTCCATCCGCCGACCACGCTGGTCGCGTGCGACTCCCGCTCTCCGGTGCGCACGGAGACGCGATATATCCCGGAGTCGCGAATTTAAATCCCCGAGTGATAACTAAATAATTGTTATTTTTCTGTATAAACAGTAGTTATTTTCTTGAAGAAAGCTAAGATTCAACATTCCTGGTTCACATTTAAGGTTTGAAAGTACTTTCGTAAAGTTGTGAACGCATAATAACCAGCGAACGTGTACGCGTGATACCAGTGTCTAATTAGATTAATTTACGATTTCAATCTGTGAAATTACGAATTAATATAACAAAATAAATGCATCAAAACACTTGGATACATCTAAACCAATAAATGAACATTTCCTAAAGACAACATCTAGTGTTACTTTTTTTGTGCTGCAGATTCCTGGGTGTTGTCGTTCATCCTTACGCGTTTATGAACAATTAACTTGGTGCTCTTTTTTTGCTGTGATAAAAGATAGAACAATCAGTGATTCACGGTGAACAGTTTGTGGGGACGGAGTAGAACCCTGTGCCGTACCCCAGCACCACGACCTCGCCCCCCACAAAATCACTATCTTTTTGGCGTTTCATTGAAGTAATACTTCATGACATTTTTTTCTTTTACAAAATCTATTTAAACATTATTATTTATATTTTTTTTCATTTATTCCATCAACCAAAACCCAATCCACTTTCTTGCTCCTTTGCTTTTCATGCATCTTTGAGCTTGCTTAAACCATTCCCTCGTACTTCTCATGCGAACAGGTTTTGGGTTGAATTCGTTAAACTTTGATCTTAACAAAACTTACCAATAAGGATTGTATTTTTATGAAACAAAGGATGCGATCTGAACCTTAATTATCAGTTGCAATTATAATAGTCCGCCAAATCTTTGGTTAGTGACCTATACACGCTTGCTAGACTTACGTTCGCACCCTGGTTTCCTGATGGAGAGAAATACAGGTGGCAAATTCCTATTTCAAGGACGTGACTGAGTTTTCAAGCACTTAATTAAAGTACGAGCAGTACTTCACAACTTTATATCTGCATCAAATGATATTAATGCAGTGGTTCCTCGAAGCTTTCTTCTGTCACCCATTTATTTCTTATTTAATTCAGTTTAGAACAGACGACAGCCTAAAACTAAGATTGAAAAATTAAATCTTCAAAACTAAAACAATAGAGAACGACAAAAGAGATCGGGTATAAAATAAAAACACAAGTATCCAGTTTTATAGACATTGCCACAAAAATGTATTCAAATGAAATTAGAGGCCGTAGTCCTCCTACTAAAGTCCAGGATTATCTACAACAGGCGGTTCCATCCAAATGTGACGCTAAGATGGCAACCCTCTACAATGTTTAATGTTTACACGTGATTGTTTTTTAAATTAAAATACTCCATTTTGTTTTAGTAGAAGGTAGTATTTTTAACCATATACCGTGTACCGTGTGTGATAGAATTTCTCTCTACCAGAACTGTTTCTAGGTATACCCTCGGACCCTAACTCGTTAATAATGTTTAGCTCTTTGGAATGTCCCCCACCCGACAATATCACCTATTTCGCGTACAGATTCTCTTGGAGTATAAATTTAAGATGAGTCGAAATATCTGTATCTTTCGTCTTTTCTTCCATTTCACACAAAATACGAGTATAAAGAATAACACAAATTAGCTTCAACCACGTCAATCAAACTTATAATTATCTTCAGGTTCTCTTCAAACAACACCTGATGGTTCAGATAACGGTAAAGGCTGGATTATTTTGTTGAGAACAACTTTTTTACAGGGTAGACGCTCAATGTTGTGTGTGAAATTAGGTATTATTATCGTTTGATTTAATTTGAAAGATTTGGTTATGACAATTTTTTTTTTTTTTTTTTTTACAATTATTAGTAAAAGATGTATAATAGGAAATACAAAAAAAATATACAGAAATGCCTTTTTGGCTATGAAAGATGTTTGTTTTTATTTTTGAAGTGTGCGCTTAATTTTGAGAGTAACTGTACATCGACACATTCTTTTACTATGCATTCCCTCATTTTCTGATATCACATAAAACACTCCTAACCAGAGAATTATACATTACCTGGTAAATCGATGAGGTACAATTTACAATCAGAGCTTTAAACATGAGCTGAACACAACCAGCATACAATTTACTAGATCAACATTTTGCTTTACACTTCCTTGGTAGCGCATCACATCATTAGCGCCACAAACAACCTGCAACTTGCTATTATTTTTAATTTCCCGCTTTTAGTCAGTCAAGGTTTTTGCACTAATTCATGGATTACTGAGAGAACTGCGTTTCTCTTCCTGATTACTTGGTAGGGATTCAAAGCAAATCTCTGGAGAAATATAAAACCAATGACCTCGGTATAAAATGTCAAGCATAAGCATATGGAATAACAAATAGCTTGTTTATTTCTGATGTTAACATAGGCTATGTTGGAAGCGTTAAAAGCTAAGAAATTGGCAACGGCAGCTGGATACCTATAGTCTACCAATAAAAAAAGGCTTAGAATGAAGAAAGCTTCACACTTAACTATTAACTGTTAGGGCACATGATGCAAATATGACGAGCTTATCTAGAAGGCGAGTTGGAGAATTTTTTTTTTGTTGGAAAAGACACGTTAAGAAATAACTCCCTACTCGTATTCCAAGGAAAATCATCGGGCTTAATATCAAGTCCAATTCGCTATCACGAAATGCTTGGCTTCGAACAGAACTCGAGTCAATTTCTGGCCACCGACGAGACAGCACGTGTGCTTCTGCGTCGTGATCCGTATGATCCGATCAGATGTGCAATCCGTTTTGGGAATATTAAATAAATACAAGATACAATTGCACTATCAGTTCGGGCAACAGGTCTTGTTGTGGGATCCTAAGCAAACAAACGGATCTCCCCACATGCGTCCGAGTGCAGTGCAGAGGTATCTGTGCGATCCTAAGCAAACACACGTGCCTTAGTGCTGTAAAAAATGCGAAGATATACACGCAAGTGATGTGCAGTGCGGGAAACTTTCTACCCCTTCCATCCCTTGTGGCTGTTTCCTTTTTTCGCACCTCTGTCTGCGTCCCTCAGACAACGATACTCTCGATTGATTAATAGTCTTTGGGGAGTTTTTTGTGTCTGAGTGGCATAATGTTCATCATGGAAGGGATGTGACCTGGATTTCAGCACGGATCTAGTGGGGCACCTACTACAAGGGCATAACACCTGTAGTAGTTGCTTTCGCTTATCTATTGCTGGTCCCGACTTGCAACCTTTCCCGAGGCGGTATTGGTTTTCTATGTAGGGCCATTCCAATGGAGCGGGAATTTCGCGTTGATTTCTGTAACATTCGCGACTTGAGATGCAATTTCTCTTCTGTGTCTGCCCATGTTTCTAGCCAGAATACAACTATCCTTGCACTTAGCGAAACCCAAGTAATTACTAATATAGATTTTAATCTACCTGGATATAACTTAGTGCCACTGTTCTTACCACATCGTGGTATAGCCACATGCATACGAAATGATATTGCTTATCAGCTTCTGCCACAATATGGGCTCTGTTCCAACCCAGAATTTAATTTGGCTAAAACTACACGTTCCTAAGCCTATCATACATTACTGCTTTCTTTACAGAAGCCCAAACTTGGATAGAAATGCATCCTTTAACGAGTTCGATGCCCTGTCTGATTCTATCGATACGATCTTGACCCTATATCCGCACACTGAAATCGTTATTGCGGGTGATTTTAATGTGTATAACTCTCGGTGGCTTTGTGCCGACTCTAACAGATACACACACAATTCACAAGCAAAATAGTGAAGAGCACCGAACGAAAAATCGAACAAGAAAATACATCAGAACCGTATACCATAGCGATAACAAACATAATTCACATCAGTGGAGTATAGTCGAGTTGAAAAATCAAATTCTAAACACGCTCAGTAACCTGATGGGTAACGCTTAGGTTCAAGTTTTTTCGTGATTCAAACTGTCATAGCGTCAGTTCGAATCACACGATCTTCTTCACTATTATTTTAGATGCTATAGCTTCGCCACTCCGGAACAACAACACCCGAAGGTCAATATGTCCTGCTTTTTGCTGATTCAAATAGCTTAACCCAACCTGCCAATGAGCCAACACAGGTACCAGATATATATGATCATTTTGCCAACACACTGGACCTGTTTCTCACCTCCCACCCAAACAAATACACAATTGAAGTTTCTTCGCTCTTGGGCACTTCAGACCACTGTATCGTGTCAGCTAAATTTCCTCTAGCCAACAGTAACGTTAATGAGAAAGCTCCCAAAAGAACAGTATGGTTCTACGAGAAAGCCAACTGGGAAGGTCTGAACGACTTTTTGGGAGGTTAAATTGGTCGTTATTTTTTCTCCCAAATAGATGGAAGTCAGCGAACATTCAGTCAATTCCCAAAAGAGTGACAAATCATGCACTTCTTCTTATCGACCCATAGCACTAACTTCTTTTCTCTCGAAGGTAATGGAATCACTTATCAACCGTCAACTTTCGAAATATCTAGAACAAGGTAACAGGCCCACAGGAGATCTGATGGCGTACCTTACCGAAAAGTGGATCCAATTCATCCACTACCTCGGTGAAAGCAAGGTAGTTGCATTGGATATTTCAAAAGCCTTCGACAGAGTTTGGCATTCAGTCCCTGTGTCAAAATTGTATTCATATGGAGTTGACAATTCCCTGATACAATGGATAAGAGACTATCTCTTTGGCCGTTCAATTCAAGTGGTTCTTGATGGTGTCAAATCTGTCTCCCATCAAATTAATGCAGGTGTTCCCCAGGGTTCGGTACTCTCACCCACTCTCTTCCTCATCTTTATAAATGATCTCTTGTCAATTAGTCACAACTCAATTCACTCATTTGCTGATGATGGCACGTTGATTTTCTCATACTCATACGAACACTCTCGTCCAAACTCTTCGAACGTCACTTAGCAACTAGCAACTTATGCTTGATACATTGAATTCAGACCTCAACAAGATATATCAGTGGGGATTATCTAACCGAATAGAATTCAATGCCCAAAAAACTCAGTGCTGCCTCTTGTCGTCAAAGGCGAACCCCAAAGTAAATATACTGTCTATGAACGACAATTGCTTCGACGAAGCCAAGGAACTATCAATCCTCGGCACTCGAATTAATTCGACTCTTAACTGGAATGACCACATATTTGAAGATGCGAAAAGTGTAGCCAAATGTATGGGGTTCCTTAAGAAATGCAAAAGATACTTCACTCCATCCAACCTGGCCACTATTTACACGGCGTATATTCGTCCAAAAATGGAGTTCAACTCCCATATTTGGTCAGGCGCATCCAAAACTGCACTACACGTGCTCGAGAGGATCCAAAAACTAGCAGTGAAACTTATTGGGGACTCAGCCGTAAGTCGATCAATTCCGTCGTTAGAACACAAGCGCAACGTATCATGCCTATCTCTTTCCTATAGGTATTAACACGGTCGTTGCTCAACTGAACTTGTTGAATTTGTTGCCCTTATCCAAACATTTTTCCGCAGCACCCATCAATCTGAGACTCAGCATCAGTTCACGTTGATATTCAGTTCAACTTCAGGCACACAAATAAACATAGAGATTATTCTTTAGCCGAAGCACACAAATGTGGACTGTTCTACCTGATTATGTGTCTCCTCGTCATTGTAATGTCTGACCATTTAAGACCAATGTACATCAATATCTCGGTTCCTTATCCACGTCCTCTCATTCCGGTCGTATTGTGCTCTGACATTAAAGGGTACGTCAAAGTCCCCTTTTGTCCGTGCGTTAGCGTAACAAAAAATCGATGTTTACTAGTTGCGATTTATTTCCAAGATACCAACCCATGACGAAACCACGATAACCTCTTTTTTGTAATTCCTTTAGCAAGATAGTATACCCGACGTCAACGAAAGTTTTAGTAATGTCAATATATAGGCCAGCCGTATATTTTTTCCTCATCAATATGTGGCATTATGTGGGAGCAAAAATGCAGGTGAACATCTTCAGGTGATTTAAAAAACACAAATTGTATAGAATGAGATTGAAAAATACTTCGAAAGGAATCTTCAAATTTTCATAAGTTTTTCAAAAATTTTACCAAAAAGATGAGAGAAGAGAGATGGGCTTGTAGTTAGCAACCTCTGCACCAAGAACTTTCTTGAAAACAGGAATGATGTCAACACATTTCAGACTGTGGCAGTTCGGAAATTCGTAGATGAGCATGGCTGTGTTATTATATATATATATATATATATATATATATATATATATATATATATATATATATATATATATATATATATATATATATATATATATATATTATTATTATTATTATTATTAGGGCTTGTTTACTGTACGAGTTCAAATTGAATACAAAAGGTGCCGAAGCATTAAAAAAATATATGAAGCATTCGGAGAGGGTACTGTTAGTAAACGAATAGTTCAAACCTTTCCGTCTAGCGATGAGGCCTTCGAAGATAAACCTTGATCTGTTAGACCAGAATCTCCCGATTTGGAAAAGTAACAAGTAAAAGGGGTTCTAGCCAACCATGTCGCGTACACTGGCATCAGGTGGTATAATCGTGGAAGATGGACCCCCTATGAACTAACTGCTGCGAAACGACTCCAGCTCCTCAATATTTGCTCTCCGTTACTCACTAGGAACAAGACGAATTTTTAACATGTGACGAAAAATGGACGATGTACTATAACAGAAGACGATTGTACCAGTGGCTTTTAGTCATCGAACCTAATGCCTTTGAGTGTGAGACCTGCTTCACCAACGCCTGTGGGTGTGATGTACTAGTGCTGAGATTGTGCATTCTGAGTTGGTGGAAAGTGGCAAAACCATTACCAAAGAGCTTTATTGAGCAAAATTGCACAGAGTAGCCGAAAAGTCACAAAATAAAACCAACACCCATGAACAGGAAGAGTGTTCTTTTCCACCAAGATAACGTGAGGCCTTATTCACCTTGGAGGTGATTTCTTCACTAGGCTGGAAAATTTTACCCCATCATCCATATTCACTAGACGTTGCTTCGTCGGATTACCAACTCTTTCTGGCCATCGACAATTATATGGGCGAACAGCAGTTCACAACACGAAGAGAGGTTGAAAACACGGTAGCACAGGTTTTTGAGTCCCGGGAAAAGGTTGTGTACCAGGTGAACCGGTATGAAGTGAGCGTTTTTTTTTTTAGAGTAAAAAAGTTTTTTTTGGGAGAGTAAAAAACATTTTATTCGAAGTATTGGCCATTGCTTTCTACACATTTCGACCACCTTTCTGGCAATTTCTGGATACCAAGCCCTGTAAGTAGGGCGTTAGAATATACTCACAGCTAGGCCGGCTTGCCGTAAGAGGCCTAGCCGGGGTCCCAACGCCCTGTGCGCCCGGCGAAATACCACCCCATCAAGCTTTAGGCTCCGTGAAATGGTCGGGAGAAAACCCCTGGCCATCTTTCGGAGCTTGGCTGATGGTCCGGTTCGAGAAAAGGTTGGTTAGGTGGTAGTCGGTCCCAAAGTGAGATACCACCCCGTCACGATGTACATTCTGCGATATCGCCGAGAAAAATCTTCGACGGTGTTTCGTGGCTGATGGCTCGGACTGACACGGAGATAAGGCATGATGATACCTTCTGATATAAAGAATTCCGGAGGTAAACTAGTCTCTCATTCGGATCTCCGGGGGGGGGGGGGGGGACTATCTCGGGCAGAACATCATGCAGATATCATGATAAATAATGGAACTTTAAGAGGTTCGTCATCGCATAACCGGCCTCGCTCTCGAGACTCTGCCCACGCTCGACTGGTGACGGCTTTTTGTAACATCGGGGGCATCGGTTTCACCAATCCGAATGTAAACGCCGTCCACCAATATTTGCAAACAACGAAACCTGATATACTTGCCCTAACTGAGACCCAGGTCGATTCGTCAATTGATTCGACACATCTTCGTTCCTCAGGATACGACCTACATTCCGTTTTAATTTCCTAGATACAGTTTTAAGGGCGGAGTTTGCGTCTTCGCACGGTCCGATCTGGCTTGGCAGAGGATGGAGGCGTTGGATGCCAACAACATGGACATCATGTGGTTGAGGGTCGTGCTGTGAAATTCTGTTAAATTTCTTTGTTGTCTTTACCGCTCCCAGCTTCTGAAATTGTTGTCCTTGGCGATTTTAGTGTGCACAATTTCGGCTGGTTGTTACATCCTAACAGAACCGACGAGGCTGGGGGGCTGGCGGAGATGTTTGCTGTAAGCCACAACTTGACTCAACTCGTGGGGGAGCCAACGCGAGTGCCGGATGCCCGAAGCGATTATGCGAACACCCTGGATTTGTTTTTGACATCCGAACCGAGTATTTATACCGTAGAGGTTTCTGCGCCACTGGGAAACTCGGATCACTACTTGGTATCTGTCGCGCAAGCACTTGCATATCAAGCAAATAACCGGCCTAGGCAGTTTCGCCATGTATGGAAGTATGGGGCTGCTAACTGGGAGGATTTGCGAGATTTCTTCGCATCCTTTCCATGGTCCGAGGTGTGCTTCGGAGACTCCGATGTTAACGCTTGCACGGATTCGGTATCAGAGATTATTTTCTGGGGATGGAGATGTATATTCCACATTCCATCAAGCGGAATTCGTCTGATAAACCTTGGTTTGATAAGAAATGCGAGTTGATTACAGCGGCAGAAAATAGAGCTTTTAAGCAATGGCGCTCCAATCCCACCGATGTTAACAGAACGAATTTTGTTAGAATCAGAAACGTGTGCAACCAGGCGACTGATACCACGAAGAAGGCTCACAACGACAGGGTGATTAATAAGCTCCTTCGGCGCCCAACTGGTTCGGGCTCCTTCTGATCAATGGCAAAAGCTGTCAGCGATAACTTCGCATCCTCCTCTTACCCTCCGTTGGTGACAGACAGCGGGACGTTAGTCACGAATCCAAAGGATAAAGCTAATGTGTTCGCGAATTTATTTTCCGCGAATTCAAACCTCGATCTCGGCCTTTTGGAGCCACCTGTGATCTCGCCGGTACGGTCTTCAAGGCGGGATGTGAGATTTCGTCCGCACACTATTCAACGCATTCTACGTGAACTGGATTGTAGGAAGGCAACCGGCCCGGACGGAATACCAGCAATAGTCCTTAAGAACTGTGCACCAGAACTATCGCCGGTTCTTGGCAGACTCTTCCGATTATCTTATGCACGGAGGACCTTTCTTGCATGCTGGAAAATCGCTCGAGTTCAGCCAATCCCAAAAACGGGAAAAAAGTGTCTACCACAAAATTACTGTCCGATAGCATTACTGTCTATTTTATCTAAGGTAATGGAAAAAGTCATCAATACAGAGTTAGTTAAGTATTTGGAGTGCAACGGACTTCTGGATGATCGCCAATACGGATTCCATGGCAAGCGTTCCACGGGAGACCTTTTGACACTTATAACCGATATATAGACATCTGCGATTGAACGGCATGGTGAGTCAAGTGCGGTCGCATTGGACATCTCCAAGGCTTTTGACCGCGTCTGGCACGGGGCATTGCTGAGCAAACTTCGTTGATACGGACTTTCCCAACAGCTTTGCGACTGGACGAAGAGCTTCCTCGAGAATCGATCGATCCTTGTTGTTGTGGACGGCGAGTGTTCGGATCTGTATCTTGTTAATTCGGGGGTGCCCCAAGGTTCTATTTTGGCTCCAACCTTGTTCTTGCTTCACATAAATGATCTGTTGGAGACAACAGATAACAAAGTGTTCAGTTTTGCGAATGATAGTACGCTTGTTTCCTCCTTTTCTAGTGATCGGCCGATTGGTGCATCAACGTCGCATCAGCTAAGAAGTAGACAGATTGACTCTCTGAATCAGGATCTAGATAGGGTCCTGCAGTGAGGAAAGGCCAATCTCGTCGACTTCAATGCAGTCGGTTTCACAGCTGATGATGAACGGCCGGGCCCTCGAGGCTGGGGAAAGTTTGAAATTGCTCGGCGTCACGGTCTGTGGGAATGTATCATGGCATAAACACGTGTCGAGTATCGCCAGGTCAGCTTCAGGAAAACTGAGCTATATTTTTAGAGCCAAGAAATATTTTATTCCGTTCCTTTTTCTTCTCCTATATAAATCTCAAATTAGACCCGCGCTCGAATATTGCTCTCATGTTTGGAGTTCGGCTCCAAAACATACCCTCGACCTAGTTGAGAGCATACAGAGACCAGTGATCCGGCTGATCGGGGTCTCGGCGCTAACGTCGGTACTACAGTCGCTATCACATCGAAGGCGCGTAGCCGACCTCTGTCTGTTTTACAGAACTCCCTTCCCACACGAGTGTGTCCGGAGCGTTACAAATTGCAACTGTTCAAAAATAACTGCAACTGTTATTTGATGGCATTTCGGGTGCCCACTCGGCGCTATAGGTTCGCCTCTCCCGAGAGAAGTCTAATAAAAAAAAATTTTAAAAAATAAATAAAACAAAACCGGTCGTCTTTTGAGGCAAACCATTCGGAGACCCAATTTTCGACTTCTTCGTATGGATTGAAATGCTGCTCAGCCAATGCATGTCCCATCGATGAAAACAAATGGTAGTCGGAAGGAGCTAAGTCTGGTGAATACGGCGGGTGGGGTAACACTTCCCAGCCGAGAGCATTTATTGTTTCTTTGACGGGTTTTGCTGTATGACTCGGTGCATTATCAGCAACAAAATTACCTTTACGTGTCTTGTGGCCCATGCTGGTCGTATTTCGACCAATAAATGGTTCAAATTGATCATTTGTTGTGGGTAGCGTTGCGCATCAACAGTATCGCCAGGTTTTAGAAGTTAATAAGACACCACCCCCTTCTGGCCCCATCAAACACAGAACATTGTCTTTTCTCCGAACCGATCAGGCTTTGCAGTCGATGTTGACGCTTCTCCTGGATGTACCCCTGATTTCTTGCGTTTAGGTTCTTTAAAATTTTTCATCACGAGTCATAATTCGATGCAATACTGACTTCCTTTCGTGTCATAGAAGCAACGTTTCACATGTGGTGTTTCGCTTTTCCATCTGCCTGTCATTCAATTCATGTGGTACCCAGTTTCCACACTTTTGGATCTTTCCCATAGCTTTTAAGCGGTCAGAAATTGTTTATTGTGCAACATTTAACATTTGTGCCATTTGTTTTTGACGTAAAGTGTCGTCTTGATCCAATATTGCTTCCAATTCGGCGTCTTAAAACTTTTTTGGTGGTCTTCCACGTTCTTCATTTCGCACATCAAAATCATTATCTCTGAATAAGCGGTTCAGAGATAATGATGCATGTTGCTTCCGATAGAGCATGATCACCACAAGCCTCGACAAGCATTCGATGCGACTCTGCAGCACTTTTCTTCAAATGAAAACAAAAAATTAATGCTTTTCGCAAATCATCATTTTCTGGTACAAGATTCGACATTTTTAACAGGATTATAAAATGATGTTGTTTGTACAATAACTTGATGGATACTAAATATGTTTGACAGATGTCATAGCAACCAAATAAAAAAAATATATGGGCTCGTTCACAACAAACGTTCCCAATCGATGCATTTATATCTTGACGTTCACTTCACACCGGTACACCTGGTAAAGCCTTGGAGCTCAATAACTATGTGATTTTTTGTCATCGATGCTTACTTGCAGAGACCAATTTCACTCCAGTCAGGCGGTTTTAATTATAAAGACGAAGGTCGCCTATTTTAATAATAGTAATGAAACCGCACGAACGTTCTTGGTCACCGGATAAAAAAATGTGGAGAGACATCGACTAAGAATCATGTGATTCTGTTAAGTATGCTATTTGAGATCCCGTCAGATACGAACGTAGTCGACTTGGGCCAAGTACCAACCATATTCACAATTTCAGAAGTAATGATCTGAAAAGCTCAACTGCTACTTTCCAATGGTTCAGATCATACCTAAATGTTAGGACAAGTACAACAAGGTGAATGGACAAAACTTGGT
This sequence comes from Microdon myrmicae, assembly GCA_963931805.1. Taxonomy (NCBI): domain Eukaryota; kingdom Metazoa; phylum Arthropoda; class Insecta; order Diptera; family Syrphidae; genus Microdon; species Microdon myrmicae. The sequence continues at coordinate 111,336,587 of OZ007499.1, read as the reverse complement.
TGAAAATGATAGTCAATATTGGTGAAATAAGTAATAAGTATGTAGTTTGGGTAGTTTTCAATATGTAGAACAATAGGTATTTTAGAAGTCCTTTACTTCTGTTGTTTATTATATTAATCACTATATGCTACTCATTCCAGAAATTCGCCTGAGCAGATCTGAGCTTGACATGTAATTATCGCAGCATGGTAGTAATTATTCTTTTTTTAATGCGACGCATGATTTTTTACCTTCTTAGAACCATCACCAAAGTGGTTTATGGAACACAATTGCACAGAGTTGTCGAATTACACACAAAAAAAAACCAACACCCATGAACAAGGTTTCTTACCTTCTTTTTAGAACCTGGTTATCATGATACCTATTGCATCTATTTCTGAGTTTGTTCTTAGCTACAAGTTTGTTTAACCAAGGTTACAAGTATATCCAAGGTCTAAATTTGTTATACAATTGTTTTGAAGGCGGAAGGGAACAACAGAATGAGATGTGCCTACCAAGAGTAGTGATGAAAATTGGGTAAGCATTATCTGAATCATCATAAACGCAAACATCTTCCGAGATTCATAACATGATTTCCGCTTAAAACCCCTAAAATCAATTGTCGATCTCCCTTGGGGTGAATGATAACAAACGCAATGCCTAGTTTTGGAAATGGGAACCAAGAGCCACGTCAATCAGTGAGTAGAGATTTTCAAATCGAACACACATTTCACGCACTCGTTCAGAGCAACATAAGTAAGTCACCCATAAATATAATGAAAACAGCTTCCTGAGGTAAAAGAAGAAAAAAGAACTTGCGAAGTAAATCATATGAGGTAACTACATATCGTCATCCAAGATGTTGACATTGAAATCACCCACAACAATTAAATTTGAGATTTCTGTAGATATGATTAATCGTATGGAGTCTAAGGACACAAAAGAACTCAGAACGACTGCGTTTGATATCACAGCGCAGGAGAAATCAACAGCCTTGCAATCCTCTTTCATGAAAACAACAACTTAGCCGCATACTTTTCATTCGTCATAAATCCTAAGTTTTCATACAAAAACTATATCAAGGAGGCAAGCAACTGACTCTAGGTGGGCTGCCAGAGCTGGGAATTTTGTTCTTTCACTTTTATTCTGGTGTACAATAAAAAGTTCATCATACCAAAGGAGAAAACTTGGTCACTATAATTGAATGGAAAATTCATTAGCCAAATCTATATTCTGTCAAAAAAACACCGTGAAATGATCATTTAAAAGGCTCGCTTAAAGGGTTTATCAAAATTCGTTTTGTCATCAAGTTGACACAACTGCCCTCTACTCTATAGTAAAGTACGATCTGTCATTTAGTTTGTTTACAGATCGCGATGTTGTCAATTCAACTCAAATGTGTTTTGCGATTTTTCCTAAATTGTCTTCAAAAACTCAACCGCGTAAAGGTCGATGAAGACATGATAGAATCAATCAATTTCGACCCCTCATTCGTAAAAGACATTATAACTGTTGATGAGACACAGGTTTACGAATCTGACCTGCCAACCAATCAATAAGCTTCAGGATAGCACCTTTCAACTCAGTTGAAACCGAAAAAATTACACGGAAGTCGATCAAAAGTAAAGGTAATGTAATTACTGTTTTCTTTGACTACCGTGGTGTTGCGCTTTTGGGATTCATGCCAGAAAGTCAGGCAGTAAATAAAGAATATTATCTGATCATTATGTGGCGTTTAAGAGAGGAAATTCGTCGAAAGAGGCCAAGTTTGTGGAACGAAAACGCATGGTTTTTGCAACACGATAACGCACCATCTCACCGGGCTATCATTGTGAATGAATTTCTGGACAAAAACTGAACAAAAAACATCGAATGTTTGCAGTAATAGAAATAGCGAATTCGTCCAAATAGGCCGTTAGTGCAAAGAACACTCATAAAGTTTTCACCACAGAAACTCACCTTCCAGCAAGGTTATCATTGTGAACGAATTTCTGGCCAAAAACTCAACAAAAAACCTCGAATGTTTGCAGCGCTTGAGATAACAAATTTATGGAAATAGGCAACGTTTATGAGAAGAGAACTCATGAATTTTGCACCACGATAACGCACCATATCACAAGACTATCATTGTGGCCGAATTTCTGGACAAAAACTCAACAAAATACATCGAATGTTGGCAGTATTAGAAATAGAAAATTCGTCCAAATAGACAGTTTGTGCAAAGATCACTCATAAAGTTATCACCATAAAAACGCCACTTCCCGCAAGGTTATCATTGTGAACGAATTCTTGGCGAAACACTTAACAAAAACATCGCACGTTTCCAGTATCTGGAAGAGTAAATTCACCAGGGAGGTCGTTTGCACAAAGAAAACGATTGAAGATTAAACCACGACAACGGACCATCTCACAGGACTATCATTGTAACGAATTTCTGGACAAAAACTCCACAAAAAAATCTAATGTTTGCAGTAATAGAAATAACAAATTCATCGAAATATGAAACGTTTGTGGGAAGAGAACTCGTTGATTTTTGCCCACAATAAGCCATCATCTCATAAGGTTATCTTTGCGAACGAATTTCTGTCCAAAAATTCAACAAAAGACATCGAATGTTTGCAGCGTTTGAGATAACAAATTCATCGAAACAGGCAACGTTTATGGAACGAGAGTTCATGGATTCTGTAGCACGATAACCCACCATATCACAAGATTATCATGTTTAAGGATTTTCTGGCCAAGAACTCAACAAAAACATCGAACGTTCCTGGTATTTAAAAGAAAAAGTTCACCCAAAAAGGACGTTCGGGCAAAGAAAGCTATTGAAGTTTCTACCACGACAACGCACCATCTCATATGGTTATCGTTGTGAACGAATTTCTGGTCAAAAACTGAAGAAAAAACATCAAATATTTGCAGCGGTTGAGAGAGTAAATTCACATAAATAGGCAAGGTGTGTGGAAAGAAAAGTCGTAGATTTTGGAGAATTTCTGGACAACAACTCAACAATAACCATCAAAAGTTTGCTGCGTCTGAGAGAGTAAATTCTTCTAAATAGCCAAGGTGTATGGAACGAAAAGTCGTGGATCGTGAACCACGACAATGCACCATCGCACAAGGCTATCATTATGAATGAATTTCTAGCCAAAACCTCAACAAAACACATTCGATAACAAACTCATCAAAATAGGCAACGTTTCTGGAAAGAAAACTCATGGATTTGCAACATGATAACGCACTATCTTACAAGATAATCATTGTGAATGAAGTTTAGCCCAAAAACACAACAAAAAACATTGATTTTTGCAGTGTTTGAGGTAACAAATTCATCGAAACAGACGTCGTTTATGGAAAGAAAACTCATGGATTTTGCACCACGATAACGCACCATTCCACAAGGTTATCATTGTGAACGAATTTCTGGCCTAAACTCAACAACACACATCGAATGTTTGCAACGTTGGAGAGAGTAAATTCACTGAAATAGACGAGGTGTGCGGAAAGAAAAGTCATACGCTTTGGAATACGATAACGCACCATTTCACAAGGCTATCATTGTGAACGAATTTCTGGCCAAACCTCAACAAAAAACATTAAATGTTTGCAGCATTTGAGATAACAAACTCATCGAAATAGGCAACGTTTATATAAAGAGAACTCATGGATTTTTGCACCACGATAACACACTGTGGGGGTTCTTTAAAGCATTCCCAAAGAACCACCCATTCCCTTTAAATCAACCTGCCTTCCCCTCACTCAACAAAGCCATTTCACTTACCTGCAACGACCAGCGTAAGCTACCCTTCATTATCTTTCACCTGGAAAGTAAACCCTCAGCAAAGCATGCATATCAACTAAATCATTCCGTTCATAATACATGAACCATATACCAACCCGATCGGCTCAGCTCATCTGCAATCATGATCGGTAAACACACGTCAATCTTTCAGCGTGTTCTTGTTCCAACAATCCGTTGGTCCAAGAAGACACGTCGAGCAACGTACTTGTTTATACAGCTGCAACCGATTTTTCCGATGATCGATCGCCTATGCCGATAACCGATCATCGAGTAGGACACGATATGATTGTTATTTAAACAATCATTCCAATGATCATGTCCCACGTATCGTTCCCTAAGTTAAACAATCTCCACGCTAGATTTTCATCTATTCGGCCACAGGGGAAATGCTTCTATCAAAAACTCCAATTCGATCGCTCATTGGTTATCACCAAGCAACAAATCGGATTGGCTACTCCCAGATCGATGGAAATCCATCATCATCGCTGCTAGTGGATGTTGACGGCAACAGACACTAGAAGAGTCAGATCGCCTTAAGTGTACATACGCACTATACGCGTCACCGGAGAGTCGGTTAATGGATATACGGAGTTGAGCCCAAGTTAAGTGTCGTTTTTGTCTTGTACGTGTCCTAAGCAATGTCGAGCTAGTGTCGAGATACGTGCGATTTTTCTCGAGTTATTGAATATAGCAACATATTTGTCATCAATTTTAAGAGATACCCTGTTAATGCGAAACTAACTTATGCTGTAACTCCATCGAGTTTACTATTAATTGAAAAAGACACGGTGTAAGGTGAAACTGAATAAAAAGGATGTTATACAACTAAAACCAATCACTTGTTTCATTCATTGACTTTCACAGATGATCTGTGGTTTGTTCCAGCTCCAGCGTCTTTACTTGTTTATTCCTCCGCGGCGAACCAGTTAAATTGAACTGGCGTGATTGTATTCGTTTTGTCTTTTGGTGGTAAATCACTTTCGGAAGCAGACGGTGTAAGGTTAAGTGAATCCGTGTCGTACTAGACACCTACTTAAACCTACCCACAAGACGATGATGGTGAACGAATTTCTGGATAAAAACTCTACAAAAACATCGAATTTTTGCAGCGCTTGAGATAACAAATTCATCGAAATAGGCAAAGTATATGGAGAGAAAAGTCATGGATTTTGCAACACGACAACGAACCATCTTACAAGATAATCATTGTGAATGAATTTCTGCCCAAACACTTAACAAAAAACATTGATTTTTGGCAGTGTTTGAGAGAGCAAATTCATCAAGAAGAGCCACATTTGTGGAAAGAAAACTCGTGGATTCTGCACCACGACAATGCACCGAATCAAAAGGCTATCATTGTGAACGAATTTCTGCCCAAAAACTCAACAAAAACCATTGAATGTGTGCAGCGTTTGAGATAACAAAAAGTCATCGAAATAGGCAACGTTTATGGAAAAAGAACTAGTGGATTTTGCCCCACGATAACGCACCATCCCACAAGACGACCATAGTGAACAAGTTTCTGCCCTAAAACTCAACAAACATATCGAACGTATTTTAAAGAGAAAATTCAACGTAATAGGCCGTTTGTGCAAAGAAAACTATTGAAGTTTCTACAACGATAACGCGTCATATCATAAAGTTATCGTTGTGAACGGATTTCTGGCCAAAAACCTAATAAATAACATCGAATGTTTGCAGCGTTTGGGATAACAAACTCATCGAAATAGGCGACGTCTATGAAAAGAAAACTCATGGATTTTGCACCAAGAAAACGCACTATCTCACAAAATGTTCATGGTGAACGAATTTCTGGCCAAAAACTCAACAAAAACATCGAACGTTTCCAGTATTTAAAAGGTAAAATTTACCGAAATAGGCCGTTTGTGCAAAGAAAACTATTGAAGTTTCTGCCACGATAACGCACCACCTCATAAGGTTATCGTTATGAACAAATTTCTGCCCAAAAACTAAACAAAAGACATCGAATTTGTGCAGCGTTTGAGATAACAAATTCATCGAAATAGGCAAAGTATATGGAAAGAAAAGACATGGATTTTGCAACACGACAACGAACCATCGTACAAGATTATCATTCTGAATGAATTTCTGCCCAAAAACTTTACAAAAAACATTGATTTTTTGCAGTGAATGAGAGAGCAAATTCATCGAGAAAAGCCACGTTTGTGAAAAGAAAATTCCCGGATTCTGCACCACGACAATGCACCATCTCACAAGGCTATCATTGTGAACGAATTTCTGCCCAAAAACTCAGCAAAAACTATTGAATGTTTGCAGCGTTTGAGATAACAAACTCATCGAAATAGGCAACGTTTATGGAAAGAGAATTCATGATATTGCACCACGATAACGCACCATCCCACAAAACGACCATGGTGAACAAAAACTCAACAAAAACAGCGAACGTTTCTTGTATTTTAAAGAGAAAATTCACCATAATAGGCCGTTTGTGCAAAGAAAACTATTGAAGTTTCTACAACGATAACGCGTCATATCATAAAGTTATCGTTGTGAACGCATTTCTGGCCAAAAACCTAATAAATAATGTCGAATGTTTGCAGCGTTCGGGATAACAAACTCATCGAAATAGGCGACGTCTATGAAAACAAACCTCATGGATTTTGACCAAGATAACGTACCATCTCACAAAATGATCATGGTGAACGAATTTCTGGCTAAAAACTCAACAAAAACATCGAACGTTTCCGGTATTTAAAAGATAAAATTCACCGAAATGGGACGTTGGGTCAAAGAAAACGATTGAAGTTTCTACCACGATAACGCACCATCACATATGGTTATCGTTGGGAACGAATTTCTGGCCAAAAACTCAACAACTAACATCGAATGTTTGCAGCATTTGAGATAACAAATTCATCGAAATCGGCAACATTTAGGGAAAGAGAGCTCATGGATTTTGTACCAGGATAGAGCACCATCTCACAAGACGATCATGGTGAACGAATTTATGATCAAAAACTCAATAAAAACGTCAAACATTTCCAGTATTTGAAAGAGAAAATTCACCGAAATAGGCCGTTTATGCAAAGAAAACTGTTGAAGTGAACGAATTTCTGGCCGAAAACTCAATAAAAACGTCGAAGGTTTCCAGTATTTGAAAGAGAAAATTCACCGAAATAGGCCGTTTGTGCAAAGAAAACTATTGAAGTTTCTACCACGATAACGCACCATCTCATAAGGTTATCTTTGTGAACGAATTTCTGGCCGAAAACTCAACAAAAGACATCGAATGTGTGCAGCGTTTGAGATAATAAATTCATCGAAAAAGGCCACGTTTATGGAAAGATAACTCGTGGATTTTGCACCACGAAAAGGCACCATCTCACAAGGCTATCATTCTGAACGAATTTCTGCCTAAAACCTCAACAAACTGCATCGAATTTATGCAGCCTTTGAGGTAACAAATTCATCGAAACGGGTAAGGTATATGGAAAGAAAAATTATGGATTTTGCAACACGACAACGTACCATCTTACAAGATTATCATTGTGAATGAATTTCTGTCCAAAAACTGAACAACAACATCGTATATTTGCAATATTTTACAGAGCAAACTCATCGAAATAGGACAAGCGTGTGCAAGGTAATATCAGGAACTTTTCACTACGACGCACCTTCTCGCAGGATTATCATTGTGAACGAATTTCTGGCCAAAAACTCAACAACTAACATCGAATGTTTGCAGCATTTGAGATAACAAATTCATCGAAATCGGCAACATTTAGGGAAAGAGAGCTCATGGATTTTGTACCAGGATAGCGCACCATCTCATGAGACGATCATGGTGAACGAATTTATGACCAAAAACTCAATAAAAACGTCAAACGTTTCCAGTATTTGAAAGATAAAATTCACAGAAATAGGCCGTTTATGCAAAGAAAACTGTTGAAGTTTCTACCACGATAACGCACCATCTCATAAGGTTATCTTGCTGAACGAATTTCTGGCCGAAAACTCAACAAAAGACATCGAACGTTTCCAGTATTTAAAAGATAAAATTCACCGAAATAGGCCGTTTATGCAAAGAAAACTATTGAAGTTTCTACCACTATAACGCACCATCTCATAAGGTTATCTTGCTGAACGAATTTCTGGCCAAAAGCTCAACAAATATCATATAATTCCCTGATATGGCTTCGGCTGACTTTTTTCTCTTTCCAAACCTAAAATTACTTTACTAAAAAAACGGCGAAAACTGAAGTCGGTTTTGGAAAATGCACTTGGAAAATGTGTTGATGATTAGATTATTAGTTGTCATAAATAAATTATTTTATAACAGCCCTACTTTGAAGGCAATACAATAAATTTGACTGGATGGCGATTATCTATTGTTTTATTTATCAATACCCGGTATGTTTTTGACGGAATATCTAAATTCATTTGAAAAAGTGCATATCGCAACTCCACTAAATGAATGTAAGACCATTGAACGATTTTTATATAAATAATTTTTCATCCCTAAATCGCCCTAACTAAAATTTGGTCATTTTTGTGCCACACAAATTTAGCACTTTTCCAATTCGTTAGTAGGGAATCATCATAATTTCACCTAGCAATCCACATCATGTTAGACCGACAGTTTATTTTTCAATACCATTTTCCAATAACTCGTGGAAGATTCGTGTTGCTAAGCCAATGAGCATTGTATAGTACTTTAATTTAATTAACACTTTGCTATTGTATTGAAGATAGGAAGTCAAACTTCTAGTTCAACAAAGACTCGTAAAGATGCTTTGTTTCCGAATCCTTAGTAGATAGGACTAGCTCAGGGACCAGCATTTTAGTTTTTACACCGGCAGCTAATTTATATTAGTCGAAGGCTACAAAAAGTGCTCAACCGATTCCCGATTCCTTGGTAGGGAGTCAAACAGGCTCAAGAAAGAATACATTTGTTCAACAAAGACTCGAAAGTTGATGCAACAGGCTCAGGGACGACTTATTAGATGGTTTTATTCTCGATTCCTTGGTAGGGAGTCAAACTGATACAACAGTCTCAAGAAGAAATACATTTGTTCAACAAAGACTCAAAAGTGTATACAACAAGCTCAAAGACGAACCCATTAGTTAGACTGACAGCTCGCTTATACTTGAAGACTACAAAAAGTGCCAAACCGATGGTTCGACTTCCGATCCCTTTATAGAAAGTCGAATTGATACGACAGGCTCTAGAAAGAGTACATTGTTGCTATACTGGCTAGCGCAGTGTGTACCTTCATGAACTTTTTACAGCCAGCCCATAAAAGAGTGAATCTTCTAAAAGTTACCTTCTACCACCTTGCGACTATGAAATGGTTGAGAGCAACTGGCTTTACAACCAGTCTGAAGCAACAGCATTTTAAAATGAAATCAACGCTCACCAAATTGGTATAAAGATGAAAGACTTCATTGTCCAATCATGCACAAGTCAATTTCTTGTACTAGAGATTACTGATTTGATCTTCACAATTGTGCCTCACAAGAAATAGGTAAGAAATCCACATTTTGCTTTCGGATTCCTTGAAAAAATCATACAATTAAGTCTACAATTAACTTATATCAGGCTAGACCGATCTTTTAATTTCTGTACCTAGTCCTCATTTCGTGGTATTCAGGCAACCTCTCGGATTCCATCAAAGACTCTTTCAGTATTTCGAAAATGACACAGTCCTTTAGATACCACTGACATGAACCTATAAAGATAGTTAACAAGCTACAGGCGTGTTTGCCCAAACCTTCCGAAGTTCGCCTTCATACCTGATTAGTCTACAAGCAAAGTCTTCCGAATTAAGTGTTTAAACTACCAGGCACCTGGCCGTTATCTTACCAATGCGATGACGCATAACTGATAATCCTTTTAAATCCGCGTTAGGTCACTTAGAATCAGGTCCACAATACACACATTTCCTGCACTTGTCAGACGGTAAACACCACGAAGGGTCGTTATACGGGACGCAACATTTCAAACATCTCTCGTACTTTGAGGAGCAAAACAACGGACACTGCGACTCTCAAATTGAATGTAACTCAAACTAGTGACAGGAACCACCGGGCCTATGCGTCAAGCAGAATCATTAAAACCGCGAATTTAATTTTCAGATCTCGATACGCAGCGAAATAGATAAACCTCACAAGACGACATAATAAACAAACCAAATAAAATACGCGTGTTTTGTTTTTCTTTTTTTAATTTTATTTTCTTTAAAAAGGCGCTTTTGGTATCCGCGACGCGATGAATGTTGACAGAACAGAAAACAGGTGAACCCGTGATGAGATGTTTACTCAAGCGGGACGGCCCCGTAATGGTTGAACCCCCAAAACCGAACGGCCCAGCACTAAGAATTTCCTGGATTCTTGGAGACCTGCTGTTTGAGATGCTTTCTTCTTTTTTCTTACACTTTTCTCGGCACGGACAACACACACCCCTAACGCACACCTACATTCAACACTGTACAAAGGTGTCATTGAACAAGATGCGATGTTATTGTTGCTCTCCCTCTTTGGCATCAAGTTGCGCCTATGACCGCACACTCGCATGCACGCCCGCCCGTCCACCGTCCGCCTACTTTTTCTACTCTACGACTCTACGACACGATTGCTACCATTCTGTAGGTGCATTGCGTTCCAAACGATTGACCCTAATCAGACGACAGGCGCATTGACTCTCTACCTGATGATAACAATAACCGTTAGCTACTTGCTACACGGATCCGGACACGTTGCACGAACACTATTCCAATGCTGTAGCGATATCTGAGCAGATTCTCTCTGTCATTCAGCCACACTACCTTCCCAACCAATGACACTAGACGAACTGAGCGGATTAAATGATGATTACAGTTGGCGGTGACTGGGCGCGGCCTCAGCAACCCATTCATCACTGGCGGACGAACGATGGGAAACACATGCGCACGATGTACGGTGCAATAGAAAGATGTTGCTGGCATCGTTTCAGAGGCGATAATCGAAAAGTCTCCACTGCGTTGATTGGCTGAAAGGGATTTACGTAGAGAGAAGTGTGTGGGCTTTGGTTTTATGGTCAGGTAGGCACTGACGTTGGCTGTCAATCCGATGGGGAGTTTATTTTTCACTGCACATTTTTGTTTTCTTTTTTTTTTGCTTTTTGTTTTTAGAATTTGCAACGTTTATGGCGGCGAGAAGTTGGATATGAATTGACATAAAAACTGTTATTTATGGCGACATACTCTAGTACTTTTTCGTCTTCCAACAACCGCCGCGACCTACCTGATAGGTGCAACTTGCAACACAATCAGATCACCGAGGAAATTCCACGAAGAACTTCTGATTGGTGATTGAAATACAATATTCGACTGTGCGGCTAAGTGGCAAAGTCTTTGATCTGACGGCAAGTTGGAGCCAGCCCGTGAATTGTGGAAGGCGGTGGGTGAAATTCGCGGTCGAGAGCGGTTTTAATTTAAACGAGTCAAGGTCATGGCTTTCGGGAGCCGCAACGCTAACTAGCTCGATTGTAATATTTGACATTTCATGGGAATTGTGAATCAAACAGTCAATTAGTTGGTAGTATCTTCTTCCGCCTATTTGGTTTTGCTTGTTTACTTATGTCTTTTTTTTTTGTGAGTTTGTTTGGCTTGAGAGTGTTGCCGAAAGTCGACCTGGCGGAGCGCATTAGATTCGTAATTAAGTAGCATTGTTGTCAGTAACACCGTAACAACCTCGAGTATGAAACAAGTGAACGAAAATTGATGGGAACAAGTCCAAAATATAATTATTGGTTGCAAGAAGACTTCATGTAGAAACTCTAAAAAGGGAAAAAAAGCATTTAAAAAAAGGAGAAAAAATACTACAAATACACGCTTTAAAAAACGCGACATCGTAATGATATGCGGGATTGAAAACCAGCGAATAAAGACGTTTGCTTTTTCTGGGAATTCAAAATCGTTTCCAATTTTAACATAAAGCGATATAGAGTATGTCGCTGAATGTCGCTTAATTGAACTGGCATGAAATTATAGTAATTAATTGCATGTACGAGTAGATTACAGTTTATTAACGACCCATGGCGTCAATGTTGAAGTATGCAAATTCAATTGACATTTATGCCATGGACAACGAGAGTATTAATTGGTGTAAGTCGTCACTTTATCTAAAAACATTTAAAAAGAACGGATTAAGCATCGAAATCTAAAAATATAAAAGTATTCAAAAATGCAATTTAAAGAAAGCTCAGTTTGCACCAACCCCGTTTTCAGACGTTGAGGTTCATTCCGTCAACATACTAGATCTGTTCCTCCCAGCCTACATATTTTTTCTATACTACTACTACTACATACAGGAAAGGCGACCGTACAGCACTCTGAAATACCATCAGGTGACTGCTGGAGTTGTTTTTGAAGAGTTCCAAATGTAGCGCTTTAGAAACGCTCGTGCCGGAAGGGAGTTGGTGACGGGTCTAATTATACCGTGCGTAGAAATCTTACGATGTGTGTTCAAAAAGAAACGGTAATTTTTGAATACCGTCGACTTTTTTGTGTTTAGTCCGTTTAGTACACATTTTCCTAACCTATTTTAATAATTGCAACAATATTTAGTTTATTTTTGACAGTCGAACAAGTTATACATGTTTTGGTGTACTCGTGGATTTTTTCCGTTCGTTCACACCTCGCTATGGATTCGTGAATTTTTGGTTGAAACCGATATTTTACCTCTGCCACCTTATTCGCCAGATATATCCCCAATTTGGATTTTTCCTATACCGTGAAAGGACAACAATTTGGTACATTTTATCAACAAAAAATAAAAAACAGAATTACTGAACGATGCCATGAACTGAATTTCAAAAGTGCCTTCGCAATTGGAAAAACCCCTCCACATATGTGGTATCTGTATGAGGGATTCCTTTAATGGGGACATATTTGATTAATTTATAAATATCACTTATTAAAAATTGGCGGCATCTCAAGGCGCAGTGTCGGCGCCATAGGTTCGCCTCTCCTGAGAGAATTATATGTATAAATCACTACTCTCTCCCACCTACTTATAATCCCAATCCAAGTGAATCATATGAGCGACAGGTTAAACCAAAAGTTAGTTTGCCGCACATTGATTCAATTCCCGAATACCTTACCCTTACTCATAATTCCAATTGAATCATATGCGCGATAGATTTAAACCACAAGTTAATTTGTTGCGCATTGATTCAATTTCCAAGTATCTTACATCCCAATCCACTTGAATCATATGCGCGACAAAATTAAACGAAAGTCCATTTGTCGTGCATTGATTCAATTCCTTATAATTTGAAATTATGAAATGCGTAATACTAAATGCATTTCATGATTTCTCCTTCCGGGAATTAGTTCAAATAAAATTCGTATACACTTCCGGGAATCCTATTCCAATTGAAGCACACACGATTTTGTTTGGGCTTCTTGGAATTTTTAAGTAATATTTTTAACAAATCTCTGTTGCCACAGAGTATAAAAGGGGAGTGCATTTTGGATTCTAGATCAGTTAAAGCTCCGAGGCCGAACCTATGGCCAACAAAATATAAATCGATCATCAGTTGAATTTCAAAGGCCGAACCCCTGGTCGTACGTGACATAGAACCACATCACAAAAAAAATAAATAAAGAGTTCATACCGAGGCAAAAATTGTTTTCTTGTCTTTGGTCTCTACCCTGGATTCGTTCAGCGTTCCTCGAGTTAACTTGGCCTCGAGGTTTTCACAATAACTACTGTGGTGTATCTGGATAACCCCCTTTTCTCCTGAACGTGGATACAAGGCTCAACTACCGAAAGTCACCTGAAGCGCTCGCAGGATCTGCGTAAGGAAGTTACTTATTTAAAAGGAGCTGACTGGACGTATGAGCCGTTCGAAAAACGCATTGGCCGGCAATAAGAACTGATTAAATTGCAGAATCACGATGATTCGCCTACCCTCACACATTTACAAAATCTTCAATGTTGACTATGAAAAGGACTTCCGTCAAGAGATAGAAACATCGGGGGATTCCCTATAAAGAGGCAAGGCACAATTACTACGCCGCCCCCTCCGCCTTAGGACCCAACATATATATATATATATATATATATATATATATATATATATATATATATATATATATATATATATATATATATATATATATATATATATATATGTGTGCGTATATAAATATATATTTATAAATAAATATATATATATATATATATATATATATATATGGCAGACTCTTCCGCTTATCTTATGCACGGAGGACCTTTCCTGCCTGCTGGAAAATCGCTCGAGTTCAACCAATCCCAAAGACGGGAAAAAAGTGTGATCGTTCCGATCCAGCAAAAAAAAGAAAAACGATTAGTAAAACGTTATAAATTGTTAATTTATTATGGTGGATGACTATCTCACCTGAATAGTTTGTACAATAAGAGAAATTTCAATACAATTAGTTCCTTTTTTATACCTTGAAATCCTTTTTCCTCCGGTTTTCCGTAGAATGTTGTTTTCGGTTCTTTTTTTCTTGCGGCAACTTCCCGTCACAACCGTGCCTTTGCTTAAAAATTCAAAATACCAGTTGGCAACGGTCCCTCTTCGCCTCTTTTTGCTGTGTTCCCCGTTGCATGAGATTGTTCTTGAGTCTCAGAGTAGATAACTGATGTGAAAGCTCGACTCGACTCGCAACTTTATCAGCGCAAGCTTTCCGTTGCATACCCTTAAGCGCGAGATAACATTTGCGCCGTCAACTGATCTATTTAAATTCTATCGTTGACAATGTTATCGATTATTAGGGTTCTGTCGTTGCCTGTGTTGTGTTTTATTTGACTCTCATGTTGCATTTGCAACATCCTGTCGGGACAGCGATGATGTGTCAACTCAGCGGTGTCTTATCCGCGATTGGTGATTGGATACGAATTAAGTTCCTTGTTTGTTTCGCTCCTGAACGGGAAGCGATGTGAACAGGTGAGGGAGGGTGGTGAGTTGGTGATGATTCTTGAATTATTAGTTAACTCGTTATTTGGTTGAGGTGCAGTGGCATTTCATATTGTGTGTGTGTGTGTGTGTGTGTGTGTGTGTGTGTCTAATTGACCATGGGCAAGAGACAGAGTTTTGTTATTGGGCGCTTCAAAGTTGTGGTAGCAGTTTTCACCGTGACAACACGAATTCTTGCATCGGCTCCTGGATGCGTGGCTACGATTCTACCTAGTCGCCACAGAGTAGGTGGTGATTGCTCATCAGGTAAGAGCACCAAGCTACCTATTTTCAGTTCTGGATTCGGTGCAAGCCATTTTGGTCGTTGCTGAAGCCTAGTAAGGTATTCAGCCTTCCATTTTTTCCAGAAATCCTGCTGTATTTTCTGCATCAATTGCCATCTGTTCAAGTGGTTGGGCCCAGTCTGGGTCAAATCTCCTTCCGGTGTGGTGTTGAGTGCAGTACCAATTAGGAAATGTCCTGGTGTTAAAATGGATAAGTCTTCTGGATCTTCAGAAATTGGGCAGAGTGGACGTGAATTTAGACAGGCCTCAACTTGAGCCAGTACGGTTAGATATTCCTCATATGTTAAAATGTAGTGTCCTATCACTCGTTTGAGATGATGTTTCATGGATTTAACCCCGGCTTCCCATAGTCCACCAAAATGAGGGGCTGCCGGGGGATTGAAGTGCCATGATGTGCCATTGTTTTGAATCTGCCTAACGATGTCATCGGTCCATTGTTTTGAGAGGTGTGCCTGTTCCCTCTTTATCACCTTGGCTGCTCCTTGGAAGTTGGTCCCGCAGTCGCTATAGATGTGCGTACAGATTCCACGGCGCGCCGTGAAGCGTTTGAAAGCCGCCAGAAAGGCGGCTGTACTATAATCGCTGACCAGTTCGAGGTGCACTGCCTTCGTGCAGAAGCATACAAAAATGGCTATGTACGCCTTGGTGATTTTGTTACACCTTCCCTTCCGTGCCTTAAGCTGTACTGGGCCGGCATAGTCCACTCCTGAAGTTTGAAAGGGGCGTGACTGGTTGACACGAGGTGGGGGTAGATCACCCATCTTTTGTTGCATTTGTTTTGACTTGTATCGGTAGCACTTCAAACATTTATGAATGCAAGCCTTGACGCTGGACTTGAGATGTACTATCCAGTATTCAGTTCGAAGCGTTGCCATCATCAATTGTTGTCCCCCGTGCAGCGTTTTCAAGTGCGCATTGTTGATGATCAGGGACGTTAAGAACGTGTTGGAAGGCAGTATGATCGGGTGGCGTTGTGAATAAGGTAGATCTGCATTTTCCAATCGCCCCCCGACTCGCAGAACCCCCTTCTCATCCAATATAGGGGAGAGTCGTGCTATCTTGCTTCTCTTTATTAATGTTTCCCCCTTTGTGATTCTCTTAATCTCGTCGTCAAAAAATTCCTGTTGCACGATCTTGATTAATCGTGCTTGCGCTGACGAAATCTCTTCCACCGTGAGCGGTCCAGTGGCACCACCCGGCCTCTTAGTGGCTTTCAACCGTAGATTTGCAATGAATCGAAGCCAGTAAGCTGTAGCTCGAAGTAAACGCGGTAGCGACGAAAATCGGTTGAACAATGCGTTGTCTTCGAGAGCGGTAAAATGTAAGCAAAGCTGAAACACATTTCTGATGGGGTATCCAGTTGCGATAAATTCATTTTTCCTCTTATATGGCTCCCTAGCCCTTAACTCAAGTTTCGTGGACTGTATCTCCTGTGTGTGTGCATGATGGCCGTCAAATGTCCGGAGAAAATCGGGCCCATGCCACCATTGCCGCTTCCCGAGAATCTCCGTTGGAGAGAGTCCTCTGGACGCCATGTCCGCCGGATTCTCCTTCGATGGTACATATCTCCAGCAGCTAGGGTCTATCATTTGCTGAATCTCTGCTACTCTGTTAGCCACGAAGGTAGTTCGTATGTGTGGTGGACCCTGAATCCATGCGAGCGTGATTTGCGAGTCCGACCAAGCAATTACCTTCGCCGACTGAAGGTCCATCTTCCTTATCGTGTGCGCGATCAGGTGTGTCAATAGATGAGCTCCGCACAACTCCAATCGTGCTAGTGACTTGCTTTTGAGTGGTGCCACCCTCGTCTTTGAAACGAGCAACTCAATTGACGCCCTTTGCTCCTCCATTGACCGAAGGTACACCACCGCGGCATATGCCCTTTCCGAAGCGTCGCAGAAGCCATGGATCTCAAGAGTTGCTCGCGCGGTGATGTTGACCCATCTAGGAATCTCTATGTTGTTGAGAGCATTCAGTTCGGTTTTCAACTTGGACCATGCCGCAACAATTGTTGGTGGAAGTTGGCTGTCCCAATCTTGGTCCTGCTTCCAAATGTCTTGCATAATTATTTTGCCAATGATGATGCAGGGTGATATCCATCCTATCGGGTCGTATAAGCGAGCAATGTCTGACAGAATCGATCTCTTCGTTGGAAATTTTGATTCCTGCAGACCTACTCTGAATGAAAAGGTGTCCCTTCCAGGGTGCCATTGGATTCCCAGAGTTTTTATTGTTTTTCCCTTGTCAATCGAGAGTGGCACCTGGACCTCTCTATCTTCCTCTGGAATAGTGAGCATTAATCGTTCACTATTGCTGGCCCATTTTCTAAGTGGGAATCCCCCACGTTGCAACAATGCCACGAGTTGGTCTCGCATTATCATGGCCTCGTCTTCTGAGTCTGCTCCGTGCATGACGTCGTCGACATAAAAATTTTGGGAAACAATCTGTGAGGATATCGGATAGTCAGCTCGTTCGTCCAATGCCAATTGTAGAAGAGTGCGTACTGCCAGGTATGGTGCGGCAGCGGTGCCGAACGTGACCGTGTTTAGTTTGTAAGTTTTAATGGTTTCTCCTTCCGTGTCTCTCCACAACACAAGCTGGTAAGAAGCATCCTCCGGTGGCACCCAGATTTGGCGGTACATTTTATGAATGTCTGCTACGAAAGCTACCTTGTGTCTTCGGAATCTCAGAATGTGGTCGAAAATGTCATCCTGGAGTCGTGGTCCGTTTAACAAGTGGTCATTAAGCGACGTCCCATCCGAAGTTCTACAAGAGGCGTCGAAAACGATCCGCAACCTTGTGGTTGAACTGGTTTCTTTAATCACCGCGTGGTGCGGCATGAAATAGTGGTGTCTGTTAGGTAAGGCGGAGTCTATCTCATTCATGTGCCCCAGGTCCTTGTATTCTTGAAATACCCTTTTGTACTCTTCGTAGAATAAAGTGTTGGCTTGGAACCTTTTTTGCAGTTGTAGGAACCTCACAAGCGCTGATCGATGTGACAACCCCAACACCGGGCACATTCCTTCCTTAAAGGGTAATCGAACGATGTATTTTCCATCCACATGGCGCTGGTGAGTTCGGCTGTAGTGGGTTTCACACTGTTCTTCTTGTGGTGACAGCGGTTTTCTTCCTGACACCTCTTCCAGTTCCCAGAACCTCTGCATAATTTCGTTCAATTCAGGCTCCCTGGTGAACGTGTGATGAACCCTGATAGTGGAATGCTCATTAGTAATTATGTGGCCAGATAGTACCCATCCAAACTCCGTTTGTTGTGCCATAGGGGTACCTGAGCCACCCTTGACCAAGCCCGCCAGTAAAATTGATGGATAAACATCACTGCCAAGCAAAATGTCGATTTTACTTGGTTTGTAGTATGTCGGATCAGCTAGCTGTAAATGTTTGAAGTGCGGCCAATCAGTACAAGAAAGTTGGTGTGTTGGAAGATTCATTGTTAACTTGGGTAATACCAATGCCGTCAAATCCAATTTGAAGTTCTCATTTGTCAACGAATGAACTGTGAGAGACACCTTGTGTTTAGCAATGCTGGCCTTAGCTGCTCCAATGCCGAAAACGTTCACGTGACTCCGTTCTCTTCTGAGGCCCAATCGTTGTGCTATAGCTTCAGAGGTAAAAGAAGCTTCCGACCCAGGGTCCAACAGAGCTCGAAGCACTACCGGCTGTCCCCTCGCCGTGAATACCTTAATTAGTGCTGTGGCCAACAGAGCAGTCCTTGTGCGGTTAGTTTCGGCCATGTAAGTGTTGCAAGCTTGCGTTGCAGTGCGATTGGTTTTACATCCTGTGGCTAATTGTTGCGAGTCTGCAGAGTCCGATGATGGAGTAATCGTGGTGCTCGTTGTAGAAGCGACCCCCTTCCCTTGGAATACACCCTTCTCTTCGTTCAAATGTAGCAACGAATGGTGTTTCCGTTTGCAGTGCCTACACGTAAATTTGCTTATGCACTCCTGACGTTTATGAGCCCTTGAAAGGCAATTGATGCACAATTGGTGCTTATTCACAATGTCCCATCTCTTGCGAGGACTGAGTGCCTTGAACTTAAAGCAGTTGTGAATTAAATGTGATCCCGAACACATTGAACAATCGGGAATTGCTGAATTGTGGACGCGAACCTCAGATCGTTTACTTCGGGAGACTCCGTGAGCTATGGCTGACGATGTTTGCCCCATGACTTCCAAAGTTCTGATTCTTGTAAGCAGGAACTCCTCCAGTATGCTGTAGGTCGGATAATCCACGTATGATGAGATGTGGGATTCCCACAAACCTCGTGTTTTAAGGGGGAGTTTTTGGATTGTCTGATATATCAAGACATCTTCCCATGAGGCGATTGGGACACCGAGGTTCTGTAATGATTGCCTTGCCTCGTTCGTGGTATCCACCAGAGACCTAATGCCATCGGCCGATTCATGACCTAACGATGGTTGGTCAAACAGCAATCCGAACTGGTTATCCTTTAGCAACCTTACGTTCTGGTAACGCTTTACTAAGGTTGCCCATGCCGACCCAAAATTCCCGTCGACGATTGCGGTGTTCCTCAGCAAACGTTCAGCCTCTCCGTTCAAGTTGGCTTTCAGATAGTGAAGCCTTTGCACATCGGACAAAGTTGAGTTCCCAATGATGAGACTCTCGAAAAGGCTCTTGAATTCTGGCCATGTCTTAAAAGAGCCAGAGAAAGACGGAATCTTGATTGGCGGGAGCCTCATCTCAGTAGTTGGATCCTTGCTTCCTCCAACTGAACTATTGAACGAGCAATGCAACTGTTGTTGACCTCCCGTGTTCGGCATTTGCGCCTTTAATTCCGATGAATAGCCGTAATATAGCTCCTTCAACTTATGGAATGTTAGCTCTTCCATATATTTCGATTTCGCGTCGTCGCTCGGTGCCGCAAGTATTTTCTGGTGCAACTCCCTTGCTTCTTCAAAGGAGTGTTCTAAATTCTTTAACCGCGCTTCATTCATATGAATGTTTTTAGCTGATTGATCCAAGGCCAGATATGCCTTGTGATCAGCGGTTAATTCTGTGGCGATGGCTGTTATGGAGTCGATCCAGTTGGCCAATCGTGCCTTGCTCATTTCTCCACCCCTTTTCACCTGTTCCTCTTTTCCCTTATCGTTTCTCACTCAGTCGCACTCGTCAGCTCACTCTTCACGTTCCCGAAGACCGATGTGGTGACCGCCGAAACTGAACGGATGAATTGATTTCCACAAAAATGTTGTCTTCAAGCTTGACCGTTAACCGAGCAAATCGGGTGGTTTTCGTATTTTCCTTGCTGTTGTTGAAGGTAAACGCAGCCCCGTTGATCAACTCAAGTGAACAAAACTCAAGAAAAGAGAAAAAAAAAACAGTCCAACGTTGCGACCTCCCCGACCGAGAACACACAGCCAATAATCGGAATCGAGCACAACCAGGAAACTGCCACGTGATCACGACCGAACAACCACTAAATCCTTCTAGAACTGCGACGATGATTGACACACCACAAGATTCCTCTAGAAATTCCAATAAACTCTATCGTATAATCTCCAAATCGCTGACTGGCCACACACAACCACAGATACTCCTCCTGATCTTCCGACAAAAATAAAATTGCCGCCTGTTACACACAACCACAGATACTTTTTCCGAACTTCCGATAAAACAAAATTGCCGACTGGCACACACAACCACAGGTATTTCAATTAAGATCACTAGGATCGTTTATTTAAGGTAAATTATTATCTCACTCACCCTTAATTTAAGAGTTGCTCCGTCATAGGTCGGAAACGGCTTAGCAATTTGCAGGATGCCGCAGAGTTGGTTCCCTTCCAGGAACTGGTTGCTGCTCAGATGCACTTCGATGTCACCAAATCACTTGTATTAGGAACTTGTATTAAGGCACTTCTTTGTAGCTTTCTCCGAGATGATGGTTCCCTTCCAGGAACTGGTTGCTGCTCAGATGCACTTCGATGTCACCAAATCACTTGTATTAGGAACTTGTTTTAGGCACTTCTTTGTAGCTTTCTCCGAGAATTCGGCTCGTTCAGAACTGGTTCCCCTCCAGGAACAGGTTGCCGCTCAGATGCACTTCGATGTCACCAAATCACCTGTATTAGGAACTTGTATTCAGGCACTTCTTTGTAGCTTTCTCCGCGAATTCGGCTCGATGGACCAAATTTATGATCTTTCCGATCCAGCAAAAAAAAGAAAAACGATTAGTAAAACGTTATAAATTGTTAATTTATTATGGTGGATGACTATCTCACCTGAATAGTTTGTACAATAAGAGAAATTTCAATACAATTAGTTCCTTTTTTATACCTTGAAATCCTTTTTCCTCCGGTTTTCCGTAGAATGTTGTTTTCGGTTCTTTTTTTCTTGCGGCAACTTCCCGTCACAACCGTGCCTTTGCTTAAAAATTCAAAATACCAGTTGGCAACGGTCCCTCTTCGCCTCTTTTTGCTGTGTTCCCCGTTGCATGAGATTGTTCTTGAGTCTCAGAGTAGATAACTGATGTGAAAGCTCGACTCGACTCGCAACGTTATCAGCGCAAGCTTTCCGTTGCATACCCTTAAGCGCGAGATAACATTTGCGCCATCAACTGATCTATTTAAATTCTATCGTTGACAATGTTATCGATTATTAGGGTTCTGTCGTTGCCTGTGTTGTGTTTTATTTGACTCTCATGTTGCATTTGCAACAAAGTGTCTCCCACAAAATTACCGTCCGATAGCATTACTGTCTATTTTATCTAAGGTAATGGAAAAAGTCATCAATACAGAGTTGGTTAAGTATTTGGAGTGCAACGGTCTTCTGAATGATCGTCAATACGGATTCCGTGGCAGGCGGTCCACAGGAGACCTTTTGACACTTATAACCGATATATGGACATCTGCGATTGAACGGCATGGTGAGTCAAGGGCGGTCGCATTAGATATCTCCAAGGCTTTTGACCGCGTCTGGCACGGGGCATTGCTGAGCAAACTTCGTTCATATGGACTTTCTCAACAGCTTTGCGACTGGACGAGGAGCTTCCTCGAGAATCGATCGATCCGGGTTGTTGTGGACGGCGAGTGTTCGGATCTGTATCCTGTTAATTCGGGGGTGCCCCAGGGTTCTATTTTGGCTCCAACCTTGTTCTTGCTTCACATAAATGATTTGTTGGAGACAACGGATAACAAACTGTTCAGTTTTCCGGATGATAGTACGCTTGTTTCCTCCTTTTCGAGTGATCGGCCGATTGGTGCATCAACGTCGCACCAGCTGAGATGTAGACAGATTGACTCTCTGAACCAGGATCTAGATAAAGTCCTGCAGTGGGGAAAGGCCAATCTTGTCGACTTCAACGCAACGAAGACCCAGTATACAACATTCACAAAGAAAACTGGATCATCGGTTCCACAGTTGATGATGAATGGCCGGGCCCTCGAGGCTGGGGAAAGTTTGAGATTGCTCGGCGTCACGGTCTGTGGGAATGTATCATGGCATAAACACGTATCGGGTATCGCCAGATCAGCCTCAGGAAAACTGAGTTATCTTTTTAGAGCGAAGAAATATTTTACTCCGGCCCAACTTCTTCTCCTATATAAATCTCAAATTAGACCCGCGCTCGAATATTGCTCTCATGTTTGGAGCTCGGCTCCTAAACATACCCTCGACCTGCTTGAGAGCGTACAAAGACGAGCGATCCGCTTGATCGGGGACTCGGCGCTGACGTCGGGACTACAGTCGCTATCACATCGAAGGCGCGTAGCCGACCTCTGTCTGTTCTACAGATATTATCACGAGTGGCTGTTCTTCGGAGATTCTTGGCATTGTTCCACGCAATTCGGTCTATATGCGCTCCACAAGACAATCCGACGGATCGCACCCGTTTGTGGTTCATCTCCCGACAGCGCGAACATCCCTGTATCAGAACTCGTTCCGTTACAGAGCGGGGAAACTGTGGAACTCCCTTCCCACGCGAGTGTTCCCGGAGCGTTACAACCTGCAACTGTTCAAAAAGAACTGCAACAGTTATTTGATGGCATCTCGGGGCGCCCACTCGACGCTATAGGTTCGCCTCTCCCGAGAGAAGTCTAATATAAAAAAAAAAAATAAATAAAAAATATATATATATATATATCATCATCGGCACTACAACCGGGATCCGGTCTTCGCCTTATTTAGCAAGTCTCTCAACTGGTATCCGGTTCTTAGCCGAGGCTTTTAAATTGTCCATAATAATTTGTTTTTCCGGGCAAGGTTATTAGCATGCATTGGTTCACTTCTTGGCAAAGTAGCAATCGAGCAGTGTCACGTGGAGACTGCATGTCAACTTGAATTGAACAGGGACGAGAATCGTCCTGGCCTTCGCCGGGTTGGAAGCAGAGAATCTGCCCTGTATGTTCGTTCTCACCCCCTATATATATATATGTATATATATATATATATATATATATATATACACAAATATATATACACAAATAAATATATATACAGATATATATATATATATATATATATATACAGATATATATACATATATTTATATATATATATGTATACATAACTTATTTATTATTATTTATTGGCCTGTAGCAACCCGGAAGTTCATGACCACACCCACTTGACTCCGCAATCATTCCCTGTCCTGTACACTCTCCTTCCACGCTTGACCATCCGATCCGATCTACTCAAAGTCAAACCTAACATTGTCCTCCCATCTCCGTCGCGGCCGTCCTGCCGGTCTCTTTCCCGTTGGTCTACCGTCAAGAATTCTACGCACAGTCCTATCGTTGCCAATTCGCGCCACGTGTCCGGCCCATCTTAATCTTCGCGACTTGATTGCTCTCACAATTGTAGGTTTGCGGTATAGCTCTTCCAGTTCGTGGTTGTGGAGTTTCCTCCATTGTCCTGCCTCGGCGCCATATTTACCGCCAAAGATACCACTTAAAACTTTTTTCTCGAATACGTGGAATTTGTTTTCTTCCCGTTTTGTGAGAGCCCATGTTTCGAATCTGTATAGAACAATCGACATGATTATGGTTCTATAGGCACGGAGCTTTATATTCCGTGATAGCAGTTTACCAATTGCATGCCAACTAGCGTTGCCAGAATGAAGTCTTTTGTTAATTTCCCTCCACATTTCGTTACGGGCCGTCAGTATTGTTCCCCGGTATTTAAATTCTTTAACTTTTTCAAATATCTTGCCTCTAAGGTTTATATGTGTTCTCTGAGGTCCACCTGCTCTCGCCGTAATCATGTATTTTGTTTTGTCTTGATTTATTTCTAGGCCCGCCTCTTCTGCCGCTTGCATGATGATTTCACAGTTTTTACTTACAGTTTCTAGACTATCGCCCAAAACCGCGACGTCATCCGCATATGCGAGCACTTGTGTGACCCCGTTAAGGGATGAATCGGCCATGTTGTCGTCTTGTACCTTTCTGATGACATACTCGAGGAGAAGGTTAAAGAGACATGGTGGGAGGCCATCGCCCTGTTTTAGTCCGTCCCTGGATTTCAAATGGTTCTGAGAGGTGGTTTTCTATTCTAACTTGCCCTTTGTTTGCGTTCATGCAGATTTGAATGAGGGTGGCATATTTTTTCGGGATTCCCAGCTCAACTACAATTTTTCTTGTCTTTGCCGTGCGACTGAGTTGTAGGCTTTTTTGAAATCAACGAACAGTTCGTGTGTTACGGACCGACCTTGAGTCGGGAGCTTTGTTGTTTTTCAATCGATTTATTGCGTCTATAACTTCGTCGGTAGAGGGATCTGGGATCCGAGGCTCGGCTGTACGTAAGTCTGGTGCGTTTATTTGTGGCTGATGGATGCACACATTAAGCAGGTTTTCAAAGTACTGCTCCCATCTTGTCACGATATTTTCTGTTTCTGTCACCAGACAGCCGTCTGTGTCTCGAATTATTTTGGCTCTCCATCGGTAGCCATTTCTAATTGAGTTTATGTCGGCATAAATACCTCTGATGTTCTTTGGTCTGTCATTTTCTAGGATTTTTTCGATCCAAGTTTTCTCCCATTCGCTTTTTTTGCGTTTGAAGAGTCTCATTGTCTCTTTACGAATTGTCGCGTATCTTTCTGCGTTGATTTCATCATATTTTTCTAAGTGGATCACTCTGATGCGTTTACGTTCTTCGATCTTCGCCTTGCACTCATCGTCAAACCAACGTTTGGACTTAATTGTTTTTTTTTAAATCCTAATACTTTTTGGGCTGTTTGTTTGATTGTGTCTCTGATCGATTTGCATTTAGTGTCCGCACTATTGGCTTCCTCTTCCCCACTGCTCCCATTCTCTAGAATGCTAAATCTATTCGTTAGTTCGTCTTGATATTCAGCCCTTTTGTCCAGGTCTTTTAGTTTATCAATGTCGAACTTTTTGCTCGTCTCTCGTGACTGCACATGTGAGTTTGCTGCGATCCGACTCCTGATTTTGCCTATCACTAGAAGATGATCGAAGTCGCAATCTGTTTCTCTATATGATTTTACGTCAAGGATATTCGAGTGGTGTCTTTTGTCTATGAAGTAGTGGTCTATTTGGTTACGCGTTACGCCGTCGGGTGATATCCATGTGGCTTTATGAATTTGCTTGTGTCAAGAATCCAGAGGCGCCGTTGTCTTATCGCCCGTTGTGCATGTTGGACACACCAGGAAAACTGCTTGAGCTAATAATTGCCACTCGCCTGGAACAATTCACTGAGGGGACATCGGGGCTCTCTGAATCGCAGTATAGGTTCCGGAAAGGTAGATCAACCGGTAAGGCACTATCTGTGGTGTGCGACATCGCTCGCAATGCGATAGCTGGAGCACGATGGGTAGATCGTACGAAAAAATATTGCACGGTGATGACGCTAGATGTTAAAAATGCGTTTGAATTCCTTTCTACGTTTCGTCTACCCATTAGCTCGCGGCACGAGTAAACAAAAGGATTTACACGATCAACACACACATACTCGCTAGGATCTATAACCAGAGATCTTCTCCCATTGGTCACTGGGCGAAAGTAAAATTTTATTTCCTTTTAATAATAATAAACTTTCGATTAAATTTATGAATACTAACCGTTGTTTTTCTAAAGAGATTAAATTGTTTGATAATCGTTAGGTTTAAGAAACGTGCTTGTGTACACTTCATCCATAAGCCCTAAATAACAAATCATCTTAACCGTCACCTAGACGAACTGTATCGGTATTACATTCGAAGGAAATTTCGACTCTATCTAACTGAAGCAGTCGCCATAATTCTAAGTAGTAACTCCCAACCTACTTCTCGATGCTCACAAAATAATCGAATATAAATACGAGGTGCTACAATTCGTCCTCAGGACGAAATGAAATATCTAGGGGTCATGTAAACCCCAATAATGAATTTCACCAAACACGTAACTCTCATCATTCAAATGTCGGTTTAAGCAACTGTACAAGATCTTGAAGTGAGTAACAAGGTTGACACCAAAGTCAGACTTCTCCGCTTGTTCGGTCTATTTTACACTTTCCTTATTAGGTCCTGCCTATCTTCAGCTAAAATGGAAAGACTTCAGGTATTTTGAAAAGATGACTCCTCAGAAGATGCACCAACCACTCTAGGAAACCTAATGGTCTCCAGTATCCGAATTGGTATCTATATGGAGGTGCTTCTATTACTCCCACCGCGGAGTACTTACTACAGTTTAGCGTAGAAAACCATCGAAAGCAGTCAGTACAACGAGAACCCATTTATATGGGTGCCTTCCGTTCTTGATCCATCCCTTCGTCTTCGACCACCACAATATCTTCTTCAGTACAAAACTGAAGAAAGCACTCTTCCCAAGACAATTTCAGGATGCTCCTATAGGGTCTACTTTTATTTAACATACTATACACCTGCCTATACTGTACAAGAGTGTACAAATACAAGAGGTGTAGTGTAGAAAACGACGCATAAGATTAGTGGTGAGAATAGTTTAGTAAACGGTGCTTGAGAGTATGGGTAGAGAGCTCAAAGTGGAACAAGGTGGAGTTGGAGTTGACATTTGACTTAAAACCCCAGAGCTGGGACGCGAGTTGTTTTCAAAACGAGGAAACCCCACGCGAATCCTGTTAAGTCAGAGGATAGTGTAGCAAACTTATGGCTGTGAGGGGGGGGGGGGGGGGGGGGGTCTTCGGAGAATTCCAGTGACGATAAGACCATTCATTGGTTTTCTTCTTTCGCTCGATTGGGAAACCGCGTGAAATGATATATCGTTTATTTGCCCGGAACAGTTGAAGGTTAACCGATAATTGCGGAACTTTCGTAAATATCCCTAGGGTGCAATAAATCTTCATTTCATATCCACATAAAACATGAATTTCACTCTACACATAGATACACTGCCACATCATTTTGAATTCAAGCCCGCACAGCCTTCGCTCCTCTCTCACTAACAAACCCTTGATTCGTGCAACTATTTGAATTATAATTACAGATTATAACACCGAGAAACTCTAGAACTTGAGGTCATATTAAACAATTTTCGAATTCTGTTGTTATCCAGAACACTTATAAAGTACAACTGTGTTAATATCGAGCGTCGCTACGTTTTCACGTCGTCAATACTTGATACAGAGAGCCATTTGGAAGACACACTCGTTCAATATAAATTTTTAACGTAATTTTAATGGAATTGATAACTGAATTTAATTAACGAAACCTGTAAAGTTCCGAGATCTACACGACCTTCTAGTGAGACGACTTCGAGTATATTTCCCAAACATGAGAACTATAATAATTTTCTCTTTCAAACTGGGGATCCACCGTGATACGATCTAAAATGTTTACATTGAGTATACGGACCAAAGATCAAAACGTTTGCAGCTCGTTCGAAGTAACGAGATCATGCGACCTACTGACGAGGGTCGCATTCGGTTGTCAGTATCGCGTAGTACAATTATGTGGCTCCGGATCGGGACTTTTGATAAATTGCTTCTAACAAATATTCAATATAAAAATATGCATTGATATTTTTGAGATTTCCTGACTATTTCATTGGACTAATCGTTTTATGTAAGTAGTTGGATTACTTTTTTTTCAATATGGAGGGGAATTTTTTATTTTCTAGTACTTACCACGCGGTTCCAATGGACCCGCATTCAAGGAATACATAATAAATGCCTGTAATTATTTATTTATAAAATGATTAATGTACGTGTCTTTATAATAATAAAAAAGCAGTGGTTAAATGTTTATATAGTAAAATTGGTGACTATCTTATATTTATAAACAGTATTTCTTCTATGATGAAGTTTATCGTATATCTTAGTTCATGCTTAGCAGTCAAATTACGTAATTTATTTATTAATTAATTATTTATTTATAAAATGATTAATGTACGTGTCTTTATATTAATAAAAAAGCAGTGGTTAAATGTTTATTTGGTAAAATTGATGATTATCTTATATTTATAAACAGTGTTTCTTTATGAGCGCAATCACAGGTGGGTCCAAAATAAATTCGCGAAA
Organism: Microdon myrmicae; assembly: GCA_963931805.1. NCBI lineage: Eukaryota > Metazoa > Arthropoda > Insecta > Diptera > Syrphidae > Microdon > Microdon myrmicae. Next base: position 111,308,077 of record OZ007499.1, on the reverse strand, counting down.
ACATTTTTTTATCTTTTGAATTTGTGACCAGTGTCTTATAGCCTGTCATTAATGGCGGAAAAGCGGAGGAAGCGAAGTTATTGTTGACATTCCATGCGCTTGACCAGAAGAGATGCGAACCAGTAGGTCACTCAATGAGTTTATTAGTCCCTTCGTTCTAGGTGGTATCAATCGCCTGGTTGCACGCGTTTTTGATTCTAACAAAATCGATCGTCATTCAAGGAGCGATAAAGACAACAAAGAAATTTAACAGAATTCCTCAGCACGACCTTCAACGAGATGATATCTAAGTGTTTGGGTTCTAATACCTCTATCCTTTGGCAAGCCAGGTCGGACCGGGTGAAGACCCAGACTCCACCCCTAAAACAGAATGTCGAAAACAAGTCGGAACCCGTGCAACGAAGATATGTGGAATCAATTGACAAGGATATCAGGGCTACAAATATTGGTGTGTGGACGGCGTTTACATTCGTATTAGTGAAACCGATGCCCCTGATGTTACAAAATGGCGTTATCAGTCGTACGTCGACAGGGTTTCGAGAACGAATCCGATTACGCGATGACCACTTGAAGCTCGCCCTGACATAGTCCTGTAGGGTTTTGTTGCTTGTGTGTCGGCGTACGACACTGGTTCAGACAAATACCACCACGACTCTATTGGGAGCACTAACTGATCCTCAGGAGAACACAGAAAAGTCAATCCACCGATGTACACTGGAAAGCGATAAAAATAAAAGAAATCTTGATCTCCAATCACTTTTACTAGATGTATTTAATAAAATGGTTTCAGCAAACGACCGAACTCTCACCGTTTGATTGACTCGTGACTGACCTTGTGGCACTTGTACCCGCTCCGAAAGAAGAAATCTGACTCCACTGGTGTCTGTTGCCGCCAACATCCACCAGCTGTGATTGTGATAATTTCCGATCTAAGGGTAGCCAATCAGCGATCGAATCGGGATTAAATGGGAGGATTGTACGTATGACAAGTTAAGTGTAATGCCCTTTCGCTCGAAAGATCGACAACGAACGATCCTGCACTTATTCAAACAAGAAACAAGCATAAGGCTACGCCAATGTTGCTGTCAATCATCGCGCTGGTCGCATGAGAACGAAATAGGTTTCTGCGTTCTAGGTAAACAAAAACGCTATTTCGAGGGACGTACATTAGATGCGCTTTGTTTGGTTTAGTCGTATGATTCTGGTGCGCGATGGAGGAAAGACACTTTGTTGTCATTAAGTCAACAGAAAGCTCGCCGACGGTGGCAAAGGGTCAGGCTGGATGGCTGTATGTTTAGATTAATGTGCCGGTACATGGATATGATGGTGAAGAATTTGCCTTGCAGATGTGCAAGCATACGTCTCACCCAGGGGGCCATGGACCAGCGGTTGGTAAGTAAAATAAACACAGTGAGGTACTGTGTGTTTAATTTGGATTTCAGAAAGGGTCATCATAGGGCATGATCACCAATCATATTCATGCTCAAATCCCATGATCGGTTGATGGCTGATAATAGGGAATTGGTCGCAACTGTTGCGACCCTAAGGGTATGAGAGCAATATTTACTTATGAAATGGTAGGAAGAATATCGGCTACAGCTGTGTCAACAAGTACGCTGGCCAGCATGTATTTATCGATTATAATTGCTGACGAGCTGAGCCGATAGGGGGTATGGAATGGTTCATGTATTATGAATCAAAGAAATTTAATGATATGCATGCCAGGTTTGCTTTCAGGTGGAAGATGATGAAGGGTAGCTTACGCTCCTCATTTGCAGGTAAGTAGAAAAACTTTGCATGATAAATGGAAGACAGGTTAATTTAAAGGGAATGGGTGGTTCTTTGGGGATGCCTTAAAGAACCCACACAGTCCGCCCGGAGATCCGAATAGGGAACTAGTTTACCTCCGGAATTGTTTATCTCAGAAGGTATCATCATGATTTATCTCCGTGTCAGTCCGGACCATCAACTATACATCGGAAACATAGTCGAAACATTTTCCAGACGATATCGCGGAATGACGGGGTGGTATCTCACCTTGGGACCGACTACCAGCTAAACCCAACTTTTTTCGAACCGGTCCATCAGCCAAGCTCCGAAAGATGATCACGGATTTCTCCGGACTATTTCACGGAGCCTATAGTTTGATGGGGTGGTATTTCACTGGGCGGTAGGGCGTTGGGACCCCACCTGCCCCTCGACCTTTAGCCGCATCTTATGACAAGCTGTAAGTATATACTAACGCCCTAGTCACAAGTCATAAAAAATTTAGAATTATCACATTACCCTTTTTAATTTCGTGTTCGTTCAGCTTGCACATAAAGCATGAAGTTAAATATATCCTATCCAGCCACGGGCTGTCAGAAACTGTTTGAGGTTGTGGACGAGCATAAACTACGGATTTTCTATGAAACATGTATGGGAGCGCAAGCTGAGGCTGATGTCCTCGGTGACGAATGGGCCGGCTATATTCTCCGCATTACTGGAGGAAACGACAAACAAGGTTTCCCCATGAAACAAGGAGTTTTAACAAATGGACGTGTCCGTTTGCTCCTTAAAAAGGGCCACTCATGTTACCGCCCGCGTCGTACTGGTGAACGAAAAAAAAATCAGTTCGTGGCTGCATAGTGGATGCCAATATGTCGGTGATAGCCCTCGTCATTGTACGCAAAGGAGCAATAGAAATCCCTGGAATTACAGACACCAATGTACCGCGTCGTTTAGGTCCTAAGCGTGCATGCAAAATTAGAAAACTTTACAACTTAACTAAAGAAGATGATATGCGTCGGTATGTTGTACGTCGTCCACTGCCTGCTAAAGACAACAAGAAGGCAACATCGAAGGCTCCAAAAATCCAACGATTGGTAACCCCAATTGTTCTTCAAAGGAAACGAAGACGTCTTGCATTGAGGAAGAAACGTCAAGTGGCATCCAAGGAAGCTGCGGCTGAATATGCTAAATTGTTGGCCCAGAGGAAGAAGGAATCTAAAGTTAAACGCGAGGAATCCAAGAGGAGGCGCACAGCATCCATTCGAGAGTCGAAGAGCTCCGTTTCCAGCTACAAAAAGTAATGTGAGCGAAAATTATTTCTACATCATAATAAAAATGGGTATATATTTATATACTACAACTTACTAAGTAGCATGCACTACAATAAAGTTGTTAACACTAAAATTTTGAATTTCAATAAAACGACGAAGGGGAAGATAATATGGATAAAATGGTAAGAAAATACCACGTAAAGCCTATGAGACGACGATGAAACGTGTTCGCTTTTTACATCATTATTGATATTAGTGCAATAAATACATATATAGTGGGGTTATTTTTATACTGTAATTGTCACCAGAAAAGAAAATAATGAATTGTATTATTGAGGGGAGGGGGTTGGGAGCAAACATACAGGGCAAAGTCGCTGCTTTCAATCCGGCGTAGTCCAGGACGATCCTTGTCCCTGTTCATTCCAAGTTGACATGCAGTCTCCACGTGGCACCCCTGGATAGCTACTTTGGCGCCCGCCAATTAGTGAACCAATGCATGCAGCGACATCCTGAGAAAGGTTGGCGCAAGGCTAACAACCTTGCCCGGAAAAACAAATTATTATGGAAAACTTAACAATTCCGATAAGGACGGATACCGGTGGAGAGTGTTGACGTGTTGAAAATTATCCTTGAAGAGAATAATTTTCTAGTAACTATATATTAGATTAAGATTAATTAAACTTGGATTTTCGTTCAATTACATTTGAAAACTAATCTTTCACCAAAGGTTACAATAATCAAAAATTTCTTAACACTAGAAAAAGAGTCAAAATAGTCTATTTACATTGTATATTAACTAACTGAATTTAAATATTTCTCCTTGGAACCTTTTCTTTTCTTATCCAAAAATTATTATTTCTTATTATATTAATTCTATAATATTAATATTATTGTTTCAAAATTCTCATTTCCGTATATATATTAATTCCAAAATTTCCAATATATATATTACCTCTAAAATTTTCTTTCTTTCCTTTTCCGTTCGAATATATATTTGTTCCAAAATTTCCAATAGATATTACCTCTAAAATTTTCTTTCGTCCCTTTTCCCCCTCTTTAACTTTTTTTTTTTTTTCGTTTTCGTCATTTCCTACAATTGTTTGATTAGTTCATATATATTGAATAAAAAAAACAAAGGCCATTTGATATGTGTTTATCTTTTCCTTAAATTTATGGAAAATTTTCCAAAACCTTTCTGGGCCTATTATTATGATGATTGTATAGAAATGCATAATACCAAAAATCTTCTTAAGAACTGATTTCAAATGTCCTAAATGACTGTGTAACTTTTTATTTTTTTGTATTTTGTGTTTGAATAAATGTTTATTGTTGTAAAAAAAAAATTGTAATGTGTTTATATGGATTTCTTTTTCCGTACCTATTTTAGTTAAATTATTATTTTCATTATTTATTATTTCGTGTTTGAGTAAGTGTTTGTGTTTGTTTTCGTTGTTTAAAATATTTATTGTTTTCGGCTTAGTGTTGTCATTGTCCATAGCTTTAACCACTGTCGGAACGTTACCTTTTCAGTCTTACTCACTGCTGATGGATCGTTTAGTTTCTCAGTCTCATTTACTGATTCGTATAGTTCTTCAGACTTATTAGCTGTTAGAAGATCTTGGTTCCCAGTCCTATTTCCTGTTTGAACTATTTCTTCAGTTATATCTGCTGTAGAAACATTCAATCCTTCAGTCTTTGCTGCAGAAAAGATTTGTTCATCAGTATTAGCTGCTGAACTGACTTGGGTTTCGATTTTTATTGCAACTTTTGGGTCTTCAGTCTTTAACACTGCTGAATTTTCAGTCTTTGTTGCTGAAGTGTCGGGGTTGTCTATTGGGATAGCCGGAATATTAGGGATTTCTGTTTGTATATTTTCTGCAGGATCCGAATTTTCAGTCTTCAATACTGCTGAGTTTTCAGTCTTGGTTGCTGAAGTGTCTGCGCTGTCAATAGGGATAGCTGAGATATTAGGGATTTCAGTCTTTAATACTGCTGAAAATTTCGAATTTTCAGTCTGTGTTGCTGAATTGTTTTCCAGAATGGGAGTATGAATCGTAGTCTTTATATTAGGGGCAGGGTTATCTTCGTTTATATGTCTAGGTTTATAGGAGTATGTGAGCTCAGGGTAAATTTGGCTAGGAGCTTCATTAAAATGGTCGTTATCTATTTCCAAAGATCTAATGCTGTAAATAGAAAAATTTTGTTTGTCGTCCATAAATTTTGGTTGGCGTCAGGCCTCGTCTCCCGATTCTTGCACCCGAGAAAAGTGAACATCTTGCCGATCGTTTTGTCTATTGGTGGTCCTAGAATCTTCACCAAAACGATTTTCAGAGTTTGTAGGATTGTTTCGGAATGGGTCACGCGTTGTTGTACCTTGTTGGTAATTTGTCGATTCGCTCCATTCCTAGATATCTCGTATTTACACTCGTTCTCTGTGTGATTATTCCGTCCACAGAAATTGCATAAAATGTTATATTCCCTTTTTATGGGTTGTCTATTCGGAAAAGTGGACTGCATGTTTCGATAACATGTGTCCTGTGTATGCCCTGGATTACCACAGGTTTGGCAGACTATACGATTAAATCTAGGATTTTCATTATATTGATATGACCTGGAAGAGTTGTCCATTCGAGCAGCATGCGCTACTACATGTGCAATCGACTGTTTTAAACTATTTCCCCCATGGACTTTAGCTAGTATTTTCAATTGTTCGTTCTGTAGTCCATCCTCAAATATTTGCACTGCCAATTTTATGTTTTCTTCTATTAAGTATTCCCTAACCACCGCGTCTGCTGTTATTTCACACGTGGCAGAGTTTAGTGACCGCAGAGCATTCGCAACTCTATCGCCGTATTGCCGGACGATTTCTCTGTAGTGCTGTTTCAGAGAAATCAACTCATTGTGTGCCGTCGACCGAGAATGCTCCTCCTTATATTCCGATTCTAATTTTTCTTTTAAATCCTCCCACTTAGCGATTTTGCTATACCTAATCAGATCGTATGCATGATCCTCTAGTCTATTTTTGACTAGCTCTAAAAATGTTTCGTATATATCCGGGTCTGCCTTCTTTATGGATCTAAATAAAACGTCTCCCCCTGAAATAAATTTACCTAAGTCGCAGGGTTTCCCGTCAAAGGTAGGGACGATTCTGAAAACATCAGAAATTCCGACAGACAGAGCCATTTCAGGGGTTTTACTGAGTATCTGTTGATAGTGGATTTGTTCTTACCCCTGCCTAGCCGCCTGTCTCGTGTAATATGGACTCGTAATATTGAAAATTTGAAATAAAGTATGGCGAAAATTTGTTATCAATTCTTAAAAATATGGTTTATGAAAAAATGGCCTTTATGTTATTATTCAATATATATATATATATATATATATATATATATATATATATATATATATATATGGAAACGATATGGTTTGGACCCAAAACTGAAAAGAAAAAAAATTTTCGACGAGAAAGAAAAGAAACGGAAAAAAAACTGAAAAGAGAATTTTCAAAATTTCTATGGAGAAAACACTTTTTTTTGAAAAAGGAAAAAATTCCAAGTAAAATATTCCTACAAAAAAAAAAGGAAGAGAGAAAAATCAAAATATTGAAAAAATGTCTTACTACTACTCTATATGTTGATAGAAGTCTTGTTGAGTTTCTTATTGTTGTCTTTTTTTTTCTTCTTTGTTGTGTCGTAGAGTTCTCCAATTTTTTTTTCTTCTGCTTGAATTTCCTTTGTGTTACCGCCAGGCAGTTGAGTGTATCCTGGTCTTTTTTTTCTCTTGAAAATTGTTTTCTTTTTTTTTTAAGTTTTTTTTTTCTATTTTAGTTTATTTTATTTATGGAATCCTTTGGTTGGAAATTCCCACCGCTGCCACCAGTGTTGACGTCCGGCGCCGTGCTTCCTCGGAATGAGGGAAGAGCGGGGACCTTTTATTATTCCTTTATTAAATCTTCTTTCATCAATTCGCGTTTTGTTTTATTTCAATTATTGATATAAAGTTGTCCGGTTTTGAATTGAAAAATGTTTCTTTTCTTTTATTGTGTGTTACTTTGTTTATTTTTATTACAGCTTCTCCTTTTTTTTTAAATAACAAAACTCAAACTACTTCTCAACTTCCCCAACTCTTTGATTGGCAACCAACTAACTGAACTCAACTCCAAACTCAAACTGATTTTACTATTGAATTTTTTCTCTACTTATAGAACATTGTGTTCTAATTTACTGTAAATTATAATATGAACAAAACAAATTTTCTTAAAGTCTCTGTGACTTTTAACTTGAATTAAATTTGGACGAAAATCAAAGTTACTATGTTTTGAATGAATAAAAAGGTGCAGGTTATTAAATGTTAATGTTATTAAATGATATAGAATATTGTGAATGTTTATGAATGGAATGTATTAAGTGAGAATGTATTATATGTTAAGGGAAGTTTTTAAGGATGTGTAAGGAGATTCAGTGTTAAATTTAATAAAGGGTAGTATTCTGGAATACAACAAGAGACTTGCTAAATAAGGCCAAGACCGGATGCCGGTTGCGGTGCCGATGATGATGATTATTGAAGAGAAGTAACTGTTTGGTTATAAAGATGTAGAAATCATTGTTCCAACGGGCACTGCAACATTGGTTCTATCTGAAGTTCCTAAACCACTAACAAACAACGCTAGAGGTGATATGCTTCTATAAAAAAATACAGAAAAACAAGGACAAAATGTGTTTTATACGAAAAATTTCATTGTAGAGAGCATTCCCTTTATATAAAAAACAATATATATTTAATTTGTAATGAAATATTAATGTATTAGTCTTATATTCAAAAATCCAATATATTAATTTATTTCGAAAAAGAAATATGTATTTGAATATTTGCATATTTAACCCATGCAATGAACCCACAAGGAGAGAAATGCTCGTATTTTTTTCCGGTAGTCGGAGGGTTAAATAAAATCTGTAAACGCGTCTGCATTTAAAACTGAAATAAAAACTAAAAAAACAACATAAATGCACTGACACTTGCCGCCCATAATGCAAATTATCAGACTAACACACCTAAGACCGACCGGCCTTTTATGATTTCATTCCCACTATCCCTTCATACAAGTAGTTAATAGAGGACGCATGTACTAGTCCTGTAGAGACTATCCGTAGATAACCTACTTAATAATCTACTTTTGGAGGTCCTGGAACGCACATTCGAAGAGACTATAAGTAAACCAAAGTTTTTTGACAGAAATGCGAGAAATATTCGAGTAATGGGCGGACAAAGGTTATGTAGAGTGATCGGGCGACGTAGGGGTTTAGGAATTCCTTCGACCAGCGTTTCACAAAACCAAGGGCGGCATTGGTCTTAAGGATTATGTCATCAATATGTGCGGTAAATTTGAGCTCCTTGTCGCATAGGACGCCCAAGTCGCGAATCGATTCAACCGATGTTATCAAATGGTTCAGTAAGAGAGTGGCTGGGTGGGGGAGCACTTCCGAGAGAAGGTGATTGGGTGACATTGGTGATATTCAGTTCTAAGCAGTTATTTTGGCACCAAGTCGAAAAGCTCTCAAGATCCAATTGGGGAAGTGAGGAGTCTAGGGGAGAGCGGATTGTCTTGAAAATGTTGGTATCATCCGCGTAAAGCGAGATGAAGGAGTGATTGATACTAGAGCCTATGTCGTTAATGGTTAGGATAAATAGGCGGGGGCCAAGATGGCTGCCCTGGGGGACACCTGAGGTTGGAAAAAAAGGATCGGAGAGGATGGATCTAAATCCCACGCGGCAGGTTCGATAATTGAGATAGGATGAGATCCACTTAAACAACAGCGGTTCAAAACCGTGGGAAGATAACTTAAAGAGAATGAGGTTGTGGGAGATTTTGTCGAAAGCCTTGCTAAAGTCGGTAGTGATTGCATCGACTTCATCGCCGTTTTCTAGCGCAAGGAGTGTGTGGGCTGTGAATTCGACAAGCTTGGTAGTAGTGGCCCTGTGGGGGTTTAAGTTTAGTGCCAACGTATGGCACGGATTCACTAAACTCCCACCGCTGTGATGTAGTTGACAGACTGTAATCCGTTCACGGGAATGATAAAACTCGGAGCGGATGGTATGGTGGCTGATCTTCGAAACTGACCGGACACGGCACAGGAACAAAATAAACGCTCAGGTTTGTTTTTTTGGTTGACGTTAGATTTTTATTGTTGGTTAGAATTAACAAAAGTATCGAGGTTAACATTATCATAAAACCGAGAGTTTACAGATCCAACACAGTAACACGTAAATCGGATTTTGGACTTCGTAGAACTAAAATGAACCGCATCACGAAACTTGCTCTGTTCTATTATTCACATTTATCCTTACTTTGTCGCTACGGACTTCCGTTTCTGTTGGTGCTGTATGTCTTACAATGCGGTTCTATTTTATTGCTTATTCTATTAAACTCAATGTCAACTGAACTTAAAACTCAATGCGCTTCTATTTGTCACTGTCTTTTTTCCTTTTTACAATTCGTATGAACAATAATTACATGGTTTAGCTATTAGCGGATATTCAAGAATATTCATTATTAGGGAAATACTTATGAAAACACACTTCCAACCTTATCGATTCGCGCAATATACTTCGTTTCTGTTACAATTGTTTTGTTCCATATGTTTTATTCTTATTACACTTAGGCGACCTTGCACTTAGCCGACGTTTGAGAAATTTATTTAGGAAATACTTAAGGAAATCACATTCATCGCACCGACTCGTTTTGTTGACTTTATCCATCGACTTCTCCTCACGCCAACCGTTCTACATCGACTCTTAACTCTGACTAAAAGTAAGGCGCAAGAATCCATTCATGATGTCATGGCAGTGGAGTCATTGCTAAGTAAAACTCGCTGCCACTTGCTAGGAACTTGAAAAGGGTAGCTATGCGAGCATAGAGAATTTGTTTCAGGGAATTCCTGCCGTACAGGCTGAGTTTGATTCCTCGGTTGCTATGTATACTGAGAAATCGGTTTTGGAGGCATGACCAAGTATGGGCATGGGTTGTCGGTTAGACAAAGGAAAATGGGCCTTGATCGTTGCGATGGTTGTTTCGTGGAAATGCAACGCATCGGCTGGTGACTTACCAGTAAGGAGAATTGGTATTATTTCAGATGGTTTAGGTAGGATGGGCACCGAAATGGTTTTCGGGGAAACTAAATGTTGCTTGGTTACAAGCAAGGGAAATGGTTTGAGTAGGAAGTGAGCCGGAATGGTTTTCGGGAGAAATTAATGCTGCTTGGTTGCAAGCGAGAAATATAGTTTCAGTAGGAAATTAACCGAAGTGGTTTTTGGAAAGAATGTATGCGGTTTGATGTAGATGAGGGAGATGATTTATATTCTGTAGTAAGTTAGTTTATTGAAAATGCATTTTATTACAGATTGGGGAAATGGATTCTTTGCATGTTTGGGGGTGCATGCGATTGCAGATTTGCGAATGTGCGCTATTGCAGATTTGGGTTATGGTGGCGCGCTGTTAGCGGTCGAAATTGGTTGGAATTGTGGGTTGGTTCTCCATGTGATATAGAGAACCCACACAGACCTGTCGGAGAGGAAACGGTGCTGGTTGGGAGAGATGATTGGTGTGCAGCGAAAACACGACGCATCATTAGAAGGCCTTCGAAGAGTTTAGGAATGTGCGATAGCTTAGCAATAGGACGATAATTGGATATATCGTTTTTGGTCCGTTTTTATGTATGGGGGTAAGAGGATTTCCAAACGTCAGGGAATTGACCTTGTGCAAGTGATAGATTGAAGATTGAAGCGAGCGAGAGAGAGAGAGAGAAGGGCACATTTTTTTTAAGAGGATAGCGGGGAGTCCGTTTGGGACGGTGCTGAAATCGTCATTCAGTTGTTAAAGTTTTTCTATAACTTGGTATTGTTGAGGGCCAAGGGAGAATTCAGACAGGTCAGTGAAGTAAGAGGGGTTAGGCTCGAAAGAGTCGTCCGTGAAGGATAGTTTGAAGAAGGACGCGAAAAGATTGTCTATGGTATGAGAGTCAGTTGTAGTAGTTGAGCCGTAGAAGAGAGAGTTGGGATAGACATTTGATTTGCGTTTGTAGTTGATAAAGTGGAATAAAGATTTGGAGTCGTTAATCAGGTTGAATTGAGCTTTGCTGAGGTAATTGTGGTAGAGGGAGCTGTAAAACTCGGTGAATAAGTAACCGAGATAGTTGGAGTAGTCCGGAGGAGAACGCGTTTTTAGGAAAGTGTTCCACAACTTATTCCTCTTGTTACGAAGGGGGCGGAGTTTGCGCTTATACCAAGAGGGCGATGAGAATGATAACCTGTGTCGGGAATATGGGACATATAGGGATATGGCGTTGTAGATTTCTGAGTAGAGCGAGGCTGTAGGAACTTCTACACCTATATCGTTTAAGCGGAGTGTGACATTGCTGAGGTACTCATTTATGAGGCTGTGGAGGTTATATTTTTATTTATGTTTTTTTGGTTTAGGGCTTACCTCTAGTCCCGCGGGCCTTTACCGGCCGGATTGGTCCTTACGTGGGTGTCTGTCCCAGCTGGAGGTGTGAGGGCGGCGTAAAGGGTGTGTCCAACATCTTTAGCGAGAGCCTCCCCGATGAGCTGATGATACGTTTCAGGGGCTAGTTCCACGATAGATGGTGGACTTCCTTGTTGGCAGTGGTGCCAACAGTCTTGGCCGTCTTTGGGGAGGGAATCCACAGTTGTTGCTAATGTGAGGAGAGCATACCCGCAATAGTTTCTTTATTCGACAAATGAAAAGACTTTTTTGGTTTTAGTTTATTTGACTTTAGCGATGTGACTTTATTTCACTATATTCGGCTGTATCTCCAGCTTTCTAGATTTCGATTGATTGGACTAGGGTTTCGGCTTCTGAAACCTCACTGATGGGGAAATCAATATTTGCCGCCCTTTTATACTCTGTGATGACAGATATTGTATAAAGTTTTACTTGAAAATGCCAAGAAGCACAAACAAGATTTTGTGTGCTTCAATTGGAATAGGATGCCGGGAAGTTGATAGGAATTTATTGGAATAAATTCCCAGAAGGAGAAATCATGAAATGCATTTAGAGTTAAGCATTTCATGATGTTAGGCTTATTAGGACTTGAATCATTGTACGACAAATGAACTTTGGTTTAATTTTGTCGTGCATCTGATTCAATTGGGGAACACGATTTGGATTATGGGTAAGGGTAAAATAATTAGGAATTGAATCAATGTGCGACAAATTAACTTTTGGTTTAACCTGTCGCTCAATGATTCACTATAGGAATAAGGTTGAGATTATAGGAAATAATGGGGATTGGATGGGAGTAGTGGTTTAGGATCACTAGAAGGCGGAATTTGGCTTTTCGGAAGTTGAAAGAAAATTGGTAGGGGGGAGGTCTGAAGTGGGCTAATCAGTCATGGTATAAGGATAAGAGAAGCGGGGGGGGGGGGGGTGGTGGCTGTCAATAGTTGAGAAGGTGTGGGGACTAAAGGCAACTGACGAATTAAAGGGGTCTGTCGTGATGGTTTAAGACATTGCTTACTTGGCATAGGCTAGAGTCGGTGAGGCTGTCTACAAGGAGACATTCCTTGGTAGTAATGAGGTTTGAAATGTAGTGGGACTTATCGTCGGATAGCGTCCATTGCAGATGGGGGAGGTTAAAATCGCCAAGGACTACAATATCGTTTTGGGAAGAACTCAGCTCTGTTAAGCGGTCGATTGCAGCAATTGCGAGTGCGTATAACTCGATAGTTTGCGAAGGCGGTATGTAGAAGCACATGATGTACAAGGACTTTAAGCAATGTTAAATTTTTATAGCAACATAGTCGAGGTTGGGAGAAGAAGAGATGGTGATAAGAGAAGATGTTAGTCCGTTTTGGATGGCAAGCAGCACGCTTCGCCAGCGGAAGTTAGGACAGGAACGTCGCCGCGAAAAACTTTGAAGGAGGGAAGAAACAGTTCTAGACAATTGATACTGGGGCTAAGGTTACTTTCGGTCAGAGCGTATATATCAAAAGGAAGGGAGTGAGTATTTTGTATGATCAAATGGGCTTTGGACCGAAGTCGTCTGACATTCTGATAGTAAATGGTTGGGGGAAGAGTATTGGAAGACCCCATAGAGAGTGGGGTGGCCAGCCGATTAGGGCCGAAAAAACTTATTTTTGACGGGTTCGCTGCTTTGGGGACCAGATGCGATTTTCGTGCAAATGTATTGTCGAAAAGCCGAGAGGTCTTTTGTGACTTTAAGACGGTGAATATTAAGTTTTCATGGAATTTTATTTAGATTGACTGCATCAGATTTGCCATGAAGGTAAGCTAGATAGATTCGGACGTTATCGAAGTCCGACTATTTCAAAGCTTCCAGGGGGCATAGATGACTTAAGGGATTGTTGTGTTGTCTTGGCGGGGGTGGTATGAGGGGATCAAAAACTGGTGGGCGGGGATGCAGGGCTGGGGCGAGTTGGGGGGGTGGGGCGGGGGGATTCTGTCTTGAGCAAGGTTCAGAGGCAAATGGGCTGTGCTTTCATGGTGTGGGAGTGTGCGATCAATGGAAGTTGGTGTACTTAGCACCTGTTTTCAGTTCAAAGAAAAGAAAGGGGCTGGGGTTAGGGGCAAATTTTGATGTGGTAGGGGTGGTTAGGTTGGTGTTGGGTGGGACGACATTACGAGAAGGTACGGAGGAGGGTTTGGGATAAGGAGTGCGGCCTTGGTTAGATAAAGGGAAGGGGGGTGGGTTGAACCTTGACTTGGGAGAGGGTTGGATCGGGGAGACGAATTTGCGTGCTTCTAGGAGTGAGAGAAGGGGTGTGCGTAATACTTGGCTTGAGCAGGGACTTTATAGGACGAGTTGTAACTGGAATGTGGGGTACTCCGGACGATTGTGGAAGAAAATCGAATTTGGGATGGACAGTACAGTCGTTATTTCCAAGTGCGGGTTTAGGCAAAGGGAGCAAGGGTTTTGACGGTTTGTTGGAGTTGCTTAGGGATAAAGTCATCCTGCCGATCCTACAGTGTAGGTTTTTTTCCGAGTGGAAAATCCGGTAACTGGACTTTTAGTGGAGAATCGACTTGGGGCATCGTGGTTGCGGGGGGGGGGTCGGTTGAAGTAGGGGGTGGGAGAGGAGTGGGACAAGTAATTTGGTGTGTGTGGGTAGATGCGGAGGTGGGATTACGTTTTGAAGTTCGTCATATAGAGACGGCACGCATCGTCGGGAGGGGTGGGGGTTTGTTTGCTTCGTATGCACGGATGCTACAGCGATGTTGAGCTGGCCGAGAAAATTCGAAAGGCCGCAAATTCATCAACGACGGATATATGGAGAACAAGTTCGAGTAAAGCGTTAGGTTCAACTGAAATAAGGTGATTATGAGTGGAGGAGTGCGACAAAGTTCAGCTTGCAGAGAATGTCATCAGAAAGGGGACTGGTAAAGTGAACAGCCGGGTTTTTAGACGTCCATTGCTGGATTTTATCGAAGTCGGAACGAATGGAGTGGAGTATCTCGTGAGTTGAAGCATTAAGGGATTCGTTGAGCGCGTGGGTAAGCTGGTTGACGATTGTTTTGTTGTGGTCTCTGATGAGGGAGGTGATATCAAAAAGCGACTTATGGCAGGGAGAGCCAAGGTCGTCAATACACTTTAGCCTGCTGTCGAGGAGTGATATTTTATCAGAGATTATTCTAAGATTAGTGCTTAGGGAACCGTTGATTGCGTCTCCTAGGCACTTGATTGCATTCATCGCAAAAGAACAAGAGGTTGTCGGGAAATTCTCTAGCGAAGTGCGTGTTACGTTTGTTCAGGCCCACGCAGGTGGCGTGGACATTTTTGCCGCAGATGACTTTACAGCGAACGAAGTCGACATTGGTGTTGCTTATCCCACAAATCAAGTTGGCACACGACATGTTGGGATGCCGGTTATGGGAGGAGAAAGGGGGAGAGAAAAAGTGGAAACAAAATAAGGGTTGGAAAGAAGAAAAATGGAGAATACCGAAAGTGAGAGCTAGTTGGGGTTAATAATAGGGAGGAAGTCTGATCCTTACTGGGAGGTGTTTTCCGATTAATATATGCTGAAATATTACATACACCAGTAGTTTAGAAACCAACAATGACTGGGAAGGTTGGTTATATGCTGAAATATTACATACACCACAGGTTGGGGGTGTGTTGGGAGTAACAAGGAAAGTAGATGTAAATAACTATAAATTATAAAAATAAAAATTAAAGAAATTAAAAATTAAAATTAAAATAAGTAAATGTATAGAACTTAAAACTAGGACAAATCAAAAAACTAAAAAAAAAGAAAAAAAAAATAAAAGTAATAAAAACACAAAAAAGAAGAAATAATCAGTATAAAATAATATAAACAAAAATAATAAGAAAACAGGAGAAAAATACTAAAAGAAGAAGAAATTAGAATTGGGACTAACAAATAAAAAAAATTAAAAAATTAAAAAATTAACAAAGTGAAGAAAAAGATTAAAAAAATAAAAGCAGTACGTTCTTATGATATAAAGACGAAAAAAAGAATATTAAAAAACAGTAACGAAAGCAATAAAAGAGAATAAAAAAAGGAGAAATCGGGTGCGAGAGATTCCGCCGTAAGTTGAACGCACGTCCAGTCGAGCCCAAGTCTAGCACCTTGTACGATGCGGCACATTGCAGTAACCAAGCAATTGTTTGTACAGCCTTTTCTATTTATTATTAAAATTGTGTATGACTCCCCACAGAAAAGTAGCTGTAGTCTATATGATGCGAATTTTTAATCTGCAGTAAGCAGCCTCAGATGACAGTTAAATTTAAGGGATTAATCCTCCATCGTGGGGTGCTTCGGTAAGTAATCCCTAGAGAAAAAAAGATAGCCGTGTGTACTCGTTCGTGTTGTTTTAGATTAATTTATTGTTGAAAGATATCCTCGCAATTCTCGTATCTCTTTACGGGGGGAAATGCTTTGTTGTACTTGTCACAAGTGAAATTGATTTTGTTCAGCAATAACTACAGTTTTGGTTTGTGATTCGGTTTCGGTAGAATAATAACTTTTCTAAGACTTTGGCGTTGCTGGTGCTAGTTTCGGTGTTCATAAAGAATTGATCACACGATATATTGGTATCCCCATCAAGGTAGTCTATGACTTATTTCTTCACTATTTCCCACTGATTGCACTGATACTAGATGTATATATCATGAATGCACTTCTAATTTATATCTCACGGTCGCGGTTGTGTTGTGAAGATTATCTTTGTTATCCTTACTCTGTATTTAGCTGTTGTTTTGTCTGGAGTTGCGTTGTTTAGGTGTACACGGCACTGATACTGTTGCGCTGCTTGTAAAAATTTTAGTTACCCAGTAGCATTGACTTTTTGAATTGATCTTCAATTATTAACTAATTTTAGTGTAAATTGATGATGGTGATGATAAGTAGACCAATTTCCGAGACGGGGAAGTGTATTTAAGTTAATTGCACAGGAAAGGTGCGGTCCGAGAAATTTTACAAAGTTCACCAAGTGGAGACCATAATAATGGAGTAAACACTAAATGGAGTCACGATGTTAAGTTAACTTTGTTTTACACTGATCATTACTTATTAGAGTAGAGTAATCGAAATCAAATATAAGTATGTGGTTTTCTTACAGATATACTTTTAAGGAATATATTTGTGGGAGATGATTTCGACACTTCCGCTAATTGCGAAGATAAAGTTACTACTGTAGGTTTATGCTTGTATATACCATATTTCTAAAAGTGATGTACCACTCCGGGCTCATATTGTAAATCTCAGTCAAACATAAATTAGCCACTTTACGAAGGCCATTCATGCACTGTTATGCAAAATAAATACCGGCACCCCTGACTACCATCCGTTTAGGCGGTTAAACTTTTCGTTTAAAAATAAAACAACTCAATCGCGTAATACAAGTTTTCGGACGGAATAACATACAATTTATTTCTTTGCTTAAATCAAAGAAAATGTGATATAAGAAATGCATATATCTAAGATTATATACAAATAAATAGAATATAAACATGATATAATGCATATAGATATACACTATCAAAATTTATATAATATATACAAATTATGTAACGTAAACTACATAAAAAGGTTATTTTTCTTACGACAATATAACATTTTCCGTGATCGAAGGATGCACAGAAATTTCAAGGACCTTCAATTGGTTTTTACCAAACTAACGTCATATGACTGACAAATTGCATTGCCTACTATCGCGGCTTTCATTTCAAACCCCCACCACGCATTTTAATTGAAAATTTCCACCTAAGAACAATATGAGTTCTTATTACGAAGTTTTCAGAAAATTCGTACAAGAAATGGAAGACCTACGGCGAAAAAATTGTCAAAAAACAAAACCCACCCGTAATTGCAGGAAAAACAAATCAAGCACCGCTCTGATTGAGTCAAGTGCCATTAATAAGGTAAATTTCATCTATTACGTTCATATTATAATGTAAAAATCTCAATTTAAATTCAGGTTGATATCTCTTGCTGCTCATACGGACGGGGACGAATTAAAACAAGATTTTCGTGTTCGCAGCTTTCCGTTTTAGAAATCGAATACGTCCTTTGTCCATTCTTACAAACGAAATCGAGAGCGGTAAAAATTGCTCAAGAACTCGACCTCTCCCACAAGACCGTACAATACTGGTTCCAGAACCGCAGAGTACGAGATAAACAATTAAAAGATGTCCAAATTTCCGAATTCAACAGAACTCCCGAGGACGTCATCAAGATGTTGAACGACACACCTTTGGCAGAACTAAAAGCCGCTTTAGCTCATTACATGAGGATGTCAACCTCGTGCACGACCGCGTCAATGTACACCTGCATTTGTAGTTCCGAGAAATTCTTTATAGACAACATTACCATTTATGATTCCTCAAATTTGAGTAATCCTCAAAACGATTGTTGTTGTTTCCTGGAAAATGTGCTTTAGGCACGGAATTCAATGAATTATAGTGAAGATTCAAACTTTCAAAACAAAACATAATGAGTTTGACATGTGGTTACAAACTGGAAATTTGGTTGCCATGGATTGTTTTCGGGAATTTAATGACATTATTTTGGACAAGGACTTCATGAGTGGTCCGAGTTTGAAACGATAAATTTATAGGGACAGTCATTGAAAGTTGCGACAAATATGTCTATGATATGTACGTGTATGGGGATTTTAGCACTAATCTGATTGCGTCATTGTAAATACATAATATAATATACCATTTCAGAATCAATATAATTGTATATAATCGTTTTGATTAAACATTTTTTTTTCTAGTGCATTGATCATTGTTGGGGCAAATTGCAAATACTACTCCATAAAAATTGGCCCTTCATGTTTAATCTGTATTAACATTTTAAATGGTACATACTTTTTTTATTTTTATATAATCTCAAACAATTATTGTTTGTGTTGAACAAAATTTAAAACATTTAAGCTATTCGTATGGTAAAAAATACTTGTTTGTTTTTTTTTTTTTAATATACATACACTTCGCGCAAACTGGTTGATTTCGGCATTTCTCCATAATTTTGTTTCGCGTGTACTGCAAATATTGCTGTTAGGTTATCATTATCAATTTCTAAGAAGATTCTAATAACAATAAATGCTAATTTGGCTTAATTTTCTTGGAATGTGACCTTTGGCCCTAATTAAACGCGACAAGTGGTTGAGACGATATTAGGGTTTTTTTTAAGTAAAACAAAATTTGGAGTTTTACTACAATGATTTCATTTTTATTAAATTAATTTTTATATAATTAAATTATAATCGTATAAAAACACTGATTGTCTTTTATTTTTTCTTATATATTGTTTTAAGACGATAGTGGGGGGGTTCTCTATACTACATGGAGAACCAACCCAGAATTTCAGCCCACAATTTCATACCTTATTTCGACCGGTTTCAGCGCGTCATTTCTACCCTTATTCCCCTTACAAGCTATTCCACCTGTAAAACATATTTCAATAACGGACACTTAGCTGAATTCATTATTCTATGCAAGTAATGCATAATTGAACTCGGCTAGCTTTTTGCCATACGGCAACTCTATTCTCTAACCCATGAGATTTCCACCGGAAATTCCAACTCATGTTGGCTAGCAACAAGCAAATCGAATCAAACGACGCGGTTGCATCATCATCAAGCTTGGGTAATTACTGCATTCCTTACGCGTTTTCCCACGGTAATATTTCCCTAGCCAATTTAGCGTCACTTCGACTTTTCCCAGACCATCTATTCGCTTAGGATCAATGATCTCTTCTTACAGGTGAATAGCCACAAAACATTTTCCTCTCCTTTCCGTTTCTATATTCCCCAAGTTCAATGCACTCTGAGATCACCACAGTCATCGCACTAGGGCAGTAGGTCATCCTCAGAGGCTGCATTGATACCAGCACTCAAGTTAAGCCAACCCCGAAATTATTGCGTTCTCTCTTTTGTTCTTTTCATCCTTCGCATGCACAGCCTCGGTCGAATGATGTGCGAGTAATATTCACCTCGCTGAGACATGCAAATGAGAAGATTCATGAGAAGAGCGCAATGATGATTGGCTAATAGCCGTGCGTATTGCAAAATCAAAATTTCATCCCTAATTGAGATGAGTCGTTATTGATACATGACCGCGGCTGGTCACGCCGCTGCGTAGAGTTTTTTATTCAACTACCTTCGTGTAAAAAGTCGTCTCGTTGTCTAGAAGTAGTCGTGTGAAATAATTTTGCTGAGTGGAATTTAATTTAAAACTACTAACTTAATTAGAAACGTGTGTTCTTGCAAATAAATTGGTGAGAATTGATTTAGTGATATTCACTAACCAATTTTCAATTGAAAGTTTTACAATTATATCTAAATACTAATTTTGCTACCGGGACCATTTGTAACAGGAGGCCGACAAGATATGATAGTCAATGTACATCTTATTAAATTAAAGTGTAAATAAAGAACTCACAAACATCATATCAACAAATAAAATTATTATTAAATTAAAGTGTAAATGAAGAATCATAAACATCATATAGACAAATAAAATAAACTAAGTTAGACAAGAAACAATCAGTGCTTTTTAATTGGATATTCTTGTGAGCAATTTTCTGCGGATCATCGTTGGGGAAAAGTGAAACCGTCCCCTGTCCTGGCACACCTACTTATATCCCCACAATCATCATCATCATCGGTACTACAACCGGGATCCGGTCTTGGCCTTATCTGAACAATATGTGGTTCCAAAAAGGCGGCCCCACATGCCACACACCACGACCAAGTGCGGTCTTATGTTATGAAATGTTCCTAGACCGGGTAATTTCGAGATTGCCAATTAACTGTCGAGGTCATGCGATTATCTAGAATAGATTTTTTATTGTGGATCTTCGCGAAATATTGTGGACAATTCTCGAAGTTAATAATCAACAATCTTCAAGTCATAGCTGAACTGTGCGAGGAAATCAACGTAAATGACTTCAAGCCGATTAACATTAAAATGATGTGTTACACATTTAATGCCAAAGTCCATGTTAATCCGTTGATTCGTTTGGATTATTTATTAACATTTAAGTAAAATTATTGAACAAATTCGGACTATCTATAAATACTGGTGGGGCAAGCCCCTTTCGATCTGTTGAGATCTCTTTGCTTAATTAGCGCACCTCCAGAACCGGACTCTGCTCTGGATGACGAGCGTTATAGTCTTGTTCAGGACGCTTGTTGTACTAACGTCAACTTTCCAACGGTCGCCGCTTATATTCCCTCTTGTGTCCGCGTTCCCCTGTTCACATGTTTGTTACAGGAACAAAGGGAGCAATTGGTATAAATACCCGCTTCAGTCCGGCAGTCGGCAGTTGTGTGCTGCTCCGTTTCCAACATTCCGCCCACCTCGAACAATCGGTTGAACCGTCTCATCTTGAGCAACCGGGAGTAGGATGTTGGAGTTATATTTTTATTAAGTTTTGGTTTACCTTTACCTTTTAGGGTGGACGCCTGTTCCAGGTGGAGGTGTGAGAGCGGCGTAAGGGATGTGCATGGCCTCTTTAGTGGGAGCCTTCCCGATCTCCTAACGCAAGTTCCTTCCAAATTGCTTGTTTCCGGTGGTAGTCCGCCAGGGCGAATGGACTTCCTTGTTAGCAGTGGTGCCGACAGCGTTGCCAGTCTTGGGGAGATGGATGAATGGTTGACGTGTAAGTGTACCCGCAATCGTTTTTCATTTCACAAATAAAAATAACTTATGGGTTTCATTTAGTTTTACTGTGTTTATTTGGTTTAACTTGATTTTATAATAGTGCACTATATTTGGCTGTAACTTCGGCCTTCTGGTTTTCGACTGATCACGAATCCAAAATGTGCCGCCCTTTTATACTCCGTGGCAACAGAGATTTGTTAAACATTTTATTTAAAAATTCCAAGAACCACAAACAAGATTTTGTGTGCTTCAATTGGAATAGGATTCTCGGAAGTGTATAGGAATTTACTTGAATAAATTCCCGGAAGGAGAAATCATGAAGTGCATTTAGAATTAGGCATTTCATAATTTCAATGGTTATAGGGAATTGAATCAATGCGGGACAAATGGACTTTCGTTTAAATTTATCGTGCATATGATTCAATTGGATTGGAATTATAGGTAATATTGGGGATTTGGATGGGAGTAGTGATTAAGGATCACTACAAGGGCCAACTTCGTGACGGGTCCCTCAAGAGTGCCCCCCCCCCCCCCGCTGAACCTTTACTGCCCCGTCTCCAACAGTCCAAAAATCCAATTTTAAAATATTCGTTCTTAAATCTTTCTCCTTTTTTTTAATCTGCAATGTTCTTTTTTTAACCTTTATTCTTTCTACTATTTTTTTTTTTAATCAAACTCTCCTAAACTGCAATTGGAGAACCCAGTATGTGCTACCAGGAGCAGAAGAAAACGGAGTTCAAAAATTAACAATTACATATGTAAATCTAAGAGATATATCGGGTTGGACTTAATTCCAATATGGACTTGATAACTTTGAATTTAATTTGTGAACGCACCCTTCCACTAATCATCAAACTGTTACTGTCAATTTATTTAGTAAGCTCATTATTTTCATCATGGTTAAGTACATGAACGAACAAGGTCTGCAAGTTATAAAAATTTGCTACCGCAATTTGGAGTCGGTGACCGCAACTTTAAGAGCGTTAACTCCAATTTTAGGTCCTAATTCTCGCCTTAGTAGACAGGCAATAACAAGTTTAGTCCAAAAATCTGAGTCTACATTTTTTTTTGCGTAAGGATCTTGGCTTACACCCATACAAGATCAAGCTGACTCAAGATTTGAAGCCGATGGACCATTTGAAGCGACGTGCGTTCTCCGATTGGGCTCTGGAAAAGATGCGCCAAGATGATGAATTTCATCGCAAAATCATCTTCAGTGACGGAGCTCATTTCTGGCTCAATGTGTTCGTCAATAAGCAAAACATGCGTTATTGGTCGGGTGAAAATCCGCATGTGCTTCATGAATCACCACTTCATCTACAAAAAATAACTGTTTGGTGCGGTTTGCATGCCGGCGACGTCATTGGGCAATATTTTTTCGTCGACGATAACGATCGTCACGTTACTGTGAATGGCCATCGTTATCGCGCCATGATTACCGATTATTTTTGGCCCGAATTGGAAGATATGGACTTGGGCGACATGTGGTTTCAACAGGACGGTGCCACAAGTCGCACAGCACACGATACAATCGATTTATTGAACAGTAAGTTTGGTGAGCCCGGAAAAAACAAATCATTATGGAAAATTTAACAAGCCTCAGGACTTGCTAAATAAGGCCAAGACCGCATCCCGGTTGTAGTGCCGATGATGATGATGATGAAGTTTGATGAGCGTATTATCTCAAGAAATGGGCCCGTCGGTTGGCCGCCTCGTTCGTGCGATTTAACGCCTCTAGACTATTTTCTTTGGGGCTACGTCAAGTCATTGGTCTATGCCAACAAGCCGACGACGTTGGAAGAGCTCAGAGCCAACATTGAACGCGAAATAGCGACCGTTTCGGCCGAAATGTGTGGCCGAGTCATCGAAAATTGGGTCCAACGAATCGACCGCTGCAAACGTGCCCGCGGAGGTCATATGAACGAAGTCGAGTTCCACTCATAAATGTTTTGATTGTACTTCAAGCCGATAATAAAGTTTTTGAAATATCTCAAATGGTTTGCATTTTATTTAAAAAA
Source organism: Microdon myrmicae (assembly GCA_963931805.1). Lineage (NCBI taxonomy): Eukaryota > Metazoa > Arthropoda > Insecta > Diptera > Syrphidae > Microdon > Microdon myrmicae. The sequence goes on along the minus strand of OZ007499.1, from coordinate 111,284,851 downwards.
AAAAATTGTCAAGTCCATATTGGAAAACCCGATAAGATTTTAGCTGACGAGAGTGAATAGTACTCCGGCTCTTAGGCGACCACAATGCAGATGAGAGAGAATGCTACTTCGAATAATATCCAATAAAGTAAATTTAAAAAAGACAAAAATAGTATATTTCCAACTGGTTTTTTGTCAAGTAAGCTTTTAGTTCTCCTATCCAATATTTAATGTTATTTAAAGGGGTATTCTGGTCTAGAAATAAAAAAAAAAATCATTTTTTTTCTTCATATTTTCAAAACTTAACCCTCTAAGAATATGTCTTTAAGATGATTTAAAAAAATTCAAATTATTTTCGGAGGTATGGCTGTTTTGCTGACGCGCCGTCTAAACCGGCTCGGCCGGAACGAATCCAACAAAAGACATTAGATACGAGCGTCTAGCGCATCAAAGGAGGCCATAACTGCTCGGTTGGAAGAGAGAAGCGCGAAAGATACGTATGTATGCAGCAGGAATGGCAGATTGAATAAACGTAAGCCTAAAATATCATTTCATGACCGCAAGAAACTTTACGTGAAACTTTAAACGCGTTTTTCTCGAAACTGTGTGTTTTAAAACAGTACCCACAATTTTTCTAGTTCTACTGAACCGATTTACTTCAAGTTTAGTACATGTCTTCTTTATAGGCTTTTCTATTGCATGAACTATCCTCATCCCCAAATTTCAATGCTAACTATTTTTAAAAAATTCGAAAAACTAAAAAAAAGTGGTGCGAATATATATTTTTTTTCTGTCGCCATTATGTTAAAAAAAAAGTTTTTTCAACTTTTTTTAGTTCCAACGATAGAGGCATTTCTGTAAATTAATAATCTTTTTTTTTTTCAGATTGCTAGGAGGGTTGAATCGTAGGTATGGTCGCGTGCCAACTTTTTGAGATCCCCCACTTCATCAACTGCTAACTTTTTGAATTTTTAATTTTTCACTTTCAATTTTTTTTACTGTATTCTTGAAATATTAATAAACATCCAATAAAAAATGAATACTCGAAATATTGATTGATTTTTTTTACAGCACTTCACAAATTGCGTTAAATTCGTGCGTCTAGATCAGAATACCGCCTTAAAGAAAATAGGGTTTTGCTACGAAGTGAAGTATATGATCTCAACCCACTCTATGAGAGGCTTAGAATCACAGTGAACAACAAATCAGACCATGGCAACACTTCGACGCAAAAGCTTTCTCGGTAGTGTTTAATCTGTTGGATTGGTAAATTAACTGCCCCGGTATAAGAAGCTGAGGGTCTATTTTTTCGATTTTTTTTTTGGTACTGTGTTCTTGAGCATGATTGCGTGTTCGTGTGATTTATCGTGTCTGTTGGGAAGCCACCACAAGAATAGGTGACTACGACAACAATACTCTAACGTCATGCTAGCCAAGGAACTTATAGCTCCATTAAAATCAGAAGAATAATGTTTAAGGTTTATAAAAGATCCATATTATAGTCCTGAGATTGAAATAATGGGAAAATCACCTTTAATATTCTAAAGTTTATATAATGTAATCAAATTGGTGCACAGCTTTAGTCTGTACAAGTCTTATAATGGATTTACCAATTATCATCATCATCGGCACTACAACCGGGATCTGGTCTTGGCCTTATTTACCAAGCCTCTCCACCGGTATCCGTTCCTTATCCGAGGCTTGTTAAATTGCCCATAATAATTTGTTTTTCCGGGCAAGGTTATTAGCCTTGCGCCAACCTTTCTCAGGATGTCGCTGTGTGCATTGGTTCACTACTTGGCGGGTGCCAAAGTAGATATCCAGGGGTGTCACGTGGAAACTGCATGTCAACTTGGAGTGAACAGGGACATGGATCGTCCTGGCCTTCGCTGGGTTAAAAGCGGAGACTGTGCCCTGTGTGTTGGCCCCCCACCCCCCCCCCCCCCCCCGGGATTTGCCAATAGAAACGTTAAAAAGGACGGTATGTGTGTGTGTTTTTTTTTTAAATCAAATAACATCCAAATTGTTTGAGATCGAATCAAAACTTTTACTTTAATTGTAAAGTAAAATTACTATAAGGACAAACTATACTAAGGGGAAATGACGGCTGGTGACATTTCCACCCTTTTAAGTATGGCATGATATTTTAAGAACCTATTAGTTAATCTTAAAAATATATCGTACTTATTGGGAAAACCTTTAGTTATACACTAGACCGTCACTGAAAAATCTCCTTAATTAATCTTAAAAACATATCATCCATATTGGACCAGAGTAGAATTTTCAGTTCATTTTCATTTTGAAATCTTTGTTTTGAAATTTAACTAAAACAAATAGGCTCAACACTATTTCAACAAACCAATAAGAAAAAAAAGCTATTTTATAAATTTGGATTGGCCGATTTTTACCAAACAATTTCTTTCCATTTCTACTTCCATTGCGACACACGAAACCAACTTGTTTAGGTGGCCTTCGTCTCCGTGATTTTAGACTTCCGCTTTTATTTACCTCTTCGCAAATGTCTAAACCATTTTATCTTGCAAATTCCATCTGCCTCCAATTACAGCCTCCAATAACAATTAGGGTAATCATTTGGGGAGACTATAAAAACCACTGAATCATCTCCGCTAATAAATCTTATAAACCTTGTCCAATCCTTTCATTAATAATCTTTTGTTGACGACGGAAGATCAGTTAGAAGGGTGGAGAACGTCGGTATTCATTCGCGCTTTTTATGTGTATATTTTTTTTTTGTAATTCCGTGGAAGGCTTATTTCACTTCCGTCGAGGAATCATTGCTGCATTGTCCTTGGACTCACCATGACTATGAGCTGCATACATTTTCGGATGCCAATAAAAGGGTTAAACGAAGACCTGAAGTCAATTTGTTGTTTGGTTGTGTCACATTTAGCTGACTGAATAAAGCTGGACGCCTAAGTTACTATGTTTTGCTTTGGATATTGTTTTTGATTTTTTTTTGTAGATCCTTGGCATCGGTATAATTCAGCGACGCCCTAACTGGCTTTTCGTCGCCAGGTCTGACTTGCCAAAAAGTATCATTTGTCATAGTTTGTATGATATATTGAGGGTGACCATTGTTTCCTTTTCTACTTGGTAACTGACTGGGACAACAATTTGTATGTATTTCTAAGATTACCAACATAGTGACTAGCTAAAACTGAGTAATGGACATGAACTCAGTTACGCAAAGGAATTCCTCAAAGGGGTGTTGTAGATTTGGCTCATTGCGATAGTTGAATAAAGATGCGGAACTCAGTTAACATTTGGAAAAAGAATGAAGTTTGAAAATTCATAGACAAGCGCTCGGAAAATTGTTTCATTTTTTGCTTCACTACAGTAATAATAAATAACATATAAATCGAAGAAGTTGTGGGGAGGAAAATGTGGTGTACATAAGAAAATATGCGTAAGCCATTAACATCCAAGAATTATGAAAGACCCTTCATTATCCTTGGTGGTTTTGCAGTCTATCCCAAACCATGAAATCTCAAAATCAGAATCAAAGTGAAAATCAGTTAATCCTGAACTTCGCAATAGAGGTCTCAAAACCCTAGTATCTAACAGAACTGGATGAGTTACTAGCACACGTTACTCGTTCTGTTAGGATTAATGGTAAGCTAATTACTGTAAGACGTCTTATAGAAAAAAGTTTCCATAAATCCTAAATAGCTAGATACTGGCGCTTCACACCAACGGTTTTAGCATATAACATTATCTATCATATATCAAGCCAAACCTGATGAAGTTATGAGTGGAAATATTGACGCAGAGGAAAACAGCAATTTGGAATTCTCTGACCTTCGGAGTTGTTCGTTGGAAATTGAAATTGGATAATATGTACTATAGACGTAGATGTGATGAGCCTACACTACAATAAGGGAATAATTCATCAAGAAAACACCGACCCAGCAAAAAGAAGACGTAGACGAGTCAGTAAGGTCATGAACTCTCGGGTTCCTACAGCCCAATAAATAAAATATGTACTATATTAAACTCGTTGCTTTGAGATACGATATTGTTATTTTACCGGTCTTTTCGACATCCTCTTCATAAGTGACACACCTGTTTTGGGACTGCAGTCAACGGGACCTTACATCATACATATGCTGCATCTTTATTTTGTACTGTTGCCTGATTGCATTTAAAGCATGCGGCAACTGGGACCACCCTCTTTTTAGTAACTCACCTTTTATGGAACGTTAATGTCAATCACTATTCCGAATTTTTTTGGAAATACAGTATATCCACACAAGCAACTTCCTTAATGACCGCGGATATGTGTGTCAACAGATTGATAGTAAATCTGATGACGTACTTTACTGAAAGGTCAAGCCCGTTACATAATTAAAGTCATCAACATCAATTCATTTAACATCAATTCTTTCGTTTTCATTATTTTAGTTTAGATTTTTATTGAATTGTTCTGATTTCTAATTTAATTCCTCCAAATTTAGATCGCGAATCAAAGACTGTACCTACTTTTTTTTTTTTTTTTTTGGTTTTGCTTCCTTTCTTGCCTTTTTCTTATCATTTGTGTTTTGTGTACGGGTATCTTGCATCTCTTTTCGAAATTTTAACACAACGCAAGTCTGTTCTTGCCTTCGGCCCCATGTTTCGCTGCCCACATCTATCTCCTTGTGTTTCCATTATTTTTCTTGTTTTACTACTATTTCATCATGGATTTTCAATTCCCTCAAGGTCTGTATCATACGCCCGATGAAGGTGTGATGGTACTCTAACAGAAATTGGGAAGTGCTCTCGCAGCGGCCGTAAGTAGAATTGCTATTCTCGAAAAGGAGAATGTAGCTCTGAAAGCTACATCGGCCCCGGCCCCCTCCAATACAAACTCAGAAACTCTAGATCTAATGATAGGAACCGAACCTGAAATGACAAACCTCGGCAGCGACTTTGATGTCTCTGCCGAGGAAAATGGCCTCCGTATCCCTACTCCTAATACTCCCCGTTCCCCACCCACCTCTCTTCGTGTGGAAAAGAGGAAAAAACTACGACCAATACTAAAATACAAGGGGGGCCTCTCCAGTAAACGTGTTGCCAGCGGCTGTACTCCAATATTATCCCCAGCTTCGGTTAATGAAACTGTGGCAAACCTCTCGGTACACCCCACTGCACGAAAAGTCATTCCTTCGGAAAATCGTGCCCATCGAAGGCAGTATCATCCACAACCCCAAAACCAAAGACCGGTTCAAATCGAAAGGCAACACAAACAGCGATCACGGTTGACCCACCTGCTTTAAAAAAGAAGCAGCAACCTTGGATCTTGGCACGAGAGCTTAACCTGAAGGAGTTCGTCGGTGATATGAATCGACTAGGAATCTCCAACTTCGATGGTTGTATCTACAAAATCGTAAGCTACGATCGACAGACGTTCTGTAAGGTTAACGACACTCTCAAAGCCAAAGAAGTGAATTATAACACTTCCACCACGGCCAACGAAAGTCAAGGATCATTTTTTTTTAAACGGATGGCTGCTTGTTGGGAAAAGAACGACATCATCAGTGCTCTTGAGCCAACATTTCCAGACGTTAAATTCACTGACGTAAAAAAATGCTGTCCCCTACAATGGATTATGAAAATCAGACCGCAGAAGTACAGCAGGGTGAACATATGAGAGCTACACCTTGCCCCGGGGACTGCCATACACTCCATAATTCGGACAAATTCGCCTCGAATCATACATCAGCAAGTTGTCTTCGAGGTCTTTCATAACAGTGAAATACCTCAATGCAGACGTTGCCAACTTTTTGGGCATGTCTCGGGAAACTGCAACATGAACAGCCGTTGCGTCCGTTGTGGGCAATACCACGATATTGGAATGTGTGAACTCCAGCCAACAAAATACGATTCCACAACAAATGTGTACGATGAAATAATCTTGCCAACTTTCTACAACTGCGGCAACAAAGGACATCCCCCAAATTATAGAAACTGCCCGAAATATAAAGAGCTAATTCAAAGATCCAAGGAGACTCGAGCTAAACAACAGCCAAGTCAAACTCCGGAAAACAGGCCACACAAAATGTCATCCTAAATGGATTTACATTCGCCAATAGGCTTAACGGACCAAAATATAGAAACCGCCGGAAATATAAAGAACTAGTTCAAAGATCCAAGGAGACTCGAGCTAAACAAACACCCAAGTCATACTTCGGAAAACAGGCCACACAAAATGTCATCCTAAATGGATTTACATTCGCCAATAGGCTTAAAGGACCAAAAACAAAGAATTTGAAAACTCTTCGAACATCCCTTCAACAAAAACATATTCAAGTCTCTATGCGAATCGACGTACAGGCCAACGCAATCGCACAAATCTAACCGGCGATTCCAAAGCCTCCCACATAGCAATTTTCAATGCTTGCGAAACTGTGGGGGTTCGAAGTAGTTGTACCGGACACGGGAACTTGGTTCAATTCCTTCCCACTTGTAGTTCCGCTGATATCCCAGTCGCCAATTAAATTGTCCACAAAAATATATCCCAATGTCACGGGAAGAGTAAATGAAACGCTGGAGCACAGGAATGTTGTTTTGATGTTAATCCGTTTTTATTGTTTTGTTTTTCTTTACTTAACTTAGAATTTATTATTAATATTTGAATTATATCTTAATTATTATATATTATTAAATATTATTAATTTGAATTTTTATAAATATTGTACAAGTTGAAACACTTCTTTCTCGACACTGTGACCGCGGTAATTAAACATTTTACAGAGACTGACAGGACGCTGCGACGGAGATGAGAGGAAGATGTTAGATTTGACCTTGAGGAGATCGGATCGGGTGTTCAAGCGTGGAAGGAGAATGCACAGGACAGGGAACGATGGCGGAGTCGAGTCGGCGAGGTCATGGAATTACGGGTTCCTACAGGCCAACAAATAGTAATAGTAGTAATCAACCAAATTTGACGTTTTATGAGAGAGTTTGCCGTAATGGATTTATTCCAGGAGGGGCGTTTCTTTAGCTTGATATGATTGGCCTCATTGAGGACGAATCCGGAATACCGTTGATTCTCCGCGTGCATCGATGGCCGGGAAGACGCACACACAGATAGGGAGTGTCTGCGGTACAGTAGGGCGATATCTCACTGTGATCAAAGAGTGTTTTAGAAATACCCCCAGTAGTTCTGGTTGTTGAATGGCAACTAAAGACCTGTCAACCGAAATGAGCATAGTCAATGACATCTCACAACAATGGCAAGCTGATGTTAAGTAAGTTTTAAAAATAATATTAAAAAAGAATAGCTTATGTTAGTGAAATAAGTTTAATTAGGTATAAAAGAAAAAAAGATTACAGTTTCGTTTTTGGTCCAAATTTTCTTTGTTTCGTAAATTGTTAATAAAGATTGTTATTAAATAAACAAAGCCGAATAAACAATACGTGACAATAGTCACCCCAAGTTTAGCTTACAGTGTCCGCAGGGCACCAGTAAGTTAGCATACAATTCAGAATTTAAGCAGTTTTTGTCTAGCAAGTGAGATAAATATAAGAAAAAGAACAAAATAAAAAAAGTGGGTGAAATGTTAAAAAAAATGTACTGAGTGTTCAAAATTTAACTATATTGCAGGCACTAAAGACCAATGTACATGAATACCTTACATTCTACACCTTCTTTCATTTGATATTTAAGGGTCGGAATCTGCCTTTGTACACGCGTTTGCATCAGGTTGGCAACTAAGTAATTACTGATTTCACACATAGATGTCGTTGGCCATATTTTTTAATGGATTCTGTTAATGACAATTTTTTTTGCTATTGATATTTGTTACCTGTTAATCTCACTTTGCTTTAGAAACAATTTCGCGTATTTTTGTTAAAACGTAATAGTTTGGCGTCAAATTTAATATGGAGTGCAAAAACCCGGCGCTTTCGTCCTATTTTACTTTTTGTTACCATAACGGACATAACGCAGCGCTAGCTGCTAAAAAGTGGCGAAATTGGTTTGACAAATTTCGTTCCAAAGATTTTTCGCTGAAAAAGATAAACAATTATCAGATCGCTCAGTTCAGCTTGATGATGATCAATTTAAAACCATAATCGAGTCGCATCTCCATGTAATTGTACGAGAGATAGCAAAAAAAGTTAAATGCGTCACATACGGCGATTGATAAACATTTAAAACGTATGAAACTCGTTAAAAAGCTTCATGTTTGAGTTCCACATGATTTGAGAGAAATTCATTTTACGAAGCACATCAACGCTTGCGTTTTGCATTTTAATCGCAATGAGTCCGACCATTTTTTGTAACGAATCATCACTGCCGATGAGAAATAGGAACGTCAATTGAAAACTATCTTGCACTTGGATTGATGAGCCAGCACAATCCACCTCGAAAGGTGATATCCACCAAAAGAAGTTTTTGCTCTCAATTTGGCGGGATTGGATAGATCTGGTGCATTTTGAGCTGCTTCCAAGGAATCAAACGATCAATTCGGGTGCGTACTGTCAACAACTGGACAGATTAAATACAGCGATCAACAGAAAACGGCCAGAGTTTTTGGCGGGGTTGTTGTCGAAGTTATCCGTCGAACACTGTCCACGTACCAAAAGGAACACCTGGAACGCGGAGCGAATTCAATTGCACAAAATAAAACACGAAAAGAATTGTCTTTATTTTTGAATTTTATTTCTGTTTTTTTTTTTTTGTTTTAGAGTTCGGTCTGCACTTACGTCTAGGACACACCTTTGATTTTTCCTTATCTTAGGTTGCACCGTTTGGAAACTTCCTTGAACCACACATTCGACGTTATTTCTTTTTTTCTTATTTTCGCGATATCGCAGCGCGGACCGACCTCCTTATTGGGTTCTCAGACGCCTGCTCGATGTAGACTGAAAAATTCTCCTCCCCATTTCGAATTTTTCATCCCCCATCTGAAACAGAAAATTTCCCATCCAGTCTGCAAAGAAAATTTCCCATCATAGATCGTTCTCCTTTCCGTCTTCTTTATCGGAATCTTATTCTTTTGTTTGAACGATCGATCGTACCGCCGTTCAATTTTCGATCTTTTCTTGGGATTTGTTTGTGTTCCCCATCTGGCCTAAGAGAACGAAGGTTCTTGTGCGCTTCAGTTGGGTACAAAGGAACTGCGGGATCTTTATATAGTTTTTGTTTGCATTTCCAAATCATAAACATCTAGCGTGCGATCTACGCTAAGATCTTCATGATTGCATGACTGTTGGTCGGTGGCGAATCGCTATCCTTTGTTTGCACAAGTGTGCCTTTTAGGTTTTGGGTCATGCTAGGGATTTAGGTGCTAATTGCTATTAGCTACAAGCGGAGATATTCGTTGTTCGGTTTCTTTCCCGAAGAACGCGTTTAATGCATGTATTACATTGATGCCCTGAATTGGATGCGTTGGACTGGATGCGTTGAATTGGCGCGTCGAATTGGATGCGTTGAATTCAATATTAGAGACTTTTGAATGTTTAGTTCGATTGATTTTTGCTATTGAATTCAACGTTGGTGTCTGAAATGTTATCTTTTGTTTCAGGCGGGAGTAAGGACTTTTGGAACACTTGTCTGTGGGCACGTGTAGTGGATAAAGGTGAGTATGTTCCTTGGCGGAAAGGACATCTCAACCTATAGTGGGTTGTGTGGTTCACAGAACCGCCACAAGTTGGTCAAAACGGCCAGTCGAAGATGTCATTTTTCACCAGGACAACGCTCGGCCACATACATCTTTGGTCACTGGCCAAAAATTATAAAAATTATTTGAGCTTTGTTAGGAATTGACGTTACATTCACCATATAGCCCTGACCTTGCTCCCCCATATTAGCATTTTTTTCCATCTTTGCGAAACTCTTCGGATGGTAGAACTTTCAATGATGATGACGATGTGAAATCGCACTTGATTCAGATTGTTTGCAGATAAAGATCTGAAGTTCTGCGAACGTGGAATTATGAAGTTGCCAGGAAGATTGCAAAAGGTCGAACAAAACGGAAAATATGTCATTTTTTAAAGTTTATTTGTTGAATTAAAAAAAAAACGTGTTTTATTTATCTGAAAAAGTCGGCAATTACTTAGTTGCCAACCTTATATAGAAAAAAAATCAGAAAGCGTGATTGTGGTTGGATCCCGATGAAAGAGTGTTTTTTCCTTTTCTCACTAATTTTTTGTCTACTTACCCAAGCTTAGTATTCGTAATCAATCGTTTGATTCTTGGGCTGGTATTTATTTTAGGACCTGAAAAAACAACGCTACGCCCTTTTTAGCCGATGCAACTGTTCTTGCTTTCTTCGGTCACTGTCCATCGCAACGATGTTTTCCCATATTTGTCTAGATTATCCTACCAGCGAGGGGTGGGAGCAAAGTCAGTACAGGGCAAAGTCTCTGCTTTCAACTCGGTGAAGGCCAGGGCAATCCTTGTCCCTGTTCAATCCAAGTTGACATGCAGTCTCCACGTGACACCCCTGGATAGATACTTTGGCACCCGCCAATTAGAGAACCAATACATGCAGCGACATCCTGAGGAAAGTTGGCGCAAGGGTAATAACCTTGCCCGGAAAAATAAATTATTATGGAGAATTTAACAAGTTTTGGATAAAGACTGGATACCGGCGGAGAGACTTGCTAAATAAGGCCAAGGCCGAATCCCGGATATAGTGCCGATGGTGATAATGCTCCTACCAGCACCAAGTGTAGGTCGTATTAGGCACACGAAGTACTAAGTCGTCCTATAAGTATAGAAAAGCTGACGTTTGGCGGCTTTGTATGTTGTCCAAGCGTTCCGCCGAACTCTGTTCGCAGAAAAATAATAAAACGAAACCAGAGCGAAGGATAGCGGCAATTAAAAAAACAAACTCTTTCCTTTTTTTTTCTTTTGACACGCTCCTTTTAATTTTATTTCTATTGTTTTATTTTCTTTTACAATTGGTTTTATTTACAATTTCAATTACTCGGGTTTACAAACACTTGAACGCCCGTGGCGATTCTATCAGATGCAGGTGTGTGTACATTTGTCTTTTCTTATATCCTGCTTTGTGTATTGGATACGACGTAAACTATTCGATGGCAAAGCGAACTGTCACACTCGATGGAAATTTTTACTGTGCTTAATTTGACTTACTGTTCGTTGTCATCCACGGTTAACAAGAAATGTTTTTAGCTAATATCGCGCTTGACTAATTCACAGGACACATATACACGCGACAATCAGGCACACGTTAGGGAATACGACGCCGTCACTAGGAGGATAACCGCGGTGGCAGTTCGGGCGATTGTCTTAAGTTCCCTCGGGTCGTTTTGAAGGGTTTAGTTCGGGGAGGCAGTAGCTGTATCGATTATCGCCGCGGCGCGGACTAAGGTTCGTGTTCGGTTCTCTATGTCGACTCTCTACTAGACTGATGCTCGAAGTACACTGACAATTCTTCTCCCCATTTCGAATTTTTTTTTCATTCCCCATCTGAAACAGAAAATTTCCCATCCGGTCTGCAAAGAAAATTTTCCCATCATCAATCCATCATTCTCCTTTCCGTCATCCTTATCGGAATCTTGTTCCTTTGTTTGGCGATCGATCGTACCGCCGTTCAATTTTCGATCTTTTCCTGGGATTTGTTTATGTTCCCCATCTGGCCTAAGACAACGAGGTTCTTGTGCGCTTCAGATGGGTACAAAGGAACCGTGGGATCGGTATAGTTTCTTTGTTAGCATTTCCAAATCATAAACATCTAACGAGCGATCTACGTTAAGATGTTTATGATTACATGACTGTTGGTCGGCGGCGAATCGCTATCCTTTGTCTGCACAAGTGTGCCTTTTAGGTTTTGGGTCATGCTGGGAATTTAGGAGCTAATTGCTATTAGCTACCAGCGGAGATATTCGTTGTTCGGTTTGTTTACCGAAGAACGCGTTTAATGGGTGCAATACATTGATGCCTTGAATGGGTGCGTTGGCTTGGATGCATTGAACTGACCCGTCGAATTGGATGCGTTGAATTCAATATTAGAGACATTTGAACGTTTAGTTCGATTGATTTCTGCTATTGAATTCAATGTTGGTGTGTGAAATGTTACCTTCTGTTTCAGGTGGGAGTAAGGACTTTTGGGACACGTGTCTGTGGGCACGTGTGATGGATAAAGGTGAGTATGTTCCTTGACAGACAGGACATCTCAACCTATAGTGGGTTGTGTGGTTCGTAGAACCGCCACAGACGTCTGTCAGCCTATTCGTGGCAACTCCTTCTCATATTGTTGCTACTTGTGGAAACCGTGCCATATCCTCTATAAAATCCCACATTATTTTAGAATTGGGTCTAAGCCCGGAAAAATCGTTAAACGAGTATTTATGTGGGTCACCTTGATTTATGACCCACATTAGACGCGAACCTAACATAATAGACATCAAATTACCGAACACCCCTTAGATTGTTGAAACCAACACTTTATTGGAACGTTTGCACAAGCGGAGATAAACCTGTTAAAGAGTTCAAGTTAAATAAAAAATATGGTAATTTGTCGACGCGAACAGCTCCTCGAGTGCTTTCAAGTGTTCCCCTTTAACATTCCCTAAAGTATCTAAAATCTATTTCCCAAATTTTTTTATACCTGCCAGCCATCTGTATTTTTGTAGATAACCCTAAATTCATTTCATCTCAAGTTTTTTTTTTCGTGTTAAGTTTTACCTTTGCAAAGATATTCCTTGCATCATGAGTTACAGGTGTTGCCAAGGGCTAGAGGGAGCGTGTAACATGTCATAACGCTAAAACGTGATTCAAATATAAAAAGGTTGCATATTATAAGCTGAATCGTACACCGGATGTGTACACGATTCACGGTTAAGAAAAATAAATTTAAATGCACAAAGGACAATCACAAATAGTATCGCAAGTTGGTGTAGCTATGATTTTTGAAGTTGCAATTTAACCCCAAGTCCCTGGGAAAAAGATTTTGCTCCTTTGGCTAGAGGAATATCCGCAATATGTTGTCCATATGTTGTCCGGGGAAAATCGAGGCTTTAAAAAAGACGGAAAATGTTAAAAAGGATTCTTGAAACAGTTGTGATAATTAATAACCATTAAAACGAAAGAGAATCCTCTCAAAGCGAAACTACTTGACTCCTATCGTAGAGGCGGATTGGGTGCCTTATATCGATGCCAGAGTCAGTCTGTACTGTAAATGTACAATGTTCTGCAGTCGAACGCTGTAATTATTGGTCTCAAATTCATACGCAGCCATCATTCAGCATCATACGAATGGAGGGCGTTGGATCTCATCTCAGCAAACACACATCTTTCACATTTCATGGGAGTGTGGTGTCTCCTTGTTGTTTTTTCTTGGTCTTGCATCTGTTTCCCTCTTCATTGATGTTTTTGTTTCACAGCGTTTCTAAGTTGTTTTTCTTCGAATGAAGATTCCTCTGCAGGATAATTCCTCTGTGTAACGTCAGTGATGGTGGCCGCCATCGAGATCTGCCATTTATGGCACGAACTCTCAATGGAGTAGTATACACTCTATCATTATACATCATTACATTTTATAGACCATAATTGATCCTTTGAGGCGACGGAACCTGACTATTATAAGTTGGTTGGCCAGTTTTCTTATGTTTTAAGTTGCGACGTTATGTGAGGTGTATATCATGAAATGACATTGGCGGTAGAAAATGCATGCAAGCCGTAAATTGATATTTTTCTATTGAACCGGTAGTATGGCATATTGTGGAAATAGCTTGTAGGCACAAACCTGCTCCAGCATTCAGTGAAGATGAGCGATTATAAGACTCATTTAGGGACAAGGCTTAATGGTAATAGTTAGAAGTATACTTCAAAACATATTAAGAAATGTCAGTACCATAGCTCTAAAGCACATATCATAGCCTGGGGGGCTTGAAGAGTATATCGAAGCGTTTTAGCCTCAATATTAATATCAAGGGAATACTCTAAACATTCTCCCACACTCATCAGGTGTAAAAACTTTATTATTCTATGGAGTCATTATTTTAACGGAAAAGTATTGTTGTATAACGTACAGCGCCCATTCTCCTGCTTTGGCGCAGATTGCTACTTGGCAACACTTCTCTTTTAAATATTATTCGTAGTAAACGGCCTACCTTTCCCAACAATGTCTTGTAAGATACTGAAAATTTGCAGGTTTTGTACGCTGTTAAGAACACCAAAGAAATACTAAATTAAAATAACAGAGGGGTGTTATTTTATAGAGAAATATACCCTGTCGGTAGAAAACATAATAATCTGTTAGACTGTCCACACCTCTCCCTTACTAGTAACTACATCACAAACGAATTCTAAGGGACGACGCGACGGTGCCGATAATTCGTATAGAGTGACGGAGCCAATGATCACGCATCGGTTCTTTGTGAGGAAGTGACCTAGAATCCTAGCTTGCTTTGGGAAGTGTTTTGTTGTGGGCACCTACATTCCGTCCAATGCCTACTCGGAATTTCTAATCCAAAATTCCTGGGTAAGGCTGTTGTTAAATTTCTTTTTGCTACTAGGTTGGCACCACTGGGGGACATAATGACGTCAAGTTTGAGCGCTATCTACCACTTAGTTTGTTTTCAGCGGCTGATTTTGTTGGTTCACCTCAAGTACGTTCTCGATTTTTATAATGTATAACTTGGTTGGGCAAAGAGTTTGCACTAAATTTCTTGTGTGCAATCGCTGAAAATGTTGTTTAAGACCTATTGCGACTCTATCGAAAACACAAATGTGTGAATGGTACAAAGCAATCAAAAGTGGTGGTGAATATGTTAAAGATTTGCCTGTTGCGAGCATTCCAAGAAAGGCTGTGGCTGGGGAAAACGTCACTAAAGTGAAGGAATGGTGCTTGAAAATCCTCGTTATAACTTGAAAGAGCTTAAAAAGAGCTAAGCATTTATAGCTAGAGAGAGCTAAACAAGAGCAACACATTTCACACGAACGGGAATTTTTGTGTGCATCGAAAAGCGGTTGGTGAAGACATGGTTTGTCGAGTCGCCAGTGACTCTACATTCATGTAATGCACCATAACTGGTGACGAGATATGAGTCTACGAGTAGAACTTGCAAACAAGTTAGCAATCATCCGAATGCCGCTAAAGTCTTTAAAAACTAAGGTCATGCTCACTGTTCAAACAGTCAATAAGGAATACTACTTAAACGTTATGAAGGTATTAAGAGAGAGTGTTGGTCAAAAGAGACCGGATTTGTGGAAGGACAAATCTTGGATTTCGCACCACAATAATCCTCCATCTCACACAGCTACCACTGTATTCACCAAATATGTCACCCTGTGACTTTTTCCTGTTTACGAACATCAAATTGTCACTTCGACGAACAGGTTTCGAGTTGAGTGGAATCACAAAAGAAAAGTCCAAGAAGGCGCTAAAATCGATCCCGACCGCGGCCTTTAAAATATGTATGCGTGATTGGATTAATCGTTAGCATAAGTGCATTGCCTCGGAATGGGCCTACTGTGAAGAAGTTAAATTAACTTTTGATGATTAATTCAGATTTATTGCTTTATTGAGAAATTCCGGTTGGCTATTTGACAGAATGTATCACCAATTATTCCATATACCGCAGTAGACAACAATATGTTATGAACCCATGTGATAAAAATGTTAGAACGAAAGCACTGCAGAACACGGCAACTGTAGATTTCTATTGGATGGTTCAAAAAATCATTACGTTTCTTTTTTTTTTTTTGAGTGGCTTTACAAATGCCATTATTAAAAATATTTGATGGACTTTAAGGCTCCTCGATAGTATAGTGGCTTGTCACGCGGGAGACCGGAGTACGATTCCCCGTCGGGGAGCCGCTGGCGCAAGACTAATGACCTTGCCCGGAAAAAAAAAACAAATCATTATGGAAAATTTAACAAGCCTCAGGACTAGCTAAATAAGGCCAAGAGCGGATCCCGGTTGTAGTGCCGATGATGATGATGGTGGACTTTAATCAATAATATGCATATTGGTCATTTTGTGTCATAGCCTTCCGTCATCATAATTTCTCTTTCATAATATTTATTTGGTTTCTCAAGTGGCCAAGTTGATGTTTGATGAAATTATTAGAAAAACCGTTTTTACCAAGAAGTTCTACAAGGAGCGAAATAAATGAAAATCTGATGGTTTAAGGCCTGGCCTACACGATGGATGTCACAATACACTCCAAGCAATCTGCTAAAATATTTGCCGAGTGACAAAACTTGTGTGTGGCCTCACATTATCCTGGTGAAGTGTCACTATTGAACAAGTCTGGACGTTTCTGTGCGGTCCCTTTACTTGATTTTTGTAATTAGTCACACTGGATATCGGAATTAATCACTTTGTTCTTTGGAAGCAGCCTAGAGAAGACTGGCCTCTTCCAATCCCACCATATTGACTATATTACTTTCCTTTGGAGGATATCCGCCTTGTCTTTCTGATGCTTCATCTCGTCTACTCCAACTTCTTTTCGGTTGACACTCTCATAGACAATCCATATGTTGACGCCTATGATCAAACGCTTAAGGAACCGATCGTTTTCTTCGCTTTTGATGAGTTCAACACAGATGTCCATATGATTTATTAAATAAATTCTCTTCAGCTCATGCAGTATCCACATATCGAGTTTATTTACAAAGCCACGCGATTTCGAAGACCGTAAAGAAAGGGTGTCCTACCGAAACGATGGTTGTCACAGTACAATGCTGTGTCGACTAATTTATTCGAAATCGAATTTTTTAAATTCAGTTACATTGAACATTATTCCAAATTTTCCGGAGCGCCACAGGTGTACCACAAGGCTCCATCTTATTCAATGTATACTTCTCAAAAATGGTACCCCTCAGAATGAAGTAACTTAATGAAGTAAATATACTCTATTTTGGGGTTCGTGGCATCCATAAGCCTTAAACTCACAACTGATCCTCCAGCTACCCAAGTCGTATGTTGGTATTCGACTTAACCCCACAATTATTGCCGCCGTATTTCTGAACATATTTTACCTACTTCCCGAAATTGATAGTACCTACGAGTACAAACAGACGAGAAGTGGGCGGGGGGTCGAACATACAGGGCAAAGTTTCTTGTTCAACCCGACGAAAGCCAAGACGATCCTTGTCCCTGTTCAATCCAAGTTGACATGCAGTCGCCACGTGGCTCCCCTTGATAGCTACTTTGGCACCTGCCAAGTAGTGAACCAATGCATGCAGCGACATCCTGAGAAAGGTTGGCGCAAGGCTAATAACCTGGCCCGGAAAAACATTTTATTATGGACAATTTAACAAGTTTCGGATATGGACCGGATACCGGTGGAGACGCTTGCTAAATAAGGCCAAGACCGGATCCCGGTTGTTGTGCCGATAATGACGAGTACAAACAGAAGCTACTACGATTAATCTACGGGAGAGACTGAAATACCCAAGGTTAATTTATCCGCTGTAAGTGAATTTCATCAAACATTCGATTGTCAGAATTCAAAGGGCCCTTGCTCGGTCAATGCACCTAGAATACACAATATTTTAAAGTGCACTGTGGGGGTACGTAGTCGGTGCGCCGGCATGGGCGCTGGGTTCTACTACGTCCCCACAAATTGTTCGTTGGTTGGTGCACTGCTGAGAAGAAGGCATAGAGCGCCGGTCGCTGACATCACCGAGGGAAAAGAATATAAAAAAAACACCCAGGATACCACAGCACGGAAAATGAAACACGCTAGATATGTTATTGTCAATAACGTCTTTTTGTTTAAAACTTGGTACACATATATATTTGAGCTTATTTTATTCTACTAATCTTTGTTTGACACATTATGCGGCTGGTTATCACCGCTATTTATTTTAATTGTTCCTTTTATGTTTTACACTGTTGCCTTTAAGTAATACCGATTTTCCATTGAGCTGATATCAACACTTTGCTCTTATTTAACGACGAACAGTTACATACTAACATTGGTAAGTTACTCGACATTTATATAATTTGCACAATCTTAACACATAGCTGCACCGGGCAAAGAACTAAAGTTTCCTACTCAGAGATGTACGCATCCCCGGCGCGCTACGGGGAGCGGAAGACGGCACAACCGGCGTATCTTGTGGTTGTAATACGATCCACTGAGGGCTGAATTCCGACTTTGCATTCCACCCTCAGTTCGGGGTCAGATAAAGAGAAGAGAGAGAAAATTTCTCTCTACGGTGTGGTAAAAGAGGAAATGAGTGTTCCCTTTCGTCCAGTGACTAATGGGAGACGATCTCTGGTACGTAGATCGGTGATGTGCTAATGGATCACTGTTTGCTCATGTAACGATGGTCATGAGAAACGAAATCGGAAAAAAAGGTAAGATGGACAAAGGGCATCATAAAAGTCATGGATGAGTGGTGCAGCTGCGTAAATAGACGCATTGTTATTAGGAAACGGTGCTAATGGATTTGGGATACTTCATACGTGTAAACGAATGGACAAAATGTCATGAAACTTTATACATAAACTAGTGACACATGAGCTGAAATGAGTCATTTTCTAGTGGCGCCACCTATTGAAAAATCACGAAACTTTTTAGCCCACATAGTATTCATTGCGTCAACCGACATCGGTTAGATGTCAGAGGCATGAATATGTTTTGAGTTTTTGTATAATTCACATTTAGTTGATAGAAGCAAAGTATGTAAAAAATGTCCCAGTGGTGTCTTGCTTCAAATTTTGTCGTATAGTATAGAGGCTAATAACCTTTCCCGGAAAAACAAATTATTATGGGCAATTTAACAAGTCTCGTGGAGAAATTCCACCCTCAGTTCGAGGTCAGATAAAGAGAAGAGAGAGAAAATTTCTCTCTATGGTGTGGTAAAAGAGGAAATGAGTTTTCCCTTTCGTCCAGTGACTAATGGGAGACGATCTCTGGTACGTAGATCGGGGTGTGTGTAGTGATATTAGCGATGTGCTAATGGATCACTGGTTGCTCATGTAACGATGGTCATGAGAAACGAAATCGGAAAAAAAGGTAAGATGGACAAAGGGCATCATAAAAGTCATGGATGAGTGGTGCAGCTGCGTAAATAGACGCATTGTTATTAGGAAACGGTGCTAATGGATTTGGGATACTTCATACTTGTAAACGAATGGACAAAATGCCATGAAACTTTATACATAAACTAGTGACAGATGAGCTAAAATGAGTCATTTTCTAGTGGCGCCACCTATTGAAAAATCACGAGACTTTTTAGCCCACGTAGTATTCACTGCGTCAACCGACATCGGTTAGATGTCAGAGGCGTGAATATGTTTTGAGTTTTTGTATAATTCACATTTAGTTGATAGAAGCAAAGTATGTAAAAAATGTCCCAGTGGTGTCTTGCTTCAAATTTTGTCGTATAGTATAGAGGCTAATAACCTTTCCCGGAAAAACAAATTATTATGGGCAATTTAACAAGTCTCGTGGAGAAACTTGCTAAATAGGGCCAAGGCCGGATCCCGGTTGAGATGATGATGATGATAGAGGTTTTTGTCGTCTGGAGAAATTTTTTTTTAGGGTAGATGAAAAAGAGCATAGATAAACAAAATTGCCCCCTCCTTCTTGTTTCGTTGTTCAACAATGCATTACGTCGTCCTCGCAATATATCACCTACAAGTTACACTGAACACCTGTTGCACCCAGAATTAAAGGGGGACGACGTCCACGATAAGCTCCGCTACCCGAGACAAACACCTGCAGACGAAAATATTTATTATTATTCAATTTCTCCAAAAATATATATGCTCGCTCAGGTATCAGAAGAATATTTTTTGACTTGTTTTATAATTCACATATACTTGATACAATGTCCGTAACAAATATCCCAATGGTACCTTCAACCAATGATGCTTTGTAGTATGAAGTCTTTTTTCGTCTGAATAATTGTTTTAGATAAAAAAATAAATAAATAAAACAAACTGATTCTTCTCGAGTTTTACAGACCACACTTTCCGCCTCCCATGAGTTTTAAGAACTTCAAATTTTGGTGGACCGAGTACGGATAGCTTCGTCGGCATGCATGGTGGTAAGTAATGTCTTAGAGCGCATATTGGCGAGACCCCACCTACTATGCAGGCAGCTGACACAATAATTATGCATAAGTGATGCTTCTCCAGGTGAGTATCATGTTTGACTTCCCCGATTTGGTGACGTATATCCTTCAATTATTCATGATTCGTCCCATATAACCAACGGTTATGGGAAAACTGCGTCTTAGACTATATTTCAGACCGCAATTTTCCTTCCAAATTGTGTTACTCCTTCTCCAAGCGCTAACTGACCTGAAAAAAATGCTTCTCCCTTACATGCTGCAAAAAATCCTTTATTTTTAAGTGTTTTTGATATATATTTCTTCCCCGGACAATACGATCGATCCAATTTGTGTCAAATAAGTTTTACTGACTCTGTGTACTACTTTATTTTTTGCTGTTTTCGTATCCTTATTTTTTCATACCATTTTTGTAATGAAGCGTTATCGAAAATTTATTTGCTCAATTAAATGAAAAAAGAAAGGAATTTATCATCAGCATCATTAACTTATGTGCCCACTTCAAATTTACAATATGAAACAAGTACGACAACAATCTAGTACACATACACAGTTTGGCTTTAAGGCAGAACATTAAGTCGCTGGATTGTACAAAACAGACAGAACTAGGACAATAAGTGAGAATTCCTGTCTGTGGACAGTTTTCCGTCATAAACGAACAACAAATACGGCGACCCCAAACTTTAAGGGGAGGTTCTTATCTAGGGAGTTTTAACTTTTTTATAAAATTTATTTCGCAAAAACGGTATTGGGGACTTATTCTACACATTAAGAGCTATCAAAAAATGAAGAAAAAAAACCGATTCTTTTTCTTTAAATTATAAATAAAATTCTTAAGCTTGGGTTCTAAAAACGGCCAACCAATTTAGTACTTAATTCCTCCTATAACGCGAGTACGAAGTGTCATTGAACAGCAAGTTAGTTGCATCAACGTGACGCGACTCCACATACAATTTATAATTCTGATAGTGGCTTGTTACCTCTTAGATGCAAGAGCATACATTTTCAAAAAGTCTTTGTTCAGAGTAGAGGCAATTTAACGTACACGCGAAGGTTAAACTAGATTACCAGTCACATACTCGCCTCCTGGCACTTAATACTACACTATAGATTGTAAGAAATTATATAAACAAACAATTTAATATTGTATTACTATAATAGAACGAAGCTATGCCATAACATTTATCTATTCTTACAAAATTCCACCTATCCGTGCAATTTGTAGCAAGTAGGACCCAGGAGTTCCAAAATACATAAATGTTTAAATGTTTTTATGAATAGATACATGTTCCTCTCGGTAATAGTTTTTCAAACAGATGAAATCCAAGCAATTGACGAATTCGTTTTGAAACACATTCGCATTGGTAAAGTTCACCCTTAAATATTCAACTCTGATCACAAATCCACCCTATATTGAGGATGTTTCTCAATTCAGACTAAGCATATGCAACCGGCAAAGAATTTCTAAAGCAGAGCAATCCAGGATTGCCGTCAACTCTTGCACACCGATGCAACTCTCTCCTGACACTTGTCTGTTTGGGCTGTCAACCCATCGGTACTTGCAGCCAAATGTGCGCCATTGTGGGTTGTGTGCTACTGCTACTGCTTTGCCACAGCTACAGCTACAGCTACCTTCCGCATTGGCATGAATGAATTACGGAATCCCAATTTTCCTCTACACCACTGAGCTGTCAGGATAAACTGAAAAGAGGAAGATTGATGACCGCCATGGAATTATGTTTTGGGGTAGACTTTTTTTCCATTCAGGTTTTTCCTTTTCACTTTTTTCTGCTACCGTTTTTGTTCGTTTTCCAACTTTAGTGGGGTTTTTTACTTCATATTTTGACTGAGTTGATTGTAGGCTTTTGTTTTTTTTTATCGATAGTGTTTCACAACATTTGTTTATTTTTCACTATACACTGTATAAGGTCGATGTAAATGAAACTGAAAGGGGAGCATATCGTGCGATTGTAAGGACTACAAGGTTATTTTTGGTACAGAAGATTTGTTAATCTTTTCAAGGCTCTATACGTATTCTTTAAATTGTGATTATTTATAAACACCTGCAACAGGAAATTTTTAATTTTTTAAATCTACTTACGTACTTATTAAAAAAAAAAAAAGCAATCAATCAAAACATACACATAGGTACATAGATTGTTTTCTTTTTGAACGTAATTAAAAATTTATGTAACTTTTGAACATTTACTAATAAATTGTTACTAGATTGACAATTAGTTACTAGATATTTTTCCATTATAAGGAGTTCCTTATCCAATAATTGTTTTGTAAATTTATTTAGTGTTGACGAGTATGACGAGTTCCTGTGGCCTAGTTTTCTTTCATTTGTTTGTTCTATTTCGCCAAATTGTTGTTGTCAATAAACTATTATATTTCTGGATTCTCATATTTGATAATCCCACTGAACAGAGACAGCCCAAGATAAAAATGAAGGTAGGAGAGTAGATAATGTTCACTAATGATTTGTTTCGAAAGATGTGGTATTTTCAGAATTAATATTGCTGGATTCCATACCCTCTATTTAATTATACACCTAGAGTAATACGATAACAATTTGTTATACCGTAAATTGACGTAGACAAGTAATTTTTCTATGGATGAAAACATATGTTTGCAGTTTTGAGTTTACAGTTTAGTACTCTTCCATTTGTTTGTTTCCCAAATAGATGTTAGTCAGCGAACATTCAGCCAATTCCCGAAAAGGGCGACAAATCATCCCATTCTTCTTATCGACCCATAGCACTAACCTCTATTCTTTCGGAGGTATTGGGATCACTGATTAACCGTCAACGTTCGAAATATCTGGAATCAAATGACCTCCTCAATGACCGCCAATATGGCTTTCATAGCAACAGGTCCACAGGAGATCCGATGGCGTACCTTACCGAAAAGTGGAGCCATTCCATCCACTACCTTGGTGAAAGCAAGGTTGTTGCATTGGATATCTCGAAGGCCTTCGACAGAGTTTGGCATCCAGCCCTTTTATCAAAATTACATTCGTATGGAGTGGGCAATTCCCAAATCCACTGGATAAGAGACTATCTCTTTGGTCGTTGAATCCAAGTGGTTCTTGATGGTGTCAAATGTGCCTCCCATCAAATTAATGCAGGTCTTCCCCAAGGTTCTGTTCTCTCACCCATTCTCTTCCTGATCTTTATAAATGATTTCTTGTCAATTACCCACAACCAAATTCATTCGTTTGCTGATGATAGCACATTGAATTTCTCATACTCATACGAACATTCCCGTCTAAACTCTTCGGACGTCAATACCAATCAGCAGGTTATGCTTAATACACTGAATTGCGACCTCAACAAGATATATCAATGTGGACTATCTAACCGAGTAGAGTTCAATGCCTTAAAAACTCAGTGCTGTCTCCTGTCGCCAAAGCCGAACCCCAAAATAAATATACTGTCGATGAATGGCACTTGCATCGACGAAGCCAAGGAACTATCAATCCTCCGCACTCGAATTAATTCGACTCTTAATTGGAGCGACCACAAGCTGCGAAAAGTACGGCCAAATGCATGGGGTTCCTTAAGAGATGCAAAAAATACTTCACTCCATCCAACCTGGCCACTATTTACAAGTCGTATATTCGTCCCACAATTGAGTTCAACTTCCATATTTGGTCAGGCGCATTCAAAACTACACTACACGTGCTCGATAGGATGCAAAAACGAGCAGTGAAACTGATTGTAAACTCAGCTGTGAGTTGTTTAATTCCGTCGTTAAAAAATAGGCGCAACGTATCATGCCTATCTCTGTTCTATAGGTATTATCAAGGTCATTGCTTAACTGAACTTGCTGGATGTGTTCCGCCTGCTCAGACATTTTCCCGCGATACCCATCAATCTGACAATGTGCATCAGTTCACGTTGAAAGTGGACTTTAGGCGCACAAATAAACGTAGAGAGTCATTCTTTAGCCGACGTAGAGAGTTATTCTTTAGCCGAAACGTAGAGAGTTATTCTTTAGCCGAACCACACGAATGTGGAATGTTGTGCCTGATCATGTTTTTCTTCGTCGTAATGTCCAGGCATTTAACACCAATGTACATCGATACCACCTTTATCCACTTCCTCTCCTCCCGCCCACACAGTGCTCTGACATTTAAGGGTACTCCGACACCCCCTTTTGTGCGCGCTTTTGTGTAAAAAAAAATGGGGCTTCCACCCCATTTATTGGCTTAATTCAAGCAATGTTAGTACTGTATTATGTTCGGGTTAGGATCGCCAAGTGATATATTTGTGGTAATATATATTTTTGGTTGACAAGTATGTAAACTTTATCCTAAGATTGTCTATAACCTAACTTCCCTAATGGTTGCTGTTTAAGCGCAGCCCGCTGAAAGCATATGGCGAAGTCGCCGCAGTTGGTGAACCAAAAACCGCGTTTGGTTTTTGATTGAAAATGCTGGGGTATTTATACTCCCAATCAACCACTCAATTATTTAAAAATTTTCTTAATCCACTCATACAATGTTTGCTTAACAAGCAATTTTATTCTTAATTCATAATTCATCATCATCATCATCATCGGCACTACAACCGGGAACCGGCCTTGGCCTTATTTAGCAAGTCCTGAGGCTTGTTAAATTTTCCATAATGATTTATTTTTTCTGGGCAAGTCTTGCGCCAGAGGCTCTCCGACGGGGAATCGAACCCCGGTCCCCCGGGTGACAGGCGGGTATACTAACCACTATACTATCGAGGAGCCTAAAAAATTCATAATTCACTCAATACAATTTGGTTATTGTGCTATTCTATTGCTTGGCGCATAGTGTAAGAACAATGATACGATTTGACCCAATTAATTTGTGATTCACTTGCTAGTGGCAAGCTCGCAAGCTGGTGTCATATGATTCTTTCAAATCGTAACTGGAGCAATTCGTTTCTTTTACTCAGTGAAAAGAATAGACCTTGAATTATTGTCGGCAACGAATGCTGGTTACGTGGCACTTGCTAATTGTGACAAGGGCAGTTGATTCATTTGATATTATTCTTCGTGATCATTTCATGGACATGTTGTTACGCTACAGTACTTATAAGCTAAAGTATATATAACTTTTGGCGCAAGACCAATGACCTTGCCCGGAAAAACAAATTATCGTGGAAAATTTAACAAGCCTCAGGACTTGCTAAATAAGGCCAAGAACGGTTCCCGGTTGTAGTGCCGATGATGATGATGATATATAACTGATATATAACTGAGCTTAGTCTAACGTAAACAGGACATATATAATAACCGCAAGATTAGGGAAGGAGGTGGGGACTTGTTAGAGAGAAAAGTGTAGAAAGTGCCGCTTAAGATTAGTGGTGAGAATGGTTTAGGAGGCGGCGCTTGAGAGTATGGGTAGAGAGGACAAAGTCGAGCAAGGTGGAGTTGAAGTTAATATTTCTCAGGATCCCCGAGAGGGGTTTATTGAAACGATAAGAGATGCGGTGAAGGGGAATGTATAGAAGTCGGGGATTATGCGTATTTCGAAGGTTTGGGTTCAGAGGAATTAAGTTAAGGAGGTAGGCGCAGTCGACCGAGTCCGAGAGGACCCTGTGATTGAACACTATGTCATCTAGGACCCTGTGTTCCTCAAGGGTTCTGAGGTTGATTTATTTGAGGCGGTTAATGTACGGAGCCAGGATTGAAGGGTTTTCCCATCCTAGCTCTCGGAGAATAAACCGAA
The DNA here is from genome assembly GCA_963931805.1 of Microdon myrmicae. Lineage (NCBI taxonomy): Eukaryota > Metazoa > Arthropoda > Insecta > Diptera > Syrphidae > Microdon > Microdon myrmicae. The sequence continues at coordinate 111,259,153 of OZ007499.1, read as the reverse complement.
GGAAGTAACGTTGAATACTTTCGATTCTACGATATGAATCTTGGGATAAGGGGATCATACCTGGCTAGCATATTCTAGCAGTGGACGGACGAAGGTTAGGTAAAGTAATCGAGTTACGTAGGGGTCGGAGAATTCCTTAGACCATCGTTTCACGAATCCGAGAGCAGAGTTGGCTTTCCGGATCGTCTTGTCAATGTGAGAGAAAAAGTTAAGATCCCTGTCGCAAAGCATCCGGAAGTCTCGAATAGATTGGACAATGGGCAAGTGTTGGTTATGAAGGTAATAGGGACGCAAGGATGAATGAATATACTTACGAGGAAAGGTTATATTATAGATTGGCATTTGACGATGTTAAGTATAAAGCAATTTTTATCACACCAAGTCGAGAAGTTGTCAAGGTCTGATTGCAGCAGTGCAGAATCAAGTGTTGACTCGATGAGCTCGTATATCTTGGTCTCATCACCGTATAGGGACAAACAGAAATTCTTAATGACCTTGTCAATCCAATGGAGTTCTGTGAGTTTTATTTTAACATATTCAGAGAACTGTAATGTATATAATTCGTGGAATAATGACTTTATTCATTTCTCGATTTCACTGGCTTTGATGGTTTTCTTATTTGACAAGTTGATATACCAGGAGTATAAGTTTAAATCCGCTGTTTTTAATTGGAAAAATATATGTTTTCTAATAATATTCGAAAAAATAATTTATTCAAAACATTGGCTCCCGCTTACTACACATTTTTCCATCTTTCGCCAAAAAATATTTTTGTTCCATAATTTTTCGTAGCACACCCTGACGTCCGGTGTCTATATTATGTTTCGCCATCAAAATTCACCTGGCCAGTAAAAATTGTAATCGAGAAATTCGAACTGTGGGCTTCAGCAATAAAACCGTGAAGATACTTAAGAAAAAGTTGATCAGTTCCAAAACGTTCTATTATAACTGAAAATTCATAAAAAAGTTTTGGTTTATAAAGTCTTTCTAAAAATCGTCTTTAACTTCGAGTTCAGAGTAGAACGTCAAAATCAAATAATCCTCAAAGTAGTCGGAAGGGGGCCGGTCTTGTGAATAAGCGCTATTGTGGCAGTACCTTCCAGTTGAGTGTCCGAACTGTTTTTTGTTATTGTTTTATATCCTCATTTATTTAAGAATTTAATTACATATTTTACATATTTTAAGACTAAATGTTAACATCTATTTTATAAATATCATTCATACAGTAACTTACTGGCTCTTCGCAAGCATTCTAAATTATACATTATCATTTTTCTTATGGCTTTCGGCGTACAAGTGTCCGAACTGGTTTCAGACCATAATTAACGTGTGCAAAGTGCATTGGCGTAAATAAACGAAGTCCACCCAGAGCACCTTGCAGTTTTATTAATTGTTAGTGGTAGGGGTGAACATTGATTGTCACCAGGTTTCAACAATTCATAGCTCTGTTGATCCCTCTAAATGCAAAGCATCGTCGTTCATCCGAAGCGAATTGATTATACGAACAGTGCTGTTGGTTGGTCAGGATCAGTACACGATTTGTTGTATTTAGGATTCTAAAAATATATCCACTGAACTCCGATACAGGAAGTCTTGTGGTTTGGCGTCGCTTCATGTTCCTACCATTAAATTCATGAAACACCAATTTTCCGATGTTTCGAATCTTTCTCATGGCATGTAGTTGCACGGAAATAGCTGCTAGAATAACACCTAATTGATGAGCAATTATTTGTTGCAATTTGGTTTTGTTTCCGTCTCAGAGAACTTAACATTGATGCTCATCAACCTGCCTGGGCCGATTTTCTCGCTCCTTATTGCTCAAGGCAAAGTTGTCTTCTTTAAACCAACGAAACCAATCCTTGTCCCTATTTTGCGATACAGCAGTGCCGCCATAGACCTCCACAACCAGTGGACAGATGATTTCTTCGAATTGAAGCGGAAAGCCGAATTTCCGACAATATACTGTGGTCTGGGGAGAAAACTCGACAAAAAGAAAAGCGTCAACCTTCTCAAAAACAATAGAATAGCAACGCAACATGTAATAATCGGATGCGTCCACAGACGCCACCTATACGCGACCACTGTACTTTGTTTCTGATCATTCAGAAATCAGTCATAGAAAAAAAAAAAAACCATAGAAGCATCATCTAGAAATTTAAGTTTATAGCATTATTAAAAATAAAATCGGTCCTAATTAAAAATATAAGTAAAACAAGAGTACAATAAATAATTTAAACAGAACAACAGCGGAAGAAAGAACAGTAAGAAAAATAAATATTAATTCAAAAGAAAACACAAAAGGAACGAGAAGGAACCAAAAAATGAAAAATAAAAAAAAAACTCTACAACAGGTATTAAATAAAATTAAAAAACAACTTATTAAAGTAAATAAAAGAGTAAATATAAATAATGTCTTGCTTGCTACATTTATTTCTAACCTAGATAACACTAAATTTTGTAAAAACAAATAGACATATTTAAGGCATTGGTGTAAAAGCGGAAGGACTCTTATATATGTTATACATATGTATGTACAGGGTGTTAAGAACGAGCGGATTAGTGATACACCATTTGAAGGAGCGGCCGATTCTAAGAAGAAAATTATCAGTAACATTTTTCGAATAAGTACTTCATCATCATCATCATCGGCACTACAACCGGGAACCGGTCTTGGCCTTATTTAGCAAGTCCTGAGGCTTGTTAAATTTTCCATAATGATTTGTTTTTTCCGGGCAAGGCCATTAGTCTTGCGCCACGAATAAGTACTTAGTCTTCAAATAATTAGGCGATAAAGATTCGATGTGTAAGCCAATCAGCGCTCGCCTACAGAAGGATCACAGCACTGATTAGCGCTCGGTGGCTCACTCAAACTCTCACCGCAGCGGTATATATATAATATACCCGCCTGTCACGCGGGAGACCGGGGTTCGATTCCTCGTCGGGGAGCCTCTGGCGCAAGACTAATGACCTTGCCCGGAAAAAAAAAAAACAAATCATTATGGAAAATTTAACAAGCCTCAGGACTTGCTAAATAAGGCCAAGACCGGTTCTAGGTTGTAGTGCCGATGATGATGATGATATATATATATATATAACATGAATATAACATTTGATTTCGAGAGGCTTATCTGTCACTAGGTTATGTATGAAGTTTCGTGACATTTCGTCCATTCGTTTACAGACTACAGTCGTTTGAGTGGCGCTCTTTTCCCTTCGTAAAACAAAAAAAAAAAAATGGAAAACCAGGAACATCGCATCTGCTCCTTCGAGAACTACAGTTTATCGGTGGTATCATCATCATCATCATCATCATCATCATCAGCATCATCATCATCATCAACATCATCATCATCAGCATCATCATCATCATTATCATCGCCACTACAACCGGGATCCGGTCTTATTTAGCAACTATCTCCACCGGTCCCGATTTCGAGCCGATGTCATCCACTGGTATTATCGGTGGTATAGTGAATTTAAAATGGGTCGTACAGGCATCGAATCACTTGGAGGAAAAAAATTTGAAAGTACAGAAGAAGTCGAGGAGCACGTGCGCAATTGGCTAACAACTCTCCCTAAAGCTTTCTACGAACAAGGGATGTTAAAGCTTTCAAATCGGTGGTAAAAGTGTGTAGATCACTCAGGAGACTATACTGAAAAATGTTGATAGTTTAGTTAGTGTGTAACATTATTCAATAAATGTATAAAAAGAAATTACCGTTTATGTTTGTTTCACTCGTATTATTAAGAAACTGGTATCGTATCGGTCTTGACTCGATCGCCTCGCTAATTCTCTTCACCATAAAATCTAATTAGGGCTTCAGCTTCAGCTTCGGCTGCCTCTCCGCTTGGTGATAGTAGTGAGGCGTCTATTTTATTTCGCTCCAATATGATTGTACTTAACTCGCTGTTATAAGACGCAGGACTCGCAACTACTTATTGTTGATTATTTCATATAATTCTTTTTAATTATTCATCATCATCATCATCATCATCGGCACTACAACCGGGAACCGGTCTTGGCCTTATGTAAGCAAGTCCTGAGGCATTGTTAAATTTTCCATAATGATTTGTTTTTTCCGGGCAAGGTCATTAGTCTTGCGCCAGAGGCTCCCCGGCGGGGAATCGAACCCCGGTCTCCCGCGTGCCAGGCGGGTATACTAACCACTATACTATCGAGGAGCCTAATTAATTATTCATCATTTCTTCTTAAATCCGCTCTCGCCTCGTTGTTATCTATCGCTCCTTTGTTTTTTATCTATCGATTCTCCCGTCAACCAAGGCAGTTATTTTCCGTGATCCAGCTGTTCTTTTTTCTCTCCTGGGCTTTTCGTCTTATTGCCAATCAAGACCAGAACTTTTGTACTATTCTTTTGATTTCGCCAATTCTCAGTATTTCTTGTGTCACGACTCAATCGACATTGAGCTCAGAGGTTGTGACACAAGCTAAGACTACGAATGTAGAGGGTGGAGAGTCATTCTGAACAAGGTACTAAGATGAACACTATCATCACCTACTATTTGCATCCTGCAAGCTGCAACAAAGGGTATGTAAAGATGCCGCAGGCTCAAGACTCTGGCATGCATGATTCACATAGTTGTATAGTCTATGACACGTATATAGTCTGAACGTTGTAGAGCACACCCCTGCATCTCGAACTACTTTCTTCGTAGGACTGAATTTGGGTTTTCCTTCGCGGGGTTGGTTAGTTCTTTAGGCTGCTACTTCTCGTTTTGCTTTTTCGAGTTCGCATAACTTATTATACACTACTAGGATGTCCCTTCTCATGTTCTGCGTGCTGTTCTTGCCCTTTGTTCTTTACAGAGTGGACAGACAAGTGAATTGTCGTATCCAAAATGTTTAAGGTATTTTCAATACCCATCGTTATCCAGAGTTCTACGAATGAAGTGAGTTTAAAGATCCATCTGTCTTTTAAGCTCGGATTCCACCTGGCTTAATCATCGCCATTCCATTAGGTACTTCATTCCCCGTGGATTTCCTTTTATAGGTCCAAAGTATCTCCTCAGTTAGGATGCCAATAAGAAGTTACCCGACATAATAAAAATGCGTCCTCGGAGATCGTCCTGAAGCCGTATATCGTTTAATGCACAAAATCAGTGTTGGTCTCAACATTTTCTTCCGTTTGCAGAGCGTCTGCCCATCCTGGCGCAGTATACGCTAGTACTGATGTGTTGTACTGATACCGTTGACGGATAATTCTCTTACTATATTATGGTTCATCAGTGTTTGGTAGGCGGCTTATACGCCTGCTTTTTTTTACGTGTATGTTAGTGTAATCTAAACCTTATGGTTTGATCTCGGAGGTTAGCACATTCCACACGTTTTCGACTATTTTTTAGGTCTACTTTGGTTTTGTAATCGACTAGTTCTAGTCCGGTATATTGTACCCAGTCGAAATGTCTCATTAGTGGTCGCTTCGACTTACGCAGATGTTTCGCAATTGTTATAAACGCTATGTCGTCTACGCCTTTGTGAGGCGGTTGAGAACTGTTGTGAAGCCATTGCCGGTGGTCACTATAAAGGGGGTATGGAAGCCTTTAAACATCAGTGAAAAAATTACATTGACAGAAAGGGAGACTTTGCTGGGAAATAAAGAAACATTTTTCTAAAAATATGCGAGAATACCGTCACCGAATCAGTATTAATCAAATTAGAAAATATTATTTACAGAAAAAGATTTGTATATAATATTTCTTTTATCATTTAAAATTATTAGCCAAAAAATACGTTCGTATTAATTATACCCTTTTTTGAAAATTATACGTTTGGTATTTTGCCGGCACAACTTGCTGTAATGTAAATGGCACTAAACGATGTAAATGTTTTAATAAAAACATGTAAACTTATACAAATGAACGCACCAAGCGCACATACAGCCGAGCCTCAAATCCCAGAGCCCTCTCTCAACGAAGCTGTAGACGCAATAAATCCATTGAAAAACAACAAAGCTCCCCGAGTCGACTGCATACCGACAGAGCTTATGAAGCATGGAGGAGAGGCAACCGATCGAAAGATCCATCAGCTCATCCAAACAATATGGGATTAGGAAGTCACTCAATGGAAAACCTCAATGGTCGTCCGCATTTTCAAAAAAGGCGACAGATCTGACTGCGAAAACTACAGAAGGATATCATTGCTCCCAATCGCATACAAAATATTAACAAATGTCATTCTGGCGAGAATCACACTGTACGCAGAAGAAGTACTGGGAAACTACCAATGTGGATTCCGTAGGAACCGGCCAACAATAACACAACAGTTGGAAAAGAAGTGGGAATACGGAGAGACGGTTCACCAACTGTTCGTTGACTTCAAAAAAGACTACGACTCAGTAGCAAGGCAAAGACTCCACCATATTCTAGTTGAGCTGGGAATTCCGAAAAAATATGCCACACTCACCCAAATTTGCATGAACGAAAACAAAGGGCGAGTTAGAATAGAAAACCACCTCTCAGAACCATTTGAAATTCAGGACGGACTAAAGCAGGGAGATGGTCTATCACCGTGTCTTTTTAACCTTGTGCTCGAGTATGTCATCAGAAAGGTACAAAACGACAACATGGCCGGATCATCCCTAAACGGGGACACACAAGTGCTCGCATATGCGGATGACATCGCCGTTCCGGGCGATAATCTAGAAACTGTTAGTAAAAACTGTGAAATCATCATGCAAGCGGCCTAGAGGTGGGCCTAGAAATAAATGAAAATAAAACAAAATACATGATTACGACGAGAGCAGGTGGACCTCAGAACATATATAAACGTCAGAGGTAAGAGATTTCAAAAAGTTAAAGAATTTAAATATCTGGGAACGATACTGACGGCCAGTAACGAAATGTCGAAGGAAATTAACAAAAGACTACACTCCTGCAACGCTAGTTGGCACAAAGTCAGTAAACTGCTGAAATCCAAACTGCTATCACGTAACATATACATCCGCGTCTATAGAACCATATTCATGCCGATTGTTCTATATGGATGCGAAACATGGGCTCTCACAAAACGGGAAGAAAACAAATTCCGCGTATTCGAGAATAAAGTTTTGAGAAGCATCTTTGGAGGTAAATATGACGAGGAGGCAGGACAATGGAGGAAACTCTACAACCAGGAATTGGAAGAACTATACCGCAAACCTACAATAGTGAGGGTAATCAAGTCGCGAAGATTAAGATGAGCCGGACACGTGGCCCGAATGGGCAACTATAGGACCGTGCATAGAATTCTTGACGGTAGACCAACGGGAAAGAGACCCGTATGACGGCCGGGACTTAGATGGTAGGACAATGTTAGGTTGGACCTCGAGGAGATCGGATCGGATGGTCGAACGGCGAAGGAAAGGGCACAGGACAGGGAACGATACCGGAGTCGAATCGGTGAGGTCATGAACTTCCGGGTTCCTACAGGCCAATAAATAATATTATTATTATATAGTAATAATAATAATAATAAACTCATACATTAAAAAATTAAAAAAACTTTTTAATATTTAAAAATTTTTATAATAGTGATTCTTTTTTTTTTTGTCTCGTATTGTGGTGGTACGAAGTCGCGGCACCGGCATGGGTGCGAGTTCTACTTCACTAACACTCCGCTGTTCGAACAAGGTTCCGCCAAACCGAATTGTCACTTTACTAAAAGGAATGCACACTGTTGTCCGGTGATTTTATATAACTGTTCCAAGAAATCAAAATAAAACGATTAATTCACAGAGTTTAGGTCTTTATTTGTGCACTATATTCATTACACGTGATATACAGCTTCTTATTTTAATATTTATTTTCTCACACGGAACAGGAGGTTAACAAATTGCTACTATTTAGCACACTCGATATATTCAGGCCAACTCGAAATATATTTAAACATCCCGCACTGTACCGTGGACACAAGAAAAATTTATTTTTGAATATCTTTACTATCTTCGCGATGTATACACATTTTCGGGAAATGGTCTTGACACAACACTACATACTACGACTCCGTGTATATACGCGTCTCCGCAGCGCTACGGTGGGCGGGAGGTGAACCGACCGGCTCACTCAGCGATATCAATTCGATGGCAAAGGAGATTCGGCCAGTGGTACTGGCTCTCTTAATTTGGAAATGCATTTTCTATCCCGAGAGAAACGTAGAGTCTCTCTTTGGGGTATATAACCAAATCTGATAGAGAAGATCGTAGTGGTACACATGTATGTGTGAACATTGGTTCTTTCATGGGACAAAGCCATGAGAAGGAATCTGAAAACAAAGAAAGGGAATAATGTGCATCAATGAGATGTGAGTTCGGCTAAGTAAACAAGCCGTATCTCAATTGGTTGGTAATGGATATCTGTGGTCATGAGAAACAGATCCAGAGGTCATGAGAAACAGATCCAGAAATATTGTAGGACAAAGAGATCGTATAGCTCATTGTCTATGATGTGCATTGCAGCTGTATTGATAGACCGCAATGCTGGTGGACATGGTGCTAATTGGTTTTAGCATATTCACAGAGAATTGGTGTTTATGGCATCGCTGCCAAGGGTAAGTACACAATTCCTATTTGCATTTGCCTATGCCATAGGATTTAATTTATGCCTTAAAACGGAAGATGGGTATATTTGCGTTTGTCCCTTGGGTAAAGGTCGCCAGCCAATGTGTATGTAAAGGAATTTGTATACACATGATGATGGGAATAGGCGGCGCGATGTTTATTATCCCTTTTATGATGGTTACATTATATGTAAATCAAATTGTTTCGTTTTCAGGAATTCGTCTAGGGAAAATGCATATGATAAGATTGGGATTTGCCTGGCAACCGAAGAATTGAATTCGAATTAATGAATGAAGGTAAGAATTATTTTCCAGGAGCTCTTAGCTAAATACATTAGATACTTGATGTGTGAAGCATTTACTGGTGCCAATGCGATTGCATTAGCGGAAACTTATAAAAGTTGGGTTGCAGTTATGGGGGTTCTTCGGGTAAGTAGACAGTGGGGTTTGGCGGAACCTCCACAGTATAAATACATAATATGTGTTAAATAACGTTAACCTCGCCCGGAAAAATAACTTATTATGGGAAATTTAACAAGTCTCATACTTGTTAAATAAGGCCAAGACCGGATCCCGGTTGTAGTGCCGATGATGATGATGATGATGTGTTAAATAGACGAAAATAAAAATTATTTTTAATATTATCGAAAAGCATAAATAAAAGGTAATAGTAAATGCATAAATAAAAGTGGTTGCCAGTAAGCCGGTTAGTTAATATAAACAAGAAACCGGTTGTGCATCTGCGTCTGTGTTCTGCATCATAAGCTCTACTCTACTTTTACATCAAAGACCATGAACAACCGCCTGCATCCGATGCACATTTGAATTTATCAAAAGTACCTCAACTCTTCCATAGTTTGAAATTTCGACAAAAACCTTCCATCAACCAAGGAGTCAAAATTAGAGACGAAAATGTTCATAACCAACACATTGCATAACCTCATCTCCATCGTCGTTCATTATCTGATCTAAGGATGTGTCACTGCGTCCAAAAACTCGAATGTGGGGGGGACGGTGACATGGGTGCGTTGTTGTGTCACATGGATGCGGTGGTGGCCTCGGAACATTCTGCGTGTGTCAAATTAGATAAATCGGTGCCATCATATCATAAAGTCATTTGGCATATTGAAAAGATTTTCGTATATGAGATGCTGTTGGGAGAAGAAGGATGCTTCAAATATATTGTGTTTTATGCGAACGACGACTATCCTGATGTCGGTGACGCCAAATGAATTCCTCTTGGGTATGTGCCTGGCAGATGTCGCGAGAATGTTTTTATTGAAAATCTGAGAAAGAGAGCGAGAAAAATTGAATATTGAATATTATATTGAGATACGCACCACCGCGGTGGAAATGAGCAAAAACAAAAAAAAAACATTATGTTGGACGAAGTTTTATGAAATGAATCCTGTCGCTCCTTCTGACAACTCCTACAAGGAGAAGAGGAGTTCACACCCGAAACTGATATTGAATTCTCGATGGCATCGTTTCGAATCGATTTAATTTGATTACAGGAATGTTGTGTGAAATTTAATCGCGTCAATATGAAATCATCACGACCGTACACGGCAATCTGATTGGGATCAGCAGATCTACTTGGGGCGGTTAACTGAGGGTTGGTAGCAGTTGGTGGAGTGTTTTTCATCGTTATTCTAGAGTTGATTTAGGATATGATATCCTGGAATGGCAAATATTTTAAATGATGTTTAGTTAACACAGAAATCAAGGGTTGCTTTTGATGTGTGAGTGTTGTGTTTGAATGGGCAATGGTGGCAATCTGAATCTCAAGTTCCAGATTGTTTACTTTTCTTTGCTTGCCGAAGTTAGTTTAGTGTTTTAAAGCTCGTGTAATTCTATCTGACTAGCCCTTCTATTAAAGATAACAATCATATCACTGTCTATTTAATTCTGCAACTTTCTATAATGTTACAGGAATAAGTTGTAATTTGATTGTCCTACTACCACAATGTCACGTAAACTTTTGTCCTACTACCACAATATCACGTAAACTTTTGACAAATTTGTAATTGAAATTTTCTAACGGCCACTAGGACTATGTTAATTAAGAAGTGAATACTTTATTTGGTAGAGATGTTTTCGGTTTACGAAATAGCTAATAAGAAAATATACAGCACCCAAACGTCCAGTAAGAACAAGTGTTTTACCTTGTAGTTTTTTAATAAATTTGGGTCCCAATTTTGATCCCAACTACTTTTTTTGAGGAACGTTGTAATTGGATTGACTTTAAATGTTGTTCTTTCTCCATTCCCAATGTAAGGCAATATAACTCTTTCGGTACAAGTAATTCAATTACAAATCTGCTGTATCTGGTAATCTGTCCAGCCGAAGAAACTAACTCGTCCACCAAATGAAATCCATACAGTTGTTGATAACGATGTTTCAAATTTCCATCTACCTGGACAAAACGTAGACCTTGTTATTTCTACATCGTGGTATGACCGTGTACGTATGAAAAGACATTGCTTCAATTTAATTTTCATTAGGTAGATAATAAATTTATATTTTACAACTAGTATTTAACAGTTTTAGGACAGCAATTCCTTTACAACTGTAAATTTAATTTTAATGAATAATAAATAATAAATGAATAAGGGAAAACTACAAGAAAAAACCCTTATTTGAATCTTAAGACTAATATTGCGCAGGTTTCCGGTTATTTTATGTAATAATGACCTCGATATAATTTTCATAGGCAGAGTACATAGGTAGTGAATTAGGATAACGCAAGACGGGAAACGAGAACATTGTCAGAAATAGAACAATTGACGAAGAAGTTTCGATTGATCTTGTCAATAAGAAATTCTACCGGTTTAACGTTAGCGTTGTCATGAAGTTCTTGTGTCGAATAATGCCATGGCAAATTCAGCAACATTTTCAATATTTTATTTTGACACCTTTGCAATTTTATTTTGTGTGTGCGAGCACAATTACACCATACAGGGGCACCATATAGGAGCTTGAAATGGTTTTAAAAATTATAATTTTATTTTCGATGCTAAGCTTTGATTTTCTACACACTACTGGATACATAACTCTTACGACTTTGTTTATTTCGTCAATTGTGGTAGTGATGTGTTTTTGGAAGATACGTTTTTTATTTAGAATAATACCTAGATATCTACAGTCTTCGGACCACTCAATATCAACTGCACACATACTAAGTTTAGTGCCATTTGGTAGGTAGCAGAGTTTCCTACATCTCGAAAACCAGACAGCTTGTGTTTTATTACTATTTATTTTTATTTTCCATTTCCTGTAATATACTGCCAGTTTGTCAAGAGCTGCTTGCAAAGAGTTGTAGACGTTAGTGAATAAGGCACCCGAAGAGAAAATGGCCGTATCATCGGCAAACATAGCTACCTGAATGTTTTCACCTAGCCATGGTAAATCTGTGACAAACAATGTGAATAATATGGGACCAAGGACCGAGCCTTGGGGTACACCATAGTGGATTTGGTGAGTAGAGGATATGTCGGTTCCTATACTCGAAACATATTTTCTCGAACGAAGAAAGCTCTGGATAATTTTGATAAGCGGTATTGGCAGCTTAAGTTTTAGTAGCTTATAAATCAAGGCATCGTACCATACCGTGTCAAAAGCTTTTTCGATGTCTAGAAGAACCAGTCCCGTTGACTCCTTGTCGATGAATTTACCAGCTATGTGGTTTTTAATGCGCAAGACTTGGTGTATTGTGCTGTGACCACTACGAAAACCGAACTGAAAGATTGATAGAATGTTATTGGCTGCCACGAAACGACCAATCTTTTCCTTAATGATTTTTTCTAAGAGCTTACTCAGACAGCTAAGTAGACTAATAGGTCTGTAGCTTTCGGGGCTGTTCTTCGGTTTGCCGGGTTTCGGGATAGGTATTAGTTTTGCTGTTTTCCAACAGTCCGGAAGATAACAGTTCCTAAGACAAGCGTTGAAAATGAACGTTAAATAGTTACTTGCAGTAGGTGGAAGTGCTTTAATTAATTTGTTGTTAATATCATCAAGACCAGCAGCCTTTTTTGATTTCGATTTATATTTCGATTTATCAATTCTTTAATTTTGCTAATATTAGTTGCGTAAGTACTTTCAGCTGGTGATTGAGAAAGTACATAGATAGTGTTAGCAACTTTAGCCTCAGTATACGCGTCGCTTAAATGCATAGATATGGAGTGGTTCTTACTAAACGTGTTAGCAAGTAGGTTCGATTTCTCCAATGAAGAAATAAACAACTTGTCGTGAACTTTATACGGAGGAATACTTGACCCTCTCTTTTTAATAATTTTTGATATTTTCCAGGACGGTTTGCTTGCTTTGTCAAGAGAGAAAAGGTGTTTATTCCAACACTTGTTCCTATATGCTGAGATTTCTTTTTTAATGATATTATTTAAGACTTTAACATTAACTAGAAAACAATCGATTCTATAACGAAGCCATTTTCTTCTTTCAGCGTTTCCTGCCTAATCATTATTATTATTATTTATTGGCCTGTAGCAACCCAGAAGTTCATGATCTCACCGACTCGGCTCCGCCCTCGTTCCCTGTACAGTGCATTCTCCTTCGACGCCCGACCATCTGATCCGATCTCCTAAAGGTCAAACCTTACATTGTCCTCCCATCTCCGTCGCGGCCGTCCTATCGGTCTCTTTCCCACCGGTCTACCATCAAGAATTCTACACACGGTCCTACCGTTGCCCATTCGCGCTACTATCGGTCTCTTTCGCACCGGTCTACCGTCAAGAATTCTACGCACGGTCCTATCGTTGCCCATTTGCGCCAGAGGTCCTGCCCATCTTAATCTTCGCGACTTGATTACCCTCACTATTGTAGGTTTGCGGTATAGCTCTTCCAATTTTGGTTATGGAGTTTCCTCCATTGTCCTGCCTCCTCGTCATATTTACCTCCAAAGATACCCCTCAAAACTTTATTCTCAAATACGTGGGATTTGCTTTCTTCCCGTTTTGTGAGAGCCCATGTTTCGCATCCGTATAGAACAATCGGAATGATTATAGTTCTATAGACACGGAGCTTTATGTTACGTTTGGATTTCAGCGGTTTATTGACTTTGTTCCAACTAGCGTTGCCAGAGTGTAGTCTTTTGTTAATTTCCTTCGACATTTCGTTACTGGCCGTCAGTATCGTTCCCAGATATTTAAATTCTTTAACTTTTTGAAATCTCTTACCTCTGACGTTTATATATGTTCCCTGAGGTCCACCTGCTCTCGTCGTAATCATGTATTTTGTTTTGTTTTCATTTATTTCTAGGCCCACCTCTAGGCCGCTTGCATGATGATTTCACAGTTTTTACTAACAGTTTCTAGATTATCGCCCGGAACGGCGATGTCATCCGCATATGCGAGCACTTGTGTGTCCCCGTTCAGGGATGATCCGGCCATGTTGTCGTTTTGTACCTTTCTGATGACATACTCGAGCACAAGGTTAAAAAGACACGGTGATAGACCATCTCTCTGCTTTAGTCCGTCCTGAATTTCAAATGGTTCTGAGAGGTGGTTTTCTATTCTAACTCGCCCTTTGTTTTCGTTGGGTGAGTGTGGCATATTTTTTCGGAACTCCAAGCTTAACTAGAATATGGTGGAGTCTTTGCCTTGCTACTGAGTCGTAGTCTTTTTTGAAGTCAACGAACAGTTGGTGAACCGTCTCTCCGTATTCCCACTTCTTTTCCAACAGTTGTGTTATTGTTGACCGGTTCCTACGGAATCCTGATCGGTAGTCTCCCAGTATTTCTTCTGCGTACGGTGTGATTCTCGCCAGAATGACATTTGTTAGTATTTTGTAGTGGTTGGGAGCAATGATATCCTTCTGTAGTTTTCGCAGTCAGATCTGTCGCCTTTTTTGAAAATGGGGACGACCATTGAGGTTTTGCATTCCTCCGGAGTGACTTCCTTATCCCACACTGTTTTAATCAGTTGATGGATCTTTCAAGCGGTTGCCTCTCCTCATGCTTCACAAGCTCTGCCGGCATGCAGTCGACTCCGGGAGCTTTGTTGTTTTTCAATCGATTTATTGCGTTTACAACTTCGTCAAAAGAGGGCTCTGGGATCTGAGGCTCGGCTGTATGTACGTCTAGTGCGTTTATTTGTGGTTGGTGGGTGCGTACATTGAGTAGGTTTTCAAAGTACTGCTTGCATCTTGTCACGATATAGTTTGTTTCTGTCACCAGACAGCCGTTTGTGTCTCGGATTATTTTGGCTCTCCCTCGGTAGCAATTTCTGATTGAATTTACGCCGGTATACATACCTCTGATGTTCTTTGCTCTGCATTTTCTAGGATTTTTTTGATCCGAGTCTTTTCCTATTCGCGTTTTTTGCGTTTGAGGAGTCTCATTGTTTCTTTCCGAATTGTCGCGTATCTTTCTGCGTTGACTTTGTCATATCTTTCTAAGTGGATTACTCTGAGGCGTTTACGTTCTTCGATTTTCGCGCTGCACTCATCGTCAAACCAAGGTTTAGGCTTAATTGTTTTCCTAAATCCTAATACCATTTAGTGACCACGCTTCCTCTTCCTCACTGCTCCCATTCTCTAGGATGCTAAATCTATTCGTTAGTTCGTCTTGATATTCAGCCCTTTTGCGCAGGTCTTTGAGTTTATCAATGTCGAACTTTTTGCTCATCTTCCGTGACTCCCCATGTGGGATTGGTGCGGGGCGACTCCCTGATTTTGCCCATCACTAGAAGATGATCGGAGTCGCAATCTGCTCCTTTATATGATCTTACGTCAGGGATATTCGAGTGGTGTCTTTTGTCTATGAAGAAGTGGTCTATTTGGTTACGGGTTACGCCGTCGGGTGATATCCATGTGGCTTTATGAATTTGCTTGTGCTTGAACATTGTGCTTTTCACTTCAAGATCTTTTGACGTAATAATCTACGAACGTGATAATTCGAATTCCATTATCATTTGAAACGTCGTGTACGCTTTCTTTACCTATAGTTGGTTGGAAGATATCTTCCTTTCGAATTTGCGCATTGAGGCCCCCGAGGAGGATTTTAACATCGAATGATGATATCCCGTCAAATGCTTCTTCTAGGGTCTCGTAGAAGGTGTGCTTCGTTCGTCGTCGGTAGATTCTGTTGGGGAATGTACGTTTGTAAATACATAATTGTACCATGGGCCCTGTATTTTCACCACCGACATTCGGTCATTAATGAATTTCACACCTTTTACCTGGGCCGTAATCTTATTACTTATGATAAAGCCGGTTCCGCCAGTGTAAACCCGTTGGTTTCGATTACTTGATGTGGGAGTCGGACGTCCTGAAGCGCGACGATGTCCATTTTATATTGCTTCATGTTTTCTACTACCGTCTGCAACGCGCCTGGTTTATATATCGTTCGGACATTCCACGTCCCGACGCTTATATCCCGCTTTTTCCGTTTTTCCCTACGTGTTCTTTTTGCTGAGTCGGTGTTTTCTTCATGATTTGTTCCCTTATGGTAGTGTCGGCTCATCACACCTACACCTACCGGGTTTTTCGTGAAATTGTTTTTTGTGTATTCGTCGTTCATTTCATGGGACCACTCTGGGGTTTCAAATAGTCCGCCCCTCTTTGATATGGTAAGGTCTGCTTACTGCTCTGTTTCGACCCGGTGTCAGAGAGGCGCCGTTATAATGCAGCCGGTATACCGCTGGCTGCAAGCCATCTAATGGGCACGGTGACGCGTAACACCCTGGATTACGGGCGGTAGATCTTTGTGTGTTACTCCCCGCTAGCTTATCTGACATGGGTGGCCCTACTGGAAGCGTATGCTTCTGTCAGCATAGCCTGAGTGATTCATCGTAGTTTGAGCCCCCGCACCACGTCAAGGTTTCTACCAAGCAGTGCTTATCAAGTGGAGCTGTGGAACATTTAGGTATCGCAAGATCGGCCGCTCTATTGATAACAGAAGCAAAATTGTAACATAGGATATCAATGTGTTCGCTGCAGGTTATAGAATTTAGGCTGGTATCACCTAGAACCAAGTTCGTGTTTATATATCATGTATAACAATTCCAGTTGGCGGCGGAATAATTGTGGTATAAACTGGTACGATTTACAGATACTGTATGATTCACTGTGAGGCTTATCGGAAGGTGGTCTGAACTTAACGCATTTAGAGTTAATGGTACTGAGCAGTAATTTGGAATATTAGTGGCATTCAGCCCTTTTGTAAAAATTGCATTCCCATGAAGTGGACAATTCCCTGATCGAATGGATACGAGATTATCTTTCTGGCCATTCAATTCAAGTGGTTCTTGATGGTGTCAAATCTGTTTCATCAAATTAATGCAGGTGTTCCCCAGGGTTCGGTACTTTCGCCCACTCTCTTCCTGATCTTTATAAATGATCTCTTGTCAATTACCCACAACCCAATTCACTCGTTTTCCGATGATAGGACGTTGAGTTTCTCATACTCATATGAATACTCCCGACCAAACTCTTCGAACAGCATTACCAACCAGCAGTTTATGCTGGATACTGTGTGGTCAAGAGTCGGTGTGCCAGTACGGGCACGGGTTCATTAATATCCGCTAACAAGTTCACTGACTCAACACTGAGTTACACCGCAACCCTTCGCATAAGTGACAATTGAAACGCACAAATTTCGTTGGAAATTTATTTTATTGGATTTGTTATTATATTATTTAGTTAATTTTACATAAACTATCGGTTTTTTTGTTGTCTCTATTATTAACACTCTTGCACAGGGACATGGGGGATGGTTTCCCTTACATTATTTAGTAAATTTCACATAAACTATCGCACATTGTTTTTCTGTCTCTACTATTAACACTCTGATGCAAATCCGACATATAATTTGAAAGCACACTCACGGTGGTTGGATTACGACCGGACTCCTCAGGGGTTATCACTCGACTCTGTGAAGGGACACACTCAGGGGTGTGCGCACGCCACGGGGGATGGAATACGACTCCTGGCGATATGTACTCGCCGGTGGACGAAAAGCAACTCTCCGTGATTAACCTCGAGACACTCGTGGTGAGTCCTCTCTCGGCTAAGGGTGAGTTTTCTTTTCTCGAGAAAAACGTGAAGTCTCTCTTTGTGCTGGTGAATTGAAGAGGATCTCACCAGGTTGATCTTAGCTAGTGTCCTAATAGATCCATTGTTTACTCATGCAGCAAGCTCATGGGTAACGAAACTGAGAAAAGGGGATGGACAAAGGGCATCATAAAAGACATGGATCATCATCATCGACACTACAACGGGAATCGGTCTTGGCCCTATTTAGCAAGTCCTGAGGCTTGTTAAATTATTCATAATGATTTGTTTTTTCCGGGAGAGGTCATTAGTCTTGGTCCAGAGGTTCCATTATTAAGAAATTTGTGAATAATGGAGTGATTGATTGGGAGTATAAATACCCCAGCAATTCCAATAATGAATTAATCAAAAACCAATCGTGTATTTGATTCATCAACTGCGGCGCTCTACGCCATCCATTTTTAGCGAGCTGCGCTTAAACAGCAAACATTAGCGAAGTTAGGTTGTAGATAAACTTTCTAGGATAAAGCTTACATACTGGTCACCCAAAATATATTGCTATAAATATATTATATGGCGATCATGTCCGCATATATTACATGTCCTTGGGAAGGAAATGTTTTCAGGTTTGCAAAGGGAGTTCGGGTTGGAATTGTGGGTGGTTCTTTGCGTAAGGTTAGCCAACCCCCACAATACACAGAATTCAGACCCCAACAAGATATATCAATTGCGATTATCTAACCGAGTAGATTTCAATGCCGTAAAAACTCACTGATGCCTCTTGTCGTCAAGGGTGAACCCCAAAGTAAGCATACTGCCGATGAACGACACTTGCATCGACCAAGCCAAGGAACTATCAATCCTCGGCACTCGAATTAATTCGACTCTTAATTGGAATGGCCATATATTTGAAGCTGCGAAAAGTGCAGCCAAATGTATGGGATTCCTTAAGAGATACTACAGAAACTTCACTCCATCCAACCTGGCCGCTGTTTACAGGGCGTATATTCGTCCGAAAATGGAGTTCAACTCCCATATTTGGTCAGGGGTATCCAAAACTGCACTACACATACTCGACAATATGCATAAACGAGGAGTGAAACTTATTGGGGACTCAACTGTGAGTCGTTTAATGCCGTCATTAGAATATAGGCGCAACTTACTATGCCTATCTCTTTCCTATAGGTATTACCACGGTCGTTTGTCAACTGAAGTTGCTGAATGTGTTCCGCCCCTTCAGACATTTCCCGACGATACCCGTCAATCTGTGAATACGCATCAGCTCACGATGAAAGTGAACTTCAGGCATACAAAAACATAGAGAGTCAACCTTTAGCTGTCCCACACAAATGTGGAATGGTCTTCCTGATCATGTGTTTCCTCGTCGTTGTGATCTCCAGGCATTCAAGGCCATTGTACATCGACACCCCCTTTCCTTATCCCCCTCCCCTCCATCCGCTCGCACTGTGCTCTGAAATTTAAGGGTTCTTCAAAATGCCATTTTGTGCGCGCGTTAGTGTAAAAAATAATAAATAGATTAATACTTAACTTTCGTAAAGTAACCCAATAATGCGGCATGGCTTCACTAAGCCTACTTCTTGAGGATTTAGAGGTAATGCCGTAATTGTTACTGGGGACTGCTATCGGGACATGTTAGACAACTTTGTCGTGCACAAATTGGATCAATTAGGTTTACAGAAAATTCTGTTAAAAGAATGCTACACGGTACCCAGCTCGATCTACGGTGCAAATTTTGTTAGAAATGTTTTTCACACTAAAAATATCAAAAAGATATGTAACGGCTACCACAAAACTCTGATTGGGCGTCTCTCGATTTTTCCCTATGGGGGAACGTGAAGGGAAAGATATACACCATAAAAAAAAACCCACACGATGGTTAATACTAGAAGTCTGCGAAATTGTTATGAAAAATGCACTCAAAAAAGCTCACCCCATGGCTAGAAGAGCCAACCTGAGCTATATCATATTTCATTAATAATGTTAAAGAAATGTCTATCCGAATACTAAGAAATAAATTATAGAATTGTTTTCCATTTAAAAGGTACTAAAAAGAAATTTGGACCTAGAATATAAAAAGCGCCGTACACACTTAATTTAAGCAATAAAAATTTGCACCTTAACTGAATTATCCCATTTTCGATTTTTTTTAAAGACAACATGAAATGCTTTACATCTTAAATGCAAATCCGCTAATATCACACGATACTACCCATCAACCCAGCAAACTATATTAGTAAGTGGTGATGTGAAATATATAAAGAAGCACTGGTCCAAAAATCGTCGTACTAAAACCGTGAGATGTTTATAGTTCCATCTCCGTCTTTACTTCTGGCTTTACGAGACTTAAATGGGTATTCTTGATGAGACGCTGCTCAGTAAAATCGGCAATCTTTTGCTCTGTGTTCATTTATCACTCATTAAAATTCCGTTCTTATTTTATTTTATTTTTTCCCATGAAGCGTCTTAAAATATGCTCCAAACTAATCCTCCATTTAAACTTTACACGCATAACGTTCAGATTACCAACTTCGTCTGAAATAATGACATCAATTTCCCATAACTTTGCTAACACTGCTTATCTTTTTCCATCCATAAAAACCGCTCTAATCCTCTCAGCAACTTAAGATTATCAATTCTACCGCTAAAGCTTGCACATCCCGCCCCAACTTGGATACACAACACCTCGAAATTTCAGAGCCCTTAAAACATTAGCCAACATAATGATATGGAATGGGTAAATTGATAAAGTGACTTTTTCCTAAATTTGTGTGTTTATGTGCGGGAAGAAGAAAGTTGGTTTTATCAAAATCGGAAAAACGATATAAAAGTGAAAAATTCAAGAAACATTCAGAATTATTCTGGAATATTCAGTCTAGATGCAGCTGAAGTCTACCTAACATAAGCTGTGAACTCGAGGGCGAAGGAGCGAAGGAGTGTTTTTTGTCCAACAATTTAACAAAGCTCGTCAAAGTTAGACGAAAGGAAAAGAATGATTTTTACATTTGAAATTTATTTTTCCATTTAAAAGAAATTTGATGAGACTTGGGGAAACGGTATCAGAAGTTACGCGCGAATGAACCATAGGATTCCAATGGTCGGTCAGTCTCAAAACTCGCGTAAAGATAACGATAAAAGTGTTTTGTCATTAAATCTGGTAGAATGCAAGTTCCGGACCATTTCCTTCGCTATGAATGGTAAGTTTATTGTTGCTTGTGTGTCGGGCACCAAGATCACGGTTGTTTGATGTAACTTTAAGTTATTGTAAACAATGAGTAGCTACATTTTATTATCTGGGATCATACAGCAACGGCACAACAGAAATCACTTACTTTTTATTTCATTAACAATGGAAGGAATTGACAAAGGGCTAAATAAAACAGTGCAACAAAAGGTGTACTCATAAGGACAACACTTATAAATTTGTTTATTTCATACATTTTGAATGTTTAGTTTATTTTCGCCAGCCGAAAAGGGTATATGTGTGATATAGTACCCGGTCATTTTTTACTTTTGAAAAAAATCCATCAAAGAATGTAACTTTTGGGGAATTTACAATGAGGGTCGTGACGACCTTAAAGACGGCTACCGCCTTGGACGTCTAATAATTGAACAAGTGAAGTGAAGAAAATTATTCTGCACTATCACCGAATGACTCTCAGAACTGTTACTGATAAGGCTGGCATGTCTTTTGATTCGTGTCAAGCCAACATTTTAAATAGTTTGGACATAAAATATGTTCTAAAATTGCTGAATTTCGAGCAATCTCGCCTAACCATCATTCAGAAATTTCTGAATGGAGTGGGGACGGTTCAGAACTTCGTAACCCGTTTATAACAAGTCTCATCCCTACTCGGTCCTCGAAATGTATGCAATTCTTAAAAGCAGAGTTCTGAGGGGATACAGAAACGACATTGCCGCCAGTACAATGTTTTCGGTTGTACTAACAAAAGTGGTGACGGACTCAGGATTCTTATTCTTGTTACACGCATAATTCCAACACCCTGATATTTACAGCCATATAACATCCAATACTCTAACATTCCAATACTCCCAGACTCTAAAATTCGCGTACACATGACATGTATACGGATGTATACTGTACGCAAAATTCCAATAATCTTTATACAAATAATCAGTAATATCTACATGCATATACGCATAATAGCATTGTTTAAACATATACCATTACAATGCAAATTGCTGTACGCAAAATTCCCGCAATGCAACCTGAAACACATCTGTAATATTGTTTCAACGCATCTAATGTTGCACGCTATTTGCCATAGGCAAATCAAATTCCCATCACCTTGAGATGCATGCATTTCCCATTCTCATACCTAAAATTGCAATTCTCCATGTTCTAACATGCAAATTGCAGCTAAGCAACTCCTAAAATTCGAATAGCCTTGATGATCAGCTAACACCCCATCACCTTCAAGGTAATTCCACCCAGGCACATGCATGCTATTTGCTATCAGCAACCCAGATTCGCATCACCGTGAATCGAAATTTTCCCATGGCCTTGGGGTGGAACTGTGGGGTTCATGTATTAATGCCAACGTATGGCACGGCTTCACTTGAATCCCCATCAATGTTTCGACGAATATCCACAAAAATCCAGGAAAAGGCAATGAATGATATACACTGGTGTAGTTTTACTGAGTTTTTATCGTTCTTTATTTGTTAATATATCCTTTTCTTTATTTTCGCTTAACTTAGAACTTATCTATTTTTGGGTTTTGACTTTAGTTATTCCGTTGAAATATTTTATAATTGTAAACTGTCTACTTTAAAAAGGCAACGCGTTTCTCTTTATCGATTGACTAACGGGACACTAAATTCGTCTGACAACACTTTCCTTTTACTTCGGGCGCGAGCGTGTGCACCAGCATGCAAACGCTGCGGTAGTTGAATAACGACTGATTGAAAAAGGGATGCAGATGGGTAATTTAATTTTTGCACACAGGACAACCAATAGAGATCATACTTATGCTCTCTCATTGCCACGCCCGTCGATGTGTGGTGAATACATCGGTTAATTCGATACTCGGCGAACATAGGAGAATAAGAGAACAGAAACACAAAGTACTATGATCTCGGGGTGGGTTTGGTTGTATGTGCATGAATCAGTGCAGCTCTGAGATTAGCCCACTGACCCAATTCGGTGAATGTGGTGACCTGTAGGGAGACAGAACTGTGAAGGAGGTGAAAATTAAGCTAGTGCTATTCACCCGCGAAAAGAGAGCATTGATCCCCAGCGAATGGAGTGTCTGGAGAAAGTGAATAGGACGCCGAGTTGGCTAGGGAAATCTGATCATGGGAACTAAATGAAATGCTTTAATAATTTCCCCAGCGGTTGAATGATTATGCAACCGCGTCGTTTGATCAGACTATGCCGTTGCTAACCGACATGATGCGATCTCCGGTGGAAATCTCAAGGGTTAGCGAAATGGGGTTATCGTATGGCGAAAAGATAGCTAAACTCAATTATGCATTATCTGCATAGGATAATGGGCTTAGCTATGCGTCCGTTTAACACGATTTATAGGTGGAATAGCTTATAAGGAGAATAAGGGTAGAAATGGCGCACTAAAAGCGGTCGAAATAAGGTATGAAATTGTGGGTTGGTTCTCCATGTGGTATAGAGAAGCCCCACAGAACTATAGCCAGAGTAGGCGTAAGGTTGACTGGCGGCAAAATTGCGACGTTGCAGTTCCCATCGTCGCTGACATTTCCTTCGACTGGAACTAGCATCGGGTGGCTGTCTGGAAGCAACCAATGAACCGTGGGAAGGTATCAACATTTTGATTTGGATTTTGGGTATAAATAAGGAGTTCCGTTGGAGGCAAAATTCAATTAAAATCCGACGGCACAAGGCTTGCATCAGCCCATCAAAAGAGAATTAGAATGAGACAGGCAAAGAGTGCTGGCGTCGGTTAAGATTTAGTTTAAATTTAAAAAACATAAAAACTTCAACTAAAAAGAAAACTTCAAGGTGAAATAATAGAAATAAGACAAGTTACCGCTTCCGCGGTTCAAAAAAAAAAAAAAAAACCATTATTCTCTCCCTACTTATTGTTTGGTGATTAATGTATTTAATATATCTAAGTCCATCAATTTTACTATTGGGGGTTAGCGACACAATGAAGAAAGGCAGCTTACCGTTGCGATTTCTAGAATTTGCTGTAGAAAATGGTTCCACACCTGTAATTTTCAAGGTATCGTTTTCGAAGCTTTTTATTTCACCGAGCACCTCTTCCGGAGTAAAGGAAGGATCAACTCCTTTGAGGAGCATGGAGACAGTTTTCTCTGATTTAGGGGTGTACGTGTAGTACTCGCTTTTCGATTTCCCCAGTGCGGATTTAATTTTGCGATAATCTTCTAAATAATTTCATGTTAAACTTATCTTACAATTATTTATAGGTTTTGTTTTAAAAGTTTTGCATGTCAACTCACTCAGTCTTATGAGATCCTTTGTCTCCATGTAACTGATGCAGATAAGAATTACTTTCTCCTTTTTGTTGACTGGCACCTGCTGAGATGGTTCCTGCCTCTGATGTGGTTCCTGCTGTTGAGTTTCCTTAGCTTGTCGTTTTCTTTGTCTGTGTGGGTTGCTGTTGTCTTTGTTCTTGCCGTTGTTGTACCTTTTTCGTTTTCCCCTCATTCTGACTCAGATTGCTTGTTAGTTGAACAACTTCCTCCATTTGTTTACCTAGTTGTTGTTTTTTAAGACTAATCTCATGGATGAGTCTGTTGATGACCTCGATCTTATTGCTGGCGTCTGCATTTATTTAGATGACAGCTAGTTCTTGGAATTGGTTTCCAGCCCCTGAGTACTGGGCACCATGGGTGTTGTCTTCGTCGTCGCTGTTGACCATCAACGTGTCTGTATCCTTGTTTTCATTTGTTCTAAGGCATTTAGCCTTTAAATTGTAGTCCTATTTTGCCTTCGCCGAAGGTCCATTTTGGCATCCATTTGATTTACCCCCATATTATGGAACACGTGTTCTCACTTTTTATTTATTTTTTTATTTTTTTATTGTTTTTTTTTATTGCGCGAGTGACAGATAGATAATCACGTTCAGGAGTTTGTTTATTATTGTATTATTGTGCACATTCACAAACAGGAACACTTCGTACGCCGCGTATCGGCACTAATTGTTTTTTTATGTGGCCTTTGTATGCACACTGCTATTGTCACTTTTCACAAAACAAAACACGCCGTGAAAATCAAAATGTATTGTCTTGTTCAGGTAATTGGTCTATCTGACTTCACTTTTAAGGCCCTTCCGTTGAAAGATTCGTTAACTGGCGTTTGTCGATTGTCGATACGTTTACACCAGATGCCCGAGTACGTCCGCATGGCTCGATGTCACATTGATTGATTATGCCCTTGATCCTTGTGGACAATTGACCAGCTGATCCGCAACTCTAAAGGCCTTCAACCAAATTCGGCACTTCGTATTTCATACAACTTGGAGAATTTTTCCGACTTCAATTCAAATAGACTCTTCAATATCTTTTCCTTTCGTTTTTTTTTTTAACTAGCTGTCGTCGCTTTTATAACCCGTCCACCTCGATATCTCCTTTGTTCGATTGTAAAACGTTGTTGTCGGCCCTCTTCTCTCCAGTACTTTTCCTCTTATTTCCGTTCAAAAGCAGTACTCTTGTGTTACAACTAAATGTAATCGATATCCAGCTCAGACGATGTGACACAATATAATGCAACGGGTGGAGAGTGTAGAGAGTTGTTTCCCAGCATTATAATGAGCATGCTCATCACCACTAGTTGCAACGTGCAACAATCGCCATAGTTCATCTCCTAAGTTCAAGTTTGACTGAAAGGGCTTCGGAGGTTGTTTTGAAATTGCTCTTTGAGAATGGGTTTGAACACGTCTTTAAAAAATCACAGAGGAACTGGAGCATGTGCGTTGCATTGCCCTTTTTTGGGGTAATAAAACAACATATTCCAACATGCTGCTTATTTTCTGTCATGTTCACAGAGTAGTAGTATAAATAAAAAACGAATACAGACAAAAGACATCGTTGGTTTTCCAAAACATATTATTGAGAGTACCAAAGAGGGCCACAAGAAACGAAGATATTACAGAAAAACTTCCCCTGTTGAAAGAAAAAAGAAACCGAACGAAATTATAAGACGACATTATAGCAAAATAGAAAAACAAACAATTTATCGACTGAGAACAGATCCAAATGTAGGAAACATTAATGAAAAAACTCTGCAAAATTAATGTTGCTGTATAATTGCTGCGTGAATGCTCTGGTATACACTACTGATGAAATTTTTGGATTCTGTTATATTCTGTGGTTTGCGTTTGGGTAATATGGTTGAATCGCCACACCTTCGCTACCCTAATCCGATGTTTATTCGAGATTTCCTATATTTATTCAAAAAAAAATCATCAAAGGGAGACTTGTGAATCCTTCTGATAAAAGTGAATTTTAGGCGAAAAAATGACATAGTTCGTGGGTTTATCGCAACGATTGCCTAATGCTCTACCTGATCATGAGTTCCGAACGATTACAGTATTTATGCATTAAAGACCAGTGTACTGAATACCGTCCTCCATATCATCTACCTTCTTCTTCCTCACAACATTGCTGTCACAACACTTACAAAGCCTTTCCTGGGTGCAAATTATTTAAAACCAATATTAAAGATCTCCATAGTATTGTAATATTGGGTGTAATAGAAAGAAACCCATTATTTTCCCAATAGATGGCGTTAGTCTAATCTCGCGTTGTATTGAATAGTGTGTATGGTACTGATACTGTAACAGCCAATCACCCAATCACATTTGAATGTCAAAGATGTACCTATTGTCGAAAATGTTGATAAAATCATGGAAATTGGGAGCCTGATCATCATGTAAGCAACATTTTAATTATCCAGGAGCTAATCATTGCACAAAAACCTGTGGGGAGGAAGTATTGTGCCTAACACGGACACTCTGTTCACTTCCTCCTCCATCATAAATTGTTCGCCGCGTAAAACACTGAAGGAAAAGCACAAACACGATCACACAAGTAAAAATAAAACACTCGATTGTTGGTTGGTGATCACCACTTTAAATTAATTTTATTGTTTGTTTCTTTATTTAACGATAAAAGTATCTTATATTTCACTTAGGACTTGTGGAGATTATTCTTTTAGTTTTGAATGTATATCAAAATCGAACAACACATAAAATGACAGATTTTAATCAATACTTTCACCAACTTTAACTAAAGTTACTTGTACAACGCGAATACGACTCCGGTATATATTTGCGCGTCTCCGCAGTGACGGAGAGCGGTAGCGGCATGACCATTATGGTCAGCGGATGGAAAACGACTCAACGATATTCAATAGTTTTGGGGTGAGTTTTCCCGAGAGAGTAAGTGTTTCTCTCGTGGTAAAAACAAGGAAGAAAGACTTGGAAATGAATGTGTATGTGTGAGTGAAGATCACATTGGTTTTTTTTCGTACACAGGGCCAAGGGAATGAACCTGAAACAAAGAAAGGAAAAGGGGACCGTGGAGGTCTTTGTTTATGTGAGAGGTTACTGGGAAACGAATCCAGAACTATGTAAGATAAAACGAAATTATGACTTGCGAGTTCAACTGAGTAAGCAAGTTGCAACTCATTAGATGGTAGGTGCATTTGGGATACTAGGGCGATTGAATTGTTTGCGTATCGCCAGAATGCCTGCTGAAGAACAGCGCTCTTTTGTTTACTCATGGTGTGAGTTAGGGAAATACTCTCATGGATGGTGCTAATTACACGCAGCTGGCGTTGGACTATTTATCTCTGGCTAAAAGGGTCGACAGCCGACAGACATATCGAGGTTGGGATTAGCCAACTCAGGGGTAAGATTCCCTGATATGCGGTCGTATTATAGGCGAGCCGATGAATTTTATTACAGGGAGTTTATGATAAGGTAAGAAAGAACTCTTACAGGAATTTGTATGCGAAGGGAATGCAAGAAAACGTAATAATTCTTTTACTGAAGCTTTTTAGATTATACCTTTGATAATCCTAGATGCGTAAAGCATTTAGGGTGCTAATGCGATTGCATTAGCGAAAATATGTGATTGGGTGGCAGTGATGAGGGTTTTTTTAGGTAAGTGAACCGTGGGGTTTGGCGGAACCGCCACAAACCCGTTTGGAACCACTTGAATAAGACTGGATACGATAAGAAGCTCAATGCATGGATGCCACATGAGTTAACGCAAAAAAAAAACCTCATGGACCGAATTTGCATCCCTGAATCGCTGCTACATCGTAACAAAATCGACTCATTTCTGAAGCGGTGGTGGCTGGTGATACAAAGTCGGTCGCTTATAATTGCGTTAAGCGAAAAAGGTCATGGCCGAATCGTGGTGGGGTCCCTAAGTGAGGATTGATGGTAAGGAAGGTGTTGTTGTTATTCTACACAACGCGTAATTTTTGTTTATTGGTTTATCTTGGTCACTTACCTTCGGGCCGAAACCAGAAGTCTCTTTTTAAATATGTTTATTTATGTAGTTGGTTTATTTTACTTTTGTCTTAATTCACATGTGCCTCTATCGGCGCTCAGATTCTAACTCCCTCGAAATCAAAATGCGATGCCCTTTTGTACTTTGCGACATCGGGATTTGTCCACTGGTGTTTAGTCAATTCAAGAAGCACAAACTCAATTTTTTTCACTAGATAATTACTGCCTGTTCCAGTCTATGGGGAATGATTTGGCTGGTGAAAAATTCACCTCAAGAGAAGCTTGTGAAAATCGACTGCCCCGTTTCTTTGCCAATAGGGACGATTTTTCTATGAGAGAGGAATAATGAAATTATCTCAGAAATCTCAACAAACTGTCGAATAAAACGGTGCATATTTGACGTAAATCAGATCATTCTAACTATACTAAATAAAACCTTCAATTTCATGCAAATCTAATGGATTTCTTCTTACTACAACTATTATATATTGAATATCGACAGCATTTATCAAAACAATTAAAATCGATCTACATAATCGCCAACAAAAAAAAAAAATAACGTAGAAATTTCAATGATTCCCATTATTCTAAAGAATGTAACAGGAAGCAAAAAAAAAAAAAAATTCATTTAAATATATTTTTAAAAATATCTCTTGGCCTCGAACTCGAATCTAATGAGTATCCACCCCAAATCCAGATGAAATACATTGACTGCCACACCCACTCAACCAAAATCACATCCGAAAATATCCATTTTCATTACCAATACAAAATGTCAATATAACGCACATAAAAATTCCCTTAAACGGTGACACTTCATTGACCCCGCAGGCACATTCACATGATACTCCCACAGGGATACTAGCCCAGTCCAACCCCAGTTCAACCCCTTATAGCACTTGACGTTGCTTAGTAAAGGAATAACCCGAGAAAACCGCACAGCGACTTTTATGGGGAAAGTGAAAATAGGACAAGAGTAGTAGGGATATAGCGGTTCTGGGACAATTTTCTGCCCCAAAAGCTCTTTTCTGTGTGAAAGCTCTATGTGAAGGTGGGGATGTGTGTGTTGTGTGGTGAGTGTTGATAGTGGTATGTGGTTCATGGGTGGTGGGATTCTTATGTGAGGTGTAAATGGTAGTATTTAGTGTATTTCTTATGAGTGTTGGTATTAATTGGGTATAGTTTGTGGATGAGATTAATGGTTGTGGGTTCTTATGTGGGGTGGAAACTAGTAGTATTGGTATTAATTGGGTATAGTTTGTAGTGTTCTTATCGCTGTAGTTGTTGGATTTTGTGTTTTTTTTTTTGTAGGTGGTGTTGAGTATTGAGCTTTTTGTAGGTGGTGGTGAGTATTGCGGCTTGTGGTGATGTCGGTGCTTTTTTTTGTTATGGGTTTATGTTTTTGCTAATGGATTTATGCTTAGATGGTGATATCGGTGCTTTTTGTCATTCATGGGTGGTGTGTCTTAACTGAGGTGGAAATAGTAGTATTTAGTATATTTCTTATGAGTATTAGTAGTAATTGGGTATAGTTTGTAGTGTTCTTATCGCTGTAGTTGTTTGTTTGGGCTAGTGATTAATCGTTATCAGCGTGGGGGATCCGTGGATTTTGTGCTTTTGATGCTCTTGGGTTTTTGCAGGTGGTGGTGATGAATGCTTTTATTGACTATTGGGCTTTTTTCTATGGGGTGGTGAGTATTGGGGCTTGTGATGATATCGGTGCTTTTTTTTTGTTATGGGTTTATGTTTTTGCTAATGGATTTATGCTTAGGTGGTGATATCGGGGCTGAATGGGTAGTGCTTTAGGCTTTTGTCTCGGTTGTAAGCTGTTAATTGTGGTAGAAATAAAAAACGTTGTCTGGGTTGTGCTTTTGGCTTTTGTCTCAGTTGTAAGCTGTTAATTGTGGTAGAAATAAAAAAAAAAACGTTGTCTGGGTAGTGCTTTAGGCTTTTGTCTCGGTTGTAAGCTGTTAATTGTGGTAGAAATAAAAAAAACGTTGTCTTTGGTGTGCTTTTTAATCTTATTGTCATTAAGCTGAGTAATATAAACGGGGATTTTGTTGTTTGTGGGTTTGTATGGGAAATGGGTTGTTTTTTAATCTTATTATCATTAAGCAGAGTAATATAAACGGGAATTTTGTTGTTTGTGGATTTGTATGGGAAATGGGGTGTTTTTGCTGGAACTTAAACTGACTTCCCCTAAGACGCAGAGCTAAGCTAGTTGAATTCACCTAAGACGCAGAGCTAAGCTAGTTGACTTCACCTAAGACGCAGACCTAAGCCAGTATTCAAACGAACAATAACAAGGCGGAGGCGGGGGCCGGGGGCTTTTTGCTGTATGATGTTGATGAATGGGTTGTGCTTTTGGCTTTTGTCTCGGTTGTAAGCTGTTAATTGTGGCGGAAATAAAAACAACATACAAACCCAGTGCAGAAAAAACGTAGATTTCTTGATAATCATAAATGAAATAAAAACAAATTCATATTTTAAAGAAATAACATGTTTTATTTTTATCGTCTTCCATTTAGGAACTTTTCCAACAGAAAAACATTTTGTAGTGCACAGCATTTATTGTGGTTTGTACATTTCATTTCATTGGGATAGAGACGCTTCAATTCTCTTAAATTAGGACATCCAACTTCTTCAATGTCCGTTACTTCAACATTTTCATTCTGTAATAATTCCTTCATCCATTGAGTTTTTTCCATTCCTTTAACGTAAACAATAGAATCTTGTATATTATCTTGAAGATATTTTCTAACTTCTGAAAATGTTGTGACTCCTCCATTCCAGGTTAAACCATGATGATTGTGATAAAGCCATTGAGCTTGCCTTCTTAGCGATGGTGATAGCTGATTAAACTTGTATGGTGGTTTTAAGATGAAATGCTGATGTTGTCCATTGCGCAGTACAGCTATTTCCTTTGGAATAAACTTATTATTTGATCCTCTGAATCCTTGAACGTCGAAAACAAAATACATTTTATATTGTGCGTGCGTATATGTGTTTCTTCAGCGAGAGCTAACAGACAAGTAACGATTACATTTCTCGAGAAACTATTTGACTCAATGGATTATAGTTTATAATGCGATCGTGTAACATCAAACAGTATGCAGACGTATTAGGAGGAATTATTTTTGATGTTTTAATTTCAATACGAATATCAACTGGTCCGTTTTTTATTATTTCACTTTGATGTCTGCAATCTATTACGAAAATTGTCGCTTGTGATTTGAATGCTTCTCTTGACAATAAAGGTTCAGCAACTAGGCGATTATAGAAGGTTTTTTGAAAGTTACAGTACATATTGTATAGTAAACTGTAGTTATTTTTATCAAATGATAGATTTAAATCTTCACATGGATAAGCATCGGAATTTAAATAGGCTTTCACATTAGTAATGTTACAATGATCAAAATTAGCTGGATTTTCTTTAAGTAAATTACGTTTGTTGGTTTGCAGAGCAAGGATAATATAGCGCGGCTTTTCCATTTGAGAGGTTGTCTTCACATTCCAAATATGATGATTAGTACTAGGTAAGGCAGGATATTCATACAGATCCCAGTTCCGGAAAGCAATTTTCATAGATTGTCCATCATTAATAGGTTTGTATAGCTTTAATTTGAAAGAATCAGACAATGTAATGTGAGGAATTTTCCATTGTATTTTCAACAAGTTTATCCTTGCTTTTTCATCTGCGTCAGAAATTAATGAATTGTCATCTGTACGGGAGCGTGTTAGAATTAAATCATGGCGTCCGTTTGGAATTACTCTTTTGTAGTCTTCAGCAAATCCCAATAATTTATTTAGGGGTATGCAAAAATTAAAGTAGAAACCATTGACATTGATTGAGGAATCAGGAGACCAAGATGCATTAAACAGCATATCACTTTCATTTTTATTTAAAGAAATATAATTTTTAATAGTTGATGTGATGCCGGCATTACGATTGCTATCAATTTCCACACCATTTAATTCATAACGAATTTCGTCGAATAAGAAAGCTACTCCATTATTCACAAGTTTTGTTTTCTCAACTGCCGATCCATCAGTTTTCGATACAGTACCTTCAATATAAATGTAACTTTCTGACGGCAAGATATTAAGATTTTGATGTTGGACACAGATTTGAATGATGTCATTTTTCTCGAAATTATTCAAGTATGGCGAGTATGTATGATATTCCAATTTTGAGATACTCTCCTCAAATTCTGGTTCTTCGAAAATATTCAGCATGTCTTTTGTTAGATTTAATTTAATTTTTCAATCTGTATCCCAATGATAGCAGAAATTGTTGATTTTGTAGAGTAAGTTTTGATGTTCTCTTAGCAGAAGTTGAGAGTATATTGGTAGTGTTAATAGTAGCACCCGTCCTTTTATTATATGAGGGATGAGATGAGCTGTCATATATTATCATTGCTGGCGTTTAAGGTGTAATCGAGCTGTTACCGTTTCACCTCGAAAGTTTATAAAATTTCCGTTTTGATCTAAGAGATTCAATGTTATAGAACTTATCCTCTTAGCGTTCACTGGTAAATAGATAACATTGCGAGGAACTTCAACTATTTTATACCCCGGACTAACGTTAACCGAAAATTCGTGTAGTATATGAGCAGGTTGATTATTGATATATGATTCATCAATTAAATTACATTCAATTCGCACAATGTTTACTCTGTTTATATCAACGTAAAGATCTGATTCATGCACTTTATTTGCTTCTAGCTTTTTCTTGCTGAACCCCAGAAGCGATCCAATAGAGTTAGGTTGGGAAAAATCTATTTCTACAGTACTATAAATTACACATTTTAAAGTATTATTATTTGCTTGTATTTTGATTGATATTTTATTATCGTGGTTCTCATTATACAGTTCGATAATTTCTTGAATAATGTCATCTATATCTTCAATCTCATATGATCCAATAGGAAATTCTATTACGTCATCACCAAAATGAAATAAATTATTAAATACATCAACATTAGGTATAGAATTGTAGGTCTGGAAGTCAACTAAACCGCATACATAATCAGAATTTAGGATTATTGGAGGAAAGTACTCTGCGGTGAGAGTAGATTTGTTTCCGCTTAACGTTAGTGTTAACGACATTACTGTTTCGAATGAAATAAAACACAAACTCTAGTTTTCCTCTACTTATTTATATTTTTCTTCAATTAAAAACTTCAAACAGAGATGGCCACATATAAATGTATTGTAATTTTGATATTTGTTATAATTATAATGGATATTTTCACCCAGATATCTTACAACCTCTTTAGGCGGTCTTAAATTACCGAAACTGTCGAAATATTTCACGATATTTTTATGTTTACTATATGCTACCCAATGGGTTCCTGGTCCACTCTCATTGTCTAAATTAATTACACCACATTCTATGTCAAGTGATTTAATCGGTAATTTATCTCTCATGTAAACACCCCGAAAATTGGGTATATTGATTTTTCCAAATTTAGCAATATCAATATTGGTGAGAGGACGATTGGGTAGCAAATTTAAAAGTTTTTTGAATCTTGAGGTTTTAGGAAAAGACCAAATCCCTTTTTATAGGGTTGTAGATAAAGCCCTTTGCCTTGATTAATTTTTATTCCTTCCATAGCTTGATTGTGCCGTTTGTTCTCTTCCAGCTGTTCTTTGGCTACTTTTGATTCTTTTATTGCTTTAACTACTCCTGCAGCTCCTCCAGATAAAGATCCAACCGCTGATAATGCAGCTAAGATGGGTAACAGTGGTAAGAAGCCTCCCCGTTTCGGTAGCGGTATAACTCTGGGAATTGTAATGTTTCTTCTTTTATTTTTGATAATCTTTTTAGCTGCTTGTAAAGCTGTAACTGCGATTGTGTCTGGATCCTCGGCTCTTGGCTCCCTAATAGCAGTTCTAGCCTCTGTTATAGCTTTTTTGAATAAACCGCTTCGCTTGCAACGTGAACGTCTTTTCAATGTTTTAGATTGACAGCCCATGCCGAGTGTTGTTTTAGCCTTCATCACGTTCGTAACCAATAGGCTATTTAATTTCTCTGATATAGAAGAGTCTTTCGCCTTTACCCTCTGCCAGGCTTTTTCCGTTAGAATTTTATCAGCAATATGTCGATCGGACAAGTTTTTGTTATTATTGTATGCAATATCGTGTTCGCGACAAGCTTCATCCAATTGATTAATTCCACGATCTCCTCTAGCAAGACGTTCTTCTAATTTAGTTCCAGGTCCACAGAAATTATATGACGGAAGATGTAACTCAATCGGTAGTTTATTAATTAGGGAATTCACTAATCCGTGTCCTTGGAATGATTGTTTTCGACTGACTGGATACACTCGGTAGTCTATCATTTTAATAGCACTTTATTAGTATATGTGCTGATCAATGATTAAATGTCCACCTATAAAAACACTGTCTTTTATATTGATTAGATTCATTCAGTTGTAAAATGCGGTTCATAAAACAACAACAACAAAATATTATTAAAGTTAAAAATTTTGATACTGAAATTCAGGAACATAGGAAACATGGAGCATTTTTCCCAAATAGTGTTCGAGGAATAATTGTCGGACCATCAAGCTGTGGAAAGACTAATGTCATGCTGAGCATTATTGTCGATCCCAATGGCTTAAAATTTGAAAACCTATACATATACTCAAAGTCTTTGCATCAACCAAAGTATGCATACTTGAGAAGGTTAATAAAGTCTATCAAGGGTATGGAGTACAATGAATTTTCAAATAATTGTGAAATTATGGCACCTTCTGAAGCAAAACGAAATTCAGTATTTATATTTGATGATGTTGCATGCGATAAACAAAACAACATTCGAGAATATTTCTGCATGGGACGACATAACGATGTGGACAGTTTCTACTTGTGTCAATCGTATACGCATATACCAAAACATTTGATTCGAGACAATGCAAACTATATAGTTATATTTAAACAAGACGAACTTAACCTGAAGCACATATACAATGATCATATAAATTCCGATATGACATTCAATCAATTCAAAGAATTATGCGCAAAATGCTGGAAAGATGTATTTGGTTTCTTGGTTATCAATAAAGATTCTAGTGTAGATAAGGGACGATATAATAAATCTTTTAAAGAAATTGTATCTATATCAAACTGATCAGTCATTAATCAGCTGTTTATACGATAACATTGGAACGGTCCTCTGTTTTAACCGCCCTGCTTGAAGAAACCGCTTGTTTGGAATCGCCCTGTTTGAAGAGACAGCCTGTTTGGAATCGCCCTGTTTAAGGAAATCGCCCTGTTTTGAATCGCCCTGTTTGAAGAGACAGCCTGTTTGGAATCGCCCTGTTTAAGGAAATCGCCCTGTTTTGAATCGCCCTGTTTGGAATCGCCCTGTTTGGAACCGCCCTGCTTGAAGAGACAGCCTATTTGGAGCCGCCCTGCTTGAAGAAACAGCCTGTTTGGAATCGCCCTGTTTAAAGAAATCGCCCTGTTTAACCGCCCTGCTTGAAGAAACAGCCTGTTTGGAATCGCCCTGTTTGGAACCGCCCTGTTTTTTATATACAAATATGGACGTTAATGAAAATTTACTTAAGGATCTCATACAAACTAAAAAAGCTCTGAAAAGAAAATATATGCTTCTCAAAGCTGGAAAAACTACGAAGGAAATGGAATTTGAAAATACTTTTAAGCCTATAGTCGAACCCTTAAAAGAACTCGTGAAAAATGTTAAAAGTGGTAATACTGCTGCTGCCGATACCGAAACCGATATAATTGATAAAGTAAAGCATCAACAACTCAAACGACGCCGACTACAATTCCAAGACTCTCCAGAAACAATCCAAAGTTCTCCAGACACAATCCAAAGTTCTCCAGAAACAATCCAAGGGTCTCCAGAATCAGTCTCATTTCAACCATCTGACGGGGATCTTTCATTTAGAACACCTGCTAATTCCAATGATCTTAATCAAAGTACACCATATAACCGAGCTTCGCCATCAGATCAGAATCGTGATAAGATCTATGGTCCGTATTTCGACCTACAATCAAATTCAACGAAATTAGGTACATCAAGTTTTGTAATTAATGACCAAAAGGATTTCGTTATTGATGGTGAAATCTTCCATGGAACAGATGGTCTTTATGAATTAATTTTTAGGAAAATTCCTAGAAAAGCTCGATATGACAATGAAGATTTGGAACAATATTTTAAGATTTTACAAAAAACAAATGCACACTTGAAAAATCACGATAGTACCTCACAAGTTAAAGGTAACAGAGGACACAAATATAAGCATATTATCCGACCTTTACTTCAAATGTCTAAGAAGAAGAAGACAATTGGAAAAGCATACAACGATAATTCATATTCTAATAACCCTGTTGATTATATCTATTGGGATAACGCTAATGAGCTCGTTGATAGACTAAGACTTTTAATTGCATCTCAAAGAGCGGGAAATAATAATCTCCAAAATGAAATAAACTCAATTGTTGAAGAACTTCGCGAAGCAAATATTATATATTAACATCAGTACATGACAAGTAAATAATTATAAGCAAGATGAGTGTTGACAAGTTCGGAAGGAGCTTCAAGCGCTCTCATAATTCAATTATTGGACCTCGAGGACCACCTGGAGAAGGATTTAAACTATTACCTAATGGTGATTTTGATATGAAAGGAAAATGTTTGAATAATGTCGGAATACCTAAAGCCATACACCAAGCTGTCAACAAAGGCTACATAGACGATACCATAGATTTTCAAAATAAATCCATATCTATACTTCAAGAATATGTTGAGAGTAATTTCAATGCTCTTACAGAGGTAATCAATGCAAAAACCTTAAAACTACACTTAAATGGGTACTTTGATGGTGATCATAAAGCTTTGAAGAATATCAAAGAACCAGCTGATGCTGATGATGCTACAACAAAAAAGTATGTTGATGAACTATTAGAAAATTATCTTCGGGTCATGGATGAAAAATTGGAAAAAAATGATGAAATATTACGCACGTACATTGATGATCAAAATTTTAATACACTTGATTTATTGAGAAAGTTTAAAGACTATTTCCTCGATATACTTGAGAAATTTAAAAAGAGCAATGATAAGAAACTCGAAGAGCCCACCCCAGAATATAATCATAAAACAAAGAAGTATCCTCCAATTTAAGAGTTGCTATACTAGTACGTATTAGAAATTCAATTGGAAACCATGTCAACTTTAATTTCGGATGAAATTTTAAATTTTTTACTAAACAATCAACCCAACACTATACTTGAGGAACATTACAAAGAGATCTTAAATTGTATCGGATTTCTAAGGAAATTTGAAAACGTTCCTTCCGTCGAGACTATTCACGGACACCATTACACCAATTGCCCTTGGTCTTCCAACACATGTAAAGCTGGTCCCGATACTTGTTCATGTCATAGAATTGAAAGGGTGTTGAACCGAATAAATACTTTATTAGCATTTTATAAGAACAAAAACCTCTAGTATGCTGTTGTGATTCGATTTGAAACCATGTCCAATATAAATGCTACTGCGGTTCTTAATGAGATTTTGAAATTTTTAAAAACCAAACAACACATTCTACTTGATGAGCACTACAATGAGATACTGGATTACATTTCATTTTTAAGGAAGTTATCCTGCAACACGTGTCATTTTCAGGAAAATCTTTGCAAAAATAAACCAGACACTTGCGCTTGCTTTATGAATGAACATAAAATGGTTAAAATTAAAAAACTGATGTTACTGTATGAAAGATTAATAAAATAAAATTAAAAAAATTATAAAAGATAACAAATTTCGCATTTTTATTCATTATTGTGTGGACGATGAGTAAACGAACTGTTGTTGAGGAATTGCATAAACCTGCACGAAGACATTTTATCAGGCGGCGAGTTATAATCAAGGGGTTTGATGACACATGGCAAGCGGATTTGGTAGAAATGATACCTTATAGCAAGGAAAACAATGGACATAACTTTTTACTAACTGTAATTGATACATTTTCAAAGTATGCGTGGGCAGTTCCTTTGAAGAATAAAAGTGCCTCATCCATAACAGAAGCTATGAAATCAATTTTCAGTAGTTCCCGTCGAATACCAAAAAATCTACAAACTGACGATGGCAAGGAGTTTTTCAATAAAATCTTCCAGGTTCTAATGAAGACGCATAAAATTAATCATTATTCGACGTATAGTATATTGAAAGCTTCAATTGTTGAACGGTTCAATAGAACGCTTAAAGAGAAAATGTGGCGAGAATTCAGTTTTAATGGCAACTATAAATGGCTACCGATCCTAAAAGGCTTGCTCCACGAATATAATAACTCTATACATAGAACAATAAAAATGCGACCAGTTGATGTAAATAAAAAAAATTCTAAAGATCTATTATCATCGGCTTACAATCACATTAAAATCGCTCCAAAGGCTAAATTTAAAGTTGGCGATAAAGTTCGAATAAGCAAATTTAAACATGCTTTCGAGAAAGGCTACACACCCAATTGGACAACTGAAATATTCACGATAAAAAAGACCAACCTAACCAATCCTATCACATATTTACTTGATGATTCTCAAGGTCAACCCATTCAAGGGAGTTTCTATGAAAAAGAATTACAAAAAACCAACCACCCCGATATATTCCTTGTGGAAAAAGTACTGAAATCTAAAGGCAACAAAGTATATGTAAAGTGGCTTGGTTTCTCAAATGATCATAATTCATGGATTAATAAAAGCCAGCTGATATGACAAATCAAAGCATTATGGAAATAGCAAAGGATCTAATCGTAGAGTGTACTGTCACAAGAACATTTGGTGTAGGCTATCTTGTTCGCTTACCTAACAATAAAGAAGGGCTATTGAATTGGAGCAACCACAAAAGAAGAATATATAGACCATTTGTTAATGAAATGATTAAATGTAAAATTATAAATGAAAAAGATGGATACATAGACTTGATTAATGTTGAATAAATAAAACACACACAGTTATTTCAATAGTAATATTCGTATTATTTATTTATATATATATATGTTTTCTTAAGATATATTCATGTGATATGTTTGTTTCGCTTTCCTCATATCTAACAATTCGTAATTTGATTTGTAATCTGTATCATATTTTGTTATGTGCTCGATTTCTCCATTGCTCAGAATTCTTTCAGATTCATATTCACGATATTCAAAGCATTTAATTATCAACGATCTTCTCTCAAAATTACTATCATAAGAACATCGGATTTTTAGTTCCTTGTCGCCGTCAAACTCCAATTTGAAATGTCTATAAAAGATGTGTTGACTTTCGATATATCCAGCAATATTCATTTCCTTTCGTATTAAATCTTGCCTGAACGCCTCTATTGCCTCCTCCACACTCACATATTTAAAGGTGTCAACATCTTCAGTAATTTCCTTGTCATTAGTTGTATTAGGCAATAATGTAGTGGCGGTAGTAGGACTAGTTGTTGTTGTTGTTGTTGTTGTTGTTGTTGTTGCATTTAAATCTGAATAATTCTGATGTTTTAAAAGTATAAATGATAAATCAATTTGTATGCGATCATTATTTGGTAAGATAATATCAAATTCAAGGTTTGATGAACTGCTACTGCTATCATTTAATTGAACCCTTGCTGTTGGCGCCGCAAAAGTTACTCCAACTAAAATTATCAAAAAGAGTTGTACTGCAAACATTTTTTCTTTTTTTAATTATTGATCAGTTTGCAGTGAATGTTCTTGAACGACTAAAATGCAATTAGTATTCGGATTCGTATTTATTCACGTAATCTTCTTCTACAACCATATTATCTCCATTTATATTTTGCTTTGTTTCGTTTCGAATTTTCATGTACTCCAACTTTATTTTCATTTTTCTTTCAGCAACTGTTTTGTTTTTCCTTTGTTCGTTTTCCTCGTATATTTCATCATCAACCATTAACAGTGGTGCAAGTTCCCAATCATTTTCATCGGCGAATGGACAATCTGGGAGAAAGTAATCTACTCTCGACCTTTTTCTACAATTACTGTCAGCCTGTCCCATTACCGTTATATTACCTCCAATTGCTTCTATTTTTATGTGCTGACCTTTCTCAATACCTCTGATTTGTAAATCTTGTATTTTTTTTGATGATTCACCATTTAACATTTTTGCTAATAGTGTTCGGTTTCCATCTTCTGGTGTCGCATAAATTTTTAATATATTTCCAATTACTGTGACAGGTCCAAATGATAATTCGCGCCATGATTGAGTACAAACACAAAATTTGGTAGCATCATTTAAAGTTTCACACCAAAACATGACTATTTAACAGCTCTGCACCAAATACAATTCTTTCGGAATAAATTATAGATTAATCTCCCCAACGATTTCACATTAAACCTGAACCGAACTTTATGCTCCTTAAAATGTTCTTTAAAATGTATTGAATCTCTTGCTACTTTGCTTAATTCAAACTCAATTTCTTTATCTCTGCTCTCGTAGAACATTAATCATTCTGTGTTATCATCATCATTCAAACATCTTCTTTTATATATAATCGTAAAACAAAAAAAGTGACACAATTAACCTACGACCCAAATTTTAACCTTGAACCCAAACAGCTGATAGAATAATCAAAAATTCTCATATATTAAGAATCAGCCAAAAGCCAAAAGCACAACCCATTCATCAACATCATACAGCAAAAAGCCCCCGCCCCCGCCCCCGCCTCCGTCTTGTTATTGTTCGTTTGAATACTGGCTTAGGTCTGCGTCTTAGGTGAAGTCAACTAGCTTAGCTCTGCGTCTTAGGTGAATTCAACTAGCTTAGCTGTGCGTCTTAGGGGAAGTCAGTTTAAGTTCCAGCAAAAACAACCCATTTCCCATACAAATCCAGCTTAATGACAATAAGATTAAAAAGCACACCAAAGACAACGTTTTTTTTATTTCTACCACAATTAACAGCTTACAACCGAGACAAAAGCCTAAAGCACTACCCATTCAGCCCCGATATCACCACCTAAGCATAAATCCATTAGCAAAAACATAAACCCATAACAAAAAAAGCACCGATATCATCACAAGCCCCAATACTCACCACCACATAGAAAAAGCCCAATAGTCAATAAAAGCATTCATCACCACCACCTGCAAAAACCCAAGAGCATCAAAAGCACAAAATCCACGGATCCACCACGCTGATAACGATTAATCACTAGCCCAAACAAACAACTACAGCGATAAGAACACTACAAACTATACCCAATTACTACTAATACTCATAAGAAATATACTAAATACTACTATTTCCACCTCAGTTAAGACACACCACCCATGAATGACAAAAAGCACCGATATCACCATCTAAGCATAAATCCATTAGCAAAAACATAAACCCATAACAAAAAAAAGCACCGACATCACCACAAGCCGCAATACTCACCACCACCTACAAAAAGCTCAATACTCAACACCACCTACAAAAAAAACACAAAATCCAACAACTACAGCGATAAGAACACTACAAACTATACCCAATTAATACCAATACTACTAGTTTCCACCCCACATAAGAACCCACAACCATTAATCTCATCCACAAACTATACCCAATTAATACCAACACTCATAAGAAATACACTAAATACTACCATTTACACCTCACATAAGAACCCCACCACCCATGAACCACATACCACTATCAACACTCACCACACAACACACACATCCCCACCTTCACATAGAGCTTTCACACAGAAAAGAGCTTTTGGGGCAGAAAATTGTCCCAGAACCGCTATATCCCTACTACTGACAAGCCACAGGACCGGAAAAGAAACCAACATATTTAGTGTATCCCGTTGGAAGACCCCTGGGATTTAGGACGATTCACCACAGGATCTGTCGAAAAAGTATAAAGAATAACAGCAACAACAATGAAATGCACATCCTGGTGGTTAAAGGCCCATAAATCAAATTGTTTCGTCGAAGAAACGGATGTCCTTAACTGTTGGACACTTGTTTGACTTTGAAAATGTGTTCTGACCCGTATGAGGATTAAATAACATCCTTTTTTGAGGTTGAAGGGTAAACGGGTAATGCATTATTTTAGTTATAGCTTTGTGAAATACGGTGGGATTCCGTTGCCTAGACTGCTGTAGGACTTGTCCACGCCACGAATCCTGTAGAAAGTTAATTGCTTATAGGAAATCTGATAGTCGTTTGATCGTAGCAATTGCACACCGGCTAACGCAATCAATTGACTTACGGCAATACGTTTTCCTCGCTGACTATACTTCTTCGAATTAATGAGTGAAAGTGTGAATCCATCATAAATGTGGGTACGTTCACTTCTCGGTGCGTTCAGCCTCCGACAACCACCGACCACCCAGAAACCAGCTACGATTACAATCACTCCGCTGATTTGTTACATTGTAAGCAACCGCTACAAGATGTAATTTTCCTTCCGGTAACGGAACCAAAACCCATTTTACACTGACATGCGGTGATGAAGTCGTTCACCAGGTTGTGCAGCGACAATTAAGACAACCACAACAAGTCGCTCGGGTTGAAGTTCTATTTGTTCAAAGTAGAAACGCTCGTAAGAACCCAACTCACTTTTCGCTTAATCTCTGGAGTTTCAGAATGAAGGTGTGGACCACAATTTTCAGGGATAAGGGATAATGAAAACCAACCCAGCCGACACTAAATTCACATTTTCATAACAATAAATTTACCGTTAAACTATTGTCGCTCCGCGCAATCGCTTCTCTTTAATTAAATTAAATATTCAGGCACCCCAAATCAAAGTTGTGTCTGTGGACAACGACGAGTTACGAGATTAGCTAATTTTGTTCACCGCCACCCGAACTTAGAAACTCGGCTATGGGAGTTTGGTTTTTAATTGAATTAGATCTATAATTTCA
Organism: Microdon myrmicae; assembly: GCA_963931805.1. NCBI lineage: Eukaryota > Metazoa > Arthropoda > Insecta > Diptera > Syrphidae > Microdon > Microdon myrmicae. Next base: position 111,216,201 of record OZ007499.1, on the reverse strand, counting down.
ATTGGGCTAAAGTCATGAACAGCTATTGTGTAATCCTTGAAAACGCGGAGGGAGGGATTCTATGTAGTGGAACAGTGAGTTTAACTTCTCGAGATGTGGGTTCATTATTTAGAGATTATCTAAATGAGGACTCCTCGAGATGTTGGCAACGGATGAAAGTTTGAAAATTAACAGACGTACATTCTCCAGCATTTACTTAGTTTGTTCAATGCTTATTTTGGATATTTGGAAACGCCCGTGTGCCATATTTCACCAGATTGCACAAGGAACTGCTTAAAAATTCGAATGACATATCTTAGAAATAATGAAAATGTGGCATTCCCACTTTAAATCCTGATACTAAAAGTAGTTCTGAGATTGGGTGTACAATTTAGACTCAGATATTTTCTTTATTATGACACCGACACACGGAGACTTTATTTGATCGCAATTATAAGTTTCCTTAATTTCTTAAAGCAAGCGATTAAATCACTTAACGTGAATGGGTAGGGTTACGCTCGGTCTTAATATGGGGCGGTTGGAAACTAAGTTTTCCTTTTTTTTATACGAGCGCGAAAAGCAGATTTTGTGGTAGCCTTAAAAGGCAAAGCACAAGGCGAATAAAAGAAGAGGAAGAGTGAAAAGACAGGAAGTATCGATGCATGAATTTTATAATCACGAGGAAACGCAAGATCAGGAAAAGCGTCCTACATTTGTCTTTAAAGCACAAATAATAATATATATAAAATATAAAGAATAAAAATATAAAATAAAAGATTTAGAAGAATCAAAGGCGATTCTAACTCATGGTGTGCTGCTTGTGCTCAAGTTAAGGTAAAGCTGATGTGGTATCAGGCAGCATTGAATCGGCTGCGAAATGTTCAGCAAATAAATTATCTTTATCTATTTGTTGGTGATTGAACTGTCATCCGTCATAAGCAACCGGAATGAAGAAGAGATATAGTTTTTAATATTATTATTCATAAAAGCCCTTCCTTCAGAAGAGTATAGTACCTTGGTGGTGGTGTAAGAACTTTGGAAGTTGAAAAAGTGTATTGTACACATTCCACTGTATTGTGTTGCTTAACTCATTAGTCTTAACATCTTCTTAATCTATCAGGTTCATCTTTAATATTCCTTTTGAGATAAATAACAAGCAATTTAGCTTCCCAAAAAATTGGTGGGATCCATTCAGTTATCTAATGGGATGGATAATAACCGAATTCCCCGAAGTAATACTGTGGGGGTTTGTAGCGGTTCTACGAACGAGTCAATCCAATATAGCGTGAGGTATCCTTCCGCCAAGGAATATACTCACCTTTGCCAGTACACGTGTCCGCAGACACGTGTCCCCATAGTCATTAACCACACCTGAAACAAAATGACATGCAACGACGTTGAGGTCGATATCAGAAATCAAGGAACTAAACGTTCAAAAGCTTCCAATATCGAGTTCAACGCATCCATACATCGTATCCAAACCAATGCGCTAAATGCAGCTAGGCATCGCATGTAAGTCAAGCACCCATTCTAAGCATCAACGCGATGCTTCCCATGAAACACCATTGTCGGTAAATAAACCGAACAACGGATGCCTACTCTGGTAGCTAATAGCAATTAGCACCTAAATCCCTTGCATGACCCTAACGCAAAAGGTTCACTTGTGCAAACAAAACATATCGTTTCGCTGCCGAACAATAGTCATGCAACCATAAACATCTTAACACTACCCGCGATACATGTGAAATGCTAACGATAGATGAAATCCTAACAAAGAAACTACACCGATCCCACGGTTCTTTTGTACCCATCTGAAGCGCGCAAGAACCTCGTTGTCTTGGGCCAGATGGGTAACATAAACAAATCCCAGGAAAAGATCGAAAGTAAGCGGCGGTACGATCGATCGTCAAACAAAGGAACAAGATTCCGATAAGGATGACGGAAAGGAGAATGATGGATTGATGATGGAAAAATTCTCTTTGCAGATTGGATGGGACAATGGGATTTTAAAGATAGAGACAGTTAGTCTACTTCGAGTATCCGTCGAATAGAGTACAGTTAGAGAACCCCGACGCGAAGGTATCCACTCAGCGCATGAAATCGAAAAAAAACAAACCGGCCCACCCGAAGTCTCTTCACTTTTAAAATAGGCGAGTTTACCGAGTGCATTCGCGGAACTGCTGTGGGGTTTCTGCAAGGCGCCGAAGAACCACCCATTGCTTTAACCCCACCTAACCCTCCTCTTCCCATACAAAGTCATGGTACTTGCCTTCAATTTTGGGCAGCGTAAGCTCCCAGCAGCATTTTCCACACCTGAAAGGAAACCTACCCGACGACATACATACATTCAGCCCTTTTCTGGTTCATACTCCATGAACCAGTTCATCTCCTATCGGGTCAGTTTGTCTTCAATTACCGATAAACAAACGCTGGCCAGCGTATTGCGGACACAGCTGCAATCGATATACCTACATAATCGTATATCTTATCCTACCCTAAGGTCCGCGTTAGTGCGACCAATTCTGTAACCATTACCCAGCCATGCATTTGATTTGAGCATGAACGTGATCGTTTATTTACTCACGTTCATGTCCCATGAAGACCCATCATCCAACCCGAACAAACAATCCATAGCCACCGTCGTCGAGTTTTCTGTGGACTTAACGTCCAGGACCAATTTCCCCCATTCTTCTTCAGAGCCATTTGGCTAAAGTAAACAGATTCCCAATCTCTGGTCGAGCTGTTGACACAAGTAGATATTGCCTACATCGGTATTTCCCCGGAATCTTAAGCAAATACAATGACGACCCCTTTGTAACATAGGCACATCATGTACATTATGCGTGCCACCATTTGACCTGTGAAATAGCGTTTTTGTTTACTTTGAAACAGAAATCTATTTCGTTCCCTGGCATATATCATCAACGATGTATGGGTACATCGCCGCAGCCCCTGATGATCGTGCATTGTTTAATCAGGTGTCCGCCGATCATCGTCTTCATCGCAGGGCATCGAACCTGCCCTACACAGCAATGGAAATTCTCGCATACACCCTTTTTACGTGATCACCATTAGCTACAGTCAAGTGGATCCGTTTTGCTCCTCCTCTATCGGTGCAATTCACGGCCATTGAATCTGATGGATGTGAGTTGCATCGAGGGGTCAGATTTTCACCACCAGCAACGACGTACACGAGTTCGCGAAGTCGAGTAAATACAATTTTTCTATAAAAAGAGTTGTGCGCTGAAAGCACCGTTTTCTTGAGTCGATACGTTTCGTTTTTAATTAAAAGGTTGTGTGCGGAAAGTTATATTCCCTTGTAACTAGTGAATAACGAACAGTTAACAATTTAAGACCTGCTCCGCAGAGTGAACTGTGGGCGAAAAGTTATATTCCCTTGTAACTAGTGAATAACGAACAGTTAACAATTTAAGGCCTGCTCCGCAGAGTGAACTGCGCGAACTTTTATTCCCTTGTACTAAATTTTACTACTTGTTTAATAACAAAGAACTGTATGACTGAAAATAAGAAAATAGCTGAAATAAATGCAAAAATAAAACCAAATTGTTTTTTTATATCCTTTTTCCGCTTGGGACGTCGTCGCAGAATTGCAAGTGATTCCAGAGAACCAGCGGTTGTGAAGTAGTGGGAGTTAGTGAATCCCGCGTCCGTGTCGACGCACTGACTAAACTTCGTTACACTGCCACCTAAGGCAAACGAAATAAACGTAGACATTCAACGTTCCACGTACCGCAATTCAACGCGCGCAAACCTGTGATCTTCACGAAAGACGTCGGGATTGTATATATCGGGTTAATTACGTGGTGTGCAGAAGAATAATTAAAAGAGCACTAGCGAAACTTGTAACGCGATAGTAAATTAAGTGCATGTCGTTCAACAAAAAAAGGAACAATAAAAGGATCAAAATAAACAACCTTAACCCAGTATTTCATTTGTGACAATTTCTCGGCGTTGTAATTGAATCCGCTCAGGTGCTGTAGTTGTGCTGTTTCGCCCTGTGGAGTTCCTTGTGGCAGCAGTGTTCGGCGGAACACAAACAGCCGCAAAGATTTCTTCCTACAGAGTAACATCCGCCAAAGGTTCTTTAAGGCTTGCCCGAAGGACCACCCATCGTCCTAACCCAACTCCCCTTTCCCGACCTGCAATACATTACCTCTTACCTGCATAAGAGCAGTACAAAGATCTCCCTCAATCATTTCTTACCTGAAATATAAATCCACGGCAAGCTCATCATCTTGCCATGGCATCAAACAATATCAAGTCATCCCAAACCATTCTGATTCATCTGTTACGAACCATATAGGAACCAGAGCGGTTCCTCTGGGCGGCAACATGTCCATCAAATACACAGCAATCCCCCTGTGTTTACTTGTTCCAACAATCCGTTGGTCCCACGAGCAAGCCAAAGCAAGTCGCTTGCTTGTATAGCTGCATGACTGATTGCAGGGTCCGTCGCCTAATCGAGGAACGATCATCGCATCGATCATGTATAACGATTTCCTGTCTAAACAATAACAGCCACGATTCTCACGCTGGCTATCAAACAGAACGCTTCTGTATACACGATGTATAAACAGAAGAAGCTTCTTTGGCCTGCATGGCAACATTTCCTAGCATAAACGAATCGCTAGTATAAACATAGCAACCTTTTTCGGCCGCTATTGAGCCACCATTCGTTTACACAGCTGACCTTGTTGAACTCCCTTCTTCGCATCCAATCTCTGATGCAATTCCGTTGGCCCAAAGACAAGCTGGGTACGTGTACGCTTGCACATCTACAAGCCAAATTCCTCATGATCGATCGCCCAACCGATAAACGATCATCGGATAGGACATGACCCATAGTGTTTATCCAAACAATCATATCAATAGTCGTGCCCTACGATTCGTTTCCCAAACCATACATGCACCCATCCATCCTAGCCTTGCCATCGTAAGCGAAGTTCTGTTGACTTAACATCAACAGAAAAATCTATCCTATATTGTTTACGATCGCAATGCAGCAGCCTCCGGTACATGATCATCTATTTGAACAGCTGCAGGACTGATTGCTCTCCCTCACATCTACCCGCCGATGCATTATCGTTGTCCACACTTCCAGTGTACGGACACCCAACCAAATCTGCACGATCACATGGAAGTACTTTCAATCAAACCGAACCGATTTCTTATTGGCCGCCGCTAGAATGAGATATCGGATTTGTTTTCCACCACAGCGGAGGGGAATCCAGCCCAGTGCGACTGGTGATATGATTCGTCCCCATGGTTCGAGGAGTCAGTTTTCTAATCGCGAGGAGAGTAGTCGAGGACATTAAGTGCTGCAAGGTTTAATGTTATATTCAAATTGTTTCCCCCGATCAGATGTCTTAGCCAAGTCGTGATACGTAGTGCAATGACTAATCTTTTGTGTCGCTGTTAAGAATCGTCACCGCACGCGGAGTCAAAAGTAGTTGCAGCTAAAACGGAAGCCCATGTTAAGAATAAGAACAATAAAGGTCTAAATCGGTGCACCAGTATAATAATAGTTGCAGTTAAAACGAAACCTAAGTTAAGGATAAGATCAATAATAAGTGTAAATCTATGCAACTGTGTAATACTTAAGAACAGAAATAAGACCGAATCTAGGTCGCAGTTTATTGCTTAAGGACATTGGTGTTAATATAGTTTTTAAACAATAACTCCAGCGTTTTACTTTGGTTTGCTTTTGTGACAGTGTGTTTGGTTTTTCTTCTTTGCCTTGTGAAACAATTTAGTGCGCCATTTAGTGTTGTGGGGTATTTCACTTAACTCGCATCCGTACTGACGCCCTCGGTAAATACCACCCACAATACCACGAAACTGCAAATAACAGGCCTCATGACATTATCTGAGAACAGAAAAGGTCCACCACGCACCGTCGATGTGATAGTGAGTGTAGTTTTTATACAGCTTTTCGAGCAAGCCGAACGCCAAACATGTGAACAGTATACAAGCGCTGATCTATTTTGGGATTTGTAGCGCAGAAGAAGTTGGTTCGGAGTAAAATATGTTTGCTCTAAACTATATATTTTGCTCTAAACTCTGTTTTCTGGAGCAGATTTGGCGATATTCAATACGTTTTGATACCACGATACATTCCCCTAGACCATGATGATGAACAAATATATGCTTACTTAAATTTAATAACCTAGTCATTCACCATGAGCTGTGGACGATCCATTCTTTCAATTTTTCCTATATAATACGTCTTCATTACATTGAAATTGCCGAGATTAGGCTTTGTCCATTGAAAGAATTTAATCATATCTCGGTATAAGAAATCAATGGGCTATCGTTGGCAAAAACGAATATTTTGTTATGCGCTAATACTAATAAATTATTAATATGAAGTAGAAACAGGCTTCACATCTAGCCTTAAAGATTGGACTAGGACGATCTCAGTTCGTCTTAAGACACCCGAATCCAAGGCTTATCTTTAAAATTCGTGGTCCTGCCTGCTCTTTACTAACGAAAGAATAATGGAGGAACAGAAGTCATTGCCAATTGACTTTGGCATTAACCAGAACGGACACGAATTGGTTGGCCACTGAAGCAATTTCTTGTTCACTTTGACATTGTGTAAGTGTAGAGGACGCTACAGCCTCGCTCCACACACAAATCTACAACGCCATATCCCTATATGTCCCATATTCCCGACACAGGTTATCATTCTCATCGCCCCCTTGGTATAACCGCGAATTCCGCACCCTTCGTAACAAGAGGAATAAGTTGTAGAACACTCTCCAAATATGCGTTCTCCCCTGGACTACTCCAACTATCTCGGTTACTTTTATCAATTCACCGAGCTTTACTTTACTCCCTCTACCACAATTACCTCACCAAAGTTCAATTCAGCCTGATCAACGACCCCCAATCTTTCTTCTACTTTATCAACTACAAACGTAAATCTGATGCCTATCCCAACTCTCTTTTCTACGGCTCAACTACTACAACTGTCTCCCATAACATAGCCAATCTTTTCCCGGCCTTTTTCAAACTATCCTTCACGGACGACTCTTTCGAGCCTAACCCCTCTTACTTTACTGGCATGTCCGAATTCTCCCTCGGCCTTCTCATCCCTCTACACATTCAATAACACCAAGTCATAAAAAAATTTGAAAAGTCGAAATACGATTTCAGTCCCGGCCCAGACGGACTCCCTGCTATCCTCTTAAAAAAATGTTCCTCTTCTCTTTCTCTCCCGCTCGCGCCAATCTTCAATCTATCCCTTGCACAAGGTCTATTCCCCGACTTTTGGAAACCCTCTTACATAACCCCCATACATAAAAAGATAGAAAAAAAAAAACGATATAGCCAATTATCGTCCCATTGCAAAGCTTCGCTTCCCAAACTGTTCGAAGGCCTTCTATATGAGGCGTTATGTTTTTGCTGCGCACCCATCATCTCTCCTAACCAGCACGGCTTCCTCTCAGGCAGGTCCATTACTACTAACCTTGTCGAATTCACATCCCGCACACCCCCTGCCCTGGAAAACGGCGATGAGGTCGATGTAGTCGCTACCGACTTTAGCAAGGCCTTCGACAAAATCTCCCATAACCTCATTCTCTTCATGTTATCTTCCCTCGGTTTCGAACCCCTGCTGATTAAGTGGGTCTCATCCTATCTCAGTTATCGAACCTGCCGCGTGCGATTTAGAACTACCCTCTCCGATCCTTTTTTCCCAACCTCAGGTGTCCCCCAGGGCAGTCATCTCGGCCCCTTCCTACTTATCCTAACCATAAACGACATAGGCTCGTGCATCAATCACTCCCTAATCTCGCATTACGCGGATGATACCAACATTTTCAAGACAATCCGCTCTCCCCTGGACTCCTCACTTCTCCAAGCGGATCTTGACACCTTCTCGACTTGATGCCAAAATAATTGCCTAGAAATGAATATCACCAAATGCCACACAATCACCTTCTCTCGGAAACGTTCCCCCACTCACCCACGCGCCTATCTCTTACTGAACCAACCGATAACTTCGGTTGAATTGATTTGCGATCTGGGCGTCCTATGCGACAAGGGGCTCAAATTTACCACACATATTGATTACATAATCCTTAAGGCCAACGCCGCCCTTGGGTTTGTCAAACGCTGGTCGAAGGAATTCCTTAACCCTTATGTCACCCGATCACTCTACACACCCTTTGTTCGGCCACTACTCGAATATACTAGTCAGGTCCGGTCCCCGTATCAAGTGCCTCACATTCGCAGGATTGAGGGTGTTCAACGTCGTTTCTTGCGCTTTGCCCTCCGACTGTCTGGCTCAATCAATTGGCCAAGCTTGCTCTCCACTTTAACATTTCATGCAAACCGTCGTAACGCAAGTAACCCCTGACTGTTTTACGTGCCCGCTCATCACAGTTCTTACGGCACTAACGAGCCCATCTCGCGTATGCTACGACAGGCCAATTCTTTCCCCATCTCCTTTGATTTCAACATCTCCACTCCCGCTCTTAAACGACGTCTCAGAAGAAACCCATCCTAAATCCGCCCCCTCCCTCCAATAACCCCCCTACCCTGCAATCCTCTCCTCTCGTTCCCTCAAACTAGTTCTTCCCTACACCTTTCAAACCCCACCCACAATTTCCTCTCCCACCCTGCTCACTAATCCCCGCCCCTCTATCAGTCCGTACACATGCCATCCACTGTCTCACAAAGGACGCGTTTACCACCCGCACATACAGTCGCTCTTCCCTGGCCTCCTACATCCCCTCTCGCCCAGTAATCTTCATCATCATCATCATCATCATCATCATCATCATCATCATCATCATCATCATCATCATCATCATCATCATCATCATCATCATCATCATCATCATCATCATCATCATCATCATCGGCACTACAACCGGGATCCGGTCTTGGCATTATTTAACAAATCTCTCCACCGGTCCCGATTTCGAGCCGATGTCATCCAGTTTGGCACTTCCAGGCTCTGGGCGTCCTGGTCTACGCCATCCCTCCATGGCAGACAAGGTCTGCCGCGCTGTCTCCTTCCCTACATCCTGCCACAAAAGACTTTCCGGACAGGCTCCTCTTCACTCATTCGAGCTAGGTGTCCCACCCACCGGAGTCTACCGAGCTTGATTTTTCTTACAATATTAGCTTCAAGGTAGATTGCGTACAACTCATGGTTGTAGCGTCCCCGGAATCGTCCATCTTTAACTTCCCGGTTTTCTTCTCCTTTTTTTCGATTCAATAACTCAATAATGTCTTAACCACTACTCTAGATTTTAAGATAGTCTGTAAGGCTTTATGTTAAATTAATTTAAGCTTGTATTAAGCTAAATAAAAATTGGGGTTCCGCCTTCAATCAATCAATCAATTAATCAATCAATTGTGAACATCTTTCACGGATTTAAGCATTTTTCCTTTAGCCTGTAATTTAGAATGTAGGAAAGAAACAGGCAATAAAAAATGTTGCAAAAATTAAATGGAAATGAACATCCTTGGCGATCTCAATCATGTGGTTGCATTCGTTTCTGATTGTTACAAAATTCATTATGTTCACCTCCACGGGTATTTGAGTATCATTGTTTAAGTACCATTGTATTCGAAGCTTTTTAGTTCTTCGAGCACCACTTCGGGAGTAAAGGAAGGATTAACTTCTTTGAGGAGCATGGAGACAGTTTTCTCCGATTTAGGTGTACTTGTAGTACTCACTTTTCGATTTCCCCAGAGCCGATTTAATTTTGCGATAGCCTTTTAATTCGTCGCATGTTAAACTCATCTTAAAATTATTTATATGTTTTGTTTTAAAAGTTTTGCATGTCAACTCACCCAACTTTATGAGATCCTTAGTCTCCATGTAACTAATGTAGATAGGAGGTACTTTCTCCTTTTTTTTTGACTGGCACCTGCTGAGATGGTTCCTGCCACTGATTTGGTTCCTGCTGTTGATGTGACTCCTGCTGTTGAGTTTCCTTAGCTTGTCGTGTTTTCTTTGTCTTCGTGGGTTGCTGTTGTCTTTGTTCTTACTGTTGTTGTTGTACATTTTTCGTTTTCCGCTCATTCTGACTCAGATTGTTTTTTAGTTAAGGAACTTCTTCCATTTATTTTTTCAGATCTTTTTTTTTAACTCCAATCTCATGAATGAATGTATTGAGGACCTCGACCTGATTGCTGCTGTCTGCATTTGTTTCGCCGATAGCTAGTTCTTGGAATTGGTTTGCACCCCCTGAGTACTGGGCACCATGGGCATTGTCTTCGCCGTCGCTGCTGTCGCTCCCCGTGTCTGTATGCTTGTTTTTATTGGCTTTATGACGTTTAGCCTTTAGATTTGGGTCTGTATTTAGCCTTCTCCGAAGCACCATTTTGGCAGCCATTTCATCTAAGTCCATATTATGTTCTCTTTTTTTTTATTGCGCGAAGGACAAATAGATTGCGGCCTCGCGGACACACTCACAATGTTCGTGCGCTCACACGTAAACACCGTTCACACATAAATTAATTGCACATTTCGGCGTAACCATTTAACCACAAAAAATAATCAATTGCACATTTCGGGATGACCAATAAATCAAAAGAAAAAATAGTAATTAAATGCACATTTCGGTGCAATCAAAAAACCACGATAATTGCACAAGAATTAACTAGGTCAGTTCGCAATTGCGGATGTTGAACTGTGGCGCAAATCGATGAAGATATATCGGCTGACACCACAATTCAACGCAATTGCAAACTGGAATCGAAAATCAGAAATTAAGTCATTGCGAAATGAAATTGCATTGTCGTAATCGGGAGGTGTTGACCCCGAGGTGTCGAGAAGACGTGAAACCAAGTTAGGAGGTAGTCTGTTGGTGGTCAGGGAGTCCGGTGGTGAACCTTGAATGAAGTGAATGGGCCGAGAGAGTCCAATAGATAAAATTGTTTTACGGAGTGTTGAAAGTCAGTACAGTTCGGGATCCTTTAAATTTCAAAAGTAAGAAAATCGCTAAAGAAGAGTGAAATTAATAACTAGTAAAACAGAAAGACAAATAAAGTGTATACTAGATATATGTTTGAAGTAGATTGTAAAATTAAAGCGTGAAATTAATAAGTAGTAAAACAGGAAGACAAATAAAGTGTAAACAAGATCTTTGTTTGAAGAAGATTGTGAAATTAAAGCGTGGAATTAATAAGTAGTAAAACAGAAAGACAAATAAAATGTATACTAGATCTATACATGAAGAAGATTGTAAAATTAAAACGTGAAATTAATAAGTAGCAAAACAGTATGACAAATAACGTGTACACTAGATCTTTGTTTGAAGAAGATTGTGAAATTAAAGCGTGAAGTTAATAAGTAGTACTAAGAACGTAAAACAGAAAGACAAATAAAGTGTATACTAGATCTATACATGAAGAAGATTGTAAAATTAAGGCGTGAAGTTAATAAGTAGTACTAAGAACGTACTCAAGGTGAAAACCACTATTGTTAAATAATTAAGAATAGAGCTAAGAAACGAGAAAGAAAAACAAAAGGAAACAAATAAAAGTGGATGAAAGTCAAAGAAAGACTCGGAGTTTTGATTTCATAAATTTTGGTGTAAAAAGAAGATTTGGTCGCCTTTCCTATGGTGGCGTGACTCCGGTGACGGTGAGTACGTAAAAACATAACTCGCGCGAGTGGCGGAGCGTAATAAACGTATATAAATTTTGAACACGGTGAAACACTTCTTTCACTACCCGACTCCTGTATATTCACGCTTCTCCGCCGCGCGACGGAGAACGGGAGCGACAACGACCGTGCTGGTCTGCGGATGTAATTTTACTGAGCGATAAAACCTTCGTTTAGCTCCTCAATAGTATACTGGTTAGTATACCCGCCTGTCACGCGGGAGACCGGGGTTCGATTCCCCGTCGGGGAGCCTCTGGCGCAAGACTAATGACCTTGCCCGGAATAAAAAACAAATCATTATGGAAAATTTAACAAGCCTTAGGACTTGCTAAATAAGGCCAAGGCCGGTTCCAGGTTGTAGTGCCGATGATGATGATGATGATGATAAAACCTTCGTTTGGGGCGAGTTTGTGGTGTGGTGGTAGATATCCTCTCCATTAAGGATGTGTATTTACTTACCACCAGAGAAACGTAAAGTCTCTCTTGGTGGAATAGCAACCCAGATCTCGTCATAGAGATCATGGTGGTATGTATGTGATCGTTCAGATCTGTGTTGTTTACCCACGCGCGAAGGCAATGACAAAACAAAGCAGGCAGGCGGCAAGGGCAAAGGGATCGAGAAGTTCGTTGTCTATGAAGTGCATCGCGTCTAAATAAATAGAAGAAATTTGTGTATTGTAAAGTTAAAATCGTCTGTGATTATATAAGTTTAAAACGGAGGAAGTTAGAGTCGCCAATACAGACTAATTCTGTTTTTATTTTTGTTTTTAATGTAATTTAATTTTCTCGCATTATATTAAAAAACGACGTTTCGATCATTGTATTTGATCGTCATCAGGTCAACAAAATGGAGACAGGGAAATTACAATATAAATTAGTTTCACAAACTGTGTGTATTGGCGACTCTAACTTCCTCCGTTTTAAATAGAAGAAATGTGGTAAGAGAAAAGATGAGACGAGGGCATCATAAAAGTCGTAGATGATTGATGCCCTTGTGTAAATATACGCATAGCCATTCGAAAGAGGTGCTAATGTATTACAATACTTTACACAATGAGAATTGTATCTCGTATCTTGGGTCGGTGGCCAAAACAAATCACTTGCTTGCATTTGTATATGCAGGGAAATTCGTTGCGGCAGAGAAAGGAATTGGAGATTGTTTGTTAGTGGGAAAACAAATCATTGGTTGGATATAATGCATGTTTACATGCGTAGGAATTTGGTTTTATGGCACTCGACGCTAGATGTGCGTATTGCTTTTGTCCCTTGGACAAAGGGTCTGCGAGATACGTGCATGTGGGAAGATAAGGGTGCATATGAGGAACAAAGTTGCTTGGCAAACAATGGTGCCGGAATAGTTTTCCTACTTATAATACATATATGCAGACGAATTATTTTCCAGCGAATTCTAATGATGCATTAGATGTGTGAACAGAGTATTTCAGGAATTTTCATGTAATGCGTTGAAAGCATTAATGTCCTTGTAGTAGGAAATGTTTATACTGGGTGGAGATTGCGGTGCAGGTGGTGGAAAGTTGGAATTTGCCAGGCAACCGAAGGTACCGAATAGGTTTTGGGATTCCTGAAAAGGTAAAAAAGAAATCTTACAGAGGATTGTATGTGAAGAGATGCATGAAGGGTAAGTTTTCTTTTACAGGGACTTTTAGATTATAAATTTGATAACCTGGATGCGTAAAGCACTTAAGGTGCTAATGCGCTTGCATTAGCGAAAACTTATGCCGATTGGGATGTAGTTATGAGGGTTTTTCAGGTAAGTGGGCCGTGGGGTTTAGCGGAACCGCCACACATCTAGCAAACAATTCAATAGTTCACGGCATGGATACGATTTTCACTAAAGGCACCAAGTGGCGGTTTCGCCAAACGCCACTGTCTACTTACCTGAAGAACCCCCCGTAACTACAACCCAAGTTCCATAGTCTCCCGCTAACGCAATCGCATTAGCACCTGTAAATGCTTCACGCATCAAGTTTACTTAATGTATTTATCTGAAAGCTCCTGGAAGAGAATTCTTACCTTCATGCATTAATTTGCATTCAAAAATCCCTACAAGAATTCTGTCCAAACTTGTCGGATCATAAATCCAACGCCCAATTCGGCACCTTCGGTGGCCAGGCAAGTCCCAATCTTACCATATGCATTTTACGTAGATGAATTTCTGTAAAGAAACAATTCGGTTCACACATAATGTAACCATCAATACTAGGGAGAATAAACATTGCGTCGCCTATTCCCAGCCTCACCATGTGTACAATAAATTCCCTTACATTCACATTGCCGGGCGACCTTTTTACCCAACGATAAACAATCCCACGCAGCTGCATACAATTGGCGCAATATACGCTAAAACCAATTTCCTTAGCACGCACCATGTGCAAACAAAAGAACTCGGTTCTTCAGCAGGGATTCCGGCGATACGACAAACAATTCAAATTGTTTGAAGTATCGCAAATGCATCGAGCAGCTAATGAGTTGCAACTTGTTTACTCAGTTGAACTCTCAGCTCATAAATCCCTTAATGTCTTTTAATTTCCCGGATCCGTCTCATGGCCTCGCAGCATGAGCAAACAGAAATCCAATTAGCACCCAATGAGATCCGGCTTATTTACTTAGCCGAACTCACATCTCATTGATGGCCATTATCCCTTTCAATTTTTCCGATTCGTTCTCATGGCCTTATCCCGTGAAAGAACCAATGTTCACACATACATGCGTACCACTAGGATCTTCGCTATGAGATCCGGTTACCTAGCCCCAAAGAGAGACTTCACGTTTCTCTTGGGATAGGAAATGCATCCCTAAATTAAGAGGGCCAGTACCACTGGCCGAATTTCCCTTGCCAGCGAATTGATATCGCTGAGTCGTTTTACACCCATCGACCGAGCAAGTCGTTACCACTTCCGCTCCCCGGTGCGCAAGGGGACGCGAATATACACCAGTTGAGTCGAGTAAGTGCAAGTTATGGTTTCCACGAATAAATGAAAACCAGTTTATAACAGTCAGTCTTTTCTCTTATTTATTATCTTTTTTAAAATTTCTTTTCTTGGTATTTACACATTTTCTAAACTTTATTTAACAAAATTTCACTTAACTTATAGTTCACAATGATCCTTAATGTTAGTAACATAAATTCAAACTTACTTGTTTATTTCATTTACTGTTACCAAAAGCTTGTATTCTACTTCTTTACCATTATCTCATTGTTCTGTGCATTTTAGCCTAGCTCTATGCGAATGGTGCTTTTTTTTATCTCGAGTTCTGAATGCATATTATCATTAACTGCATTGCTGCTATTCTTACTTGACCACATATATTATTATTAATCAAAACAATAAGGCACTTCTTCCTTACGTCACTGATTCACCACCTATTTCTCCCTTATTCTTCACTGATATTTTACTTTACAGACTACTCGTTTCTATTCGATTCTTTACTACTCACTACCGCAACCGATAACCTCTTCATTCAACTTCCACCACAAAAAACGTTCGCTTCGATTCACAAAGGGACTTTACTACTATATCCAACCACAGACTGCCTCCTGACTTGTTCTTACCTCTTCTCGTCACAACACCTCCCGATGACGATAATGCAATTTCATTTCGCAGTGACCTAATTTCCGCATTTTAACTTCAATTCGCAATTGCTTTGTACTGCGGCGTCAGCCGATAATTCTTCATCGATTTGCGCCACAGTTCAATATTGCGAACTGACCCAATTAATTTTGTGCAATTACTTTTTTTTGCGATTTATTAATCGTGCCGAAATATGCAATTAATTGCTTTTCCGTGATTTGTTAATCGTTCCGGAATTAATTGTTTTTATGCGATTTGTCAATTGCTCTGAAATATGCAATTAATTACTTTTTGTGGTTTAATGGTTATGCCGAAATGTGCAATTAATTGCATTACCGTTCTGGGGATTATTCGAGTTTAGAATCGGCTGGCGTTTTTCTGTGTGAGTGTATCAATGACCTCTTGTACATCATCTTTGTCTATGATGTCACTGACACACTTAACACGCGCGATTAATACAAAAGTAATTTTTTCTTGTGCCTAACATGTAATCACCACAAGTAGTGTACACCGTCTTATATTTTTGCGCATCCGTGTCATCGTCGGTGAAAGTAGAATCTGTGTTCCGTAAGCTAATTAAATACCGTAAGATCAGTTTTAAATAAAAAGAACCTCAGTAAATTATAATTTCAATAAAAAAGCATTCGAACATTAATCCAGTGTGTTTAATTTCTGTGCTGTGGTATCCTGGTTGTGTCTATCTCTTCTTTTGGGTATTTTGCGAACCATCACCGGCAGACCTTTTAGCAGTTGTGAAATTGTGTCAGCGGAACAATATATGATGGAGGAAAGAAGTGAATCAGCGCCGTACGTAGGCGTGTAGCGGTTCTACGTACCGCACAACCAGCTATAGGTTGAGATGTCCTTTCTGCCAAGGCACATACTTACCTTTATTCATTATACGTCCCCGCAGACACGTGTCCCAAACCTCTTAATCATACCTGTAACAAAGGTCATATGAAGCTGCAACAACGTTGAAACCGAAATCAAAAACCAAGGAACTTAACGTTCAAAAACTTCCAATATCGAGTTCAACGCATTCATATATTGTATGCAAAACAAATCCAAAAATGCAGGAAAGCATCGCATGTAAATCGATCACCCAGCCTGGGCAGCAACAAGATGTTTTCCCACGAAATACCATGTCGGTAAGTAAACCGAACAAGGGATACATTCTCGGGTAGCTAAATGCAATTAGCATCTAAATCCCTCGCATGATCTAATGTTAAGGCACACTTGTTTAAACAAAACTTATCGTTGCGCTGCTGATTAGCAACCATAGAGCCATAAGCTCTAAACACTATCCCAGATAGATGTTTATGAGTGAAAGGCAAACAAAAGCATTACATTCCATGGTTCCTATCCCATCCGAATTGCATGGGACCCTTTTATTCATGCCAGATGTGTTGGATAAACAAAACCAGCGAGTGATCGGAGAATAAGCGGCGGCATCCGATCAACGGATGATGATGATTATGATTATTATCATAATGGAAAATTCTCCTTTTACAGATACTAAGGGAAATTCTGTGGAAAATACTGTGCGGAAATACTTTGGGGAAATTTCCCTTTTCGGATGGGGGATTAGAATTTGATTAGTAGTCTTTATCGAACAGTCGAATCAAGGAGTCAACATAGAGAACCCGAAGGAGTAGGTGTGCAAAATCGCGATTGTTGGGTGACGATAAGTTTGTGTCGGTCGAGTGTGTACCTTGTGAATCGCGATGTGCAATTTAGAAACGGTAATAATATTACAGAGGGCTCCTCGATAGTATAGTGGTTAGTATACCCGCCTGTCACCCGGGAGACCGGGGTTCGATTCCCCGTCGGGGAGCCTCTGGTGCAAGACTAATGACCTTGCCCAGAAAAAATAAATCATTATGGAAAATTTAACAAGCCTCAGGACTTGCTAAATAATGCCAAGACCGGTTCCCGGTTGTAGTGCCGATGATGATGATGATGATAATATTACAGAACTTCAGAACCAAAAGTAAAAATTCGCGGGAAGTCATTGTGTTGATAGATATCGAGTTTCACATATATTAAAGTGAGTAAAATCAAAGAATTCCTAAAGGATTTTCGTTTACCTTTCCAATATTACTGTATAGCGTAACGTCCAAAACAAAAGTTATATTCAAAGCCGATGTAATTGATTTACTCAAAACAAACAAAGAAGAAAAATAATAAAAAAGACGTTTGTAAAAAAAAAAACAACTTCTCAGTGTTTCATTGGTGTCCGTGGTCCAGTGTAATTCTTCCCTTCTTGCGAACAGTGTTCGGCGGAACACTGCACCAATTATTGACAGGTAAAACAGCCGTCAATGGCGCACTATACTTCTTCCCCGCAACCTTACTTCCTTCTTAACAATTTTTCTTAATGAGCGAAATGGGTCAGGTTGAAAGTATTTCAAGTATGGTCTTAAGATGTTATTTTGTACAAGAATTCCCAAGGGGTGAACTATTAAATAAGGATTTTGAGTCAAAGAAAATGTCGGTTGTCTTTTACTAAAGAAATCTCCTGTCCGTGTACTCTTCCCACACCCACATAGCATCGCGGTCGTCACTTTCCGTATCTCGCCCGCAGCGCTCTCCTTTTTCTTTCCCATTTTATTTATATTTTAGTTATTTATTCGGTTTTAAAATTATTGTTGAATTACATTTTTAAACAATGTTTAAAATTAAAACAAATTAATTAATACGAGGGCTGCCTCTTATGTTTCGGGATTTGGCAACCCTAGCGTTGCAATCCGGCAATTGACAGCTCTGTCGTAAAGTTGGACATTTTTGAGGTTATACGCACTCAGAACGTTTGACATACGAGCGCTATTTGTGTTGTTTACAGTAACTTAAAAGATTCATCTCGGCCCAAAAATGGAATTAAATCGTCAACATTTTCGTGCGATTATTTTTTACAACTTTCGGCGTGGATTAATTCAGCAACAGTGCATGGATGAACTTAATTCAATTTTTGGCGATGAAGCTCCATCAAGGACCAGTGTTTATCGATGGTATGGTGAATTCAATCGGTGTCGTAGTTCACTCCAAGATGAATTTCGTGAAGGTCGTCCAAAATCAGTTGTTGTTCCGAAAACCATTGATGCTGTGCGCGAACTGATATTGGAAGATCGTCATGTGACCTATCGTGAGATTGAGACAACCTTAGGCGTTAGTGGGACCAGCATACATTCAATATTGCATAAACATTTGACTGTCAAAAAAATGTGTTCGCGTTGGATCCCACACAATTTGTCAATCGCCCAAAAAAAGGCTCGTGTCAATTGGTCGAAAGAAATGCTCAAAAAATACGGTCGCGGTGCTTCGAAACACGTCTATGACATCGTGACAGGTGACGAATCGTGGATTTACGCATATGAGCCCGAAAGTAAACAGCAGTCGACTGTCTGGGTGTTTCAAGATGAGCCAAATCCAACAAAAGTTGTTCGCGCACGAAGCACTTCCAAGCAAATGGTCGCCTGTTTTTTCGGAAAAACTGGACATGTCGCAACCGTACTACTAGAACAACGCAGAACAGTCAATTCTGAGTGGTACACACCCATTTATTTGCCAGTTGTCTTCCAAGAAATCAGGAAAACCAACCGCCGAAGACGGATCACTCTTCACCGCGACAATGCGAGCTCTCACACATCGGCTGCGACAACTGCATTTTTGAGCACCCAAAACATCGATTTGATGGGTCATCCGCCGTATAGTCCTAACTTGGCACCGAATGACTTCTTTTTATTCCCGTACGTAAAAAACAAACTGAGAGGTCAACGTTTTTCGACACCTGAAGAAGCGGTTGCTGCATTCAGAATGCATGCGTTGGAGATACCCCAATCAGGTGGCAAAAGTGCTTCGACAATTGGTTCAAACGCATGCAAAAGTGTATAGATCTTCATGGGGAATATTTTGAAAAACAATAAAGTGATTTTCAATGATCAATATTTGTTTTTCTTCTCTAATCCCGAAATATAAAAAGCAACCCTCGTACCATAACTTATAAATATGTATTTTGTTATAAGTATTTCATTTTTATATTTATATTTTTAAATAATATTTAAAAATTAAAATAATTAACTAATACCATGACTTGTAGTTCTGTATTTTGTAATAAGTGTTTTGTTGTGTTCGTTGAATCTCGATGCCGCACGAGGAATGTCGTCGGCCGAGATCGTTGCAGATGTTGTTCCGCCGAACGAGGAATGTCGTCCGGGGAATTGCGACGGTGAGCACGTTGATGTTAAAAGAGGATTGACGCAATGGCGTCCTACCCAACGATGCCTGAAACCAAATGTGTATTTAGAAAGGCACAGCAATACCTTTTCGTCGATCTTCCGTAAGTGAATCAACTTGAGTTGTCCGTATGGTGATGAGCACGAGGTTAGCGAATGCAGATAAAGACGATTTGTTAAATGTCTAACATTTTTCCATACAGGGGGAATGAATAGTAATTTATTATTATTATTGAAGTGATTTAGGGAAAAATACCCATGTGTAACATTTAAGTTTTTGATTGATCCGCACCAAAATACAGTAAGTGAGTAATTATCGTTGAGCACCAACAACAGTAAACAAGCATTGGCTTGACAGTTTCTCCACTGACATCGTGTTGCTGGCATGTGTGGTGAATATGTGTCGGGGAGAGTACTAGACGATGTACTAGATTCTCCCTGAGCATATAATCATGAATCCGAAACAATTGTTATTAAATATCTTTAAATAAATTCTCTATGGTCGGGACGAGTTAAAGAAATAAAAAAAGGGGAGAAGCATGTGATTGAATAAACAAACAAAATACTATTTCAAATAAAATACAATCAACTGTAATTTAGAAAAAGTACGATACACACTAACGGATCGAAATTAATTTCATATTTGAAAGTCCCGACATCAACCGTCAATAGATTTAAAAAACATTAGTAACAGAGTTTTGGTTTTCGGGCATTCAAATTTTTATTATGGATCCATGTATATACACTCATAAATTCGGAAAAGCCGTAACAATCTGTTTTGACTTTCCCAAGATAGAGAAAATAAAGAAGAAAAAGGAAAAGGTAAAGAGAAAGTCATACTGCGAAAGATTTGCTGAGGTGAAGAAAGGCTTAAAAGACGATGTACAAATATGTCTCCAACGAACTACGTGCCTGCGTGGCTACCTGCTAAAGAGTGATGGCGAACCTCAAGTAAAGAAGAAGCCACGTCCTAGGTGCGATTGCCTATGAGAGCTTGCGGGATATATTCCAAAGCTTGGTTTTAAAAAATGAGTACATATGTATGTACACCAATACATATACATGAGTATCTATACACATATATAGAATATTTATATAAATATCCATACATACATAATTAAATACAATTGCCCTATATCAATTTTGCAATTTTGTTGATTTGTGTATGTAAAATGATATATTCTATTAAATTATTTGCTGTGGGGGCATATGAAAACATACAAACACATTGAATATCACAGTAATTTTATATGACTTCCCCCTATGGCCAACATGTATTTCTCATTATTCGTTCCATATTTTGGTAAACTATTGTTTACAACAAACAAGTTAATATGTGTAATTATTCATGACACATTTTATGTTATAGTAATTCCTCCAAAGCAATTTTTTGCCGTTGTTTAAATATTAAGTGAGTTATTAAATTTCTTCCATAACTTGGTAAAAATACATTAGAAACATTCTGGCTGCTGCAACAAGTGTACGACGATGACTGTTTAAAAAAGCAATTTTTGTTTGTTTGTTATATAAACGTTTTCTAGAAGGTAGAGGGCGGTTAGAAGATGAACACCGTGAAGGATGACTATTTATAGCTCGGATGTTCGAAATGTTCGAAGACAAATCGGCCATCCTGCAAATTGTTTAGGCTGTCCTAAATACAAAGACTTTAGCAAAAAGGATAAGTAAAACTAACAGTCAACAGGGCAAGCACCACCCGACCAGGTATCAGCTATGAAGACCTCTTTCGCAAAGAAAAATGTAGCAGGGCAGCGTGAACAGAATACGCAGGCAACGGGCAGACTCACTGGAGCAATAGCTGAATTCCTGAACTGGTCAAAAAAAAAAAAAACAAATTGTCTATGGATGATATAACATCATTTACAATGGGTGTTACGAAGTAACCATCTGAACTATGAAACCAGCTAAACAAAACAAACAGACAAAACATAAATTCACTTATTCAAAATATACATTTATTCATTCATCCAACCAAAATACTTGCTCAGAAACACTTACATCTTCACATTAAAACATTCATTCATTCATTTACAGTAAAACCTAAAATCAAAACATAAAACTAGAACTGATTAACGGATAAACACAAATCAGTAATGAAAACAAAAAATTACCGGTAGTCATTATATATATAATTACCGTTGGCGAAACTGAGTACCTATAACGCGGTAACCTCATGATTGATTTCACACAATGACGATTTAAAGAAGAGATAAGAAAAAAGGCGGTTGATTCGCATCAGGCGATAAGCAGTCTGTAGTCAGTAGTAGTCGTCAGAGAGTCCAAATCGTGCGCGTGTTTGGAACTGCAAAATTGAGAAACATACTTAATATATTTTCACGAGCCTGTGGGGTAGGAAGTAGAGTGCCGACACGGACACTCAGTTCACTCCCCCATCACTAATCGAAAGTTCCGCCACGAATACTAGCACCGAAAATTGTCCACAACGCGTAAATATAAACGATGACACCCCCAGGAACTGCAGCATGGAATATTAAAACACTGAATAATTTTTATTTCTTATTAATGTTATTTTATTGGTAAAAGAAGGTATATATTTATTTTAATATCGTAGTTACAATAAACACGCACTGAAACTCGACCGGTTAAAAATTAAATGTTGAAAATTAGCACACACTCAACTCCGGGTATATTACGCATCTCCGCAGCCGGCGGAGAGCGGAAGATCGCGTGACTATTGTGGTCAGTGGATGGAATTTGACTCAGCGATAATCATCTCGTGCAGAGTGTGGTGGTGTGTGTGAGATCGTTCAGAACTGTGTTGTTTACATAACGCTTGCGGGTCGAAAGCGAAACGAAACCTAGACAATGGATACAGACAAAGAAAGAAGCGACCTAATGCATCGAAGACATGTGCTAAAAGCAAATATGGAACGAGGGCATCATAAATGTCTTAGATGAATGGTGCCCTTGTGTAAATATACGAATAGCCATTCGAAAGAGGCGCTAATGTGTCACAATACTTTATACAATGAGAGTTGTATATCGTATCTTAGGTCGGTGGCCAAAACGAATCCCTTGTTTGCATTTGTATATGCCGGGAATTGGTTTGTGGCGATGTACGAAATGGATGATTGTTTGTTTATTGAACAACGGAATCGCTGGTCGGCTTGCTATAGCTGTAAAAACAAGCCGTCCGACATTGCGCTTCAATTGACAACAATGGGTGCCGAATGGTTTGTATTTATGGTGCATATGCACATTAAGGAACTATTGATCGCTGGCTAAAAGGGTCGACAGCCGATGTGTGCATAGATAGTCTTTATGTACACATATTAAGGCTGGGATTAATCAACCCAAGGGTAAGATTCCCCGATATGCGGTCGTATGATGTGCGAACCGATGAATTTTATTACAGGGAATTTATGATAAGGTAAGAAAGAACTCTTACTGGAATTGTATGCGAAGAGATGCAAGAAAACTTAAGCATTCTTTACAGGGACCTTTAGGTAAATAAATCACAGTATGTCACAGCCCCCCCCCCCCCCTTTAACGTGACGTAGTCACGAAAAAGAAAGGTAGGGCTGAAGGGGTGCTCGAAGATTGGTGCGGTGATGCGTGGAGTGCCGGACGCTTGGAATTCAAGGTGGCCCTGCGTGCTTCGGGAGGCGCTGTGTTGTTATGCAGGAGGAACTGTCGTGATGACAAGTTTCTGGTTGTGATATGTTGATGCCGCGGGGCAAGGGGTTAGCGGCGTGGTCCACTAGCCTGTTGTGGGTCGCTTGGACCAACAGGTTTATCGTCCGATAGGTCGGAACCTATCGGAAATCTGCTCGTGTCCGCAGTGACGAAGTAGCGTATGTGGGAAGATGCAGAAAAAGACGCTGGAGGTGTTAACCTGTTGTTGGCGGTGCCTGCCAACCGGTTGCACCTATCTAATAGGTCTAATCCCATTAGGGAGGACCCGCATATCGGCACCGGTGTCGACCACGGCGCTCGATATACGGCAGGTACGACCTCGACCGAACGGCAGGATGTAAGGAGATGCTGGCATGTCGCGCTTGGTTTAAGGTAGGCGACTTAACCTAGGGAGCTCCTGGTGGATGGTTGATTGTGTCCAATCCCAGGGCGCCCTAGGGCTACTAGATGCGCGCTCCGAAGGTATTGATGCACCTGAGATGTGTGAGGCAGCGTAGAGGGGCGTGTATTGCCTAAAGGTGATCCTTACGTGGAAGTAAGGTGGTAGAGCTTGACGTCCTACTGGGTGAATGCTACGCGTAGTAGCTGTAGTGGTGAGGAGCCGAAGCTGTGAACGAAGGGTGTCGAACAGAGGCAGGCAGAGTCACATAAAACTACCTTTGGCGGGTTTGAGCGCCAATAATTGAGGAAGGGCCTAAAAGGGTGGTTGGAGGCGGGTTTTGCGTGTACCTAAAGAAGGCCAGAAAGGGTTAAAATGTTTCGAGCGAGACGAAACCGGGTGTCCTATTGATTATGCGCTACGCGTAGTAGCTGTTGTTACATAAGGAACCGGTTTGGAAGAAGTTAAAGTAAGAACAAGCATTGGCGAGCGGGGTCGGGTGAAGGCTGTGGTTGGCGAGCATGAGCGATTTATGACGAAACCGGGCGTCAATAGGACGAGTGTGTGCTTCGCGGGGTAGCTATTGTTACATAAGGAGCCGGTTTGGAAGGAGTTAGAGTGCTTATGGGACATTGTGTGCCAAGGTAAAAGTCGGGCCGGACAAAAATGAGTCGAGTGTAGGTAACGGAGTTGAGTGTGAGTGACGTGAAATCATGTGGAGTCGACCGTGCTGTCCATCTTGTTAAAACGGTTGTGCACTGCTAAATACCCTGAAGGAGCTTACAATATTTATTGTTTGTTTTTTTAAAAAGTATAAAATTTGCAGCAACCGTTTCTATTAAATTAGATATGGTAGCACGCACAAAGAAAATGGTAAGAAAATGCCGTGGTGCGTTTATTTTGTGTCACTTGTCGATATATATAATTGTGCGTAAAATCTATTGAGCTATTTCCATTGCCATTTTGTTTTATGTATATTGCTTACAATGTTTACTATTTTTTAATAATATAGCTTTAATACTTGACATTTTCCTATCTTCTCTCGTGTGTTTAGTGATTTGTCTTTTCCTTGGGTTTCAGTGGACAATCTGTGGTGTTGTGCTCAACCTGCGCCCGTGCTGACGCCTCTAGCATAATATACCCACAAGCTCTTCCTAAGCCCAATTGATATTTAATTGCACACGAGTTCACAATTTTTTATTAACCACTTGATGGAAGTGCATCGAAAGAGGAGAAACGGACATTGAAAATTAATTATGAAATATATTTACGAACAATTAAGTGTTTTGAACAATTAATTAACGAAAAAAAACCGTTAAAAGCAAATATGAATAGAACAAATATGCAATTCCAAAATGGGCATTGTAAATTAAATTGGAATAAAGCGGCAAGTATAAAACAAGTATAAAACCTTAGTGAATGGCCCCTTGACATCCATCGCAATAGTTTGAAGGCGGAGAAGTGGAGAGGGAGTAGAAGAAAAAAAAAGAGTGGTGCAGGAAATCCAAGGCGGGAGATCTAAGGGCAAACCCAAAGATAGACTGTGCAGATTAACAAATAGACGGCAACCTCAACATCATCACCAACCGCCCCAGCAGCAACAACCACCATTACCGCATAAATCGTGAGTACGCACTTCTTATTTAATTTTATTTCTTGTGCAACAAAATTCGTCTCTTGAAGAATAAAACCGCCCTTCGTCCAGAACAGAGTGCGGTTCTAGAGGTGCGACATCCCAACCAAAGGAGAGAATTTTTACTTGTAACATGGGTATTAGTCAGGGAAATCTGATAATACCCAGCTTCAAACTGCAGTACTTGGAACTCCACGAACAGGTAAACGCATTCGGTTTTTTAAAATGGCGGCATATTTAACTTTAACGATTCATCTCTTGTGGATCGCTCAAGGAGAATAGATTTGAACTCCTTGAAAACAAAATAAAGCGTTCCCCTTCATACAGTGATTATGAACAAATATCACTTCCTCACGAACGACATCAATCAAGGGGTACCTTAAGCTATAATCGGGAAACTCAGATATCAAATAGTCCAAACAAATTTGTCTATCCCAAACGTTTTCATTAAAGCGATAACGGCGGATCACGACTCTCCTAAGGCTATGTTAATAGAGTCTCTATATATACCGACTAACACACACACGCGGTATCTTAGGGAAGTCTTCCATAAACTGCACGACTTAAAGCTCCTATTCGATGGACCCTTAACAGGTGGTGATCTAAATGGTAGACACAACCGGGGTTGACTCCTCAATAAAATCCAATAGAAGAGTGCTCTCACCCTATTTGGGCGAGCCGCATAATGATATATGTGTTGCACTTGTAACTTTGTGGCAACACATGTATAAATTCATCTGACGACTTGCCATCCGAGAACTGAGCTTTAATGTGTTGGACGTGTTTCCGCGGAAGGTTGGTTCTCGGATACCTGATAACTCAATTCGTCATCAGAAGTGAGTCCCATTGACGTGTTACCTCGCAACCCCAGAGAAATTACGGAATATTCCCTGGGTAGGGGCAATTCCACTGCCCAATTACCTTCCATGAGCACCCTGGTTTGCTGCTATAGTTTGGCTCATAGGGGTGCACCTATAGTTTTGGGTCCGGCCTTAAAAAACGTTCGTTTAGACTCTTTAAATGGCTCCTCTCGACGAAAGCCTTTAATAAAAGCGAAGATTTATTCGTTACTAAAGAGAAACCTAAGTCTGACCAGTTCGGTCAGAAAGATTTCGCGCTTCGAAGGGTTTGTTTGTAAGCGTTCTACTAAAGCTTTCCCTTCTTTAACGCCATTTCGTCCTTCAGGGTGTGGTTTTATTGGAATTGTGGGGTCCAGCATTGTTTCGCAGCCCTCCCCTGCGTGGGTAAGGCCTCCGGATGCATACAGACCACAGTCTGGACCTCCTCAGGTCCCCTTGGTACTGCCTTATGCTCAACGCTTCCTATCTTATTGTTTGCAAAGTCAACGGAGAAACTCGGAATTTATGGTTGTTTGAGGAAACTCCAAACAACCACCGGGTCCATTGACCTTACAGTTTTTCGTCAGGAAGTCATTACCCAACAGCCCGTCTTCCGATAACCTCGGCAAGGAGTCCAATACTTGGAAGCTACAGAGAATTTCTTGGTGCAACTTGAAATTCCCACGGCAGCATCCCCTCGACTTCCCTTGGTCAAAAAGCGTGTGGAGGGTCGTGCTTTTTTGAATGTATAGTGTGAACTGCTTTCAGCTTTAAGGGGCTCATCTCAACGCTGGTGTCCACGATTAGGCGCGTAGTGTTTCTACGGCCAATGTCCAAAGGTAGTTGGAGAATCGGGACTTTGGTTGCCGAAAACTGAGAACAGCTTTTGCTGAGTTGAGAGTTTAGTGTGTTGGGGTTTCCCGATCCGACTTCTGGGAGTTTTCCGACCGTTGCCATTCTGTTTTTTTTTATCGACACACTGCCACCGTGTGTGTATGTCGACCGCAAAATTCGCACCGCTAGCCGTTCGTTTGCGGCTTATCGCTCTGCATTTTCATTCATTTTTACAACATTTTTTTATTTTCTTTTTATCTTCTTAATTTCGAAATTACATGCTAGACAAAAAATGATTAAATTCTAGTTTAATTATCTTATATTATAACGTACTGGTCCTTCGCAGAAGCTCTAAGCTAAACATTACATAACTATTGTATAATTTGCCTCTCGGCGAAGGAACTTTGTTTGCGGATGTAGTTATGATTATTTGAATGACAAAGAAAAATTTGGAAAATTTTGTGTCGAATTTTTTTAATTTTTTTTATTTAAAAGAATTCTAATTCTATAAAAGCGAAGTCTGTGTGAGCTGCTTGACGTATCGCCCTGCTTTGGAGCCTGTGTAAACTCCGTGCTAGCAGAGCTAGAGCGGCTTCGGCCTGCTTTGGTCCGGCCTTATGGTCAGTGCTTCCGGCTTTCTGCTTCGGTTTCAGGCAGGTAACCACGTAACACCTATGCGGGAACGAACTATCTTACCTTAACGGCCGTACCATTTGGCTCCAACTACTCAGTCATGAAGAAACCGTAAAAACCATTGCTTCATTCTCTGACCACCAGATCGTCTCCACAAAATAAATTTCCAACAGACCTATCTAGAGCTCGTTGAAGCCAGAAAATATAGATTTTATAAGAAAACAGAATCGGAACGGCTTCGGAATGGCGTAGATAGGAATCTACATTCTTTGCAACTTCTCTTAAGCTGGAGTAACTCTAATGTTGAAATAAAGGATCATATCTTCACCTTCAACTCGGCTATCCGTAATGCGATAGAAGCTAATTCTGGGCAAATCTCACACCAGCCGAGAAGCTATTACGACCTTCCAGACCATACAACGGCACTATTTAGACAGAAAAACAAACGGCAAAAAGAGCTAAAAGATTGCTCCATTATTACAGTAACGCAACGTCATACTTATAATAATTTCTGAGCGATGATAAAACTTTAGTCTCTTTTGTTCCCAAAAAACATTCTGTCAACATTCCATCGATTGCAGGAGGTAGACGCTAATACTGGTAAGCCAGAAATTTTCATGTTTTATAACATGACAAAAGGTGGCACGAACACTTTCGATCAGATGTGTCATGAATATTCAACGGCAAGAAAAATATATAGATGGCCGATGAGAGTGTTCGTGGGAATGCTGGATCAATCAGGAATAAAGTCCTTAGTTTTGTATAATTTTAATGAGCAACATAAAGCTCTGATCAGGGAAAACTTTTTAAAAAGTGTAATCGAAGATCTCACAGTTTCTCATATGAAGAGGGGGCAAACCATAACTACGTTGGCTAAAGGGGTTTCAATGTCGATTCAGTTCATTTTGGATGAAAATCCAGTACGACAGTCATTAAAAGAAACAACAAAACAAGAAAGATGTGTTGTTTGCCCTCGCTCTTTAGATAAAAAATCAACTGTTATGTGCTTTCGATGTAAGGCGCATGTGTCCAGAACATAGGAATGTTTTCTGTGATAGTTGCACTCAAGAAGAGTAATTTTTTTTTATAAATAATAATACTTTCCATTATTATATAACAAGTTACTAATAATGTAATCATTTTTTATTAGTGCAAATTATTTTTATATACCAAAATATTTTTTTTTAAACACATTTTAAACGACTATATATTGTAGCGAGCTTAGGGTTTGCAGGATTAAGTATTTTTAATAAATAAGAGCCCTTAAATCGATTTTGAATTAATGTAACACTTTATCAGTCCGTTAATAACAACTTTACTTTTTACCGCATCTTTTACTTCTTCAATGCTTACTTCCATGAAAAAAAAAAAAAAAAAAAAAAATGGGTGCCGAGAGGGCCGACTTTGGCGAGACAAGGACAGATGTGTCCTTCATCTTGTCTCTGGCTTCTGGTCATCTTGCGATAACCAGAATCACTCACATCCGTGAGGATGTTGGGCTCGGTCTCGAGATATCTGAAAAAGAAAGGGGCGGAGGGGGGGGGGGGGGGGGTATCTGAGGATAGTGTGGACAGGGTTAGTACGGATGTTCTCTAACTACTTGGATGGAGGGATGGTGGGAAAGAAATCGTACAAGACCGGCAGGTCTTGAGTGCGGTAGTAAGAGCAGATCACGTCTTTGGCGTCTGATAATCTGCGCTTTGGTCGGTGAGTGTGTGTGTGTGTGTGCGTGCGAGTTTGTAGTGTGTCAGCAGTAGACCCTATGGGATGGGTCCAGGAATCCTCTATTATATAGGAGAATGTTGTTGGGAAGGGTGCTTTCTTCAGTTTTGTACTGAAGAAGAAATTGTGGTGTTCTGATCCGAAGAGATTGAGAGAGAGAGAAGGGTCAAGAACGCAGGATTGTCGTACAAGTGCTTTCTCGCTGTTCTGAATGCTTTCGAGGTAGTTATATGCTAGTTCTAGCAAGTATTCGTCGATAGGGACAATCGAGGCACCTTCATGTAGGTGAGAGTTCGGGTAGTGGCGGCCGTCAGGCGTTCTAACGTGGTTGATGCATCTTCTGAGGAGCTTTCTTTCGAAAACCCGAAAGCTTTCCATTTGGGCCGAAGATATGGAGGACCATATGGGGAAGGCGTACGATATTCCAGATCGGATTAGCTGCTTATAGCAGAGAAGCTTAACTTTGGTGTCAACTTTGTTGCTCCACTTCAAGATGTTGCGCAGTTGCTTAGACCGACCGAGGCCCCTTTGGAGAATGTGGGTCACATGTTTGATGAAATTCATTTTTGGGGTATAGATGACCCCAAGATATTTCATCCTATCCTGTGGTCTAATCGTAGTAGTTGTCATTTGTATTCCGATATTTTGTGAATATCGAGAAGCAGGTCGGGAGTGTTTACTACGGTAAACAGCTTGTCTCCAAAGTCCAAACCTTGGTTTGACGATGAGTGCAGGGCGAAGATCGAAGAACGTAAACGCCTCAGAGTGATCCACTTAGAAAGATATGATGAAGTCAACGCAGAAAGATACGCGACAATTCGGAGAGAGACAATGAGGCTCTTCAAACACAAAAAACGCAAATGGGAGAAGACTCGGATCGAAAAAATCCTAGAAAATTCTAGGGCAAAGAACATCAGAGGTATGTATGTCGGCACAAATTCAATTAGAAATGGCTACCGAGGGAGAGTCAAAATAATTCGAGATGCAAACGGCTGTCTGGTCACAGAAAAAACAATATCGTGACAAGATGGAAGCAGTATTTTGAAAACCTGCTCAATGTACGCACCTATCAACCACAGATAAATGCACCAAGCGTACATACAGCCGAGCCTCAAATCCCAGAGCCCTCTCTCAACGAAGTTGTAAACGCAATAAAGCGATTGAAAACCAACAAGGCTCCCGGAGTTGACTCCATACCGGCAACCGCTCGAAAGATCCACCAGCTCATCCAAACAATATGGGATAAGGAAGTCACACCGAAAGACTGGAAAACCTCAATAGTCATCCCCATTTTCAAAAAAGGCAACAGATCTGACTGCGAAAACTACAGAGGAATATCATTGCTCCCAACCGCATACAAAATATTAACAAATGTTATTCTGGCGAGAATCACACCGTACGCAGAAGAGATACTGGGAGACTACCAATGTGGGTTCCGTAGGAAGCGGTCAACAAGCGACCAAATGTTCACAATAAGACAACTGCTGGAAAAGAAGTGGGAATACGGAGAGACGGTTCACCAACTGTTCGTTGACTTCAAAAAAAGCCTACGACTCAGTCGCAAGGCAGAGACTCTGCCATATTCTAGTTGAGCTGGGAGTCCCAAAAAAATATGCCGCCCTCACTCAAATTTGAATGAACGAAAACAAAGGGCGAGTCAGAATAGAAAACCACCTCTCAGAACCATTTGAAATCCGGGACGGGCTGAAGCAGGGAGATGGTCTATCACCGTGTCTTTTTAACCTTGTGCTCGAGTATGTCATCGGAAAGGTACAAGACGACAACATGGCCGGGTCATCCCTTAACGGGGACACACAAGTGCTCGCATATGCGGATGACATCGCCGTTCTGGGCGATAATCTAGAAACGGTTAGTAAAAACTCTGAAATCATCATGCAAGCGGCAGAAGAGGTGGGCCTAGAAATAAATGAAGACAAAACAAAATACATGATTACGGCGAGAGCAGGTGGACCTCAGAGAACACATATAAACGTCAGAGGTAAGATATTTGAAAAAGTTAAAGAATTTAAATATCTGGGAACGATACTGACGGCCAGTAACCAAATGTCGAAGGAAATTAACAAGAGACTACATTCCGGCAACGCTAGTTGGCACGCAGTCAGTAAATTGCTGAAATCCAGACTGCTATCACGTAACATAAAGCTCCGTGTCTATAGAACCACAATCATGCCGATTGTTCTATATGGATGCGAAACATGGGCTCTCACAAAACGGGAAGAAAACAAATTCCGCGTATTCGAGAATAAAGTTCTAAGGGGTATCTTTGGCGGTAAATACGACGAGGAGGCAGGACAGTGGAGGAAACTCCACAACCACGAATTGGAACAGCCATATCGCAAACCTACAATAGTGAGAGTAATCAAGTCGCGAAGATTAAGATGGGCCGGACACGTGGCGCGAATGGGGAACGATAGGACTGTGCATAGAACTCTTGACGGTAGACCAACGGGAAAGAGACCGGTAGGACGGCCGCGACGGAGATGGGATCGAATGGTCAAGCGTGGAAGGAGAGTGCCCAGGACAGGGAACGGTGGCGAAGCCGAGTCGGTGAGGTCATGAACTTCCGGGTTCCTACAGGCCAATCATCATCATCATCATCATCATCATCGGCACTACAACCTGGAACCGGTCTTGGCCTTATTGAGCAAGTCCTGAGGCTTGTTAAATTTTCCATAATGATTTGTTTTTTCCGGGCAAGGTCATTAGTCTTGCGCCAGAGGCTCCCCGACGGGGAATCGAACCCCGGTCTCCCGCATGACAGGCGGGTATACTAACCAGTATACTATTGAGGAGCTCTACAGGCCAATAAGTAATAATAATAATAATAAACAACTTGTCTCCATGATCTGTGTGCGACGTATTTATACCGTTCCCTCATTCTGATTCGGCGTTTCGTTTCCGCCCGTTCCATAGCCTTGAATGTTCAACTGTTCCTAGTCTCCAGTTTTCCAGTACTTTATAGAATATTCTAGTACTTTGTTTCGGACTTTCTCGAATATTCTAGTACTGATTGTCATATGCGTCACAATATCAAGATAAGAACCTTTCTCCTCTATGATGAAGTTTTTTTCAACTTATTTCGGAATTTACTCTTAAACGTTTTTCCACGGTAAAACTCAGTTTTTCGATTTTCAGAAACTCGCAGACTTTGACTTCTCGAAATAAATACCTCTTTTAAGAAACGGATATAACTTTAATACTTACTTTAAAATTGCATATTTTCACATTATAAAACCCTAGGATTTATTAGATTTGGTACAAAATTAGCTGAGTTATTATAAATTTAAAAACAAAGAGTACTTTTTGCTTTTTTTACATTATTTATCCTTCTAACCAATTTTCAACAAATTTCCTTAAATTTATACCAAACATTTTTAGCTCGTGAAGTGTTACACTAAAAGATAGAAAAGAAAATGAGCCCCCTCAGAATCTCTAATGTTAAAATGTACCCGAGATATGGAATTTACAAGATAGTGTTTTAATGCCCCAGTTTACCGGATTAAGTTGACAAAAATATGTTTACCGGCTTAGGGTTAATACACCAATGAGCAATAAATTTATCAATTTGAAAAAATACTTAGATTACTGTGTAATTGCACATTTCTTTATCACAATTGTGCTCTTATAAAATCAAGGAAGCGTATGTTTAATGAATAAGACACACCATAACTCAAGTAGTACGAGGGTTGCCTTTTATATTTCGGGATTAGAGAACAAAAACAAATATTGATTATCGAAAATCACTTTATTGTTTTTCAAAATATTCCCCATGAAGATCTATACACTTTTGTATGCGTTTGAACCAATTGTCGAAGCTCTTTTGCCACTCTGATTGAGGTATCTCCAACACATGCATTCTGAATGCAGCAACCGCTTCTTCAGGTGTCGAAAAACGTTGACCTCTCAGTTTGTTTTTTACGTACGGGAATAAAAAGAAGTCATTCTGTGCCAAGTCAGGACTATACGGCGGATGACCCATCAAATCGATGTTTTGGGTGCTCAAAAATGCAGTTGTCGCAGCCGATGTGTGACAGCTCGCATTGTCGTGGTGAAGAGTGATCCGTCTTCGGCGGTTGGTTTTCCTGATTTCTTGGAAGACAACTGGCAAACAAATGGTTGTGTACCGCTCAGAATTGACTGTTCTGCGTTGTTCTAGTGGTACGGTTGCGACATGTCCAGTTTTTCCGAAAAAACAGGCGACCATTTGCTTGGAAGTGCTTCGTGCGCGAACAGCTTTTGTTGGATTTGGTTCATCTTGAAACACCCAGACAGTCGACTGCTGTTTACTTTCGGGCTCATACGCGTAAATCCACGATTCATCACCTGTCACGATGTCATAGACGTGTTTTGAAGCACCGCGACCGTATTTTTTGAGCATTTCTTTCGACCAATTGACACGAGTCTTTTTTTGGGCGATTGACAAATTGTGTGGGATCCAACGCGCACAATTTTTTTTGACAGTCAAATGTTTATGCAATATTGAATGTATGCTGGTCCCACTAATGCCTAAGGTTGTCTCAATCTCACGATAGGTCACATGACGATCTTCCAATATCAGTTCGCGCACAGCATCAATGGTTTTCGGAACAACTGATTTTGGACGACCTTCACGAAATTCATCTTGGAGTGAACTACGACCACGAATGAATTCACCATACCATCGATAATCACTGGTCCTTGATGGAGCCTCATCGCCAAAAATTGAATTAAGTTCATCCATGCACTGTTGCTGAGTTAATCCACGCCGAAAGTTGTAAAAAATAATCGCACGAAAATATTGACGATTTAATTCCATTTTTGGGCCGAGATGAATCTTTTAAGTTACTGTAAACAACACAAATAGCGCTCGTAAAACGTTCTGAGTGCGTATAACCTCAAAAATGTCCAACTTTACGACAGAGCTGTCAATTGCCGGATTGCAACACTAGGGTTGCCAAATCCCGAAACATAAGAGGCAACCCTCGTAATTAGTAATGTTAAATCCGCATCTGTTGCAGATCCAAAAGCAACAAAACCACAAAACGACAAATGAATGCAACGACCTTTTGGATGCTGGCGGAAGTAAAATTATAGCTTCTACCAATGAGTCAAAATGTAATGCTTGCGAACGAGTGAATAACACATTCAGAGAATGCACTGCTCTAGAAGTATGCAAGGGAAAGCCGACTCCAATAAGCTTAAGCTTTCATATACATAACAAGATAAATCTAAAGTGTGCTATTAGGAGGCGACAATTGCACTTTCAGCTGTAAACATTGCCAGCTGATGAAGCGTCCAGTGAATATCAAATACCGGTGACGGACGATCAGCCAATATGGCAATTACGTAAAATAACGATCAACGGAAGATGGCTGTTATTGGTTGCGGGGACCTTTGCAGTGGTAAAAGGTTCAGTTGGTGCTATGGAAGATATTCAACGAAGGCAACGGAGAGTGCTGTTACCAGCGGTGCTGTCTTTTAAATATGTAAAAGAAAAATGAATGTATTTTTGATTAGTGATAGACGGGTAAACAACGAAATAAATTAAGATTTGTATAATTGAGAAAATTTAACTTTTGTCTTTTCTTTCCGTTACACGTGAGACGAACAGCTTCTATCAACATTAATGTTTGTATTCGGTAGGGCTTCTCAACGTCACCTACCGAATTTCTTACATTCTCCAGGGATCTTCTGTCAATCCCAGAAAATGGAATTCCCTCTATTTCTGACATCAGTACGTTGAGATTCTCTAACTCATCCAATCAATTGACAACCCATCCATATATCAGCCTAAATTCTTCGATAAGCAACCATCGCAATTAAAACGTAAGACGCAAAACCTAAACCTGGTGCTGTCAAGTAAACATATATTTAAGCGAATCCTGAACAAATCTATTCAAAACATAGCCTAACCTCGATACCGCCAAACATCTGGATTTTTTATAAATTTAACAGAACCAATAATCACTGCTAAATATAATTCACGTTTATGAAGGAACAAAGTTTGTTTCAAAACCATTTTATTTTAGATATGAGAAATATTTTTTATGTAATTCGAAAAACAAACGAAGCAAATCCCATGTAGAACAATTCCAAAAAGTTGGGTGGCTTCTTAAAAACATTTGATTTGATTTTACTAATGAAGAATATGCAACCGAAAACGTTATTTCTTGATACTTTAGAAAAACGTTTACGGGAATATATTATAGTGTGTCTTCATCAACGCTTTCATAAACTATATCGTCTTCACTTTCAACTTTGGTTAGAAAATGCTTTCGTCCAGTTCTTAGTTTCTTAACCTTCCAAATTTTCTTAATAATAATTTTGGGCGGCCTTTTCGGACGAGGAGTTGGCTGTTCTCTCTGCTGGGGATTTCCTTCTTTATCCATCAATTGCGACAAGAGCGCATCCATTTTCGAATTAACTTTACGAATTTCAAAGTTAAAATCTGCATTGTACTTCACAAAAATGTTACCAACATTATTCTTCGTATTGGTCAACTCTGGAATACGCCTCTTCACCATGTTGAGGTAAAATTTTTGTGTTATTTACAACTTTGAATTTTTCAAAACGAAATGATGAACAAGCGAAAAAAATTTGACAACTATTTATATAGAATATGCTCAATGGAGGTAACTTTGATCAATGTAGGGAACGATTTTATCGAATATTCTCACAGTGTCCGTGTGTTACCCATGGTGCCAATATATTCACTATTCAAGCTAATGACACTATCTCATATTTTTAAGTTGTTGGCTAAACTGCTTCTAGAAGTGAAAGTTAAACGATAGTTTATTGTTAAATTCTGGGATGTGCCGTGGTGTGAGTGGACTGAATTTTTGCACTTTTGTAGAAACTTCTAATGGCTGGCGAAGGGGTCTACCCTTCAGTAGATTTTCTATGGTTGCCGGAACACGACTCCAACTCTTCTTCACAGACAATGTGCGTGGAAATGATTTCTTGTCGTTTAAGGACTGATACAAATTCCAGAAGTATATAACAAGTCCGAATCTGAAGCTAACAAATATTTTATTTCCTTTTAACGATAATTCACTACTTATATATATTCCTTTGCAATGACGGTGTTCGAGTATTCAACGCATATGCCGGTTGTTGAACGATGACGATGTCAGGTTCCGTGAGGCCTGCTGTTAGCGGTGGTGACCTTCTTGAACGTTGTTCCGCAAACGTAGTGGTTAGTTGTTTGTCCAGTTGGTCGCGTTGAAATCCACAAATAAACGTTGTCGTCCCATGCTTGAGGCAAGTGGCCGCTAACTTGGTTGAGAATACAACTTCTTGATGTAGTCAATAATCACCACTTGAATCGATGAGTTCTACCCTGGTTGTAGGCGTAAGCAGTCCGTAAATGATCCTGTGAAATATACAATTTGATATATATATATTTTTTTTTTTTTGCATACCAATAAATATAAACAGTTGTACGGCGTACTCACGTTTTTCAGTTGGGTTCTACCTGGGGCTAGTGATGATGAAGCGGCTGAGGGATCTTCCTCTGTTGCTCCTGGTCATGGTGTTTGTGATGTCAATATTTGCGTTGATGTTGGTGCTTTTGCAGTCGCGTTTTTTGATAGCTAATTAATTGGTATCTTGTAGACCCTCCTGGGTTTTATGCAAGAGCGGCATTTCCTCAGTATCTGTAATCAAAACTATTAAGATCATTTTATTTGTATGTTGACACTGTTTCTTCTTTTAATAATATTTGTTTAATACAGAAAGTATAGGTTTCTTTTTTTAATAATATTTGTTTAATACAGAAAGCATAGAAACTATACTCTGGTGTTTACGTGGAATTTATGAATGAGTTCCTCACTATATTTGGCCATATATGCGACCGAAATAATTTTATCCAATTTAAAGAAATTGCGCGATAATGAATTAACGACAAGCTGCGACCGTACCGACACTATTGATTTTTAACGTTGTGCGTCCACACACCACTGGGGATAAAATCTGACTGGGTATCTAATGCCCACAAAAGAAAAGGGACACCTAAAGGAAACCGCAAAAGGGGAGGAGCCACACGATTAACTCGAGGTAGTTAATCGTGATTGGACCGGGGAATAGGCATACATTATGCATATGTGTGTATGCCTCGCATACGATCGTCCGGCGACCGAGCATGGATGCCAGCATCGCAACTGCATCTTCCACGAATGCAAACAATGAATATCTGGTCATCCTATGGGAGGCCATAAATCAACATTTAGGTTGATGATGTGAATTTCCTTTGGTCCGCCGACGGGTGGCGGCCGTTAATAGGGAATTGTGTATGCATAACACTCTATGGTGCCAATGCCATGTTTAGATATTGCAACGAATATAGGGTGCAGCCATTGCCAGATGTTAAAAGTAAACTCTTGCTGGCTGCATCCAATTCGTTGCTTGTTTGCGGTCCCTGATCGGTGGGGACCGATAATAGGAAACCAGCTATTGCTGGTAATTAGGGAAATGTTTGGTTTGCCTCAGCCGAAACCTTGTCGGCGGTGGCAAACCAATGGGACCTAATAGCCGCATGCTAGGAGTGCCATGGGCAAACAAGAAAACGAGTAAACAAGGAACTCTTGTTGATGATGTTTCCATAGCATAAGGCTATGGAAACGAGATGCCCGGTGTAGAATGCATGCCTGAGGAGGAGATTTCAAATGCCACGGCAATGTGATAATCTTTGCCGTGGACTTAATGTTTTTTTTCAGAAATCAATGCCTGCCCGAGGATAAATTTTCGATGCCACGGCTAAGTGATAACCTTTGCCGTGGACTTAATGTTTTTTAGGGATGGTGAAGGAGAAAAAGGGGTTTGGAAGGAAAACCCCCCACAGAATAGGTAAGCTGCCTAACGGATATGCATAACAGTTATCCGATTGGGTAACTGTATTAATTCCAGCGATTTGGCTGGGGGTAAATGCCGTAGCAAGGTTACGCAACCTTGCTGAAGTTCGACTTAGAGGTGAGTCGGTTCGCCTGGAATAGTGGGGATCGAACGATGTATGGCTCTTCGGGCCCTGAAAAGCCCCACATCACTCCCTCCCCAGTGACGTAGTCACGAAACAGGTAAGGCAGATTAGTAGGAGGTTAGTTGGGTATGGGCGCGCGCTTGAGCGCGAGTACGGGGAGGTTGTGCTGGTGGAGTAGGAGTGGTGTCAGTAGATGAAGGTGATTCTGGAGCGGAAGCTTCCAGAAAACAGGGCTTAAGCCTTTCGACGCTGACCGTGGATCGCTTGCCTCTGATGTCGATCTCGAAGACGCGGTCACTGATGCGGCGGAAGACTTTGAATGGGCCATCATACGGTGGGTCGAGGGGTTTTTTGACCTTATCCACCCTGACAAAGACGTGCGTGCAGCTGTGCAGTTCAGGGTGGACGAAAAGTTTTTTGGAGCCGTGTCTGGTTACAGGGGTTGCCCTAACCTTACGTAGCAGGTCACGGAGATGTCCCAATTCACGAAGTTGGTCACGCGGTGTTTCGCCATTCAGGAAAAGTTCTCCTGGAAGAAGGAGGTTGGTACCGTAGGTAAGCTCTGCTGCCGAAGCACCCAGGTCCTCCTTAATGCTTGTCCTCAGGCCGAGGAGGACGGTTGGTAGGGCGTCAAACCATTGAGTGTCATTATGACACATGAGTGAGGCTTTAAGGGATCTGTGCCAGCGCTCTATCATCCCATTTGATTGCGGGTGGTAGGCGGTGGTACGACTTCTTTGGCAGCCGAGAAGATTTGTTAGCTGCCTAAAAATTGTCGCCTCAAATTGTGGACCTCGGTCCGAAGTTATGGTGGTTGGTACACCGAAGCGTGTGACCCAAGTAGAATAAAAGGCCTTGGCGACTGATTCGGCAGTAACTGCCCGGAGAGGTGTCGCCTCTGGCCATCGCGTGCAGCGATCCATCATAGTGAGGATATAAGAAAATCCCCTTGATGGAGTAAGCGGTCCCACTATGTCTATGTGGACATGGGCGAAGCGTGCCGTGGGAAGCTTGAATTGCGCTGGCTCCAGTACATTATGTCGCGCTACTTTGCAGCGCTGGCACTGGAGACAAGCACGGGCCAACCGGTGAGATCTTTGTTCATCCGGGGCCAAATGAATTTGCGACGGACAGCAGCGGCTGTTGCTCGGCCGCTGGGGTGGGCTGGGTTGTGGTAAACCTGGAACACGCCCTTACGAAGTTTCTCGGGAATGTAAGGTCTAGCGGTTCCAGTGGAGACATCACACCAGATTTCGCCCAAAGGGTCGCGAAGGGTAATTTTCTTGAGCTCTAGTGCCGTATCGGCAGTTAGGAGGGACTTGAGCTGTTCGTCCTCCTCTTGAGCTAGGGCAAGGTCAGTGTTATTCAAGGCGGTACGCAAATGAATCGTATCGATTCGAGAAAGGGCGTCCGCCGTGACATTCTGTTTACCGGAGATATGCCTTATCTCCGTAGAATATTGCCCAATGAGGTCTAATTGACGCTCTTGTCGGGGGGAGGCATTTCCCGACTTCTTCCGGAACGCATAGACCAATGGCTTGTGGTCTGTTAAGATGGAGAGTGGGCGACCTTCTATCATATGACGGAAGTACTTAACAGCGCTGTAGATCGCGAGCAATTCACGGTCGTAGGCGCTGTAACGTCGCTCAGTGGGACTCAGCTTCCTTGAAAAGAAACCAAGTGGTTCCGGGCGGCCTTCAATGTCCTGTTCAAGGACGGCTCCGATTGCGGTATCCGATGCGTCGCATTGGATAGAAAGTGCCGCTCCCTCGAGGGGGTATCGGAGTAAGGTGGCATTTGCCAATTATTCTTTGGACAGTTGGAATGCTCTATCAGAGACTTCTGTCCAATTAATGGGGCGCTTATCATTGCGCTTAGCTCCTTTTAAGAACTCATTTAGGGGAGCTTGAACTTGGGCAGCGTTCTTCAGTGTAGGGCGGTAGAAGTTCAACATGCCCAGAAATCGACGAAGCTCACTCACGTTAGTAGGCCGGGGATACTTCATGAGGGCCTCCACATGGTCTGGTAGTGGGCGAGTGCCCTGGTTGTCAACGACATAACCCAGATAGGTGATTTGCTCCTTGGCGTATTGACACTTATCTGGGTTGATGACAAGACCGAATTCGCGGAGGCGCTCTAGGACCTGACGTAAGTGGCGTTTATGTTCGGCGTGGTCTTTGGAGGCGATGAGAATGTCATCAAGATAAGCATGGCAGCAATTAAGACCACATAAAGCCGTGTCGATATAACGTTGGAATGTCTGTGCGGCATTCCTGAGGCCGAAAGTCATCACTTTGAACTCGAAGAGTCCGAAAGGTGTAATGACTGCGGTCTTGGGGATGTCTTCTGGTGCCACCGGAATTTGGTGGTATGCCCTGGTGAGATCCAGGGTAGTGAAGACATTGCACCCTCGTAACTTGTACGAAAAATCGTAGAGGTGTGCAATAGGGTATCTGTCCGGGACAGTTGCTGCGTTCAACAGCCGGTAATCGCCAGACGGGCGCCACTCACCAGAACGTTTCTTCACTAAGTGGAGTGGGCTTGCCCAGGGGCTGTCCGACGGTTGGCAGATACCTAATTTGATCATCTGTTCGAACTCCACGCGCGCCGCACGTAATTTTTCAGGAGCCAGTCGACGTGGACGCTGGCTCACCGGGGGACCACGTGTTTCTATATGATGAAACACCATGGCTTTCTGTCGGCGTTGGTTAGGTAGAGGAATTGTCGTACCAACAAATTCTTGTACCATAACCTGAAATGGGTCTGTGCACTCTGTGGCCCCTGAAGTTGCCGCTGGAGATGCCGTCATGGGCAAGGGGGGTGCGGTTGGAGCTACTAGTCTGTTATGGGTCGTATCGACCAACAGATTATGTGCACCTAATAGGTCGGAACCTATCAGGGGTTCGTTTACGTCCGCAATGACGAAACGCCAAGTGATCGGACGACGAAGACCCAATTGGAGTGTCAGCTTTTTACGTCCGTACGTAAGTATCGGCGTATTATTCGCAGCTGACAATTTAAGTGCGGCTGGCACGCGGTTACGCGGAGCAAACGATCGCGGGAGGACTGAAATATCGGCGCCGGTATCGACAGTAAAAGCGATCTTCAGTTTAGAATCCCGGATGGTTAGGCGACTTATCGTATGGGTGCCGGCCGATTGCGCGAGGGGGTCGGTCGGCAAAATTAGTTTAAAGAGCGCCTCTGGTTGGTGGAAGGTTGCGTCCAACCACAAGGCGCCTTGCAATTGAATGCGCGATCACCATATCGTTGGTGATTGGCGCACCAAGGCAGAGTAACGGCATTATCAGGTATATTCTGCCTATTGGTATTGCCGTTACGGGGAGGTCGAGCCGGAGCTCGCTGGGAATTGGCCCGGTGAGGCATTTTGAGGGATATAGGCCCTCTGAGGGGCAGTTTGGTAGGAATTCTGCCGATTGAGAGGACGGCTCGAGGATTGTTTCTCACCTCCGCGCGAAATTGACTTATCTCGCGGAGGAGTGAGGTTTGGAGCGCCCGAAGGTCAGCAGGAGTTACTTGTGGTGGCGAACTTCTTTGGTTAACGTTGGGGCCTGCCTCTGGATTCCCCTGAGCGAAATTGGTTGAGGCGGGCCTTCTATGTGGTAATTGGTTTTGAGGAGGATGGAGAACTGGGGCCAATTGAGGGGTTGTGAAAGGCAGACGAGGGTGCCGTGTAGGCTGGGCGGCGTGTTGAGAAACCGCCGCTACCTGGTACGCAGGAGGCTCAGAATACTGATCTGAGCTTTCCATAATTGCGTCCGCAATTTTCGATAAATAGCCCAAACTCTGATTGGGTTGGGCTATAAGTGCCGAACGGGCATGTTGGGGAAGACACCTCAAAAAATGAGGCCTTATTAGGTCGTCCCCAATCCTGGTCCCCGCTATAGAGCGTAAATGGGTCAGGAAAAGAGATGGTCGCATCCCAGAAAGGTTGGTTACAGCGGCCAAGCGTTGTTGCCGCACACTTCCAGGCTCGTCCAAAGCGTCGAGCAGAGCTTCAATTCAATTCAATTCAATTTTTATTTGGTAGATAATTACATTTATGATATATTTTACAACTAGTACTTAAGAGATTTAGGATAGCAATTCCTTTACAACTATAATATTAAATCTATATAACGACAATAGCACAATTTTAATGAATAGCAAATAATAAATTAAGGGAAAACTACAATAAAAAACCCTTATTTGAATCTTAAGACTAATATTGCACGAGCTTCCGGTTATTTTATATAATAATAACATCGATATAATTTTCATAGACAGAGTACATATGTAGTGATTTAGGATAACGCAAGACGGGAAACGAGAATATTGTCAGAAAAAGAACAATTGACGAAGAAGTTTCGATTGAATTTGTCAATGTAGAACTCTACCTGTTTAACGTTAGCGTTTTCATGTAGTTCATGTGTCGAATAATGCCTTGGCAAATTCAGCAACATTTTCAATATTTTATTTTCACACCTTTGCAATTTTATTTTGTGTGTGCGAGCACAATTACACCATACAGGGGCCCCGTACAGGAGTATAGCTTGAAAAATGGTTTTATATATTATAATTTTATTTTCGATGCTAAGCTTTGACTTTCTACACACTAATGGATACATAACTCTTACGACTTTGTTTATTTTGTCTATTGTGGTAGTGATGTGTTTTTGAAAGATAAGTTTTTTATCTAGAATAATACCTAGATATCTACAGTCTTCGGACCAATCAATATCAACTGCACACATACTGAGTTTAGTGCCATTTGGTAGGTAGCAGTGTTTCCTACATCTCGAAAACCAGACAGCTTGTGTTTTATTACCATTTATTTTTATTTTCCATTTCCTGTAATACACTGCTAGTTTGTCAAGAGCTGCTTGCAAAGAGTTGTAGACATTAGTGAATAAAGCACCCGAAGAGAAAATGGCCGTATCATCGGCAAACATAGCTACCTGAATGTTTTCACCTAGATATGGTAAATCTGCGACAAACAATGTAAATAATATGGGACCAAGAACCGAGCCTTGGGGTACACCATGGTGGATTTGGTGAGTAGAGGATATGGTCGAGCAGAGCTTCACGCATGTTGCTATACGGGTTGCGGCCGGCCGACCTTATTATATGGGCAACATGCGGTCGCTGAGTGCGGTCAAGCACTTTCAACAGCTCGACTGCACGAAGTTGTTCGTCGTGCAAGGCTGAGGCCTGGAAGATGCGGTCTGCTACTGCAAACCAAAGGTCTGGGTCCTCCTCATCGAAGGGGGGAAGCCCTATATTTGAATGGCGAGTCCCGTTCCCGAGGCTGGAAGCATCGCGGAATTCTTGGGACTCTGGGTGCCTATGAGCTTGTTGTGAGGTGCCGGCACGAGATGTGGGCATCATAATGCCAGAATCCATCAATTGGCCGGCACTAGGGGCGTTAGAGGAAGTCGGGAGTGCGTTAGAAGAAACAGGTTGGGGTCGATTAACAACACTGGGGGCAACCGGTGGTGCCAGGGGGGTAGGTTGTACGGGCAAGTCTAGGTCAGCATCGACTTGCTCAGTGGGGAAATCGATGCTGGAGGCGTCGTGAAATTCAAGGGGCTCGGGTTATTCCTGGGCCTTTTTGGCCATGGTGTTCCGCGTGTTGACCATTATGGGTAGTGACGCGAAACGGAAATAAAAGGCGTAAGAGGACGCGAAGAAAGGTGAAGGGAGGCCGATGAGTCAAAGAAGTCGCAGTGTGTGTGTTGTCGAAGAGTGATGAAAAGAAGGCGATTGCGAGGTTCGGAGCCAAAAGAGAACCGTACAAAGTCGAGTGGCGTTGCTTAAAGTCGCGAATGTTAGTGAAAAAGCTTGTATTTAATTTGTACCCTGAAGGGGTTTACGGTGTTAATTACTTCTGAGTTGTTTTAATTTAGGTAGATTCCTTTTCTTAATTTTACAATGATTTCAGATTCCGGCAAAGTTAAATGTAGCTTTTGACTTGGGCGATCTTAATGGAGTGGAAGAGAGTTGGGAGTGTCGAAATGGAGTCGTGTGTAGTCGAAAATTTTCGTGTGAATCTGTACCCAAAAGGGGTTTACAATAATTATTTTTTTGATCGTATAAATTTTAGGTATTTATTATAAGAGTATTTCTTATTTTTGTTTTTGATTTTTTTGGTTTTTAAGGCTTTTATTGTTTTTCTGCTTTATCTTATTTTCGATGTTAATAAAAAGTAAAAATTATGTTTAT
Organism: Microdon myrmicae; assembly: GCA_963931805.1. Taxonomy (NCBI): domain Eukaryota; kingdom Metazoa; phylum Arthropoda; class Insecta; order Diptera; family Syrphidae; genus Microdon; species Microdon myrmicae. The sequence continues at coordinate 111,171,839 of OZ007499.1, read as the reverse complement.
AACAGCGAAGAACATAGTGTGGCGAAATTGGAATATAAAGTAGTTATTCGATTAAGTTTATTTTAACGGAAATTTCTTATGTTGATACGTCTTTTTTTAACTTATTTTCATTACTTTTACTTTTTTTGCAAATAAAGTCACAAATAAATATTTTTGCAGTTTATAAAATTATTATTATTATATTTTCCTTCTATTATATGCTTTCGAATAAGAACAATCTCGCTTCATTTGTCTTTGGTAAAAGGTCGTGTACAAATTTCGTATTTAACAGAAAAATGAAAGGATAAATGAGGTAAATTTCGGGTTACAAAAAATTTAAAAGAATGACAATGCCCATGTAAAATTACGAATTTATCCTGGCTATTTTATTGTTATTTAAGGTAAATTCAACACGACTCTAAAGGAGTTTACACCTATTCATTTACGTTTTTCTTCGTTTCATAATAATTGGGCATTTCTTTGGTTAATCAGATTTTCTGCCATTACTTAACGGCTTGATTGGTGAGAATAAATGGAATAACATTAACAAAAATACGTTCACATATGATATTCTTATTCCTTACATTTAGGTAGTTGTATAATTTCTTTTTGTTGTTGGTTGCCTTTAAATTAATTTGAATTGTTTAAAACACAAGCTTAATAATTAATTTGTAATTTCATACATTGGGTGTAGCCCAATTAAACAATTTTTCGGAGAATTGTTGGAAATTTTAATTTTAAAACTGTTTTGCTTGATGAGCTGTTTTGAATTATGTATTTGTACATATATATCGAATCCAAACAGTACGTGGATACGTTTCTTAACAATACAAAAAAAAAAAACAAAAATGAAACTAAATCGTATATTCGTTATACAAAACAAACTCACTGACTGTTCATGTTATGTAAAAATGAATTCAAAGAAAAACAAAATAATTAAACTTTTATTGTAAATGAGAGTTGTGTATCTTTTGATGTGTAAAGAGTTTGATTTAATACAAGAAAAAAAACAAGAATTGCAAAAAGCGTACCTTTCCGGATATTGATATTGTTGAGAAAAACTTTGGTTGTCCTGCAGTGTCGTCTGATGATGGTCCGGTAGCTGATGATGTTGTTCCTCGTGTGGTGATGTTATGCCAGGTGCTGTTGTTGGGCTGGCGTTGGGGCGTACCCTTTAATTGTTTTAATTTGGCACTGAATTGTCCGGAAGTTGCGTGTTCTTTTCGCGGTCACCAATGTGGGGTTTAGTAGGTGTGCCAGGCACGACACGGATTCACTTAAATCCCCAACTCTTATTGAGTCGAAGTAGTAAGAAAACTAAAAATGCACTGCGGTAGTTTTACGGTTAATGTTTTTCTTTATTTTTACTTTTTAATAGCTCACTTCCACTATTAAGATCATTTTATTTGTATGTTGACACTGTTTCTTCTTTTAATAATATTTGTTTAATACAGAAAGTATAGGTTTCTTTTTTTAATAATATTTGTTTAATACAGAAAGCATAGAAACTATACTCTGGTGTTTACGTGGAATTTATGAATGAGTTCCTCACTATATTTGGCCATATATGCGACCGAAATAATTTTATCCAATTTAAAGAAATTGCGCGATAATGAATTAACGACAAGCTGCGACCGTACCGACACTATTGATTTTTAACGTTGTGCGTCCACACACCACTGGGGATAAAATCTGACTGGGTATCTAATGCCCACAAAAGAAAAGGGACACCTAAAGGAAACCGCAAAAGGGGAGGAGCCACACGATTAACTCGAGGTAGTTAATCGTGATTGGACCGGGGAATAGGCATACATTATGCATATGTGTGTATGCCTCGCATACGATCGTCCGGCGACCGAGCATGGATGCCAGCATCGCAACTGCATCTTCCACGAATGCAAACAATGAATATCTGGTCATCCTATGGGAGGCCATAAATCAACATTTAGGTTGATGATGTGAATTTCCTTTGGTCCGCCGACGGGTGGCGGCCGTTAATAGGGAATTGTGTATGCATAACACTCTATGGTGCCAATGCCATGTTTAGATATTGCAACGAATATAGGGTGCAGCCATTGCCAGATGTTAAAAGTAAACTCTTGCTGGCTGCATCCAATTCGTTGCTTGTTTGCGGTCCCTGATCGGTGGGGACCGATAATAGGAAACCAGCTATTGCTGGTAATTAGGGAAATGTTTGGTTTGCCTCAGCCGAAACCTTGTCGGCGGTGGCAAACCAATGGGACCTAATAGCCGCATGCTAGGAGTGCCATGGGCAAACAAGAAAACGAGTAAACAAGGAACTCTTGTTGATGATGTTTCCATAGCATAAGGCTATGGAAACGAGATGCCCGGTGTAGAATGCATGCCTGAGGAGGAGATTTCAAATGCCACGGCAATGTGATAATCTTTGCCGTGGACTTAATGTTTTTTTTTAGGAATCGCTGCCTGCCCGAGGAAAAATTTTCGATGCCACGGCTAAGTGATAAGCTTTGCCGTGGACTTAATGTTTTTTAGGGATGGTGAAGGAGAAAAAGGGGTTTGGAAGGAAAACCCCCCACAGAATAGGTAAGCTGCCTAACGGATATGCATAACAGTTATCCGATTGGGTAACTGTATTAATTCCAGCGATTTGGCTGGGAGTAAATGCCGTAGCAAGGTTACGCAACCTTGCTGAAGTTCGACTTAGAGGTGAGTCGGTTCGCCTGGAGTAGTGGGGATCGAATGATGTATGGCTCTTCGGGCCCTGAAAAGCCCCACAATATCATCGCCGGGGAAAAACTGGGTTTATGCACCAGCTATATTTATATTTGTTTTCAATTTAAATTTTATGTTTTATGTATTGTGTGTTTAATTATGTGTAAGTATACATTGTATAAATGAATGTGTTTATTTTATAGATAAATATTTACTTGTAAAGTGTAAATGGCTGTTGTTGTAATATAATTGTATTTAAGCTTAAATAGAAATTGTGATAATTCATATTTGCAAACGCGCCCACTTGGTAGAAACCTTGACGTGGTGCGGGGGCTTAAACTGCAATGAATCACTCAGGCTATGCCGACGGATGCATACGCTTTCAGTAGGGTCAGACTGGCTAGCGAAGAGTAACACACAAAGATCTACCCCCCTTAATCCAGGGTGTTACGCGTCACCGTGCCCATTGGATGGTTTGCAGTCAGTAAGCAGACCTTACCATATCAAAGCGGGACTCTGATATGGGGGGCTGTTTGAAACCCCAGACTGTTCCCACGAAATGAATAATCAATATACAAAAAACAATCTCATTTTCGGTAGGCGGAGGTTTGATGAGCCGGCACTACTACAACGGAACTGTGGCGTTTCTAACAGATACACACACAATATGCAAGCAAATAGTGAAGAACACCGAAAGAAAATTCGAATAAGCAAAATGCATCAGAGCCGTATACCATAGCGATAACATAACAATTCCACATCAATTGAGTGTACTTGAGTTTAGAAATCGAATTCGTACACGCGGCAGTGGCCTGGTGCGTTGAGCTTTGGTTCTATCTTTTAGTGATTCTAACCGCGATAGCGTCGGTTCGAATCACACGCTCTTCACTATCGTCGCAAATGCTATAACTGGTGACCCCGAAGTGATCTGTAAGATATAACACACACTCCCATACGCACACTGAACTTTACTACCTACAATCACACGACTTCTACGCAGAGCACCGGCTACTTGCCTGCTCTGACATTCTCTCGATCGCTATCACGGCCATTAGTGAGGAACATCACCACCATTAGTGAGGAACATCACCACCAAAAGCACATCCATTAAAGCCGTATACCATAGCAATAATGTAGCATTTCCACATCAGTCGAATGTACTTAAGTTTAGAAATCGAATTCGTGTACGCGTCAGTGGCCTGATGCGTTGAGCTTTGGTTCTATCTTTTAGTGATTCTAACCGCGATAGCGTCAGTTCGAACCACACGCTCTTCACTATCGTCGCAAACGCTATAGAACAAATCATCAAGAAACTACCGACTCGGCAAAAAGGAGACGTAGGGAAAAACGGAAAAAGCGGGATATACACGTCGGCACGTGGAATGTTCGAACGTTATATAAACCAGGCGCGATACAGACGGTCGGAGAAAACGCGAAACAATATAAAATGGACATCGTCGAGCTTCAGGAAGTCCGACACCCGCATCAAGTAATCCAAACCAACGGGTTTACACTGGCGTGTGGAGGTACCGATACAAATAACCTCGGAACCGGCTTCATCATAAGCAAGTAGATTACGTCCCATGTAAAATATGTGAAATTTTTTAATAACCGAATGTCAGTGCTAAAAATACCGGGCCCATGGTACAGTTATGTATTTATAAACGTACACGCTCCAACAGAATCTACCGACGAAGAAACGAAGGACACGCTCTACGAAACCCAAGAGGAAGTATTTGATGGGAGGAAGATATCTTATAACCAACCATAGGTAAAGAAAGCCTACACAACGTTTCAGATGATAATGGAATTTGAATTATTACGTTCGTAGCGTCAAGAGATCTATAGCGTTTGAAATAATAGTGAAGAAGATCGTGTGATTCGAACTGACGCTATGACAGATCGAATCACGAAAAAAATTTTACCTAAGTTATGTTAAATATTAAGTTCTAACATCATTTTTAACTTTTTTAGACCTGATGACGATCAAATACAATGATCGAAACGTCGTTTTTTATTGTAATGTGAGAAAATTAAACAAAAATAAAAACAAAATTAGTCTGTATTGGCGACTCTAACTTCCTCCGTTTTAAATTTTACCTAAGCGTTACACACCAGGCTACTAACCGTGTTTAGAATTTGATTTCCAAACTCGACTATATTCCACTGGAGTGAATTATTATTTTTTGTTATTTATCGCTTGGTATACGGTTCTGATGTATTTTTCTTATTCGATTTTTCGTTCGTGTTCTTCACTATTTCGCTTGTGAATCGTGTGTATCTGTTAGAATCGCCACAGATCTGCTAGTGAAAAGCACGATGTTCAAGCACAAGCAAATCCATAAAGCCACATGGATCTCACCCGAAGGATATCACCGTGACGCGTAACCAAATAGACCACGTCCTCATAGATAAAAGACACCACTCGAACATCCTTGACGTAAGATCATATAGAGGAGCAAATTACGACTCCGATCATCTTCTAGTGATGGGCAAAATTAGGAGTCAGCTCGCAGCAAACCCCCATGGGTAGTCATGGGATATGAGCAAAAAGTTCGACACTGATAAACTAAAAGACCTGCACAAAAGGGCTGAATATCAAGACGAACTAACGAATAGATTTAGCATCCTAGAGGAATGGCATCAGTGAGGAAGAGCAAGTCAATAGTGTGAACACTAAATGGAGATCGATCAGAGACATGTGTCGGGTTTTGGTCGGGGCGCCGTTAAGGGCGCGGGGTTCACCAAACTCCCACCGTCTAAGTCGCAGAAGGTCGTTCACCGGGGTTTCACAGAAGAATGGTCGCCCGTTCCGTCGATATTCGTCCACCAAGAAAGAGCAAAAATGAAACACTTGCGGCTTGTTCGGTTGTAAACTTTCTCTTTTTATGGTTATGTTCCTAAACGAAATTTGTCACTTTGTATACATTGTTCGAAAATCTTTGTACAGTTTTTATTTGATAAATCTTCGGAGGATGTGAAAACTACGCACCCGGGCACGACGTGTGCTGAGGACGATCGTCCTTGTTTGTTTTAATTCGGCGAATCACTATTCCGCCCCGCGCCTTGTTTACTTGCAAATACTATTACTTATTACGTTACAACCTCCCGTGAGCACTCGATCCGTCTGGCCTCGCGTGGATCAAAACTTTTATCCGAAATATTTTAGTGGCACTGAGCGGTTGGGACCCGACCGACCCGGTGTGTGTGCCTTGGCGGTTGAAGCTCGACTGGCTAATAAATGGAAAGAATCTATTCATCGCGTCGTGGCGGTTGAGTCACAGCGCGAATAAACGCACCGCCACTTACTAGGAAATCGAAGGGAACTGCTATGCTTGCATGGGGAATTCAGTTCCAGCGAAACCTCGCCGTGCAAGCTCAGTTAGATTCCTCGGTTGCTATGTGTACCGAGAAATTGGTTTTGGGAACACGAGCAAGTACGGGCATGTGTTTTCGGGGGAAATTGGAATTGCTTGGGTGCAAGCAAAGAATATCATTTAGGTAAGATTTTAACTGAAGTAATTTCGGGGAAATGTATGCGGCTCGGTATAGTTGGTGGTGATGGTGAAAGTTCGTTGTAGGTTCAAATATGCGTTTTTTACAACGTAGGAATTTCGGGGAAATTGAGATTGCTTGGTCGCAAGGAGGGAATATGAATTAAGTAAAGAATTGACCGAAGCAATTTTGGGAAAATGTATGCGGGGATGATTTAGAATAAATTCTGTTGAATTGTATTCTGTTGCGGGTTTTGGAATGTGTTTTATTGCAAGGTTTGGAATGTATGCTATTGCGGATTTTGCATGGGGAGTTGGGTTGAGGTTGGTTAGAATTTTGGGTTGGTTCTCCGTGTGTATACAGAACCCCCACAGACACAATCAAACAAACAGCCCAAATGGTATTAGGATTTAAGAAAACAAATAAGTCCAAACCTTGGTTTGACGATGAGTGCAGGGCGAAGATCGAAGTACGTAAATGACTTAGAGTGATCCACTTAGAAAGATATGATGCAGTCAGCCCAGAAAGATACGCGACAATTCGGAAAGAAAAAATGAGACTTCAAACGCAAAAAACGCGAATGGGAGAATACTCGAATCGACAAAATTCTAGAAAATGCCAGACCGAAAAATATCACAGGTATGTATGCCGGCATGAATTCAATTAGAAATGGCTGCCGGGTGAGAGCCAAAATAATTCAAGACGCAAACGACTATCTGGTCACAGAAACAAATAATATCGTGGCAAGATGGAAGTAGTGCTTTGGAAATCTGCTCAATGTGCACACCCGTCAACCACAAATAAACGCACCAGACGTATATACATAAATATGTGTGTATTGATTATTCATGCCCCTCGTTTAAAGAATTTTGTAATTCTTATTTAAAAAGAATTGTAAGAGATTTGCGAGATAGGGGATGAGCGGGGTGGAAAACATTTGTGTGTACATTCTCCAATAAAGTTGTAACAATTCAAAATTGAATAGACTGTACATGCTATATACAACGCGAAGATTACCCGTGAATGGTTTTCAAGATGTAATTGTATTTTGTCGGGGAAAATATTTTGGATCCCAACCACATACAAAATACTAACAAATGTCATACTGGTGAGAATCACACCGTACGCAGAAGAAATATTGGGAGACTACCAATGCGGATTCCGTAGGAACCGGTCAACAAGCGACCAAATATCCACAATAAGGCAACTCCTGGAAAAGAAGTAGAAATATGGAGAGACGGTTCACCATCTGTTCGTTGACTTCAGAAAAGTCGACGACTCAGTCGCAAGACAAAGACTCTACCATATTGTAGTTGCGCTGGGAATCCCGGAAAAATATGCCGCCCTCATTCAAATTTGCATGAACGAAAACAAAGGGCGAGTTAGAATAGAAAACCACCTCTCAGAACCATTTGAAATTCGAGGGGGACTAAAATAGCCCGATGGCCTCTCACCGTGTCTCTTTAACCATGTCCTCGAGTACGTCAGCAGAAAGGTACAGCCTGGCAACATTGGGTCACACAAGTGTTCGCATATGCGGATGACATCGCCATTTGGGCGATAATCTAGAAAATGTAAGTAAAAACAGTGAAATCATCATGCAAGCGGCAGAAGAAGTGGGCCTAGAAATAAATAAAGACAAAACAAAATACATGATTACAGCGAGAGCAGGTGGACTTCAGAGAACATACGTAAACATCAGAGACAGGATATTTGAAAATGTCAAAGAATTTAAATATCTGGAAACAATACTGATTATTTTCTTTGTGAGGAGGAGATACTGTTCCATATAAAACCCCGTATCTAAACATGCGGCCAAGCCCCATTCAAATTGGGATCACATAATGTGAATCCCTTTCAATTCACTAAAACCCAAAACACAAAAAATAAAACTATCGAGTATAGACGTACTCTATGGCGGCACCGTTTCCTTTAATCCCATTCAAGGAAACATTTCCTAAACGGAACAATGGACAGCGACCATAAATACATTCGGTGGACAACAATACCACTAAGATACAAAAATATCTTTGGCACCGTTGTTCAGTAAAATATAATTACCAAGTCTGGACACTCCTGGAAATCCTAGGTAATGCTTAAGGGCCAAGGTAAATTACCTAAGGATCAGACAAAGGATGCGCTGGCTCACAAAAGATATCCTAATACAAAGGATCTTAAGTGAGATCAGCGCAAAAGGAAAGTACCACACAGCCTTTTGGTTAACGTGGAAAAAGGTTTTTCTGCGATCGAACGATCGGAAAAGCAGGGAGTTGGTTTGAGAAGTTTGACCAACACGGCCTTGAAGTGGTGCGCGCTGTGAGCGAGGATAAAAAGTATATTTTATTCAAATGGCAAGGAAATAAGATTACCCTGGTTGACTTATAATAATAAATATGATAGTAAAGTTGGTATTAGTAATAAAACCTTTACACTGATTTAAATCGTTATAATTTTCTTAAACGAAACGTGTTTGAAATTGATTAATTGTATCTTGTGATTAACAACACAAAAAATGAAGTTTGCAATCGTTGTTGTAGTTTACAGTGAGGTAACAAATCATAAAACTTAACGACATCTTCAGGGAGGCATTTTGAACTAAAGTGATCAAGACTCTAAAACAATACAATAGCAAAATAAGTGTGTGTTATTAATAAATATTTTTTAATAACAAAAAACAAAGAGTGTTTTATTTCAAGTGGTGTGTAAAGTGTGTGTGGTAAACTCAGACGTAACAACACACACACACGCGTGTATGCGAACAGTGCTTTTAATATTTTTTTGTTGATGGGCGACGATCGATGTACTTCGTTCAATGATTTTTCAGGTACTGCAATTATGCCAGATCTGTGGGGGTGAGGAAGTATGGGTCGCCAAGACACGGGCACCTGGTTCAATTCCTTCCCACTTATCGTCCACTCAGGATCGATCGTTTATTCCAGAAAAGTCCCGGGCAGATATCGCGATAGCAATCCTTTAAGGTTCTTCCCTCTGTACCAACAGACTCTACGCAACGTCCGCGCACAAATACAATCCACCAACGATGAAGGGAAGGAGAAATAAAACGCGCCGGCTTTTGGAATATAGTTTTTTTTTTATTTTTTTTTTTTCGCTTAAAATAGTTGGTAACATCGGTTCACAGAAATTGTTTGTAGATTATATTTACAGAGCTTGCTTATAGCTTAAACGCTGGCGCTTAACTATAATTTTGTCCGAATGGATAAGTCACACCGTTATTGATCATCGAATAGTTTATAATATCAATCCACACGTATACATTTAAATGAAGTAACATATTACAGGCCGACTGTAACTGTACATGATTTTAAGCCCTTACGGTGCCAACTCCACTTGTGTGGCATGTGCGCACTCAACGTAGGCTAATGCTCGACGTTTTGCGACATGACCGCCGCGGTGGTGACTGTAAAACGACTGACTAGGAAGGGCCGAGAATCCATTCATCGTGTCGTGGTGGAGTCGTAGCTAAATGAACTCACTGCTACTTACTAGGAACTTGAAAAGGGTTGATATGCGTGCATAGAGAATTTAGTTCCAGCGAATTACTGCCGTACATGCTGAGCTAGATTCCTCGGTTGCTATGTGTACTGAGAAATCGGCTTTGGGAACACGACCATGGGCATGAGTTGTCGGTTAGACAAGGGGATGTGCATCTTGGTCGTTGCGATGGTTGTTTCGCGGAAATGCAACGCATCGGGCTGGTGACTTACCAGTAAGGAGAATTGGTATTGGGTAGGATGGGAGCCGAAATGATTTTCGGGGAAACTAAATGTTACTTGGTTACAACCGAGGAAATGGGTTAAGCAGGAAGTGAGCCGGAATGATTTTCGGGGGAAATTAGAGCTGCTTGGTTGCGAGCGAGAAATATAATTTAGGTAGGAAATTAACCGAAGTGGTTTTTGCGAAAAATGTATGCGGTTTGATGTAGGTGAGGGAGATAATTAATATTCCGTTGGTAGTTTGAAAATGTATTTTATTGCAGATTGGGAAATGGATTCTTTGCAAGTTTGAGGGTGTATGTGGTTGCAGATTTGGGAATGGGTGCTGTTGCAGATGCGGGGTGTGCTCTTTGCGTGTTTGCGGATGGATTGCGGATTTGGGTTATGGTGCCGCGCTGTCAATGGTCAAAATTGGTTGGAATTGTGGGTTGGTTCTCCGTGTGATATAGAGAACCCCCACAGATCTTAATACTTATATGTTTCATATGTAATGAAAAAAAAAATCATATTACTATACTTAATCCTTCCTTTAACTTACATAGAAAATTAACCTCTTCAAGGTAGTAATTTTCTTCCTTTAAGGGGAGCGGGATGTACTACTGTGGCGGTTCTTTAATACATTCCCAAAGAACCGCCCATCCTCTTAAATTACCCACCTTCCAAACCCATAGTACTCACCTGCAATTAGGGACAGCGTAAGCTCCCTTGCAGCATCACACCTGAAAGTTAAACCTCATCAAGGCATGCATCACATTGAATTATTATATGAACCGTACCATATCTCCATCGGCTCGGCTTGTCAGCAATTATAATAGATAAATACTTGCTGACCAGCGTAATGGTTGACACAGTCATAGCCGATGGGTTTTGCTACGGTTCATAACCATTTATTGTCCCAGTCCCGAGGTTCGCAACACTTGCGACCAATTTCCCCTTTCGGTTATCTACCGATCATGGGATTTGGGCACTAATATGATTGACGTTAGACAATCATATCACAGATCCGCCTAACGATGCTCCGGCCTGTTAAATAAACAAACACGATGCGCATATCATCGTGACCCTTGAAATAGCGTTTTTCTGTATCTTAAAGCAAAAACCTATTTTGTTTTCAGGCGCAGGTCATCAAAGATTTATGGCCCTCGAAATAGCGTTTCTGTTTGTTTTAGACACAGAAACTTATTTCTCCTTTCGGCGATTGTGCTACCGCGTATCTCTATAATATCTACAATCCATTACACCAGCCCATGTTTATTCAGGTGCATTTTCGTCGTTGCCGATATGCAGGCTGAAGGGCAACGTACTTGTCCTATACGGACACATATAGAATCCTCCCACACCAATGTAATCCACACCGTTGAATCTGGCAGATATGGATTGTATATTCCAGTCAGATTTTAGCTACCAAGCTGTGCGGAAGTAGGAGTCAGATTTCTACCATCACCGCGGTTGTGTGACTTTTCGAGTGCGCAGTTCGATTGCCTTTCATGTTACCTTATATTGGAGTCAATACACCTTTCTCAATAAAAAGAGTCGTGCGCGGAAAGTTCAGTTTTCTTGGTGTAAATTCATTTAAAAACAAAGAACAGTGTAAAGTAATAAGTAAAGTAATAAACATTCAATCAACAATACAACAGTGAAATTAAATAAAAACAATGCTATATAACAAAAATCAATCGACTTTTATTCATTGAGTGCCACAGGTGATCAGTGTTTTGTTCTAACTCTGCCGTCTTTGCCTTTTTATTCCTCCTCGGCGAACAATTTAAATTGAATTACCGGTGTGCTTTTATTCGTTTGGTCTTTTGGTGGTCAATCATTCGCTGCAGACTTGCATTCGGGAATAAGTGAACCCGTGTTACGACGACACCAACTTATTTTCCCACACTACTACCTCCCATTCAATATTTCACAATCACACATTGCATTGCGAAATCATTTCTTTAATTACCTATCTGTGACGCACAATCATTTCCCAAGCTATGGAATATCTAAATTACGAATCATTCTTACAGTAACCCATAAGCGCACGGATCAGCATACAAATAATTACAAAGTATTAAAAGCAAGCTCCACAAAAGGTGCCATGGGAATCCCCTACTAATTGCTTACGCATGCAAGAGTGAAACATATGGATAATAACAAATTACCATACATCAACGTCATAACATGCACTCTCATAGGAATTCCCGAGGAAAATGCTTACGCCTGCGAAAGAGAGGCATATGAATAATAACACATCGCCACCGGTGAACCGAAGTGACAAAATATGCTTTATCCAAGACCACTGCACTTTATGCGGATCAACATTGATTAAGCTGAAAGTTTGACTCCTGACGGGTGATTGCACTCAACATGGGTCAATGCCGACTGGGTAAAACTGCGGTAGGGTAAATGACTTGGGTACATCGTTCGTGATTTTTTGTCAAGAATTTTTGTATAAAAGGGGTGGTTGCACAGGGTATTATTCAGAGTAAATCAATTTGTCATAGATAAAAGCGGCCCTCCATTTATTAATAATAAAGGTCAATTAAAAAGTATACAATTCTATTTATTTAACCCTTCCCGAATCAAATCTTCCCTTTAAATAAGGAAGCACGGTTGCGCCCTGTTACAACAGGATGAGCTTAAAGGTCCATCTGCCTTTTGAGCTCGTGCTCTATCTCATCATCATCATCATCATTGGCACTACAACCGGGAGCCGGTCTTGGCCTTATTTAGCAAGTCCTGAGGCTTGTTAAATTTTCCATAATGATTTATTTTATCTGGGCAAGGTCATTAGTCTTGCGCCACTCGTGCTCTATCTGGCTTGCCATAAAGCAACTAAAGCTTCTGTTTTTTTTAACCTACCGTCGCCATTCCGCCAAGCACTTCATCCCTTGTAGCTCTCCTTCTGTAGATCTGAGCCATCTCCTCAGCTAGGATGTCTATGGCGAGCAGTACGATGTATTGCTCTCATCATCTGTTTGCGGAGCGTTTGTCCACACTGGCACGACATGGGTAATACCGATATGACCACTTTTGACAGGATAACCCTCTTACTCTTGTCGGTCATAAAAAAAAATAACAAAAACAAAACAAAAAAAAAAAAAAAAAAAAAAACAATCAATGTGACATAGAGCAGTGCGGACCTACTCGAGCATCATCATCGGCACATCAAAGAAAAGAAACGCACATTTGGCAATGACACGGCGCCGACTCGAGCGACAGCCGAGTCTTATGACGAAGCGGCACAATCCAAATACAGATGGCTAAAAAAGTGCAAAAGAAAAGAAAAATGAATACATCGGCGCAGGCAACCAATTCAACGAATTGGTTGACCTTGACCCCAGTCAAATTGAATTACCTGCTGATGAAGACAACAATATCACAGGTACGGCAACGGATCCAGCGGAACTGGATAAACTCCTTGCGGATATAGACAACAAAAAAGAGGAATTGAAGAAACAGAAAGAATAAATCCTCAAATTAAAAGACCTAATGCAGCAACAACAAAGGAAAGAAAATTCAACAGCACAGAGAAAAAATCAGGAACAACAGCAGGAATCAAACAAAAGGCAGCAAACAAAGGAGATGCAACAGCAGCAAAAGAACCAGCACATCGTAACCAACAAAAAGGAAAAGGCGCCGCCTATAATACTTACGTCCATGGAAACAAAGGACGTTATCAAATTAGGTGAGTTAACTTGCAAAAATTTCAAAACAAAAAAAATTAATAATTCTAAAATAAAATTAATGTGCGATGATATTGAAGGTTATCGCAAAGTAATGACTGCTTTAGGTAGGAAAAAAACCGAGTACTACATGTACACCCCGAAATCGGAGAAAATAATCTCCATGCTCCTAAAAGGCGTTGATCCATGTTTTTCCCCTGAGGAGGTATTAGAGGAATTAAAAAATGTCGAAACCGACAATTTAAAATTTACAGGTGTGAAACCCTTCTCTACCGCCAACTCCAGAAAACGCGATTACAAATTGCCTTTCTTTATTGTATCACTGAGTCCCAACAGTAAAGTTGATGCTCTCCGATACATCAAACACCTCAACCACCAAACAATAAGTTGGGAAAAAATCAAAAAAATCGATAGCGTATTGCAGTGCATGCGTTGTCAACGCTTCGGGCACGCGGCATCAAACTGCCACATGCAATTCATGTGCGCAAAGTGCCTCTCCGACCATATCATTGGTGAATGTCCCTTGGGCAAGGAACAGCTTCCAGATAGGAAAACACTGTCCTGTGTCCTCTGTAAAAATACAGGTCACACTGCTAATTTTAGAGGATGTCCTAAATTTCAACAAATGAAATTAAAATTGGAATCCAAAAAGAAACAAGTGAAGAAGAGAAAAAAATGAAAACTCGTTCTTACAACAATTTCGAGGCTCCTTGTGTGTCATATGCTCAAATGGCCGGTGCTCCTAAGCAGCCAGCATCCATGGAATATACATATAGAAATGGAAGGATGCCTGCGCCAGAGGCACACTCAGAAATAATAGCAATGTTATTAACCATGCAAGGACGATTTGCCGAATTTCAAAAAACACTGACTGAACAAAGAGCACGAATAGATACTCTCTATTCAGCCCAGTTCTCAAATAACTCTCCACATCAAAATCTTCAACCCTCCGTCTGAACTTAACCTAAAAATTATTGCTGTGAATGTAAATTCACTAATCCACATCGAAAGAAGGGATAATTTAGGCTATCTGCTCCAAGCCGAATGCCCAGATGTGCTCTTGGCTAGCGAAACAAAGCTAAACCAAAGGCACAAAATGGGCTATAAAAATTATAACATAATTAGACGAGATCGACTACACTCTACTCGAGGGGGTGGGGTCGCTATCTTAGTTAAGAAAGGTCTTCACCATAAGGTCGTTTACAGCACGGAAGTACACAAATTCCAGGTAAAGGCATGCATTATACATATTCCTCTAAAAAGTCAAAGGCATCTATATATAGTCGCTCTTTACGCTCCTGAATCTGTTCAAGGTACCCAATTTATCAGTGAAATCGATACGCTTTTCCGCAGTCTCAAGTTAGATTCGGAAAACAATTACTTTTTAATGGCAGGTGATTTTAACGCCAAGCACGGTGCCTGGGGCAATCTGACCTCGAACACCAGAGGCAATGCCTTGTTTGATTGGTGGCAAACAAATGCGATCGAGCATAAACTAGAATTGTACGCTACAAGTACGCCGTCTTATCCAAGAGGTAACTCCTTCCTGGATTTACTTATGACAGATGATCGAATTCATTTACCAGGTACTGGGGTAACTACTCGAAATTGTCTTCGCACAATTGAGTACGATAGCGATCATTACGGACTTGGAGCCGTAATACACGTGCCAAACGAGTACCATCTACTTGAGCAGTACAACCAGGTACGCTCTTTCGATTTCCGAAAAGCACATTGGTCGCGTTTTGATCGCATAGTAAAAAGGGAAATACGCAACATTGGCATAGACCCACCGACTAATAGAAACCTCCGTAACGATGAAATCGATCATTACCTCCTAACTATGAACGATATTGTTACTAACACAATGAATCGTTCCATCCCCAAAGTAGCTCATATGGATGGATATACCCGCCGATACAGAAATGCAACTATCGATGCTTTGTATAGGCAAAAGAGCACCCTGCTCTCAAAGCTGAAATTGTGCTACGAGTATAGGCAGTTCAGTGACCCAAATAGCAATGAAATCAAAACAATCAAGTCCTTCATTAAAAATCTTCAAAAACTGATCCACGATAATTACCGAGCAGTAATAAATGAGGAGTGGAGTAACAGAATTCGAGCTGTTCAAGCAAACGGACCGAACATGTTTTCACAAATCAAGAAAATATGTCGAAGAAAAGATCACAATGACATTCCCTGTCTCCGAATTCCACGGACTCCCGAGAATTGTCGGATAATGCTGAACGCAGGACTCACCTTAGAGCACATCAACTCCAACGATGAAGTAATAGTAGTCGAAGATCCGCAAAAGAAAGCGAATTCAATTGGACCCTGTTTCGAAGCAGTGTACAGAGTTAACGAATCAGTTCATGCTAACACTGAAATTGAAAGCAATGCCCGTCAAAGACATTGCTCGCTGCGCAATCAACTTCACAACTGGCGATCCGAAAACCGTAGTTTCATCACATTCGGCGAAAATAATAGGGCGGATTCTCCCGTCAGAAATGCAAATACTAATATGTTTGTGCCCAAGGATGAACTTATAAACATACTTAGCTCAATAAAAAATAAGAAATCATCTGGAATAGATAGCATTCCAAATGTGGTTCTAAGGCACTTGCCTCGCGAAGCATTGAACATACACACTACTTTGTTTAACAACGCTCTAAACAATGCACACTATCCAACCCATTGGAAGACTGCAGTAGTCCACCCTATCCCCAAAAAGGGTAAGGATAAGAGCAATCCAGCCAATCTCCGCTCGATCAGTTTGCTTCCCAACATCAGCAAGGTATTCGAAAAAATGATAAACAAAGCACTGATAGGTTGGTGTGATGAAAACGATATCATCCCCAACAACCAGTTTGGCTTTCGAGCGCGACATGATACAGTTCATGCAGCGACGAAACTTGTTTCTGATATACAGTGGAACAAAGCAAAGCGACAATGTACAGGCGCCTGCTTGGTTGACTTTGAAAAGGCTTTCGACACCGTATGGTTAGAAGGACTTGTCTATAAATCAACAAACCTGGGTATGCCGCATTAACTGTTATACATCATTTATGATATGATAATGGACAAACATTTTGTGGTGAAATGCGGGGACATATTCTCCAACAAGACCTTCCAAATTAAAAATGGCTTACAGCAGGGAGCTGTGAATTCTCCCATTCTATTCAATATTTACACTAGTGATTTAGTGAGTTCTCTCGAAAACGCCATTGCGTACGCCGATGACATAGTGGTGTACAGAACAGGAGGAAAAATAAACGTCATCAATAGGCACCTTCAAGATGACTTCAACAAAATAAAACATTTCTGCAACGACTGGAAATTAAAGATTAATTTCCAGAAAACCGAGACTATCCTTTTCAGAACGCCCCTATCCAGGGCCTCGAGGGATACAAAATACAACTGGAAACACTTTCCTATTGTAGGTAACAATAACCTTCCACTGCAAGTGAAAACTGTAGTTAGATACCTTGGTATCTGGCTAGACCAGTATTTATATTTTGACAAGCACGTAGCAGCGTCCCTCTCCGCAGTTAAAAGCGCATATTCTATGACAAGAAGTCTATTCCGGAGTAGTCTTCTTGACCCCAGAGTCAAAATAATTTCGTACTCGGCATTCATCCGACCAGTTTTGGTTTATGGCTGCCCAGTATGGTATAATATATCTCCACTTTATATGGAGTAGTTTCGTGTGTTCGAACGGCAGAGTTTGCGTTCCTGCCTCGGACTTTATAGAACACCAGAGTCGCAATACAAAAAATTCTATCCCAACAAAATCCTGTATAACAAATCAGGGTTAATTAGGATAGACAATTTCATAATTAAAATTATTCGTGGTCACACAGCGGGGGCAATGCGCATTGACAATAATCTTATCTCGGGAGCATTCTATCCCAACGATATGTATCTGGAGAATACCCTCCAGAATGGGTTTATTCCCCCAGAAGTGTTCCCTTTCTTGGATCAAAAGGGCCTTATCCAAGACGTGCATGGAGTCCCGATTATTTACCACGCTCTCCGTGGTGCCAGGGACAAACGAATTCTCCATGATAGTGATATCTCCAATGCCCCAGACCGCATGCGTTTTAGCACGGCGATCAGTGAAAGAGATAAATCAGGCAAAGATCGAACATCTCCCAAATGGTGGTGGCTTCTCAACGAGGAGAGGACTTCACTTGCTCAGATATAGTATGCCTCTCAAGAGCAACGCTCTCCTTCCTCTTGTCCCCCCTCCCCCTGTCCAACTTTCCCCATTACTTTCTATTTTATTTTTTATTTCTTATTTTATTTTTGATTCGTTTCGTTTTGAAGTTTTTGTTTGTTAAAAAAAAAAAATTATAATAATAATGTATACATATAGATGTAAATGAGGAGTCCCTCTAATATATGACCTATTTCATATATATATATATATATATATATATATATATATATATATATATATATATATATATATATATATATATATATATATACGAAACAAAAAAAAAGATGTACGCCGAAAGGCATATATAAAAATCAAGTTGTAATGTGTAATTTAGAGAGCTCGCATAGAGCCAGTAAGTTAATTTAAGGACTGTGATTGATACATGTAAAAAGAATTAGGAAAATAAATGTGGTTTAAAAACTACAAAAAAAAAACCTTAAATTTTCTTTTTTATAAAGTAAAGTGGTACGTGTACTTGATGTGTGAGAATTTTAGGGTTCGTTACAAGTACAGTTATTTTTTTTTCTAGAAATTGTTTACCATGCTGTCGACAGTTAAAATTCGAACCCTCTTCCTTTATTAATTTAAAATGGGACATATTGTGTCATTGGCAATGAAAAACTTTAATGACGCTTTTGAGGATGTAGCGGTAAACGAACGCACAATACGACGTTGATTTGGAAAGTTTCGTTTGGGAGATTTCAGCCTCGAAAATGAACCACGTGGGAACCCGGAAACATTAGTTAACGACGATATTTTAAGAGCAATGGTGGATGCGGACCCAACGAAATCGGCGCGGGAGTTTGCACAAAGCATGGGAGTATTCCCAATGACATTAAGTCGACTCCTTTCTCTCATAGGAAGGGTAAAGAAACTCGATAAGTGGGTAGCCCATGAACTGGACGAGTCCCAAAAACTACGGCGCGTGGTAATCTGTGCATCGCTTAGATTAAGAAACCAAACTGAACAATTTTTGAACTGGATAATCACCTGTGATGAAAATTGGTTTCTGTATGATAACCATAAAAGAAATGGGTAGGTGAAAAACCAAAAAAAAAACCGCAAAGCCCGATCTGAACCCAAACAAGGTTATGGTGACAATTTGGTGGATATCGAAAGGACCAATCCACTTTTCATTTCTTCAGCCAGGAAAAACGCCAAATATTGTGAGGAAATCAACATATTGCATGCCAAATTGACTGAAAAACAACCTGTGTTGATCAATAGACCCGGTCCGATCCTTTGCATAACAATGCTAGTGTTATATTTATCTTTAAACAACACTTACCTACTACTGTGGCTTCCGGCTTGGTTAAGCCCGTGAGTAGGCGGCTTCCGACTCGTAGAGTCCGTAAGGTGGTTTCCTGTTGTAGCCCCTGGTCGGCCGAAGATTGCAGGTTCGAGTCCTATTGTGTCTTCCGGCTTGGTTCAAATTTTCTACTAATTTGGTTGGCGAGTGAAACACTGGTTGTAATTTTTGAATCGCGGTGCGACCATTTATTTAATTCTTTCTATTTAAAGTCCAAGTTAAATTTCAGCAGACTACCGTAGTGGATTCTAATTCTAACTCTAACTGTAGGCTACTTGCCAATTGAATTGAATTTTGCCTCCAACGGAACTCGCTATTTATACCCAAGATCCAAATCAAAATGTTCATACCTTCCCACGGTTCATTGCTTACTTCCAGACAGCCACCCGATGCTAGTCCCAGTCGAAGGAAATACCAACGACGATGGGAACTGCAACGTCGCAATTTTGCCGCCAGTCATCCTAAGGCGGCAACCTTACTCCTACTCTAGCTATAGTTCCACCCCAAGGCCATGGAAAATTCCTGGTGGAGCCTCCAATTGTTCTGTGAGCTGACCATTTAGCACTCGAATTAATTTGACTTTTAATTGGAATGACCATACGTTTGAAGCTGGGAAAAGTGGAGCCAAAGATACTTTTCTTCATCTAACCTGGCCACTATATACAAGACGTATATTCGTTCGCAAATGGACTTCAACTCCCATATTTGGTAAGGAGCATCTAAAAAGGCACTACACGTGCTTGACAGGATGCAAAAACGAGCAGTGAAAGTTATTGGGTTGTGAATGCTTTAATTCCGTCATTAGAACATGGGCCCAACGTATCATGCCTAGCTCTTTTCTATAGGTATTATCACGGTCGTTGCTTAACTGAACTTGGTGGATGTGTTCCGCCTCCTCAGACATTTTCCCGCGATACCCATCAATCTGAGAATATGCATCAGTTCACGTTGAAAGTGAACTTCAGGCGCACAAATAAACATAGAGAGTCAATCTTTAGCCGACCCACACAAATGTGGAATACTCTACCTGATCATGTGTTTCCTCGTCGTTGTGATGTCCAGACATTCAAGGCCAATACGAGGGTTGCCTCTTATGTTTCGGGATTTGGCAACCCTAGCGTTGCAATCCGGCAATTGACAGCTCTGTCGTAAAGTTGGACATTTTTGAGGTTATCCGCACTCAGAACGTTTTGACAGACGAGCGCTATTTGTGTTGTTTACAGTAACTTAAAAGATTCATCTCGGCCCAAAAATGGAATTAAATCGTCAACATTTTCGTGCGATTATTTTTTACAACTTTCGGGGTGGATTAACTCAGCAACAGTGCATGGATGAACTTAATTCAATTTTTGGCGATGAAGCTCCATCAAGGACCAGTGATTATCGATGGTATGGTGAATTCATTCGTGGTCGTAGTTCACTCCAAGATGAATTTCGTGAAGGTCGTCCAAAATCAGTTGTTGTTCCAAAAACCATTGATGCTGTGCGCGAACTGATATTGGAAGATCGTCATGTGACCTATCGTGAGATTGAGACAACCTTAGGCGTTAGTGGGACCAGCATACATTCAATATTGCATAAACATTTGACTGTCAAAAAAAAAATGTTCGCGTTGGATCCCACACAATTTGTCAATCGCCCAAAAAAAGGCTCGTGTCTATTGGTCGAAAGAAATGCTCAAAAAATACGGTCGCGGTGCTTCGAAACACGTCTATGACATCGTGACAGGTGATGAATCGTGGATTTACGCGTTTGAGTCCGAAAGTAAACAGCAGTCGACTGTCTGGGTGTTTCAAGATGAGCCAAATCCAACAAAAGTTGTTCGCGCACGAAGCACTTCCAAGCAAATGGTCGCCTGTTTTTTCGGAAAAACTGGACATGTCGCAACCGTACCACTAGAACAACGCAGAACAGTCAATTCTGAGTGGTACACAACCATTTGCTTGCCAGTTGTCTTCCAAGAAATCAGGAAAACCAACCGCCGAAGACGGATCACTCTTCACCACGACAATGCGAGCTCTCACACATCGGCTGCGACAACTGCATTTTTGAGCACCCAAAACATCGATTGGATGGGTCATCCGCCGTATAGTCCTGACTTGGCACCGAATGACTTCTTTTTATTCCCGTACGTAAAAAACAAACCGAGAGGTCACCGTTTTTCGACACCTGAAGAAGCGGTTGCTGCATTCAGAATGCATGTGTTGGAGATACCTCAATCAGAGTGGCAAAAGTGCTTCGACAATTGGTTCAAACGCATGAAAAAGTGTATAGATCTTCATGGGGAATATTTTGAAAAACAACAAAGTGATTTTCGATGATCAATATTTGTTTTTGTTCTCTAATCCCGAAATATAAAAGGCAACCCTTGTATACATCGACACCTCCTTTCCTTATCCACTTCCCCTCCACCCGCTCACACTGTACTCTGACATTTAAGTGTTTTTTTAATTTTTTTTTTATTACACTTCTCTCGGGAGAGGCGAACCTATAGCGCAGAGTTGGCCCCCCAGGATGCCACCAAATAACTGTTGTAGTTCTTTTTGAACAGTTGGAGCTTGTAACTGTTCTCTGACATTTAAGGGTGCTCCAAAATCCCTTTTTGTGCTCGCGTTTGTGTAAAAAAAAAAAACTAGCCTTGCCAGAATGCAGATTTTTGTTAATTTCCTTCGACATTTCGTTACTGGCCGTCAGTATTGTTCCCAGATATTTAAACTCAAATATCTTGCTACTGACATTTAAGTGTGTTCCCTGAGGTTCACCTGCTCTCGCCGTCATCATATATTTTGTTTTGTCTTCATTTATTTCTAGGCCCACCTCTTCTGCCGCTTGCATGACGATCTCACTGTTTTTACTTGAGCACAAGGTTAAAAAGACGTTCCGGATTTCAAATGGTTCTGAGAGGAAGTTTTCTATTCTAATTCGCCCTTTGTTTGCGTTCATGCAGATTTGAATGAGGGCGACATATATTTTCGGGACTCTCAGCTCAACTACAATATGGTAAAGTCTTTGCCTTGGGACTGAGTCGTAGTCTTTTTTGAAGTCGACGAACAGTTGGCTAACTGTCTCTCCGTATTCCCACTTCTTTTCCAGTAGTTGCCTTATTGCGAACATTTGGTCGGTCGTTGACCGGTTTCTACGGAATTCGCACTGGTCATCATCATCATCGGCACTACAACCGGGATCCGGTCTTGGCCTTATTTAGCAAGTTCCGAGGCTTGTTAAATTTTCTATAATAATATATTTTTACGGGCAAGGTTATTAGCATTGCGCCAAATCTGCACTGCTAGTCTCCCAATATTTCTTCTGCGTACGGTGTGATTCTCCACAATATGACATTTGTTAGTATGGTGTATGTGGTTGAGAGATACGTCCCCTCTTTGTGAAAATGGGGACGACTATTGAGGTTTTCCGTTCTTCCGGAGTGACTTCCTTATCACATATTGTTTTAATCAGTTGGTGGATCTTTCGAGCGGTCGCCTCGCCTCCATGTTTCATATGCTCGGTCGGTATGTAGTCGACTCCGAGAGCCTCACTGTTTTTCAATCGATTTATTGCGTCTACAACTTCGTTGAAAGAAGGCTCTGGGATCTGAGGCTCGGCTGTATGTACGTCTGTTGTGTTTATTTGTAGTGGATGGGTGCGCACATTAAGCAAGTTTTCAATGTACTACTTGCATCTTGTCACCATAATGTTTGTTTCTGTGATCAGACAGCCGTTTGCGTCTAGAATTATTTTGGCTCTCCCTCGGTAGCCATTTCTAACTGAATTTATGCCGGCATACATATACTCTGATGTTCTTTGCTCCGACATTTTCTAGGATTTATTTGATCCGAGTCTTCTCCCATTCGCGTTTTTGTATTTAAAAAGTCTCGTTGCTTCTTTCCGAATCGTCGCGTATCTTTCTGCGTTGTCTTCATCATATCTTTCTAAGGGGATCACTTTGATGCGTTTACATTCTTCGATCTTCGCGTTGCACTCATCGTCAAACCAAGGTTTGGACTTAATTGTTTTCTTGAATCTTAATACCTTTTGGGCTGTTTGTTTAATTGTGTCTCTGATCGATGCCCATTTAGTGCGCAGATTATTTGTTTTTTCTTCCTCACTGCCCCCATTCTCTAGGATATTTAATCTATTCATTAATTCGTCCTGACATTCAGCTCTTTTGCATAGGTCTTTTAGTTTATCAGTGTCGACATTTTTGCTCGTCTCCCGTGATTTTCCATGGGTCTGTGCTGCAAGCCGACTCCTAATTTTGCCCATCACTAGAAGTCGCAATCAGCTCCCCTATATGATCTTACGTCCAGGATGTCTTTTGTCTATAAGGAAGTAGTATATTTGGTTACGCGTTACGCTGTCGGGTGATAGCAATGGGGCTTTATGGATTTGCTTGTGCTTGAACATCGCACTTTTCACTACTAGATCTTTTGACTCCGCGAACGTGATAATTCGAATTCCATTATCATTTGAAACGTCGTGTAGGCGTTCTTTACCTACAGTTGGTTGAAAGATGCCTTCCTTTCCAATCTTCGCGTTAAGTTCCCCGAGGAGGATTTTAACATCGAATGATGAGATCCCATCAAATACTTCCTCTAGGGTCTTGTAGAATGTGTCCTTCGTTTTTTTCTCGGTAGATCTGTATTTTTGGCATCGACACCTTTTAGAAAGGCCGATATCTTCTTGCTTATAATAAGGCGGTTTCCGAGGTTATGTGTGTCTTTACCTCCACACGTCACTGTAAACCCGTTGGTTTCGACTACTTGATGTGGTAGTCGGACTTCCGGAAGGGCGACGATGTCCATTTTATATTGTTAAGCCCGATCTAGGATAGGAAAACAATCTTTAACGACCATATCGATAGGATTTTTGTGATGTTTATGTCTTCATTGTTTTCCATGTACACACTTTTCAGTATTTTCACAATGCTGTAGCAAGAACACCTCAAAATCAGTGTGTCATCGATTCAAGCAGTTTAACTCAATTCGTGAATCAACATGAAGAAAAGGGACCTTAGTTTGTATCAACATCTAAACCATAATCAAATTAACCCTAAGAAATAACCTACAAACAAAACTTGTAATAAAATAACAACAGAAATTCTGCTGCATTTATCAGACATTTCTTTGTGTAGTATATACTATGATACTAAGGATAATTAGCAGATTAAAATGTAATGTCCGTGTCGCGTCGTGCTTGAACTAATTAGTTCAAGCCATTTGAATTACTTTTCGTTGTTGATTATTAGTAGTTCATTCTTAGTATTAATTGTTATTATCCTTGTTATTAATTGTTATAAGTTGTAATTGACTGCATGTTTGGCAGCACTTTCATTTTTTGTTATTGCCATTGTTATTCAGGTTTTGTTGTCATAGTTATGTGTTGTCATTTTGGCATTATGCAAATGAGATTTTGTTCGTTTTCGTTATGAATTGAATTAATTCGTTGTTCGTTTGTCTATCGTTTTGTCAATTGATAATCTTATTTAGTTCTTATCGTATGTTATATAATAAATAACAATAAAGTGTCGTCCGAACTTATCGTATGTTATATAATAAATAACAATAAACATTGTCGTGAGGAACCATTGCGTTTTATTCGATATAGTAGTCGTTCGCTTCCGGTATACGAATCGGAAATTATTCAGTTCGTGATTGCGTGAACTATTCCAATTTATTCAGTGTGGCAGATATGAATACTGAACAGACAAGTGTCCTGTTGAACTCAGTCCGCACGGTCGAATGAATTCTTGCCCCCTCTCGTGCAACCATTCGTTGAGAACTAAAGGAATGTTAATGCTTTTATTTGATACTGAGTGCTAATTAATTCCTTACTCCATTTCGAACCCTTGATGACCGGACAACCAACATGCAACATTCTGAAATCTGGATCAGTAGAATTGTGTAGATTATGCCAGAACACCATACTACGTCTTATAGGTTTCACGTTTAGCTTAAGAAACGGGAACGCTGTGGAACCACCAGCTTCAACATCACTTATCTTAAAATATGATCCATTATCATTTATAATTCCAAAGCGCATCCTTACTCACATAAATTAAAGCGGTGGCGATTCGGTTGCCTGACTCAACACCGTACTCAATATCTGGGTTCTGCAAAAAAATTTGGCTTCATTACAATTAACCTAAAAAGTGTCTTTATGTTAGTATTATATCATTACTGAAATAAAATCAAAGTGTGCATCATAGTGTCCACCAATCCCGTAATTTGCCACCTGGAGTTGTTCACCTGTTTCTACTGTAAGTCTAGTCATGTCTGCCATTCTCTGTTTTAGGTTTGCCAAGAAGCTATGCGCATTAAAATCTATCCAACTGTTCTTACTCGTTCTAACTTCGGACACCCATCTTGTTGTCTTAGTCCCAACTGTAGACCGTACTATCTTTGGTGCTGCAAATTCGAGAATCCGTTCTATTTCGTTATCGTAGATAGCTTCATGGTAATAAAGCAGGAGTGGCTCCAGATTCAATTGTTCCACTCTGAACGGTCCGATCTTCCGATATGGTACATCGTTATCGCTGTACATGCAACGTAGTGGCCGTTGTTGCGTTGGAGTTTGGAGGTCCTCATCTCGGCATGTACTTAGATAGAATTTGTGTTCCGCTAGCTGTAAAGGAAATATGACATATACTTATGTCTTCACTAGATACATCAGATGATAAACCGAAACATAGCCATGTCAAAAATGTTTCCATAGGTTTACATAAAAAAGTAATATTTATCAAGGATACCAGCTGAAAGCAATGCCAGCTAGTGCTACTAGACTTAAGTGTTTGTAATTTATTTGAATTGTATAAGTAATAAATAAATAATATCAAGGATATATAAATGGTAGAGATAATTTTAAAATTACCCATTGACCTTCACCGTTGAACATAAAATATCAGTTCTCTATTAATCTGTGAGAGTTATAAATCACACCGCATTTAATATCTACGTTGCACCTCAATTTTGTGCCTCCATCTTATTGGGGAATAACTTCATGAAGGGAGTCTGCCAGAGTGTGAGTGGAGTAATGCCACGCTGTTCAAGGTCTCGAGTTTTGGCTGTTTTTTGTGTTAAAACAATTGACACAGTTCGTTTGGACCATTCAAGCACGGAAGTTATTCGTCGAATAAAGTCAACTATTTCTTAAATTTATTATTTCCAATAAAAAGATGGGCGCGTCATACAAAAATTCTTAATAACGTGGTTTAACTCGAACGGTTTACAAAGGTGTTCGTGTTATATTTTTAATTGGAATAGAATTGTTCATTACCTGTCAACAAAGACGATTTGAATATGACGTAGAAAAAAAATCGACCGAGGAAAACTTTTAGTGATGAAAGGATTGGCTCACACTGTCGTTTACAACCGCGGTATTGAACTCAAACTGGAATTATCATCTGACGCATTGGATTTTATTGTACTGGTGATAGCGACGCATCATGCAAATTGGCAGGATCACGCTGCATCAAACAATAGCGTGCTGACTGCAGAGAAGAAATCAGGATCGACTATTAATCACTCGATTCTCAGATGGACAATACGATCAATGTCTATTTACTTGCTTCATAAGAAGATACTGTGCGAGTTCTCTAAATACATGGAGAACTAACCCATATTTCCGCCTAATTTCGACCGCCAACAGCGTGTCACACCAACCCCAATTTCTCCTACTTACCTATTCACCTGAAAAGCATGTAGCAATAACGGACGCATAGCTGAATTCATTATTCTATGCAAGTAATGCATAATTGAATTCAGCTACCTTTCTGCCATACGGCAACTTCAGTCCTCTAACCATGAGATTTCCACCGGAAATTCCAATCCATGTGATTAGCGACAACAAGTCGAACTGATCGTTCCGGTCCAGCAAAAAAAGGAAACACAATTAGTCATATAAAATTGTATTTTTAAGTATGTGTAGTGCTCTGAAAAGCCCTACCATCTCCTTCCCCCACACATACATCCAAACCCCATAATCCTTAACTGAAATTCAAAAAACGAAATAATTTGAAAATTCGCGATAAACGAATCAAATGTTCGTTTATCGCCCTTGCACCCAACTCCCCATAATCATCCAACTAATCCAGAAATACGTTATCCCAATCGAGCAAAATTCCTGGTAAACGAATTAAATATTCGTTTATAATCCATATACATCAATTTCCCCAGATCCTCAAACAAAAGCAAATATGGTATATTGAACCAGATGTTCAATTTCCATACTCACGCTCATGTGACCGAGAATTCGCCTAACCGGATTCTTATCTCCAAAAAACAAGCATTAGACTCCATCCAAGTATCTTTTTCGAGATTCTGCTCGCATTTTGATGCATTCGGGATACAAAATCCCGATAAGAATTTGTATAAAAGGGTGATGAAATTTGTATTCGAGGATCAGTCTCGATTGCCGTCCGAAGCAGTAGGACGCCAGTAAATTAAATTAAAGCAAATAAACTAAAACTCAAGAGACAAAAATTGCCTTTTTAATTATACCTGACCGATTTCTTTTATAAACAATCGGTTGTCACTCTTCCCGGAGGATCCGGAAGCACGGTGGCGACCGCAACGGGTCTCCTCAGGAGCGGTCTATAGAGATCCCTCATCCTTTTCAGGACAAGGAGACAAGCTCCCTGAGAGAAGGACCACAACATATGGTCGACAATGATTATCTCACCTTAATCGATGGCAATTCTGAACAATGATTCCAAAAAGAACAATTCAAATGGTTTTTATAGATAATTGAAATTCCCTTTAGATCCGCTTGTCTGGTTGGCTGTTCCTCCGTTCCTTTGCGGCAGAGCCTCACCGTCACAACCGTGCTTTTAGTTGAAATTAGACTTGTTCTGGTGGCAACGGTCCCTCCTGACCTTTCCTTGCTGTATTCCCCGTTGCCAGAGATCGCTCTTGAATCTCACAACGGATTACTGGTATGAAAAACTCAGCTCTAATCGCAACTTTACCAGAGCGAGCCTTCCATTGCATACCTTTGAACACGGGATAACACCTGTGCCGTCAACTGATCTCTTCAAATTATGTCGTTGACAATGTTATCGATTATTGTTTATCGTTTATATTTGGTTTATGTCGTTGCCTGTGTTATGTATTGTTTAGGTTTCTTATGTTGCATTTGCAACACGAATCAAACGACGCTGTTGCAAAATCATGCAACGACTTGGGTAATTATCGAAGTCCATAACATGTTTCCCACGTTAATATTACCCTAGCCAAAGTAGCGTCACTTCACTGAGGATCAATGATCTCTTTTCGCAGGTGAATAGCGCCAGCTAAATTTTCCTCTCCTCCAACACAATTCTGTCTCCCCACGGCTCAATGCATGCTGAGGTCACCATATTCACCGAATTGGGTCAGTCGGCTACCCTCAGAGCCGCATTGATTCATGCACACACAACCAAACCCACTCCGAGATCAGAGTACTTTGTGTTTCTGTCCTCTCATTCTCCCATGTTTGTCGACTATCGAATTAACCGATGTATTCACCATACCTCGACGGGTGTGGCAATGAGAGAGCAGAAGCGTGATCTCGTTTGGTTGTCCTGTGTGCAAAATGAAATCCAAAATTTCTTCCCTAATTGGGATCAGTCGTTATTCAACTACCGCAGCGTGTGCACGCTGGTGCACACGCTCGGATGAGAAGTAAAAGGGAAGTGTTGTCAGACGAACGTAGTGTCCCGTTAGTCAATCGAGAAAGAGAAACGCGTTGCCCTTTTAAATTAGACTGGTTACAGTTACTTATTTGGCGAAAAGATGAGATATTAATTTGACGCGTCCACCTTGCATCTATTTATTAAAAGTGTAAATTCGAATGAACAATAAAGGACGATAAAAACTAATTAAACTACACCAGTGCATTTCATTTCTTTCCTTTTTGTGCTGGAACTTTTGGTGACAAATTTGGAGAAGAAATCGTTGGTGGGTGATGGAGAATCCGTGCCCCTGACCGGCATACCTACGTACACCCCACAATACAAATATCGAACAGTAATTGTTCGATTCTTAGAAGGACCCTACCTATACAGTGGCAGCTGGTTGTAGGACAATGGCACACGAGGTCGATTGCCGTATGCAAAATGGCATAAAAGGCAAATAATCTTGCATTTGAGTTTGAGTATTTTTCTAAACCTCTTACAAATGTTAGGTCTTTTCGCACACAAACAATTTAGATATCAAAATGTATATATATGTATATGTAACGCTCCGCGAAGCCCTACCATTTCCCTACCCCATACATTTTGGCCCTTTTCTTTTCTACCAATTTCCTCCCACATTTCTTTTTTCCCTCATATCATCCATCCATATCCTCAAATTGTATCCAATCCAAACGTTCAATTGTCGCACATTGATTCAATTTTATCAAACAAAATTCCCAAAACATTAAATAAAACGAAATGTGTAAAACCATATGCTTACTCATAGACGCATCATTAAAAAATCCTCTTCAGAATCATAAAATGCATGTCTGCAATTTTATGATTCTCGAGGAATTTCATTTATAAAAATTTCCTAACTAATGTTCGTTTTATTGAATGTCTATATTTCGGGTCATTAAATACCTATTTACAGATTCTCTCTTAAGAATTTTGTCTACACAAAATTCCTATTTTATTGTTCGTGCCGTAACGCAGGTAAAAAAAAAGTTCCGTTTTCCTTTAATTACCAAAACCCAATAAAAACAAAAGGATGGTTCACGGAAGTTTCATTTTTCTTCTCGGTAGTTTTTAAGATCAGTTTTGTGCAGAACGTCCACAGGAATGGACATTTGATTAAAATCTTATTAAGTAAAAACCTTTCTCTCCTTTGGCAAAACACCGTGAAGGCGACTCTTCCCTCAATTCACGAGGAAGCACGGCGCGGCGCGACAACATATATATAGAATAAATCATTTGTATTGCAATATGGAAAACATTCTCCAATTTTTAAATGCAACTCTGTCGGATTGATTTTCTTTAATTTTAAATTAGTTCATTGAATATAATTTAATTTCTTTTGCAATCCATTATATTTTTGCGGACCTGCTGAGAGCCAGCCCTTCGTTTTAAGTTAATTCGTAACAACTACATGAATAAATATGTGTTCCGGATTCGCCCTCCCTTCGAGGTCACAAAGTTTATTGAGGCAAGGAATGCCCTCACATCCGACCGACCGACCGCATCCAAGACTGCGACCGACATCGTCATTCAACCATCAAGTAGTTTGTCACCAATGACGTCACAACCACCTTGGTGGCCAGGAACTCCATGAACACCTGGCCTTCGAATGCCAAGTGACCATCCATCCAGCTTACCATCGCGAATGATGCCACCGGAACACACAACTCATACGGACAACAAAGGTGTGATGACAGACACCGAAAAGCCAGCCAAGTCAGGTGCTGCCGAAGTGAAAGAAGTGAAAACTGCAGCAGCACCCACCACTGACACTACAGTACAAAGGAAGGCTGAGTTCAGCACGGCGGCACCAACCAACGAAAAAAGATGACACGAAATCCGATGCACCACAACAAGGAAAAAAGCCTGCTGCAGAGAAATGCCCCGCTCAAGACAATCAAAAACTACCGAGGCTGTTCGAGGCCCAGTTCGCGCTCGACCCAGTCTCCTCAACTACTGTGGACCACGCCGGCCAGTGACAATTATCAAGGACGACCGCTAACACATGTAGACTCCCCAATGGGGATAGGAGATCGCAATGCCCCGCTTGGCGGGCGGCGTCCCCTATCATTAAGGAATCAACCAGCATGCCTCTCAGTAACCAAGAAGAGACGGTACTTTACTCAGCTCAGTAGGCACTGGGTCCGCACCTGTCATTCCGGCAGGACCCGCGGACGGTGCCATGGAAGAAGCCACATCAAACTCAACGTTGCGGCTTCACATGCCATAGGCCACATCCCATCGGTAAGTCTCGATTCAGTACTTTCGACCACCACCCATGACGTGGTCATTGATCGTGGGTTGCGAATGTACAACTCTAACCCAGATCAAATGGTCAGTTCTGCGGTCAAAGGTACTGAACATCGACGACGGAACTCTTGTCGTCACCAATCTTTCGACCATCACCAATTCAGGGCGGACGGCTCTCTCCAGACATCCGCATCACTAGAAGTCCACGGCCCTGGGTCTCCGGTCCCTGGAACAAACGGATTCGCCAATGATTGGCAAATGCATCCGCAAGCAGTCACCACCAAGTCAGCGGAAAAGGAGCCACACCATTCCCAAGTCAGTGAGCATCAACAGGCCGCTGACCGAAATGCCGCCTGCACAGAGATCAACCTGACCATTGTTCTGATGCACGGACCACCGCCGGAACCTCCACGAAACAATCGCCCTGCATGTTCTGTGAGGCGCACCACTACATCTACGTTTGCGAGGGTTTTCGCTCCCTCACACCTGTTCTTTGGTCTGTCGCATGAACAAAGAAACTGTGCCTCAACTGCTTGGGTCGCCACCTCATACGCGACTGCCTCCCCAACAAGGTGTGCCGACGATGCAATCGAAGACATCTTACTTTGATGCATGTGCCAACCGCAGCATCCATCAAAGCATCCAGGGTAAAAGTGATCAGTCCTGTCAGCAGCCACTACATGACCGGTCCTCGGCGGTTGCGAATTTACAACTCCAACCCAGAGGAGCTGGTCGACCATACGACTGCTGACAGATCCCCGCAGAGGACAAATAGAAGACATTGTCGATGTCTAGCCCGGAGACCAGATTCAAGGCACCATCCAGCTGCCACCATAGACCAAGGAGCACACAATGCCCCACTTGGCGGGCGGCGCTCCCCCGTATCCAGGGACCGACCGAGCCGCCGCATGCGACTGAACGCTGCGGCCTCAACCGCAAACGACTGCATCGTTCCGGTCACTAGATTCGAAGATATACCAATGGACACAGCACTCGTCACCACCACGACAAGAAGCCGGTGTTAGTGGAAGGTGTGTTCAACGCTTGTTTGAACATACAATATGCATTGCACATCTTGTTTGATTTGTTTACTAATTTACGACAAAAACTAGACAAACCAAGTAATTGGGAACCAGCATAAAGAACGTCGGTAGGAACTTCGAGAATTTGTAGCTATTGCAACATGTTGGAGTTATAAATGACTCGGGCTCGTTGATCCTCAATAAATAACAGTCTAGAGTTAGCAGTGAATTGAAATGCGAAAAGAGAACTTGTCGATTGACACGGAATACACATGATAAAATTGGATTAAATTTCGAGGCACGTTTTTCTATTTCTTTTACTTCTTCTTGCGTTCGAATCAGGCAGTTGATTGACGGATTGAATCAATGCCAACTTCAAGTCCAAGACCTGTGTGAAGTTCGCACAGGCTGACGGTTGTGTTGGGCAAGACCAGCTGTCAATTGATCAATTCTCAACACTCCTCCTTGATCAATTTACGGCGGAGCGTCTCAAAGACTCTCCTGTTCAGTGGCTTGGTCAGAATGTCTGCAATCTGCCTGCTGCTCTCGACGTGTCGCAGTGTCACGGTCTTGTCGACG
The DNA here is from genome assembly GCA_963931805.1 of Microdon myrmicae. Classification (NCBI taxonomy): domain Eukaryota; kingdom Metazoa; phylum Arthropoda; class Insecta; order Diptera; family Syrphidae; genus Microdon; species Microdon myrmicae. The sequence continues at coordinate 111,139,214 of OZ007499.1, read as the reverse complement.
TGTTGTTGGATGTACTTTCGTGGTATCTCAATATGCTTCTTTCCCTTGCTTGTCCTCGTGTGCATTCTGCAGCATGTGTATAGCTGACATGTTGTCGACGTGCAAGGTGATTGCCTGGTCGGCTTTCAGTATACCCAGTTCCAGCGCGATTTGCTTGATCCAGCACACATCGTCGATTACTGACACGGCTGCTCGGTACTCGGCTTCTGCGTTGAGGTCACTACCAGACGCTGTTTTTGTGAGTACCAGATCACTGGTCCTCCCCTCATCACTAACACTCCGCTTGTCGACTGTCCTGTCTCCGAGTCTCCCCCATAGTCTGAGTCGGTGTAGGCCATGAGTGTCTGGTCTCCTCCAAAATGAATTCCGGCTGTGGTTGTCCCTCTCATGTACTGGAACACACGTTTCACCATCGCCTGATGGCTCCTCATTGGCTTGTTGCAAAATCGACTCAGGTAGTTTACGGCGAAGCTGATGTCTGGCCTGGTGATTGTAGCTAGGTACAATAAGCTTCCTATCGCCTTCCGATAGTTGTTGTTCGTCGGAAGTGGCTCATCGTTCTTGAAGTCTGTCTTCTTGGTGATCATTCCTTGCTCAATTGGTGTGGACGCTGGGTTGCATTGTTCGAGTTTCATTTTCTTCAGTATTTTCTCCGTGTAGCTGGGCTGGTTCACGAAAATACCTTCTTGATCAATCTTGATTTCCATGCCCAGGTGTGTCAACTTGTCCTTTACTTTCTTGCTGTATGTGATCTCAAATTCCTTGCTTATCTCATTCAGAAGCTTTTATATCTGATCTTCATCTTTTCCAGCTACCAATCCATCATCCACGAAGAGTGAGAGCATAATGCTCCTGTCCTTGTTGTAGTAGATACACAGGTCGTCGTCTGTACTTGTCAGGCCTATCTTCCTCTCAAGATGTGCAGTGACCCTCTCGTCCCACATCCTTGGAGCTTGTTTGAGCCCATAGAGACTCTTGTCCAACTTGCAGGTTTTCCTTGATCCGTCGTCGAACCCTTCAGGCTGGTTCATGTAGACATTCCGTTCCAGGTTCCCGTACAGGAATGCCGTTTTAACATCGAATGATACCAACTTCATTTTCTCTGACGCGGCGTGACTTAGAAGCAGGCGAATGGATGCATGGCGTGCTACTGGACTGAAGGTTTCTCCATAATCCACTCCCTCTTTCTGTTCAAATCCTCTCGCCACGAGTCTGGCCTTGAGTCTCCCGTCTGCCTTCTCTCGAAGTACCCAACGACAAGTGATCGGCTTCGCTCCTTCGGGACAGTCCACCACCCTCCAGGTTTTCATTTTCATGAGAGAATCGTACTCCTCCTGCATCGCTCGTCTCCACTTCTCATCCTTGAGTGCTTCGCTCACCGGGATATCTGCTGTTTCACCGATCATGGCTGCTCTTGTGCTGTTGCCTCGGTTTGACATGTTGGCAACGTAGTCCCTGTACCTTGGGGGTGGTTGCAGGTTCCGACGATCTCGCAAGGTTCTTCCTTCTGGCTGCTCTGCTGGGGGCGTTGTCTCTTGTTCGTTGTCGCTTGGCTCTTCGGTACTTTCGTGGGTCTCTTCTTCGTGTTCATATTCTGTCTGGCTGTTACTTTCATCTTTCTTTTCGAGATTGTCCTCGGGTGCTCGTGCCTGAGGTTCAGTGCCTTGTCTCAGTATCATTTTCTCCTCGTCGAAGATTACGTTGTCGGAGCTGATGAGGTCTTTCCTATCTTTCAGATAAACCATGTAGCAGGGTGAATCGATATCATACCCAACCAAAATTTCTTCTTCTGACTTTTCGTCAATTTTGCCTCTCTTCCTTCCTTGTATTAGTACATAGCATTCACATCCAAATGGTCGCTGCTTTTCAATTTTTATTGTTCTACCGAACCAAAGTTCCGCTGGGCTTTTCCCTGGCACATTGCTGGTTCCAGTCTGGTTGATCGTGAAGATCACATGGTTCATTGCTTCGGCCCACAGTCTTTCGTCCAAGTTCTCGGTGTGTATTACTGTCCTTACTGCCTCGACAATTGTCCCCATTTCTCTCTCAACCCTTCCGTTTTGTTCTGGCGTGTGCACATTCGTAAATGTGTGAAGTATTCCCAGCTTGTCCAACATCTGTTTGGTTTTTGCATTTTTCAGTTCCGTGCCGTTGTCAGATCTCAAACACTTGACTCTCTCCCAAGCTGATTTTCCACGAGTCTCAAGTAGCTCTCTATCTTCTCAGGTGCTTCTCCTTTCGTCTTCATGAAATAGCACCTCCGGTAGGGGGTGAAGTCGTCCTTGAGCATAACCCAGTACTTGGCTCCTCCTAACGACGGAATGTTCATTTCTCCAGTGTCGATGTGTACAACATCTAGCGGTTGCTGGGCTGTCTTTGTGTTAATTCGGTGTGGGGCTCGACGATTCTTGCCGTGTGAGCATCCCTTGCACACATAGTGCTTCGAGTCATCAATGTGTTTGATTCCCTTGCGTTTCAGTATATCCCTCACATACTTTACATTTTGATAGGCGAGTCTCTTGTGCCAAGTTTTGATTGACATTGTCATCAGACTTGTATCTTCTTCTGACCTGAGCATCATTTTGTAGAGGTTTCCTTTGCGCTTGGCAATTGCCACAACTTTCCTGCCATCCTGACTGCAAACCGTTGACTGCTTTCCATTTGCCTTCTGAAGATGTCCCTTGTCCAGCATCTGACTTACTGAGAAGAGATTAAAGTTGAGTTTTGGAACGTAAATAACATCCTCAAGTACCACTGGATACCATTTCCGACCGTCAAAAGCCTCCATCTCGATATTCCCGACTGCAACGCCATCCAACCTGGTTGAGTCTCCGATCACTATTGAGATTGGTTCGTCCAGCTCGACCAGCTGTGAAAACCACTCTGGCTGAGACGTCATGTGTTGACTAGCTCCGCAGTCCTGATACCATGAAGTTGTCCTGTCCTTCGAGATGTCACTGTCCACTGTTGAAAAGGCCGTGGTCGGGAACGCCCTTGGTGGCCTTCCGCTTATAGACCTGCTTGACTCTTCCTTGGATGTGCATTCTTTGGCGAAGTGTCCTTTCTGTTTGCATATGTTGCACGAGTACTTCTTTTTGCAGTAGGCAATGTACTTCTCGCACGGTTTGCATATGCACTGCTTCATCATGAGACCCTTTTCTCCACACTTGTAGCATACGAGCGTTGTCTTGTCCTGGTTGCCCTTTGAAGACTGCCTTGGCATCTCACGTCTTGCCAGGAGGGCGTTGTTGGCGTTTCCCTCTGGGTTTGTCGTCTCCTTCAGTCGCTCGTGCTCAAGTCTCAGACGTTCGATGAAAGTTTCCACATTCTTGGTTGCTCCGGTCAGATTGTCCCAAGAAGTCCTGAAGTGCGCTAGTTTTGGCGGTAGCACACTCATGATCCTTGTCATGATCCAACTTTCTCTGATAGGATCATTTTCGGTTGACACTTCTTCAGCCAGATCCAAGATCTCCAAACAATTTTCCACTGCTGACTTGCTATCATCGTATTCAAAGGTAAAGAATTTGATTCGGGACATTTCTAAAGTTACATCAGTGTTTGTGCCGTATAAGCTGGTTAATTTGTCTGTCATATCTTTGGCAGTCTTGTAGTTGGCAATTTTGTTTGCGATCTTGCTGCTTACATTTAGGCCTATCAGCGTTTGAGCTTCGACATCCTTCTTGATCCAAGCTGAGATGGTTTCAGATGACGCAGCGCCTGTCGGTCTGAGCTTGTCTCCTGTTACGATTTCGTACAGGTCCTTATTCTTCAGCGCTAGGTTCAGTTTGAATCGCCATGAGATGAAGTTCACGTTGCCCTGGCTGTCTTCGCTTAGCTTTTCCAACTGGGATTTGACGGAGTCCATTTTGTTGAGAGGCTGCAATTCGACTGACTTGACTTACGTATGTGTTACTCACGGTTAATTTGCTATGCGATGGCTGCTCCGATGTTTGACGATTTGTGGATCACGTTGTCCTTGCCAGTTCTCCTGCTCTGGGCGGCTTTGGTCAATTTTGCTTTCACTTTCCTTGATGATGACCGACGAAACCCTTTTACTGCTGTCCTGGGCCCATAACCTGTTGGAGTTATAAATGACTCGGGCTCGTTGATCCTCAATAAATAACAGTCTAGAGTTAGCAGTGAATTGAAATGCGAAAAGAGAACTTGTCGATTGACACGGAATACACATGATAAAATTGGATTAAATTTCGAGGCACGTTTTTCTATTTCTTTTACTTCTTCTTGCGTTTGAATCAGGCAGTTGATTGACGGATTGGATCAATGCCAACGTCAAGTCCAAGAACTGTGTGAAGTTCGCACAGGCTGACGGTTGTGTTGGGCAAGACCAGCTGTCAATTGATCAATTCTCACCACAACATAAGTAAACGATATGTGTTTGGATCGCTCTAGATGTATCTTTTGAAAATGTTCACCGTTCTACTGAAAGAAAAACTCAATCGAAGTGATGTAGAGGAGATTGAAAGATCATTGAAACCAGAGTATGCAGAATCAATAACGTAACGTTACACAGATTAGGTAGCAAGTAGAAATATTCCCGTGGTATGTGTTTCGAATCACGTTTCTTACAGTAAATAAAGCCTTTACATAACGTCGCCCGACTCACTTTGACTATTCCGGTACTAAAGAACACAGCCCAGAAAACCGTATACTAGCGCATTCTTGTAGAAATCAACAGGTCAAGACACCGGAAATCAGTATTTTGTTTCTCATATTTTCATAGCATGGGTTCGAATCACGTTATTCACTGCTTCGCTAAACTTTATAAATTCGCCAAACAACGCAATGAACGCTTATAAGAAAAATTCTACGGAGGTAGGTTCATCTTCCCGAGACTGATGATGATAAATGCAAACTGAAAGCAAAAGTAGACTTCGAATATTATTCGAGCTAAACGAAAGAACTGTGTGCCATAAAAGGGTGTTGCAATCCGCGAAAATTGGAGTTGAATTTGAACGTAATCGAAGAGATACTTCTGTAATAACATCAACATGATTCGAAGACTATCAGCGAACTGGAAACACTTGGGTAAAGACGACTTGTTTGCGATGACTTCACTGAATGAAACTCCGCTTAGACTAATCGCTAAGTGAGACAATGAGTAGTACACGTAAAATTGAATACCGAAAACAATTTTTCAAGTACATACTGTCTTTATAAAATGAGGTCGCATAATAAAAATGTAAGCTGCTCATAAGACGATCAAAGCACGTTCTATAAATTTACTTTAATTCAAATTTAAATCCCTGAAAACGTTAAGAAAAATCACGCTTATGCAATCAAAATTTCAAAACCAGGAAATAAAAGGACTTCGTTAAACAATAACATAAGAAACTGTTAACTGATGATCTGAATACTGATGTTCAAACGCACACGGAAGAAAGTGGATAAGGAAATGAGGTATCGATGTACATTGGTCTTACTTTTTCACATACATACTTTTCAGGTGTACTCTACTTACGACTGTTTGTGCTTTAGAAGAGTGTCTTTGAAATCCACCGGCTTCCAGACTTAGGTGCATTTTAAGACGTTTCAAATCAATGTGAATAAGCGCATCTTCTGGTTGTCGATGTTTGGCTTGCTCCAGAATATCAATGGCTTCTCGAAAGTTGCCTAAAAATGAGAAACGTCCAATTTATACTTCCACCTATATACCTTCAAATTTACCTGTGTGAAACGCTGCATAGCCAAATGTCTTTAAAAATTTCACCTCTCCGATCAACTCTATTAGATCTTGATCACCTTCATTTTGGTATTTGTGCCATGCTGCTTTAAACCACTCGACAGCAAGTTTATGTTGCCCGGCATTACTTAGGATATCAGCTATATAGAAACAGTCAACGGCACTCAGAGGATGACCGTATTGTACACCAAGTATTCTGCCGTTGGACAGTTCGGTTGTGTTCAATTTGTAAGTTTCCTGAAGACGGTTTAATCCCAACGCGGCTCCTTCCAAGTCAGTAAACATTACGTTCACTGATTCTCCCCCGGCGGTAAGTTGTTGAATACTATCTTTGTATTCTGTAGGAAACAGACACTTCTTCGTGATATGGTGGTCACAGGGCATCTCAAGTCCGTATTACTTACCGTTCTCATTTGATTTGTCGGATATATAACGCACAACATCATTAAAATCAATTATTGCTCTTTTAATAGTTTTGAAAATGTTGACTTGATTATTTCCAGAGGTTTTCATTAGTGCCGACGCATCCTTCTCAAGGTCCTTAAGGAATCTGTTAACAATCGATTGGAAACGAGGTCTGGATAACTTATGGATTTTTTCTTACTCATTGATTCGTTGTAATTTCACAAACTCTCGATCAATATAGTCGGCTACACTTTGAAGATAGTTGCTCTCGAGCTGAAGGAGTGACTCCAAACCGGAAACTGAGGTGTAAAAGTCTTCACCTTCTACATATGACGACGTGGCACTCAGAACAATTAGGACAAATAGGATAGAGGTACTCATTTCACTCAACTAGATTCACCGACTGACTGACTCAGGTCTCAAATGCTTCTTAAGAGTTTCTAATAACATTAGAACAATTATGTTTACACATATGGTATCGGATCTATGCGATTGTTAGCTGATAAGAGAGATTCATTACGATCGGTTTTATTGGTGTTTATTTAAGCGTTTTTTATGAATGCATAACAAGTGTGATTCAGTCTGGCCCCGAAAATGCATAGTGCCACATGCAATGAAGTTCTTTTTTTTTTTAAGCGTTTATTCATTTTACTTAAATACTATTACATTTTTGTGTTTTTTGGTCGAAATAAACATAAAACTATACTCTTTTGTTGTTGATGTTTTAAAGTATAAGGCCGTTGTTGCACGCAATACTTATATTATGTTTTATTCTTATACTTTCTTTATCGTTTATACAATGTACCGTATAATATTATTTTAACATTATTTGAGGAAGAAGTAACAAAATTATTATTATTTTATTATTTACTGGCCTGTAGGAACCTGGAAGTTCATGACCTCACCGACTCGGCTCCGCCATTGTTCCCTGCCCTGTGCGCTCTCCTTGCACGTCGATCATCCGATCCGATCTCCTCGAGGTCCAATCTAACATTGTCCTTCCATCTCCGTCGCGGCCGTCCTGTCGGTCTCTTCCCCGTTAGTTTACCGTCAAGAATTCTATGCACGGTCCTATCATCGCCCATTCGCGCCACATGCCGGCCCATCTTAATCTTCGCTACTTGATCACTCTCACTATTGTAGGTTTGCGGTATAGCCTTTCCAATTCGCGGTTGTGGACTTTCCTCCAATGTCCTGACTCCTCGCCATATTTACCGCCAAATATACCCCTTAAAACTTTATTCTCGAATACGCGGAATTTATTCTCTTCCCGTTTTGTGAGAGACCATGTTTCGCATCCGTATAGAGCAATCGGCATGATTATGGTTCTATAGACACGGAGCTTTATATTACGTGATAGCAGTTTGGATTTAAATAGTTTACTGGCTGCATGCCAGCTAGCGTTGCCGGAATGTAGTCTTTTGTTAATTTCCTTCAACGTTTCGTTTCTGGTCGTCAGTATCGTTCCCAGATATTTAAATTCTTTGACATTTTCAAATATCTTGCCCCTGACGTTTATATGTGTTCTCTGAGGTCCACCTACTCTCGTCGTAATCATGTATTTCGTTTTGTCTTCGTTTATTTCTAGGCCCACCTCTTCTGCTGCTTGCATGATGATTTCAAAGTTTTTACTTATAGTTTCGAGATTATCGCCCAAAACGGCGATGTCATCCGCATACGCGAGCACTTGTGTGACCCCGTTAAGGGATGATCCGGCCATGTTGTCGTCTTGTACCTTTCTGATAACATATTCGAGGACAAGGTTAAAAAGGCACGGTGAGAGGCCATCCCCTTGTTTTAGTCCGTCCCGGTTTTTAAATGGTTCTGAGAGGTGGTTTTCTATTCTAACTCGCCCTTTGTTTTCGTTCGTGCAAATTTGAATGAGGGCGGCAATTTTTTTTTAAGATCCCCAGCTCAACCAGAATATGGCAAAGCCTTTGCCTTGCGACTGAGTCGTAGGTTTTTTTGAAGTCCACAAACAGTTGGTGAACCCTCTCTCCGTATTCCCACTTCTTTTCCAGCAGTTGCCTTATTGTGAACATCTCGTCGCTTGTTGACCGGTTCCGACGGAATCCGCATTGGTAGTCTCCCAATATTTCTTCTGCGTACGGTGTGATTCTTGCCAGCATGACATCTGTTAATATTTTGTATGTGATTGGGAGTAATGATATTCCTCTGTAATTTTCGCAGTCAGATCTGTCACCTTTTTTGAAAATGGGCATGACTATTGAGGTTTTCCATTCTTCCGGAATGACTTCCTTGTCCCATATTATTTTAACCAGTTGGTGGATCTTTCGAGCGGTTGCCCCTCCTCTATGCTTCACAAGCTCTGCCAGTATGCAATCGATTCCGGGGGCCTTGTTGTTTTTCAGTCGATTTATCGCGTCTACAACTTCGCCGAAAGAGGGTTCTGGGATCTGGGGCTCGGCTGTATGTACGTCTGGTGCGTTTATTTGTGGTTGATGGGTGCGTACATTGAGCAGGTTTTCAAAGTACTGCTTCCATCTTGTCACGATATTTTTTGTTTCTGTCACCAGACAGCCGTTTGTGTCTCGGATTATTTTGGCTCCTCCTCGGTAGACATTTCTAATTGAATTTATGCCGGCATACATACCTCTGCTGTTCTTTGCTGTGGGATTTTCTATGATTTTTTCGATCCGAGTCTTCCCCCATTCGCGTTTTTTGCGTTTGAAAAGTCTAGTTGTTTCTTTCCGAATTGTCGCGTATCTTACTGCGTTGACTTCATCATATGCTTCTAAGTGAATCATTCTGAGGCGTTTACGTTCTTCGATCTTTCCCTTGCACTCATCGTCAAACCAAGGTTTGGACTTAGTTGATTTCTTAAATCCTAATACCTTTCGGGCTGTTTGTTTGAATGTGTCTCTGATCGATGCCCATTTAGTGCCCAGGTTATTGGTTTCCTTTTCCTCACTACTCTCATTCTCAAGGATGCTAAATCTATTCGTTAGTACGTCTTGATATTCAGCTCTTTTGTGTAGGTCTTTTAGTTTATCATTCTCGAACTTTTTGCTCATCTCGCGTGACTGTCCATGTGGGTTTGCTGCGAGCCGACTTCTAATTTTGCCTATCACTAGAAGGTGATCGGAGTCGCAATCTGCTCCTCTATATGATCTTACGTCAAGGATATTCAAGTGGTGTCTTTTGTCTATGCGGACAAGCCCTGTGAGTAGGGCGTTAAAATATACTCACAGCTAGGCCAGCTTGCCGTAAGAGGCGACTAAAGACCGAGTGGTAGCCGGGGTCCCAACGCCCTGTGCGCCCGGCGAAATACCACCCCATCAAGCTTTAGGGTCCATGAAATGGTCGGGAGAAATCCCTGGCCATCTTTCGGAGCTTAGCTGATGGACCGGTTCGAGAAAAGGTTGGTTAGGTGGTAGTCGGTCCCAAGGTGAGATACCACCCCGTCACGCTGTACATTCTGTGATATCGCCGAGAGAAACCTTCGACGGTGTTTCGGATGTGTGGCTGATGGCCCGGACTGACACGGGGATAAGTCATGATGGTGTCTTCTGATGTAAAGAATTCCGGAGGTAAACTAGTCTCCCATTCGGATCTCCGGGGGAGACTATGTCAGGGGGAACATCATGCAGATATCATGATAAATAATGGAACTTTGAGAGGTTCGTCATCGCATAACCGGGCTTGCTCTCGAGGCTCGGCCCACGCTCGACTGGTGACGGCATTTTGTAACATCAGAGGCATCGGTTTCACCAATACTAATGTAAACGCCGTCCACCAATATTTGCAAACAGCGAAACCTGATATCCTTGCCCTAACTGAGACCCAGGTCGATTCGTCAACGGATTCGACATATCTTCGTTGCTCAGGATACGACTTACATTCGAGATTCCGTTTTAAGGGCGGAGTCTGCGTTTTCGCACGGTCCGATCTGGCTTGCCAGAGGATGGAGGCGTTGGAGCCCAATATCATGGACATCATATGGTTGAGGTTCGTGCTGAGGAATTCCGTTAAATTTCTTTGTTGTCTTTATCGCTCCCCGTATGACGATCGATCGGCGACATTTTTCGAACATCTTTCATATACCGTCGACTGGATACAGATCAACCACCCAGCTTCTAAAATTATTGTACTTGGGGATTTTAATGTGCACAATTCCGACTGGTTGTTACATTCTAACAGAACCGACGAGGCTGGTAGGCTGGCGGAGATGTTTGCTGTAAGCCACAACTTGACTCAACTCGTGGGGGAGCCAACGCGAGTACCGGATGCCCGAGGCGATTATGCGAACATCTTGGATCTGTTTTTGACATCCGAACCGAGTATTTATACCGTAGAGCTTTCTGCGCCACTGGGAAACTCAGACCACTGCTTGGTATCTGTCGCGCAAGCACTTGCATACCAAGCGAATAACCGGGCTAGGCAGCCTCGCCATGTATGGAAGTATGGGGCTGCTAACTGGAACGATATGCGAAATTTCTTCGCATTCTTTCCATGGTCGGAGGTGTGCTTTGGAAACTCCGATGTTAACGCTTGCGCGGAGTTGGTATCAGAGATTATTCTCCTAGGGATGGAGATGTGTATTCGACATTCCATCAAACGAAGTTCGTCTGATAAACCTTGGTTTGACAAAAAATTTGAGCTGAATATAGCGGCAAAAAATAGAGATTTTAAGCAATGGCGCTCCAATTCCACCGATGTTAACAGAACGAATTTTGTTAGAATCAGAAACGCGTGCAACCAAGCGATTGATTCCGCGAAGAAGGCCCACAACGAAAGGGTGATCAATAAGCACCTTCGGTGCCCAACTGGTTCGCGCTCCTTCTGGTCAATGGCAAAGGCTGTCAGCAATAACTTTGCTTCCTCCTCTTCCCCTCCGTTGGTGACAGACAGCGGGACGTTAGTCACGAATCCAAAGGATAAAGGTAATGTGTTCGCGAATTTATTTTCCGCGAATTCAAACCTTGATCCCGGCCTTTTGGAGCCACCTGTGATCTCGCCGGTACAGTCTTCCATGCGGGATGTGAGATTTCGTCCGCGTACTATTCGACGCATTCTACGTGAACTGGATTGTAGGAAGGCAACCGGCCCGGACGGAATACCAGCAATAGTCTTTAAGAACTGTGCTCCAGAACTATCGCCGGTTCTTGGCAGACTCTTCCGTTTATCTTATGCACGGAGGACCTTTCCTGCCTGCTGGAAAATCGCTCGAGTTCAGCCAATCCCAAAGACGGGAACAAAGTGTCTCCCACAAAATTACCGTCCGATAGCATTACTGTCTATTTTATCTAAGGTAATGGAAAAAGTCATCAATACAGAGTTGGTTAAGTATTTGGAGTGCAACGGACTTCTGAATGATCGTCAATACGGATTCCGTGGCAGGCGGTCCACAGGAGACCTGTGGAGGTCAAGGGCGGTCGCATTGGATATCTCCAAGGCTTTTGACCGCGTCTGGCACGGGGCATTGCTGAGCAATTTTCGTTCATATGGACTTTCCCAACAGCTTTGCGACTGGATGAGGAGTTTCCTTGAAAATCGATCGATCCGGGTTGTCGTGGACGGCGAGTGTTCGGATCTGTATCCTGTTAATTCGGGGGGCCCCAAGGTTCTATTTTAGCTCCAACCTTGTTCTTGCTTCACATAAATGATTTGTTGGAGACAACGGATAACAAAGTGTTCAGTTTTGCGGATGATAGTACGCTTGTTTCCTCCTTTTCGAGTGATCGGCCGATTGGTGCATCTGCGTCACACCAGCTGAGATGTAGACAGATTGATTCTCTGAATCGGGATCTGGATAAAGTCCTGCAGTGGGGAAAGGCCAATCTTGTCGACTTCAATGCAGCGAAGACTCAGTATACAACATTCACAAAGAAAACTGGATCATCGGTTCCACAGCTGATGATGAATGGCCGGGCCCTCGAGGCTGGGGAAAGTTTGAAATTGCTCGGCGTCACGGTCTGTGGGAATGTATCATGGCATAAACACGTGTCGAGCATCGCCAGGTCAGCCTCAGGAAAACTGAGTTATCTTTTTAGAGCCAAGAAATATTTTACCCCGGCCCAACTTCTCCTCCTATATAAATCCCAAATTAGACCAGCGCTCGAATATTGCTCTCATGTTTGGAGCTCGGCTCCTAAACATACTCTCGACCTACTTGAGAGCATACAGAGACGAGCGATCCGCCTGATCGGGGACTCGGCTTTGACGTCGGGACTACGGTCGCTATCACATCGAAGGCGCGTAGCCGACCTCTGTCTGTTTTACAGATATTATCACGGGTGCTGTTCTTCGGAGATTCGTGGTATTGTTCCGCGCAATTCGGCTTATATGCGCTCCACAAGACAATCCGACGGTTCGCACCCGTTTGTCGTTCATCTCCCGACGGCACGAACATCCCTACATCAGAACTCGTTCCGCTACAGAGCGGGGAAGCTGTGGAACTCCCTTCCCACGCGAGTGTTCCCGGAACGCTACAACCTGCAACTGTTCAAAAAGAACTGCAACAGTTATTTGATGGCATCTCGGGGCGCCCACTCGGCGCTATAGGTTCGCCTCTCCCGAGAGAAGTCTAATAAAAAAAAAAAAAAATAAAAAAAAAAAAACTTGTTCCGTCAGTTGTTTTTTTCGATATTTTCCAATTTTTTATCAAACGCAGCAGACTGTTCTTGTATGGACAGTAATATTGCTATTATATCAGTTTATGCCTCCCGACTAGGCGTTTTAATGATAATGCGTGATTGCTCCAAGGTTGGTGCATATTTTACTCCACCTGCCATTTGGGCGTATGACACACTTGGTGCCACGAACTTGTTGTAAGAGCGAGTTTTGTTCCTTTTCTCTTCTTCGACTTGCTTCTTTCTGGCTTCCAACTTTGATTTTAGTTGTTGCTACTTAGGGCAACCTCTAAAGTTAACATGGTGACCTGAGTTGTTACAGAGGGCACAGGATAGTTTACTTCTATCCGAGAGCTGTTCTTTGCCCAATGGACATTCTGCAATGATATGTTTGTTTAGGCATTTGACGCATCTGAAATGCATATTGCAATTCGCTGCCACATGCCCGAAGCGTTGACAGCGCATACACTGCAATACGCGGTCGCACTTCTTTATTCTCTCCCAATTTATTGTTTGGTGATTAATGTATTTAATATATCTAAGACCATCAATTTTACTATTGGGACTTAGCGACACAATGAAGAAAGGCAACTTACGGTTGCGATTTCTAGAATTTGCTGTAGAAAATGGTTTCACACCCGTAAATTTCAGGTTATCGTTTTCGAAGCTTTTTAGTTCTTCGAGCACCTCTTCGGGAGTAAAGGAAGGATCAACTCCTTTGAGGAGTATGGAGACAGTTTTCTCCGATTTAGGGGTGTACGTGTAGTACTTGCTTTTCGATTTCCCCAATGCGGATTTAATTTTGTTATGCCCTTCTATATCATCACACGTTAAACTTATCTTAAAATTATTTATCCGTTTTGTTTTAAAAGTTTTGCATGTCAACTCACCCAATTTTATGAGATCCTTTGTCTCCATGTAGCTGATGTAGATAGGAGGTACTTTCTCCCTTTTTTTGACTGGCACCTGCTGAGTTGTTTCCTGCTGTTGGTGTGGTTCCAGCTGTCGGTGTGGTTCATGCTGTTGTTGTTGATGTGATTCCTGCTGTTGAGTTTCCGTATCTTGTCGTGTTTTCTTTGGCTTCGTGGGTTTCTGTTGTTGTTGTACCATTTCGTTTTTTTCTCGGCGTGGCTCGGGTTGTGTTTTAGTTTAAGAACTTCTTCCATTTGTTTATCCAGTTGTTGTTTTTTAAGACTAATCTCATGGATGAGTCTGCTGAGGACCTCGATCTGATTGCTAGCGTCAGCATTTGTTTCGCTGACAGCTAGTTCTTTGAATTGGTCTCCTACCCCTGAGTACTGGGCACCATGGGTGTTGTCTTCGTCGTCGCTGTTGATAATCAACGAGTCTGTTTTCTTATTTTGATTTGTTCTAAGGCGTTTATCCTTTAGATTTAGGTCTGCATATTGCCTTCTCCGATTTACCATTTTGGCATCCATTTGTTTTACGTCCATATTATGGACCGCGTATTCTCACTTTTTTTTGGATCTACGTCCGTATTATGGAAAGTATTCACTTTTTTTTTTATTGCGTGAAGGACAAACAGATTGTGGCCTCGCGCACACACTCACAAAGTTCACGCACTCACACGTAAACACCGTTAGCGTGTTACTCACACACTTCTTGTATTAATCTGTGTTCTTTGTTTTGACTGTCACAACACGTGGCTTCGTTTTCTTTTATTTGTTTATATTTATATATATTAACTTTGTTTTGACTGTTTTTATCACTGGAATTTATTTGTTTATAAATAGTCTTTATATTTCAGCCACTCGCGACTCATAAAAGCAACTTTTTTCATTTAACTTGATCACTGAATTGAAAACACGACCGCAGTCGGTCACTATGAATTGTTGAATGTGGAATATATTCAGTCCACTACCTTTTATGGCGTGGATTTTGTTGTTCCAATGTTCATTAATTACTGATCTATAATTGTCACGAATTAACTTTTTGATTAGTGACTTAATTGTTTTTATTTCCTAGCTATTTGGATTGTTATATTTTTCTTTACACACCAATTAAACTGCAGTTAATTATATAATAGGATCGCTGAAATCTACCGATCATGGGATTTGGGCACTAATATCATCATGCCTAACGATGCTCCGGCGTGTTAAACAAACAAAGACACAGTAGCATCACTGTGTTTATCCTATTAATCAACAGCTGGCCACCCTGGGCGAGATGTACGCTTGCACATCTGCAAGGCTAATTCCTCGCCATTATACTCATATACCGGCACCGTCTTGTGAACAAGACCCAAATTTTCGGCTGACCTATCGTCACCAGAATGTATAGCCTACAATGGGATTAGCATGAACGCCTGAGTAAACACGATGTGTATATCGTCGGTGAGGTCATGAACTTCCGGGTTCCTACTGGCCAATAAATAAATAAATATGGGTTTTCTATACGTATATAGATTTATTTTCCTTCAACTTTCACTTTTTGGGGTTTCTTATTCGTGATTGCCTAGTGCACAAATGGTTTTATATTGTTGTTGTGGGCTATACGTGTTCCTTTTCCTATTTTTAGGATTGTATGTTCCTACGATAGGATCTTTACAATTTCTTAGGGGCCTTTCCACAGGGAGGTTAATTTGTTAGGTCTTGAGTGATTCTTTAATAAGACCTTGTAGCCAACATAAAATTTCTTTCGGCCTACTTTTTGGTCGTAGTATGCCTTAGATTTTTGGTTTTTCTCTATCAGCATTCCCCTTGCTATACGATAACCATGTTGTAGTCACATTTTTAATTCATTTGCGTAATGGTCGTAGTTATAAGTGCTTTCGGGGTTTTGTCTGAGAGAACTGGGTATTTCGGCCGGGAATCCATATAATAATTCATGCGGCGTGTAGCCTGTATTACTGTGGGGTGTAGTGTTATACACAAACATTGCGTAAGGTATCCAGGTGTCCCAGGTGAGGATATCCTGGTGTACGTAGTGGCGGAGGTATTCCACCAGGGTTCTATGGCTCCGTTCTAGTGCTCCGTTTGTTTGTGGATGATAGGGTGCTGTGTTCAGTTTTTTTACCTTGAGTAAGGAACAGATGTCCTTAAAGAGTGTGCTGAGAAAATTAGCACCTCGGTCGGTCAATTGGGAAGAGGGTATGCCATGCAAGCTCTTGAGAACTTTGTCAAGTCGTCTTGAAACGTTAGTAGGTATTTATTTCCATTGTAGCTGACTGGTAATGGTCCTACTATATCTAAAGCAACTCTTTCGGAAGGTCTGGAGCTTATTGTGGTTATCCTCATAGGAATTCTGGGATTTCTTCCACTTTTGTTTATCTGGCAGGAGGTACATTTTTGAATATACGCCGTAACGTCAGCGGTCATTGTGTGCCACTAGTATTTTTGTTTCATTCTATTGATGGCTGTAGTTCAGTGAGGAGCGGGAATTTAGGGAATAGAGTCGTGGTTGCGTCGGCGGAAGTAGGAAAAGGGTCTGTAGAGTAGTTGCTTATACGCCTTCATGGGCGTGGGTCCAGTAACACACCCGCAAAACGTCACGAGAGAAATCGTTCATCAAGAAAGCAAAAAATAAATAAAACGCACCGTTCTGTTCGTAGATGATTTATTCTGTATTTTTAAATTAATATCGGCGTCACAATCTCGTTCCCTGATTTGCAGATGACAAACAAAACTTAAACTGACTGAGTTTATTATTCACAATTTACTTAATTTGTATTGGCACAAGTTGCTACGAAATCGTTGGTTGTACACTAGCTTCAAAAGATCTATCATCACTTCTAAATCAGCGCACAACTAGAATAATCGGACAGACAAAAATATCTACGATGAACTTACACACGGTGCACAACGATGCCCATCAAAATGACGCGACTCTGGACTCTGACTGTCCGGTTCGGTGGCTAAAATTTCACTCCCCGAGCTTGGCGACGTTGACCCAGCCTCTGGTGATTGCGATGAGTTTCCACGCATGTCATCGCAGGGGAAAACAATCTTTCCAGATAGGGTGAATGTCTTTTCTTCTGCAAGAAAGACACACGAAACACTCGCTGGGCGCAAGAAAGGAAAAACAAACATGCAGCTGGTCAAATATGATGATCGGTGTACGGGCTGGCTGTATCGCTACCGTACGATAGGGGATCGATTTGTGATTGACGTTAAGTCAACATAGCTTCATTGCGACGGCAAAGGCTACTAGATTTGGGTGCATGTTTATTTTAGGCATTGGATAATGCACAGGAATGCTGGCATGCAGGTAAAAATAATTTCTTCTGTTTACGTAGAGTACACAGAAGCATTTCGTTTAGAATAGCCAGCGTGAGAATAGTGGCTGGTCGTTGCTTAGACAACGAATCATTAGACATGACCATGGATATGATTGTCTAACGTCAATCATATTCGTGCCCAAATCCCATGATCGGTAGATAGCCGATAAAGGAAATTGGTCGCAACTGTAGCGAACCTTGGGATTGGGGCAATATTCACTCATGAACCATAGCAAGAATACCGACCACAGCTGTGTCAACAATTACGCTGGCCAGCTAGTATTTATCGTTTATAATTGCTGACAAGCCGAGCCGATTGTCTGGCACGGTTCATGCAATATGAATGAAATAACTTGTTTGATGTGCATGCCTGCTGGGGTTTTACTTTCAGGTGAAAGTTATTTGAAAGAAAGCTTACACTGCTCGAATGCAGGTAAGTATAGTGGTTTATAGAGTGAGGGAAAAGTAGGTTGTTTTAAGGAAATGGATGGTTCTTTAGGCGGGCTTTAAAGAACCGCCACAGGTCTGTGGTAATGGGTAACCGCCGCCGTCGAAAATATTCTGCGATTAAGGTTCGCAGCAGGTGCAAGTATCTCTCCTGCGAAAAGGGTTGTGTGGGCTTCACGTTGCTCGGGCGTGCTTTGCCGGCGTCCCATTGTATAAATCGCCATGCGCATGTGTGCGAAAATACTTTTGTCTTATGCGCATGGATTATGTAAGGGAATCATATCGAACACGCGATGTTGTATCGATCCGTGTTTTCAAGGGCATATGGCTGGTGCCAACAAGTCGTCCGCCAGAAGGAAGAAATATCTCCTATAGTATGTGATAAACACATTAGGAGGCATTTCTTTGATACCAATTGGGCAGTGTAGATTACTGCATGTGCAACCGGATTTGCCTTTGGTGAACATGGTGCGTTTCGCACGACTATGCCCTTGTAGGGAATGTCTGTTGTTGCTGATATATTTTTCTTATCACATTACATTATGCTCCACAGGTTTTTCGTGGTTATTGGTGTGACCAATGCAGGTAAGTACACGTTTTTTTATGAATTGGGACGCGCGTGGAAATGGTTACCTGGTAGTAGATGAGCAGGTAAGTAGTGCTGTTTGCAAGAACCGCCACAGGTCGCAAGGAGGACGCGAGGCGTCGAGAGGAGGCGATCGGAGTCCCGTGGATGGGTTGTGGGCATTGTGCGCTACCGTTTAAGGCTAAGCCAGTATTTAGGCAGTTAAATTGAACCAAGTTGGGTGGAGTCAAAAGGAGTCGAATTGATGGAGTAAAATTGAGCCGATATCGTGAACGTTGAAATGGAGTTGCAGAATATCAAAAATATGGTTTACAATGCAGTGAATGTTATAAGCTTTTTTTGACATATATTATATCATTTTTAAAAAACAAAAAAAAAACCATTTCCTTTAGTTAGTCTTAATTTGCTAAACATTCATAATAATTCGCCACCACTTCAAACAAATACCGGCATCCACTCGTTGATTTGATACAGCCGGAACCTTTTCCTTTGCAACAGCAACCCTTTGTTTTCCGTTTGCGCCCAGGAGTTTTATCCGGTTGAGTCGTCCTAGAATCTTCCTAGAGGTGGAGATCCTGATTGTTTGTCCTAATCACTTTCGCACATTAAAAACCGAAGTTAAAGGAAAAACACCAAAGAATAAAAACAACAAAAAGATGGCAAGTTTTTGTACTATTTTTAAATTGTATTTCACGATGTTTTACTTCGACAACGAATATTTTGGTTAGACAAAAACTGAAAGACTAAGTCTTCATTACTCGAAGACACCAAAAACCGACCGCAGGTAATAGAACAAAAAACAGCATTCCTCCGTTGCTAATCGATGTTTCAAAATACCGGTCCTTTTCCAATCAAAACAACAGGTTCTTCCTCATCTTGTTGAACCGTTGTTGAGGTCAACAACCAGAGTCCGTTTTCTTTTTAAGGTAATGAAGAGCAGATGTTGCTGTTTCCTGGCAGATGACGCTGATCGCTGATGTAGGTTATCACTATCGGGTTGTTAGATTGGACTTGGTTTGTTGGTGTTTTGTTGGGATTGATTCCGATGTTGATGATTATCGGAATTATGTCAGTTTTGTCGCATTCATTTTCGGTTATTTTTAAATGAATGGACGTGAACTCATTTTCTTTTAATTATTGTTTGGTTCATGTTGCTTGGACTGCAACAAGTATTAATTACAAAAATCAACGAGGTCTTTTGACTTATAGAATAATTTTATACTTATCGATAGTAATGTGCTTTTATGTTTATCGTTATATATTACAATCGTTTCTATTTGCTAGGATTTAGTTAATAATGAAAATTATTTGCATATCTATTGTGTTTGTTTTTCGGTATGTCGCAAATTGATTTTATTGTTGAACTGCTGAAACGCTAATTTTAACAGGAACAAATGTTTTATTTTGGAGAGGATTATTTTGCACGTTATCCTGGGCGATGATTTGTAACTTTGCACTTCACATTTGACTATTGATCCTTGATATTTGATATAAAAGTAGTTAAAACTCCGGTTTGACGATTAGTATTCGTATTTGACGATATTGTTAGTCTTAATAAGGGTGGCAAATTCGCTGCATTGAAAAACACACACGAATTGTAATGGAAAAATGTTTCGAATTTTTACTTTGTATTTTCTATTGAAAAAAGGGTTTCGTTCAGGGAAAACTCAACTCCGACTCCGATAAGTTAATAGGACGTTCGCACACGACGATGATTGAAAAGCAACTCTATCAGCAGCGTGACCTGTCGCGGTTGTGGTTGAGCAAATGCTGGTGCAATTAGGGATGAAGATGGGATTTTTGCTTTTGCACAACGATCAGCCAATGGTAATCGCGCTCTCTTGTGCATGCTTCAATTCTCTACGCTCATCAAGGTGGATAAAAATACTTGCGTATTCGTTCGACGTCGATGGGCATAGAAAGGATGAAGAAACCAAAAGGAAAGCACAATAACCCAGGGTTGATCTGGCTTTGGTGTGCGTGTATCAATGCAATTCTGAGGGTGGCCCACTGACCTAATTCGGTGAATGTGGTGATCTCGAAGTGCATTGAACTGTAGGCAGATAAAATTGTGAAGGAGAGGAAAATGTATCTTGTGCTATTCACCCGTAAGAAGAGATCATTGATCCCCAGCGAATAGAGTGTCTGAAAAAAGTCGAAGTGACGTTACTTTGGCTAGGATACTATTGTCGTGGGAAACACGCTGAGGAATTCGACAATTACCCAATGGTGCAACCGCGTCGTTTGATTCGACTTTGTTGTTGCTAACCAACATGAATTGAAATTTCCGGTGGAAATCTCATGGGTTAGAGGAATGGAGTTGCTGTATCGCAAAAAGGTAACTGAATTAAATTATGCATTACCTGCGTAGAATCAGTACCTGGCTGACTTTCAAACAGACAACTTGTCTCACAGTTTTGCTCGTGCTATTTATCTTAATCAACCGTTATTTTCACAATAATTTTCACAATTTAATTATCATTATCTTGTTTTCTTTGCCTCGTTTTCCGCATACAAAAATTTGAACAAGTGTTATAACCGTTAAGTTATGGCCCCTGGGCCACGTGTGTTAAATAAAACTAAGCGCAAACGGTTGCGTTACGACCCCGTTATTGGAGGCCAAACTCCTCCCGATAAACTTTCAAAAGTGAACAATGCAGTTCTAGAAAAATCTAAAATGTGTTCAAACACTAACTTTTTTCAACCACTTCAAAGTCTGATGGAAGACTCTCCTGAAATGGATCCGACCAATGACGAACAGTGCGCAGAACTTCCTAAGGAAACCGTTCCGCCAATTGTGGTATTAAAAACAACTAGTGCTAAAGTGCGTGATATTTTGAGCAATATTAAAATAGACAAATACTTAATCAAAAACATTTCGCTTGGGCAAAAAATATGTGCCCCAACAATGGACATATACAACAAAATCAGAACCGAACTCTTACGGTTAAAATGTGAGTTTTTCACCCACTCGCGTAAGGAAAATCGTACATTAAAGGTAGTGTTATAATAAAGGATAAAGTGCCTAGATGTTAAAACCATCACATTAAATCCGTCAACAAAAGCCCTGTACAAACACTACTTGTACATTGTCTATATTCAACGCGGTACTATTAAATTAAACGAACTAAAACGGAACTACTCAACCTTGTTCAAACGATCGTTCGCTAGGACTTTAAAAAACATAATCCAGGTAAGGTCACACAATGTCACAATTGCCAGCTCTACGGTCACGGCTCGATGCATTGTCATATAAATAGCTTCTGTGCAATATGTTCGGGAAACCATAAAACATCCGATTGCAAAACGAATGAGGTCATCAAGTGTGCAAATTGTAGTGGGCCACATAAATATACCGAACCAGAATGCATAAGCCGAAAGCAGTACATATACATTCGCCGCAAATTATCCCCACGCGGACGTGGTACAGGAAATACAACCTTCCTACAGCCTCCGAGTGACAAACAGCAGCCAGTGCCCGACCGATTATCCATTGATAATTTTCCTCCACTACCCCGATCTGTGCGTCAACCTTCACTTCCCTCATCCACCTGGGCTTCTGGCCTCCATCAAACCCAGCAACCTTCCAACAGTGATACGACACACACGAAGAAAAATCCGTCAGAAACTTTAACTAATGATAACCTGTTCTCATTTAGCGAGATAAACTCTCTTCTTAATGAAGTTGTAACCAAGCTTAGTGTTTGTCAAACTAAAGCCGACCAATTTAACGTCATTACTTCATTAGCTATTAAGTACATATACTCGGAAAAAACATGTTAAGAAACTCTCTTAACATCATAACTTGGAATGCGAGAAGCATCAATAACAAAAAGCCAGATTTTTTTAGTTTCTTGATAAATTTTAATATTGACATTGCACTTGTTTCAGAAATCTGGCTCAAACAAGACATTTCTTTCTCACATCAAAATTACATTTGCTATCGCCTAGACAGGGTACATGCTAGTGGTGGAGGTGTCGCCATTGTTGTGAAAAAATGTATAGAACATTCCTTGCGTCCTTCATTGCACCTTAAGTTAATTGAGGGAATTAGTATAGATGTAACGTTAAGTGATAACTCCAAGGTGAGTCTCTTTTCGGTCTATTTCCCTGGAGGAAATGGAAACATTGAGAAATCTACTTACTTTAAGCGGGATCTGCAAACATTTTATAGAGTCAACACTCGAAACAAGGTAATTATTGGTGGTGATCTAAACTGCAGACATCAGTCGTGGAATTGTCTTAGGGCAAACTGCTGGTGTAACATTTTACTAGATGTTACTGAATCCAGCCCAAGTTTTTCCATACTTTATCCACTTCTCCCCACCTATATCCCAGCGAGTGCTAAAAAGAACCCCTCAACTCTTGATCTATATATCACTAATATTCCAAATTACTGCACAGTACCATTAACTCTAAATGCGTTAAGTTCAGACCACCTTCCGATCAGCCTCACAGTGAATCATACAGTAGTTGTAAATCGTACCAGTTTATACCACAACTATTCCGGCGCCAACTGCAACTGTTATAAATCATATATAAACACGAACTTGGTTCTAGGTGATACCAGCCTAAATTCTATAACCTGCAGCGAGCACATTGATATCCTATGCAACAATTTTGTTTCTGTTATCAATAGAGCGGCCGATCTTGCGATATCTAAATGTTCCACTGCTCCAGTTGATAAGGCACCGCTTCCTGAAAATATCTTACATCTGATTAGGCTACAAAACTCTGAAAGAAGAAAATGGCTGCGTTATAGAATCGATTGTTTTCTAGTTAATGTTAAAGTCTTAAATAATATCATTAAAAAAGAAATATCAGCATACAGGAACAAGTGTTGGAATAAACACCTTTCCTCTCTTGACAAAGCTAGCAAACCGTTCTGGAAAATATCAAAAATTATGAAAAAGAGAGGGTCAAGTATTCATCCGTTTAAAGTTCACGACAAGTTGTTTATTTCTTCAGTGGAGAAGTCGAACCTACTTGCTAACACGTTTAGTAAGAACCACTCCATATATATGTATCTAAGCGACGCGTATACTGAAGCTGAAGTTGCTAACACTATCCATGTACTTTCTCAAACACCAGCTGAAAGTACTTACGCAACTAATATTAGCAAAGTTAAAGAATTGATAAATCGAAATATAAATCGAAATCAAAAAAGGCTGCTGGTCTTGATGATATTAACAACAAATTAATTAAAGCACTTCCACATGCTGCAAGTAACTATTTAACGTTCATTTTCAACGCTTGTTTTAAGAATTGTTATTTTCCGGACTGTTGGAAAACAGCAAAAGTAATACTTATCCCGAAACCCGGCAAACCGAAGAACAGCCCCGAAAGCTACAGACCTATTAGTCTACTTAGCTGTCTAAGTAAGCTCTTAGAAAAAATCATTAAGGTAAGGATTGATCGTTTTGTGGAAGACAATAACATCTTACCAAACTTTCAGTTCACAATCCACCAAGTCTTGCGCATTAAAAACCACATAGCTGGTAAATTCATCGACAAGGAGTCAACGGGACTGGTTCTTCTAGACATCGAAAAAGCCTTTGATACGGTATGGCACGATGCCTTGATTTATAAGCTACTGAAGCTTAAGCTGCCAATGCCGCTTATCGAAATTATCCAGAGCTTTCTTCGATCGAGAAAATATGTTGTGAGTATAGGAACCGACATATCCTCTACTCACCAAATCCACTATGGTGTACCCCAAGGCTCGGTCCTTGGTCCCATATTATTCACATTGTTTGTCGCAGATTTACCATGTCTAGGTGAAAGCAGTCAGGTAGCTATGTTTGCCGATGATACAGCCATTTTCTCTTCGGGTGCCTTATTCACTAATGTCTACAACTCATTGCAAGCAGCTGTTGACAAACTAGCAGTATATTACAGGAAATGGAAAATAAAAATAAATGGTAATAAAACACAAGCTGTCTGGTTTTCGAGATGTAGGAAACACTGCTACCTACCAAATGGCACTAAGCTCAGTATGTGTGCAGTTGATATTGATTGGTCCGAAGACTGTAGATATCTAGGTATTATTCTAGATAAAAATCTTATCTTTCAAAAACACATCACTACCACAATTGACAAAATAAACAAAGTCGTAAGAGTTATGTATCCATTAGTGTGTAGAAAGTCAAAGCTTAGCATCGAAAATAAAATTATAATATATAAAACCATTTTTCAAGCGATACTCCTGTACGGGGCCCCTGTATGGTGTAACTGTGCTCGCACACACAAAATAAAATTGCAAAGGTGTCAAAATAAAATATTGAAAATGTTGCTGAATTTGCCATGGCATTATTCGACACATGAACTACATGAAAACGCTAACGTTAAACCGGTAGAGTTCCTTATTGACAAAATCAATCGAAACTTCTTCGTCGATTGTTCTTTTTCTGACAATGTTCTCGTTTCCCGTCTTGCGTTATCCTAAATCACTACATACGTACTCTGTCTATGAAAATTATATCGAGGTCATTACTATATAAAATAACCGGAAGCTCGTGCAATATTAGTCTTAAGATTCAAATAAGGGTTTTTTCTTGTAGTTTTCCCTTAATTTATTATTTGTTATTCATTAAAATTGTGCTATTGTCGTTATATAGATTTAAGATTATAGTTGTAAAGGAGTTGCTATCCTAAATCTCTTAAGCACTAGTTGTAAAATATACCATAGATGTAATTATCTACCAAATAAAAATTGAATTGAATTGAATTGAACCTGCATAGAATAATTAATTCAGCTAAGCGTCCGTTTTTAAAACATGATTTACAGGTGAGTAGGTTGGTAGGAGGAATTGGGGTTGATTTGACACGCGGAATGTTGGCGGTCGGCATAAGGCGGAAACAGTGGGTTGGTTCTCCATGTAGTATAGGGAACCCCCACATATCTTTTGACGCTGCGAATGTGATAATTCGAATTGCATTATCATTTGAAACGTCGTGTAGGCGTTCTTTACCTATAGTTGGTTGAAAGATGTCTTCCTTTCCAATGTTTGCGTTGAGTTCCCCGAGGAGGATTTTAACATCCAATGATGAAATCCTATCGAATACTTCCTCTCGAGTCTTGTAGAATGTGTCCGTTGGGGCGTGTACGTTTATAAATACATAACTGTACCATGGGCCCTGTATTTTTGGCACCGACATCTTGTACATAGGCCGATATCTTCTTGCTTATGATAAAGACGGTTCCGAGGTTATGTGTGTCTTTACCTCCACACGTCAGTGTAAGCCCGCTGGTTTCGATTACTTGATTTGGGAGTTGGACTTCCTGAAGCGCGACGATGTCCATTTTATATAAGCCCGATCTAGGATAGGAAAACAATCTTTAAGGACCATATCGATAGGATTTTTGTGATGTTTATGTCTTCGTTGTTTTCCATGTACACACTTTTCAGTATTTTCAAGCAGCTTAACTTAATTCGTTAATCAACATGAAGAAAAGGGGACCTCTGTTTGTATCAACATCTAAACTATAATCAAATTAACCATAAGAAACCAGACCATCCATTCGCTTGGGATCAACGATCTCATTTCACAGGTGAATGGCACCAGATACATTTTCCTCTCCTTCACAGTTCTGTCTTCTTACAGTTCAATGTACTCTGAGATCACCATATTCACCGAGTTAGGTCAATGGGTTATCCTCAAGTTGCATTGATTCATGCACACACAACCAAACCCACCCCGAGATCATAGTACATCGTGTTTCTGTTCTCTCATTCTCCCATGTTCGCCGACTATCGAATTAACCGATGTATTGACCGCACATCGACGGGCGTGGCAATGAGAGAGCAGAAGTATGATCTCTATTGTTTGTCTGGTGCAAAAATTAAATTGCACATCTTCATCCCTTTTTCAATCATTTCGCGAGTCACAGCTAAACACCAAGGTGCTCATGTGCATTTGAGTCTAATTTCTAATTACCGCGGTCGCAGTGTTGAGAAATAAGTGTTTCATCTTAAACTATTTACATAAAGAAACTATCTAATAATATTAATAAGTTCTAAGTTAAGTAAAGAAAAAAACAAAACAAAAAAAATAAATTATGCAAATAAACAACCAAGACAGTGCGTTTATATTTCTCTTGAATACCTGTGTAAAGTGGACTGTTCGTCGAAACATCGTTGGGGATTGAAGAAAACCGTGCCATACGTTGGCAATTATACTTCGTACCCCCACAATGATACTAAGGATAATTAAAAGATTAAAATGTAATGTCCGAGATTGCGTGGGTCTTTCAAGCTTTCGAAAACGCCATAGAGCTCCATTGAAGTATTCCAATTTATTTAGTGTGATAGATATGAATACTGGGCAGACAAATGTTTTGTTGAACTTAGTCCGCAGGGTTGCATGAATTCTTGCCCACTTTCGTGCAACAATTTGTTGAGAACTAAAGGAATGTTAATGCTTTTATTTGATACTAAGTGCTAATTAATTCCTTACTCCATTTCGAACCCTTGATGACTGGACAACCAACATGCAACATTCTGAAATCTGGATCAGTAGAATTGTGTAGATTATGCCAGAACACCATACTACGTCTTATAGGTTTCACGTTTAGCTTAAGAAGTGGGAACGCTGTGGAACCACCAGCTTCAACATCACTTATCTTAAAATATGATCCATTAACTTTTGTAATTCCAAAGCGCATCCTTACTCACATAAAATAGGGCGGTGGCGAATCGGTCGCCCGGCTCAACACCGAACACAATATCTGGGTCCTGCAATAAAATGTGGCTTCATTATAATTAACCTAAAAACTGCTTTTATATTAGTATTATACCATTACTGAATTAAAGTCAAAGTGTGCATCATAGTGTCCACCAATCCCGTAATTTGCCACCTGGAGTTGTTCACCTGTGTCTACTGTAAGTCTAGTCATGTCTACCATTCTCTGTTTTAGGTTTGCCAAGAAGCTATGCTCTTTAAAATCTATCCAACTGTTCTTACTCGTTCTAATTTCGGACACCCGTGTTGTTTCCCCAGTCCCAACTTTGGACCGTACTATCTTTGGTGCTGCAAATTCGAGAATCCGTTCTATTTCGTTATCGTAGATAGCTTCATGGTAATAAAGCATGAGTGGCTCCAGATTCAATTGTTCCACTCTGAACGGTCCGATCTTCCGATATGGCACATCGTTATCGCTGTACATACAACGTAGTGGCCGCTGTTGCGTTGGAGTTTGGAGATCCTCATCTCGGCATGTGCTTAGATAGAATTCATTTTTTGCTCGCTGTAAAGGAAATATGACATGTTTTCACTAGATACATCAAGATGGTAAATCGAAAGATAGCCATATCAAATGTTCCATAGGTTTACATAAATAAGTAATATTTATCAAGGATACCAGTTGAAACCATTGCCAGCTAGTGCTATTAGATTTGAGTGTATTGTAATTTATATATATTGTATAAGTAATAAATAAATAAATTGTATAAGTAATAAATAAATAAATAATATCAAGGATATAAAAGGTGTACAGATAATTTTAAAATTACCCATCGACCTTCAACGTTGAACATAAAATATCCGTTCTCTATTATTCTGTGGGCGTTATAAATTACACCGCATTTAATATCATTCTTGCACGGTAATTTTATGCCTCCATCTTATTGGGAAATAACTTCACGAAGGGAAACTGCCAGAGTGTGAGGGAAGTAATGTCACGCTGTTCATGGTCTTTGTTTTTCGTGTTAAAAAAAAAGACACAGTTCGTTTGGACCATTCAACCACGCAAGTTGTCGTCGAATAAAGTCAACTATTTGTTAAATTTATTATATCCAATAAAAAGATGAGCGCGTCATACAAAAATTTTTAATAACTGGGTTTAACTCGAACCGTTTACAAAGGTGTTCGTGTTATATTTTTAATTGGAATAGAATTCTTCATTACTTGTCAACTACGACGGTTGCGAGTTGAATATGACGTCGAAAAAAACGTCGACTGAGGCAAACTTTTAGTGATCAAAGTATTAGCTCACACTGTCGTTTACAACCGCGGTATTGAACTCAAACTGGAATTATCATCTGACGCATTGGATTTTATTGTACTACTGTTAACGACGCATCATGCAAATTGCCAGGATCACGCTGCATCAAACAATAGTGTGCTGATTGCAGAGAAGCAATCAGTACCGACTATTAATCACTCGATTCTCAGAAGAACAATACGATCAATGTCTATTTACTTGCTTTATAAGTAGATACAGAGATTGAACACTAATTGTTCGATTCTTAGAAGGGCCCTACCTATATGTAGCGATCCTAAATCACTACTCCTATCCAAATCCCCAATATCACCAATAATCCCATCCAAATCCCCAATACCTCCGATAATCCAAATCCAAATTCCATATTGAATTATATGAGCGACGAATTAAACCAAAAGTTAATTCGTCGCACATTGATTCAATTCCCAAAATCCTGACATCATGAAATGCTTAATTCAAAACGCATTTCATGATTTCCCTTCCAGGAACCTATCCAACTAAACCTTTAGTCAATTCCCAGAACACAATTCCAATTGAAGCACACGAATCTTGTGTGTGCTTCTTGGAATTTTTACATTAAAAACGTTGACAAATCTCAACGAGAAAAAGAATAAAAGGACGATAATTTTCAATTTCGTGAACAGTCAAGGCTTCGAAGGGCCAGCCGGTGGTCATACGAGCAGTCAAGATTCCAAAGAGCGAACCGTTGGTCATACGATAACTGAATTAAACCTCGGAGGCCAAAGCTAGCCCAACAATTTATACTTAATCTAATTTTCAAACTTAGACAATAAAACGACAATTAGAGAAGTAAAAAGTTGGCGGTTTCATCACAAAATCGAAGAGGACCAGAGAGAACTGCCAAAGACCACCCTCGCTGTCAAGGATCCCGCAACAACAGAGTGTCCCGTCCGGAAGCTCTCACGCCCACCGGAGGAAGTTGCGAGGACACATTTCTTGCGCCACCCACTCAAGCGGTACACGGCCCCCAACAGGATCGTCCACATGGACGACCAAAAGGTCCACCAAGATATAGCACCTCAACATATACAGTGGCAGCTGGTTCTAGTGCTGTGTTCTACAACGGTTCGTTTCCGTGCTTCTCGTATTACCGAGGAAGAGAAACGAACGATGGAATCCTGTATCGATGCCTGATGATTGTTGATCCCACTGTAAATAAGTGGATACACGGCTGCGTCCTTGGTTCGTCGGGAGATTCGCCACTCAGGGATACGCCGTCTAATTGACACTGGATTCGTACGCTATTCGCGCAAAATGCTTTAACACACACTCGAAAACTACAACGAAAAAATGGTTGTCTGGGCGCAAGGGGCTCGGACATTATATTCGTGACAACGTATCCTAAATATGTAACATTGAATATACAAGTTATTAAATCAAAATTAAAGTGTTTTTTTCCGAATGCCTCCAAGGCTAGGCATTAATTTTGGTTTGCTTAACGAAATTTTACAAGTATTGCAAACTACTGTGTATTCGTCTGGACACAGTTGTCGATTTTGTTTTGTGTGCCAGTCCGAAATTACGTTCATCTGTTGCACTGTGATCGGTTTTAAATCGCGTTCAAACCAAAGTCTATCGCAAACAGAGCAAGCATACCCAATGTCTTTGTCAAGAAACATCAATTTAAATCTTGATATCGATTTGTTCCGTTTCATGTCCCATACCTCTTGCGCCGATATAACTGGTTGTATTGTAAAATACACGGGTTCTGCTGCTGAAGGCTGTTGTCGGTTTACAACGTGTTGTTCTTGAACGTTGTTTGAACTTGCCGCTGCGAAACCACTATGAACAGACAATTTTCTCTTAGCTATATCCGATTTATTTAATGCTGCAAGGCGCTGTCTGTATTCCCGTTGTCTCTCTGCATTTGACTCAGGAGCAATTAAGAGAGTCGCGCTACAAACTTTTTTCCGAATGCCTCCCAAGGTATACCGATTTATAAGACGTTGTCACGTCAAAAACTCCGCAGCAACATTGAAGAAAAAATATTATTTCACTTTTTGAACTCAACTTTATTTAATTTTTAGTTTCTCTCTTTTCTCGTCGACCTTTTCTAAGTGACCCTTCCCAAGCGACTGCTCTCAAGTGACTCCTCTAAGGTGTTCATCTTCTCTCTTCAAAATTCGAACCCTCATATCTTTATCTTCTTTCGAAGGTCCAGACGCATCGCCACAGTACCTTACATCCCAATCCAATTGAATCGTATGCACGACAAAATTAAACGAAAGTCCATTTGTCGTGCATTGATTCAATTCCCTATAACTATTGAAATTATGAAATGCGTAATACTAAATGCATTTCATGATTTCTCCTCCCGGGAATTTGTTCAAGTAAAATTCGTATACACTTCCTGGAATCCTATTCCAATTGAAGCACACAAAATTTTGTTTGGGCTTCTTGGAATTTTTAAATAATATTTTTAACAAATCTCTGTTGCCACAGAGTATAAAAGGGGAGTGCATTTTGGGTTCGAGATCAGCACTCCAAGAACAGTTCAAGACAGTTACATACACAGTTCAAGACATACATCATCATTCAAGACATCGCATACTTACCTGGGACACTTAAGACATTTCTGTAAAAAATAGAAAAGAAAATAAAGGAAATCCCAACATTTAAATAACAATAATAATAATAAAAAATTGCGGCTAGGTTTACCTTGTTTCTCTTCCTTTTGTTTTTCGTTTGTTGGTTTTTGTTTGTTTTTCGTTGTGGGTTTTTGTCGCTATTTCGTTTGTCGATTTTGTTTCTACTTCGTTTATTGGTTTTTCTTTCTTTTTCGTTTGTTGGCTTTTCTTTGTTGGTTTTGTTTGTTTATTTCTCTTTGTTTCTCTTTTTTTCCCTTGTTTCCGCGCGCTTCTTGTCCTTGTCGCTTGTCTGTTCACATGTTTTGTGACTGATAAAACATGGATACCTGCTCTACTCGTGGTGTGGGCCATCAGCCGGATCAGGGCACGATGGCTCTCATAAAGAGATTGAAGGAGGACTTCGAGGCTCTCAGGGCTGAAATAGACTATCGCGACTGGAGGCTGCCCCATCCACGTCCCTCTTCGGTGCCGGTTCGGAAGCTTCTGATTCAGAATCAGAGCTCGAGCCGGAGTTAGAGATTATCACCGACAACTCTGACGAGTCAATGGCCGGCGGTGACTCGCGTACCCCCACCCCAAACTCGTCTAGGGCACCAAAGCGAAAAACGCCGCTCCCAACAACAAGCTGCGAGGGAGGCCCCTCCAATAAGCGCGTCGCTACCGGCTGCCCGCCAACACCACCCCCATCATCATCATCTGTCCCCAAAAAGTTGTCAAACCCCGCGATAACTCAAAACTACCCGAAAATCGTGCCTCCGCAGGAGTCTTGCCCTCCGACGCCAACTCCGGTAGTTAACCTAAAACCAAAGGCCGCTTGCGTTCCCAACACTGTCCAGCCAGAGTGCGTGGTCCGCCCACCCGTCTCTAAGAAGAAGCAGCAACCCGGGGTCTTTGCACGAGACCTCAATTTAAAAAATTTCGTCGGTGACATGAACCGACTAGGGATCTCCAACTTCAAGGCAAATACCTTAAGCCCATCCCTAAACACAATCGTGACCTACGATAGGGAAACCTATCGCAAGGTTAACGACAACCTTAAGGCCAAGGAGGTGAATTATTACACCTTCACTCCGGCCGACGAAAAGTCGAGGGCAATCCTCTTAAAACGAGTCGCTGCCTCTTGGGAAAAGGACGACATTGTAACTGCTCTTCAGACAACATTCCCAAACTCAAATTCATTGACATCAAAAATAATTCATATACGAGAAGCTATATAACTTTGTCAGTGCCAGGCACCTAATACCTGATTTCCAATTTGGATTTCGAAGAGCGCACAGCACCACTATGGCTCTCAATTTATTTCAAAACCACGTCTGCGTGCGGCTCTTTAATAAGGAACCCACCGTTGCGGTAAGCCTAGACATTGAAAAAGCTTTTGATACGACTTGGATCGAAGGTCTCGCTTTTAAACTACTGAATACTGGCCTCAGTAGAACGCTATGTAGTATCATCTACCAGTTCGTTCGAAACAGAACCTTCCAAGTTAGAGTGAACGGAAAGCTTTCCCGAACTTTTCACGCCGCTGCAGGCGTACCACAGGGCTCCATTCTAGGCCCCATCTTATTCAATATTTACACCTCCGATATTCCCCGCCCTATGGACGGGAGAGTAAACCAAATATGCTATGCGGATGACGTCCTGGTGTACACGTCAACCAAAGGCCCTAACCTCGCAACAAATCGACTCAACCGTCACTTGGACGAACTGTATCAGTATTACAGTCGATGGAAAATACGACTTAATCCATCCAAAGCAGTAGCCATAATTCTGAGTAGTAAACACTCCCAACCTGCTTCTCGATATTCACAGAATATTCGATTAAAAATGGGAGATACTACGATTAGACCACAGGACAAGATGAAATATCTCGGGGTCACTTATACCCCAAAAATGAGTTTCATCAAACACGTGACCCACATTCTCCAAAGGGGCCTCGGTCGGTCTAAGCAACTGCACAACATCTTGAAGTGGTGGAACAAAGTTGACACCAAAGTTAAGCTTCTCTGCTATAAGCAGCTAATCCGATCTGGAATATCGTACGCCTTTCCCATATGGTCCTGCATATCTTCGGCTCAAATGGAAAGACTTCGGGTTTTCGAAAGGAAACTCCTCAGAAGATGCACCAATCATTCTAGAAGGCCTGACGGTCGTCATTACCCCAACTCTCACCTATACGAAGGCGCCTCCATTACCCCTATCGACGAGTACTTGCTTCAATTAGCATATAAGTACCTCGAAAACATTCAGAACAGCGAGAACCTACTTGTACGGGACTCTTGCGTTCTTGACCCTTCTCTCTCTCGATCTCTTCGGATCAAACCCCCACAATTTCTTCTTCAGTACAAAACTGAAGAAAGCACCCTTCCCAACAACATTCCCCTCTATAATAGAAGATTCCTGGACCCATCCCATAGGGTCTACTATTAACAAACCAAACACACGAACGCACAGTACAAGACGCCACAAACACAAACATACACACCGACCAAAGCGCAGATTATCAGACGCCAAAGACGTGATCTGCGTTTACTACCGCACCCAAGACCCACCGGTCTTGTATGATTTCTTTCCCACCATCCCTCTATAAAAGTAGTTAGAGAACACCTGGACTAACACTGTCCACACTATCCTTGGATACCCCCCCCCCTTTTTCTTTTCTTTTCAGGTTTCGCGAGACTGAGCCCAACATCCTCACGGATGCGGGTGATTTTGGTTATCGCAAGATGACCAGAAGTCAGAGACAAGATGAAGGACGCATATGTCCTGTCTCGCTAAATTCGGCCTTCTCGCCACAAAAATTTTGGTTCGAGATCAGTTGGGATCCAGCGGTCGAGGCAACGGCCAAAAATTGAAAAATTAAATAGATAAATAAATATATAATAAATAATAGAACCCAATGATCGCTTTTCAATATTGGACCCTTGAAAACAAGGAAGACACCGCATTGAGGTAAGATTAAACAATATATAAAAATGTAACCCTACAGTGGGATTGGTGTATATGTGGGAGGAAAATGGTAGGGCTTCTTGGAGCACTACAATAGGACAATGGCACATGAGGTCGATTGCCGTATGCAAAATGGCATAAAAGGCAAATAATCTTGCATTTGAGTTGAGTAAGACTTCGAGTTTTCGAAAGAAACCTCCTCAGAAGATGCATCAACCACTTTAGGAGGCCTGACAGTCGCCATTACCCCAACTCTGACATATGGGAAGGTGCCTTCATTACCCTATCGACGAGTACTTGCTACAATTAGCATACAAGTACCGCGAAAGCATTCAGAACAGCGAGAACCTACTTGACCCTTCTCTCTCCCGTTCTCGTCGGATCAGACCATCACAATTTCTTCTTCCGAACAAAACTGAAGAAAGCACCCTTCCCAACAACATTCCTCTCTATAATAGAGGATTCCTGGACCCATCCCATAGGGTAAACTGCTAACATACCACAGGCACACACGCACGCGCAGTACAAGACAGCACAATCATACACACACACCGACCAAAGCGCAGATCATCAGACGTCAAAGACGTGATCTGTGTTTACTACTGCACTCAAGACCTACCGGTCTTGTACGATTTCTTTCCCACCATCCCTCCATCCAAGTAGTTAGAGAACACTTGAACTAACCCTGTCCACACTATCCTCAGATCCCCCCCCTCCCCCCCTTTTCTTTTTCAGATATATCACGGATGAGAGTGATTCTGGTTATCCCAAGATGACCAGAAGCTAGAGACAAGATGAAGGACACTTCTGTCCTTGTCTCGCCAAAGTCGGCCTCTCGCCACCCATTTTATTTTTTTTTTTTTTAATTTGAGTTGAGTATTATAGAGGGGAGTGTTGTTGGGAAGGGTGATTTCTTCAGTTTTGTAATGAAGAAGAAATTGTGATGGTCTGATTTTTTTTTTTAGATATCTCGAGACCGAGCCTAACATCCTCACGGATGTGGGTGATTCTGGTTATCCCAAGATAACCAGAAGCTAGAGACAAGATGAAGGACACTTCTGTCCTTGTCTCGCCAAAGTCGGTCTCTCACTACCCCATTTTTTTTCAATTTATTTATTTGAGTTGATAGGAACTTTTGAATTTGTAGCTATTGCAACTAACGTAAACGATATGTATTTGGATCGCTCTAGATGTATCTTTTGAAAATGTTCACCTTCCTACTGAAAGAAAAACTCAATCGAAATGGTGTTGTGGGGGTACGAGATCGCGACGCCGCACGGGCGAGAGTTCTACCCCGTCCCCACAAATCACTAATATATCTGACACGTTCAACACCGGGGGAAAAGCACAAACACCGGACAAGTAAAAATATAAAACACAGGATTTCTATAGTTTATTATTATTTATTTTACGGTTGTAAACACTACACTGTACGTGGGGAATGCGAGTTATATGTGAGGCACACGACTGTTACTTGTTTAATTTTTCCTTTCGTTACTTCCAGTTAATATCGCTCCCGTCCGCGGAACGGGAGCGGAAGCCCACACGACTATTGTCGTCGGCAGATCGAAAAGGACATAGCGATATAAATTCGCTGACAAGGGAATTGGGTCAGTGAAACTGGCTCTCTTAAATAAAGGATGTATTTCCTGTTCCAAGAGAGACGTAAAGTCTCTCTTTGGGGTAACCAACAGATCTCATACAGAAGATAGCCACAGTACACATATATGTGGGTACACTGGTTCTTTTATGGATCAAAGCCATGGGAAGGAATCTAAACAAAGAGAGGGAAGAGGTGCATTCATGGGATGCGAGTCTGGTAAAGCAAACAAAACCGAAACTCGTCGGATGCTAATTGGATCTTTGTTTGAGATGTGCGTCGCGGCTAAATAAATAGACGCGGCGCAATGAAGAAATTGTGTTAATAGGTGTTGGCTAGATTACCAGGAAATGGTGTTTATGGCATCATCGGCAAGGGTAAGTATTGAATTCCTTTTTGCATTTGCTTATGCTGTAGGATTTAATTGGTGCCAAGAGATGCGTGTATTTGTTTTAGTCCCTTGGGTGTAGGTCGCCAGCCAATGTGTTTGTCTGGTGAATTATGATACACATGATGAAGCTGGGATAAGCCAACTCAAGGGTAAGGTTTCCTGATTATGCGGTTGTATTATATATACACCGATGAATTTTCTTTCAGGAAATTTAGCATAAGATAAGAAAGAATTCTTATAGGGGATTTTAAAAGCAAAGTTATGCTTGCAGGTAAGAATTCTTTTACAGAAGCTTGAAAATAAATATATTCGGTAAGCTTAATGCGTGCAGCATTTACAGCTATTAATGCTGTTGCATTAGCGGAAACTGATGTAGATTGGGTCGTAATAATGGGGTTTCCGCCTGATAAGGTAAAGAAAGGAAACTTACGGGAAATCATATGCGAAGAGAATGCATCAAAGGTAAGTTTTCTTTGACAGAGACTTTAAGATCATTGATTTGATCTATATGATGCGTGAAGCATTTTCAGGTACTAATGCGATTGCATTAGTGAAGTTAGGAAATTGAATGGCAGTTATGGGGGTTTTAGGTAAGTGAACCGTGGGGTTTGGCGGCACCGCCACAATGTAGACGAGATTGAAAGATCAATGAAACCAGAGTATACAGTATCAATAACGTAACGTTACACAGATTAGGTAGCAAGTAGAAATATTGTCGTGGTATGTGTTTCGAATCACGTCTTTCATTTCACCCACAATAGAACACTTTCTTTGACTATTTCGCAAAAAGCAATCGAACTGTAGTTACTGGGGAGAAATCTGTGTGACGATACCAACCT
Organism: Microdon myrmicae; assembly: GCA_963931805.1. NCBI lineage: Eukaryota > Metazoa > Arthropoda > Insecta > Diptera > Syrphidae > Microdon > Microdon myrmicae. The sequence goes on along the minus strand of OZ007499.1, from coordinate 111,102,857 downwards.
ACATACAAGCGCACCCAACGCAACTAAAGAACACAGCGCAGAAAACCGTAGATATCAACAGGTTAAGATGCGAAAAATCAGTACTTTGTTTCGCATATTTTCATAGCATGGGTTCGAATCACGTTGTTCACTGTTTCGTTAAACTTTATAAATTCGCCAAACAACGCAATGAACGCTTACAAGAAAAATTCTAGGCAGATAGATTAATCTTCACGAGACTGATGATGATAAATGCAAAATTAAAGAAAAAGTAGACCGAATATTATTCGAGCTAAACGAAAACACTGTGTGCCACTATAGAGTTTTGCAATCCGCGAAAATTGGAGTTGAATTTGAACATAATCCAAGAGACACTCTGTAATAGCATCAACATGACTCGGAGACCATCAGCGAACTAGAAAGACTTGGGTAAAGACGACTTCTTCACGATGATTTCACTGAATAAAACTTTGCTTAGACTAATCGCTAAGTGAGATAATGAGTAGTACACGTAAAATTGAATTGAACAGTTGTAGTGTCTTTATACAATGAGGTCGCATAATAAAAATGTAATCTGTTCATAAGACGATCAAAGCACGTTCTATAAATTTACTTTAATTCAAATTTAATCCTTGAAAACGTTAAGAAAAATAACGCTTAGCCAATCAAAATTTCAAAAACCAGAAAATAAAAGGACTTCGTTAAACAATATCATAAGAAACTGTCAACTGAGGATCTGAATACTGACGTTCAAACGCACTTTTTTTTTTACACAAACGCACGCACAAAGTGGATTTTGGGGTACCCTTAAATGTTAGAGCACAGTGCGAGTGGAAGGAGAGGAAGTGCATAAGGGAAGGTGGTATCGATGTACATTGGTCGTACTTTTTCACATACATACTTTTTCAAGTGTACTCTACTTACGACTTTTTGAGCTTTAGAAGAGTGTCTTTGAAATTCACCGAGTTCCAGACTTTGGTGTATTTTAAGACGTTTCAAATCAATGTGAATAAGCGCATCTTCTGGTTGTCGTTGTTTGGCTTGCTCCAGAATATCAATTGCTTCTCGAAAGTTGCCTAAAAATGAGAAACGTCCAGTTTATACTTCCACCTATATACCTTCAGATTTACCTGTTTGAAACGCTGCATAGCCAAATGTCTTTAAAAATTTCATCTCTCCGATCCACTCTATTAGATCTCGATCACCTTCATTTTGGTATTTGTGCCATGCTGCACTAAACCACTCTAAAGCACGTTTATGTTGCCCGGCATTACTTAGGATATCAGCTATATAGAAACAATCAACGACACTCAGAGGATGACCATATTGTACACCAAGTATTCTGCCGTTGGACAGTTCGGTTGTGTTCAATTTGTAAGTTTCCTGAAGATGGTTTAATCCCAACGCGGCTCCTTCCAAGTCAGTAAACATTACGTTCTTTGATTCTCCCCCAGCAGTAAGGTGTTGAATACTATCTTTGTATTCTGTAGGAAACAGACAGTTTTTCATTATTTGTGGTCACAGGGCAACTCAAGTCCGTATTACTTACCGTTCTCATTTGATTTGTCGGATATATAACGCACAACATGATTAAAATCAATTATTGCTCTTTTGATAGTTTTGAAAACATTGACTTGATTATTTCCGGAGGTATTCATTAGTCCCGGCGCATCCTTTTCAAAATCCTTAAGGAATCTGTTAACAATCGATTGGAAACGAGGTCTGGATAACTTAACAATTCTTTCTTACTCATTGATTCTTTGTAATTTCACAAACTCCCGATCAATATAGTCTTCCACACTTTGAAGATAGTTGCTCTCGAGCTGAAGGAGTGACTCCAAGCCGGAAACTGAGCTATAAAAGTCTTCACCTTCTACAAATGACGACGTGGCACTCAGAACAATTAGGACAAATAGGATAGAGGTACTCATTTCACTTAACTAGATTCACCAACTGACTGACTCTGGTCTCACATGCTTTTTAACAGCTTCTAATAATATCAGAACACTTATGTTTACGAAAATGGTATCTGATCTACGCGATTGTTAGCTGATTAGAGAGATTTATTACGATCCGTTTTATTGGTGTTAATTTAACCGTTTTTTATGAATGCACAACAGTGCTTGTGTGGCCCCGAAAATCCAAACTTCCAATTACAATGAAGATCTTTTTTTTAAACGTTTATTTATTTTACTTAAATACAATGAAGGAACATTTTGTGTTTTTGGTCGAAATAAAGATAAAATTATACTCTTTTGTTGTTGGTGTTTTAAAGTATAAGGCCGCTGTGGCACGCAATACTTATCATATTGTGTTTTTTTTTCTTATAGTTATCTTTATCGTTTATACAATCTACTGTATAATATTTTTTTAACATTGTTTGAGGAAGAAGTAACAAAAAACCTACTTAATTGTCTTATAATAAAACTACTTAAATCTAGTAGAACTTAAATCTAACTAAAACTAAAATAACTCTAGATAAGTTTATCATAAGTCTACCTAAAACTAAGATTTGTGGATCAGGTTCTGCCATACGTCCTACGCCCCACCGATCACAGTCCTTTGACTGCCAGTGGGCCGAACGGGTTCCAACAGCAGGACCGGCTCCCAAACGTTTATCAGGTAGTCTCGAGCTGAGACTGCCCGATCAGTATTTTTTCTCTTGAGTCTTTCGAGATTAGATTTGTCTTTTTCGAATATGCTCACGCAGTATCTTAGGATGGTATTTCCATCTCCAAACCTTGATTGGTTTTTCAGATGCTCGTCTTGCAACATGATATATAATTAGTACGTTTGTGAGATCTGATATCCAAGTATAAAAATGCTTCAGGTGGTATGTATCTACTTTCCAATGTATTTCTGAAATATTCAGGTTTAGTATAGAACAATCCTGAGATTATATCATTGTCTTTCACATTTATCAACTCTGGTCATTCCGGATGCATCATATGGGGTCTTATGGAAATGTAGTGACGAAAGTTGGATTGCTCGCTTCTGTACATCTACAGGCAGGCTCTAAGGCATACCTTCCAAATATTCTTAGCTTTTCCATAATAGATGGATTAATGTTCCACCACACTGCCCCTACATAGTTCAAAATTGGACGTACAAATGTTTGGTAGCAAATGGTCTTCATATCGTATCTCAAATAGTTCGAATAGAAAAGGTTCTTGAAATGACATAAATGCCGCCTTCCTCCACTTCAACATCATCAACATTTATTTCTGTGGTCATCATCATCATCTAGAATTTACATTAGGGGCAAATATTTTGCGGGGTGCAGTTGTGTACTACACCATTTTAAGGCATAAGATGTCGCAGAAGAGCATTGACTTTCACCGACAGTTCTGCTACAGTCTTGGCAAGATTATTTAGCTGCACTTGTAGTGTGTCGTTTGTAGTGCTGATGCTTGTTGCATCGGGTCCCCTGTCCAGTACTACTGTATCCAGTCACCATATTTGCGAACATAGCTTTCGATATTACAATTTTTTTTTTGGAGGCACATGCCTGCGCATTTTTGTTTTTTTGACGTGATTTGAGTTGCTTCGATATTGCTCTATACTTCTCGCACCCTTTCCACGAAGCCGGGTAACCACTTTTCTGACAGAGTACACAACGTATTTCTTCTCTTTTACCAGGTTCGTGCCTATTGGGGCACTTAGCACACCTGTATGACCCCTGCTTGGTAGAAACCTTGCTGTGGTGAGAGGCTTAAAATACAATGAGTCACTTAGGCTTTGCCGACGGAAGTATATGCTCCCAGTAGGACCACTCATGTCAGACAGGCTAGCGAGGAGCAACAAACAAAAATCGACCACCCCTAATCGAGGATGTTACGCGTCACCGTGCTCATTGAATGGTTTGCAGCAGTAAGCAGACCTTACCATATCAAAACGGGGTCTGATATGGCGGACTATTTCAAACCCCAAAGACTCGTGGGATCAAAAATGAATAGTCAATATACAAAAAACAATCCTACGAAAAACCCGGTAGGAGTAAGTGTGATGAGCCGACACTACCATAAGGGAATAATTCATCAAAAAAACACCGACTCGGCAAAAAGAAAACGTAGGGAAAAAGGGAAAAAGCGGGATATACGCGTCGGCAAGTGGAATGTTCGAACATTATATAAACCAGGCACGATACAAACGGTCGTAGAAAACGAGAAACAATATAAAATGGACATCGTCGCGCTTCAGGAAATCCGACTCCCACATCAAGTAATCGAAACCAACGGGTTTGCACTGGCGTCTGGAGGTACCGATACACATAACCTAGGGGCTGGTTTCATCATAAGCAAGAAGATTACGCCCCATGTAAAAGATGTGCAATTTATTAATGACGGAATGTCGGTGCTAAAAATACAGGGACCAATATACACAAACCAATCGCACGAAAAACCCAGTAGGCGTAGGAGTGGTGAGTCGACACTACCATAAGGGAACAAATCATCAAGAATACACCGACTTGGCAAAACGAAGACGTAGTGAAAAACGGAAAAAGCGGGATATACGCGTCGGCACGTGGAATGTTCGAACATTATAGAAACCAGGCCTAATACAGACGATCGTAGAGAGCGCGAAACAATATAAAATGGACATCGCCGCTCTTCAGAAAGTCCGACTACTACATCAAGTAATCGAAACCAATGGGTATACACTGGGGTGTATGCCTCGGAACTAGCTTCATCATAAGCACAAAGACTACGCACTAAGTAAAAGATCTGAGATTTAATAATGACCGAATGTCGGTGCTAAAAATACAGGGCCCATGGTACAATTAAATACCTATACACCTACTCGCCCCAACAGAATCTACGGACGAAGAAACGAATGACACGTTCTACGAAACCCCAGAGGAAGTATTTGATAGGATCTCATCATTCGATGTTAAAATCCTCCTCGGGGACCTCAATGCGAAAATTGGAAAGTAAGATATCTTTCAACCAACTATAGGTAAAGAAGGCCTAAACGACGTTTTAAACGATAGTGGAATGTGGATTATCACGTTCGCAGCGTCAAAAGATCTGGAAGTGAAAAGTACGATGTTCAATTACAAGCAAATTCATAAAGCCACATGGATAACACACGACGGCATGACGCATATCCAAATAGACCACTTCCTCGTAGACAAAAGACACCACCCGAATATCCTTGACGTAAGATCATATAGAGCAGCAGATTGCGATTCCGATCATCTTCTAGTGATAGGCAAAATCAGTAGTCGGCTCGCAGTAAACCCAGACGGGCATTCACGGGAGACGAGCAAAAAATTCGATACTGATAAACTAAAAGACCTGAGCAAAAGGGCTGAATATCAAGACGAACTAATGAAAAGATTTAGCATCTTAGAGAATGGGTGTAGTGAGGAAGAGGAAACCAATAATGTGGACACTAGATGGGCATCAATCAGAGACGCAACCAAACAACTAGCCCAAAAGGTATTTGATTTTAAGAAAACAACCTTGGATGAACCATGAGTGCAGGGCGAAGATCGAACAACATTAATGCCTCAGAGTGATCCACTTAGAAAGATATGATGAAGTCAACGCAGAACGATACGCGACGATTCGGAAGGAGACAACGAGACTTTTCAAACACAAAAAACGCGAATGGGAGAAGACTCGGATCAAAAAGTCCTAGAAAATGCCAGAGCAAAAAACATCAGAGATATGTATGCCGGCATAAATTCAATTATAAATGGCTACCGTGGGAGAGTCAAAGGAATTCGAGACGCAGACGGCTGTCTGATCACAGAAACAAACATTATGGTAACAAGGTGGAAGCATTACTTTGAAAACTTGCTGAACGTGTGGGTTATGTCAACCGCATCTACCACCGCTAATTGGCGCACATAATATGATCACCAAAGCCTAACCGTAAAACTATCAGATAATAAGAATACAAATAATATCCTCCCAACCTATTTATCTTATCCCAAGTAATCCCAATGTCTTATCCCAAGAAATGGTAGCATTATCTTAAATTTTATTTACATTGCATTCACACACTGTAAGCAACATTTCAGTTATATCGTATGTTATCTCAAATATGTAAACAATACTAAAACTCAATTCCCTCATCCTATGTTATATTATATAATCTACAAACAATGTTTGAACCTAATTCCTTATCTACGCTATTCCGAATATGTAAACAATACCCGAATACAATTCTCTTTAGCAAATGTTATCTAGAATATGTAAACACTAAGCACACTGTTTCCACTACCCTTCGGTCGGAAACAATTTAATAGAACGTAAAATTAAATATTAGTATAGCAAATTATTTAAAATAAAGTAAAATCAAGAATAAAATAAAAGTTGAGTTTTTGTGGTATAATTCTTAAATACCCATATTTATCTGGTGTTGCATGGTTACTTTCCTCCCGCCGCCCTTGTCTTCGCGAGTGTAACTTGTAAACCACAAATTACATAAAATATAAAATATATAAACATAGTATGTATTGTGATTGACTGCTTGGACTAAATACGTCCAGGTAGACAGTATACATTTTTTAACTTTAATATCTTAATACCCAATATAAGTTTACATGGCCACGATGTTTTGATCAGTTTCGGAACACTCGTGGCTGGGGGTATTCGTCTGGGCAAGGGTTCCATGGGGTCAGAGTCATAACGGATGGTAAAATAAAATGAAAGTGTGTGTGTAAGATGTAGCGATCCTAAACCGCTACCCCTATCTAAATCCCCAATAACATCAAATCATAACCCAAATCCCAAATTTTCTATTGCCTCATATTCAAATTCCATATTGAGTCACATGTACAACGAATTTAACCAAAAGTTAATTCATCATACATTGACTCAATTGCTAAAAACCTTGACATCATGAAATGGTAAATTCAAAACGCATTTCATGATTCCCCTTCCCAGAATCTATCCAACAAAATCCTCAAACAATTCTCAGAACAAAATTCCAATCGAAGCACGCCAAGTCTTGCGTGTACTTCTTGGAATTTTGACATTAAAATAGTTGACAAAAGTCAACTACAAAAACTATAAAAGGGCAGTGCTTTTCAATTTCGAGATCAGTAGAAGCACAGAGGCCGAACCGCTGGCCGTTCAATATCAGTATAATTTCGGAGGCCGAATCGCTGGCCGATTGTCAGTAAAACACATCACCCTTGTACTTTCATAAAATAGAAAAGAATACAATCCCCTGAAATTGTTTTAACTCGGTTTTTTTTCACTTTTTCACTTATCACTATCGACACTCCGGGCTCTTCTCCCGTCGTTTTGGGAAAGCACGGCACGGAGTACTGCAGGAAGAAACGTTTTTTCTGTGTGTTCCGTTCTTGTAGCGTGCGGTTTTCTTTAAAAAAAAAGTTGGTTGACGGTTTTGTGAAGTACGGTGTGTGGGGTAGAAGTTTGGTGTGCCAGCATGGCACTAGGTTCACGTCTATCCCCATCTTCACTAAAACAAAGTCCCGCCAAACACTATCCACCAAAAGATTAATTAAGTGTCATCGGAAAGGAGATAAATAAAACGCACTGTGTTATGGTATTTGTTGTTAATTAGTGTTTATTGTTGAATCTTGTGTAACAATGTTCATCTTTAATCTTGGTACGGCGTAGTAGCCCAGCAAAATCAATGGTATGGCGTTGTAGCCCAGCAAAAATTATGACAACAAAGCAATTAGCTGAAATTCAGAACTTTATTCATTTGGAACACACTTTACCTTGTTTAATATTGTTAAAAAAAGTAGTGTCAAAAAACGGTCAGCCTCTCCGGTTTACAAAACAGCACGTCCACCTCAGTCTTCCAGATTTTGATTATTACAATGTTTCTTTCGGAAAATTATCACAGCAATTAATCTTTCTTTGTTGGCCTCCGAAACCGCAAAAACATTCTTCTTCGCCACAATTGACAACAGCAACTGCCCTCTCTTGTCTTGAAATCACCGGTTCCACCAGTCCAAAAAACAGGTTCTCCGTTTTGTTTTTCCGTTGAGCCTTCGTAGAGGTCAATGGCAGAGATTTTCTCTTTCAAAAGTGCTAAAAAGCTGATCTTGTTGCTTTTTTCGGAGTTGCAGATGACGATGATCGTTGGTGTAGTTATCATTGTCAGGTTGCTGGATCAGATTCTGTTGTTGTTATTCTTGTTGGTATTAATGTGGATGTCGATGAACATCGGAATTATAATCAGCTACCAAATTTATTGGAAGATGTATAATTATTTAATGTAAATCCATTCGATGACATATGAGTGTTCGGACATTAATGTGTAAAGTTGTACCAAATATAAGTGGTAATATGACTTGTTGGCCAGTGGTATGCAATAACGTTCTTAGACGATGGTACGCTTCTGACGGATCCGTTCTTGCTACAGGCTGCAACCGAGTTGGTTAGATATTGGATCCAACCCGACCACATTAAAATTAATTGTCGTTTAGGTCATGTTGCTGTACTGCAACATCTTCCCGGGCCAGTAGTCCTTTTCCTTTGGTGTCACCAACGTGTGCATGTCAGCGCCATGGGAAGTCGTGGTGAGCACGGGTGCCTGTGGTTGAGAACAGAGGCTTCATTGCTTGTTCTGCTCCTGACCCGGTACAGTGCAACCGTAGGGTGGCAATAATTAATTATATTGGTTCTATTAATTTAGTTAGTTATAAAAGATAATGAGTTATTGTTTCAAGTAATTCGTACTCAGTTATCAGCGTTAGTGTGTGTGTGTGTGTGTGTTTGTGAGTGTGAGTGAGACCGAAGGCCCAGCTGGCCATTGAGTGCCAACGTGTAAGGCCGTCGTTGTTGTTGTTGATATCGGTTGATCAGCTACAGAAAGAGGATTTGATTTTCTCTTCCTTTCACGTGGTTTAGATTTCCGCATTCAAACCTCGTGTATGGGGTTCTCGTCTTTGTTGGCGATTGTGTAACCCATTCGCTAATTCACCATTGCTGGTGTAATGTGAACTTGACTTCACATTTCGCAGACCAACTGGTGTAGAAATTCTGGTTGGTTCAGCGGTTACTGGCTGAACCGTTTGTGGTTGAAGGAAGACTGCTGGTGAAGCCATGCCAGACAATCGGATGTTCTGGGTTGGCATAACAGGTGCAGTTGTCCATATTTGCAAATCTCCGACATGTTGTGAGGAGGTGCCTGAAAGGCGATATTTGCCGCATCGGTCGCGGCAACGATTTGGTGAGTATTTATATTATTCCGATGATTGATGTCAATATTCCGGTTGATTCGATTAAATCCTGATACGCTCCGTTGAAATAGCGTTGGCAATTGTGCAACGATCGGACAATTGACACCATTTGGTATGTGTAACTGAGCGATGTGGTCGTCAATATGTTGAAGTGGTAATTGTGCAGCCACACCTTGGTTTGGAATGTGGCCGTTTAGAAATTGCTGAGATCGAGGTGTATTAGATGAAACCGATGATTCAGCATAAAACCCACTTCGTTGTGTTAAAGTCGGTTGTGTAGCGTTGAACTTGCTAGTTTGTAAGTTCACTACCTTTTGAATGTGGCCAGCCTGTGCCGAAACCAGACATGTCGGATTAGCCGCCAACTGCCTAGGATCATCTACGTTTTGAAGTGATTGCTGTGGCTGATGCTGTTGCAGTTGGAGATATGTCCCACTTACACCGCTAATGCCATCGCTTGGCGTTGGGCGAATTTCTCGCTGGGAACTGGGAATTATGTTGGCTGCATTGCTTTACGGAATAATTGATTCACTGATCGAGTGATTGTGTTGATACTGATGACTTCGGTTATCACTATAATAGCCACCATAGATAAGATCTTGCTGGCCTTGAGAACCGGAAGAAGACGATGTGCTGCTTGAATTGCCAGAATTCGCTGAACCTCTCATCAGATCAGAAGGGATTGTATTGTTCTCTTGATGGTAGTTTGCGGAAATTGATTCTTCGGTTTGTTGGATGCTCTGGCGTTTGAACTGTAGTTGCCATCAGCCGATTCGCATTTCCGACGTCCAAGTCGCTGAACGTAATTCTTATTTGATGAACCCGGACTATAGCCATGACGCGCAGTCATTATTTGTAGAGCAACATTATCTTCATGATGATCCTCAATGCAAGGTACATGTTGTTGCCTCGGGTGCTGTGACCGCATGTGATGCCCATCAGGATCTTCATTGTTGTTCAGCTCCTGCTCAACCAAAACTGGCACTTGATTGAACAAGAGAGGCTGCGTAATTAGGTTGCTAGTCGGAATTATAATCTGTTGACCAGCAGAATCCTTCGCTGACAATTGTGCCGCTGGATGAAATAATCTTAACTCTGGGCGCGTCCCGCTTTTAATTGGTGGCTGGACCATATGTTCACGATTCGCTCGCCGCTGATGTGATTTAGAGAAAGGCCAGGCCATCCTTCCTTGTTTCTCGTTCTCTACCCCACCAATTCTTATCAACCGAGAGCCCAACACCGCGACCTTCGTTCTTATGTGAAAGGATGTTATCGATGACTGATGGTCAGAAATGCCACCGGAGCTCACCAATCCTAACTCGGTGCGTTGCGCCATAGGGGTGCCGGGCGCTCCTTTGATCACTCCGTCCAGAAGAAACGCCGAATAAACATCGCCCCCAAGAAGGATATCGATTTTGTCCGGCATATAATAGGTTGGATCAGCTAGCTCGATCCCTTTTAGGTGGTCCCAGTTCTTGCATTGTAAGTTGCGCATGGGACGTGCCGCGGTGACTTTGGGCAAAACAAAGGCTTGAATCGGTAATGCGAAGGTTTCGTTGACGTCAGATTGGATGATGAGTGATACCTTTTTCGAGGATGCACTCATCCTTTAGTCTCCGATGTCATGTTGCCACTCTCTTCTTTGAGCCTCAATGTCCGTGATGCCGACATAGTAATGAAGGATGGTTCCGATCCAGGGTCTAGTAGAGCTCGCAGCATTAAAGGCTGTCTCGTGGTTGGGTTGACCTTCACGAGAGCTGTAGCCCAAAGAACAGTTTGAACATTGTTGCTTTCGACGACGCAGGCGTTGAATGTCGAGGTTCTTCTGGTGGAGCCCGCTGAATCCTCCGTTGATTGTGCCTGATGACCTTGGGCAGCTGATGTGCCAGCTGGAGTCGTCGCCGAAGCCGAGACGTTTTTAGGAATGGACGGGCGTATATCGTCTGAGTGCAGCAACGAATGATGTTTTCGTTTACAATGTATACAAGTAAACTTTCTCGTGCACTCTTGAGTCCTGTGCGTATTCGACAGGCAGTTGTATACTGAATCTCGTCTCTTGTAAGGACTTAGAGCCTGGAAATTGTAACACTTGCGGGGCGAGTGTGTGCCCGAGCACATTAAACACCTGTCGATGGTTGTATTGTGGACACGGACTGTAGCACGACGTAGGTTGTTCCATGATATCCAAGACTCTTGCCCTCGTCAGCAAGAAGTCCTCCAGCACGTCATAAGCTGGATAGTCCACGTACGATGCAATGTGCGATTCCCATAAACCGCGCGTATTCGGGGGAAGTTTCTGAACCGTGTGGTAGTTCAGAACATCCTCCCATGATGTAACTAAGACTTCAAGATTTCGTAGAGATTGCTTGGCCTCGTTGGTCTTATCTACCAGTGCCTTGATTCCGTCAGCCGACTCATGTGTGAGTGCAGACTGATCGAAAAGTAGGCTAAACTGGTTATCTTTGAGCAACCGCAGGTTTTGATATCTTTTGACCAGGGTTGCCCATGCTGATTCGAAGTTGCCGTCCACTATCGCCGTATTTCGCAGCAGACGTTCCGCATCTCCACTCAAGTTCGCCTTGAGGTAGTGCAGCCGGTGCAGATCGGATATGGTAGTGTTCCTGATGATTAGGCTCACAAATAAACTTTTAAACTCCGACCACGTTTGATAAGAACCGGAGAAGGTCGGTATGTTAATGGGGGGAAGCTTTAATTCTGCCGTTGGCGCCTTTGTCCCTCCCATGGAGCCGTTGAACGAGTTGTGCAATAGAGATTGGGACTCTGTGTTGTGTAACTGTGCCTTCAGCTCAGAGGAATAGCTGTAGTACAATGCCTTGAGCTGATGGAAAGTTAGCTCCTCCATATGTCGCGCCTTAGCCTCATCACTTGGAGCGGCGATTATCTTCTGATGAAGCCCCCTTGCGTCTTCGAACGCTTGCTCATGGTTCCTTAACCGCGCCTCATTCATGTGCATAGACTTGGCTGAATGATCCAGTGTCAAGTATACCTTATGATCGGCGGTTAATTCGCTTGCAATGTTCTGCAAGCAGCCTATCAGGTTTGCCGTCCTTTGCTTGCTCATTATGTTCTGTGGAGATTAAAACCCACACCGAGAATATCTACGCAGCTGCTTGCACGTGTACGGAGATGCAGTGGTGAAACGTGTTGAATATAGTCGGAGACTACCTTTATGACGATGTAACTTCTATAATTGAGCCCGGTGGGTCGTAAACAGCACCTGCAACTCAGTTAAAAAATAAGCTCCGAATGATATCTACAATTGTAATACCGGGACCGATTAAGATTTCCATAGATCTGTTGTGAACCCTTTTTTCTCTTTATTTATCTTGAATTTAATTTATTTATCTAGATTTAGTCCTTGTTAATACTTTGTCTCTTGAATTAGAATTTTTGAAGTGTCAGCTCATTTGAATATTATTGAATGTCAGATGTTTGCTGACATTCGTTATTTGTGCTGTCATAGCTGTATTCAGTAGTGCCTGCGCTGGCCGCATCCAGTGTTGCCATTTGTGCTGCTCCGTCTCTAAATGAACCTTGTAGATTGTCGACAATAAATACAAATATTGAGTTTAAGAGTGGACTGTATTTTTATTTTTGATAAATTTACTATTGATGATATGAATATTATTATTTAGTTTGTTTATTTGAATTGTGTTTTTGTTTTTGTAGGGAATTTATACAATGGGAAAAATAGAAAATATTTATCTTTTATTATTTTATTTTCCGCCGATTACCAAAAAACAATTACTTAAATGAAGAAGGGAATTGAGAGTATTCTGTTCTAAATCTCAATCGTACTGTTTTATTCTGCTTCTTTATTCTTGTGGTTTGTTATCCACCGTCGGAAGATTCGGCGACATGACTATAGCTCCAATATCAGCAACAGATGTATTCTGACTTGGGTTACAACTACCCCCGGAAGCTGCGAGTGCTAGCCGTTCGTTTATATCAAGAACAGCTTCAGGCGTTACAATATTATACGGTTTGTTACTGTTGACAATCGGAGTTGTGGCAGACGAATGTGAATGTGTAATACTCGTGCTTTAAATTGGCATCACATTTGTCTCTGAGAACTGGCTTAAGAACTGCAGCAAGCAATACAAGGAATCCTTTACCTCTAATTCGTTATCAGCTTTTGCAAGAAATTCCTGTCTGTTGGGATGATGTTTGGAAATGATTTCCAAGATCTTTAACAATTTCTTATTTCGATTGCCGGAACTCCCGAGGAACGTCCTCCGCTGAAGAATTCGCTCTTGATTTTTCAATTAAACTGCTCAACTGCTCACTTTTCACACGGTAAACACACCACACAACACTTTTATTACGATCGCTTCAAATCTTTCAATTAAATTATATATCAAACTTATAAAATGCCCCCTACCTTCGTTTCGGCGAGAAGCTCCCTCCTTGGGGCTTGTTGGACGTAATTCAATTGATACACAATCCGGCTCACTTGTTGAAATCCAGTTCACTTTTGGAAGACTAGATCCGGACGGTTGGCGGTTGTGAAAAAGCCGCTCACTTCTTGGCAGATGAAATCCGGCCGGTTGGCTGATGTGAAAAAGCCGCTCACTTGGCAGGTGAGATCCGGCACGAAGGACCAATGGTACGGCGTAGTAGCCTAGCAAAGATCATCAGAGGTATGTATGCCGGCATAAATTCAATTAGAAATGGCTACCGTGGGAGAGTCAAAGGAATTCTAGACGCAAACGGCTGTCTGATCACAGAACCAAACATGATGGTGACAAGGTGTAAGTAGTACTTTGAAAACTTGCTCAACATGCAGGTTATGTCAACCACATCTACCACCGCTAATTGGCGCACATAATAAGATCACCCAAGCCTAACCGTAAAACTATCAGATAATAAGAATACAAATAATATCCTCCCAACCTATTTATCTTATGCCAAGTAATCCCAATCTCTTATCCCAAGAAATGGTAGCATTATCTTAAATTTTGTTTACATTGCATTCACACACTGTAAGCAACATTTCAATTATATCGTATGTTATCTAAAATATGTAAACAATACTAAAACTCAATTCCTTCTTCCTATGTTATCATATATAATCTGCAAACAATACTTGAACCTAATTCCTTATCTACGCTATTCCGAATATGTAAACAATCATCATCATCATCGGCACTACAAGCGGGAGCCGGTCTTGGCCTTATTTAGCAAGTCCTGAGGCTTGTTAAATTTTCCATAATGATTTGTTTTTTTCCGGGCAAGGTCATAACTCTTGCGCCATATGTAAACAATACCCGAATACAATTCTCTTTAGCAAATGTTATCTGGAATATGTAAACACTAAACACACTGTTTCCACTACCCTTCGGTCGGAAACAATTTAATGGAACGTAAAATTAAATATTAGTATAACAAATTATTTAAAATAAAGTAAAATTAAGAATAAAATAAAAGTTGGGTTTTCGTGGTATAATTCTTAAATACCCATATTTATCTGGTGTTGCATGGTAACTTTCCTCCCGCCGCCCTTGTCTTCGCGAGCGTAACTTGTAAACCACAAATTACATAAAATATAAAATATATAAACATAGTATGTATTGTGATTGACTGCTTGGGCTAAATACGTCCAGGTAGACAGTATACATTTTTTAACTTTAATATCTTATTCAGTTTGTGTTTGACAGCCATTGATAGCAGACAACCGCGTGAATTCTCGAATAAGCTACCCTTGTCGTGTATTCCGATATCATAAATGAATTAAGTACCCTTTGCCAAGTTTAGAAATGCCGTCAAACGGACAACCCAGTGTTAACAAATAGAACACATTAAATAAAAGTTATTTTAATAAATCAAGAAACAGTTTCGTGCACAATTATGTATTCAGTGAATATCTGTACTGCGTTTTAAAGATTAATATAAACACAAATTACAATAAACATAGAGTTCAATATGAACTTGTAAGGTGTCTTGCACGTTATGCTAACACGTACGCAGCGTCCACCAATAACTGCGTCTGGTGGTGAGATATATTGTCCACTGCTGAACAAGAAGCTCCTGGCATCAAAAACACTGATTCCTGAAAACAATGGCTTATTTAGTGGAAAGCGGACCGAATACCTTGGATGAACTCATCAGAACGTCGTGGTCGACTCTTCAATGAAACCCGTTTAGTATTAGTGACTACATCTTCCTTTATTTGTACTGATTAACTTGGATTTATATAGATTCAATGGATTCCGAACTCTTCCTTGAAAAACGATTTACGAAGAGTGACAGCTCATTTTAATATTATTGAATGTCAGCTGTTTGCTGACATTTGTTATTTTGTGTTGTCAATGGCTGCATTTCAGTAGTGCCTGCGCCAGTGTTGCAAAGTGCAAAAGTGACATATAAATTTGGTGCCAAAATCTAACGAAAGGAAGAAGAAACGCGAAAGATTTCCCTCATTTCCATACAATTTATCGGACGACGAGTCAACTCCCGAAAATATGAACAATCAAACGGTAAACCCCCGCAAGTAGTAATCAGGGCATACCGGTGAGTCAACTAATAAGGGAAGCCTCCGAAATAAGGGAATACCACGGGGTTAATGCTTACGACCGTCCTCATTCATAAGAGAAGTAGAAGTGGTTCTATCCATTTTCAGCGAGCATTCCCAATTAAAGGAATTTATCTTTCAACGGCGCATCCGAAAAAAATACAAGGAGCAGCTCCACAGTGCATCAGGACCTTAGGACACATCCAGCGTGGGAACCAATAAAAGCAGAGCTGATCAAGAACTACGGAGCAAGAGAAGCATACCATCAAATCATGTACCAGGCGATAAACTGCAGACACCATTCCGCGGGTGACTGTTATCGTAGTTTAAAACACTTTCTAGATAAGCTTTATAATTTGATAATAACAAACTGGTTGAATTTTCACCACAGTCAAACGAATTAATTATATTAAACATATTTTTAAATGGAATAAACCCGAACCTATTCAGTATCATCTATAGTATAAGTATTAAGAATTTAAGAGAAGCAACTATGCTTTAGAAGAAGAAACGGAAATACTTAGACATTACGACAAACCACAGAGTCACTTCAAACAAGAGCGTTAACCGGAAAATGCTCCAGGATACAATAGAAATATAAATCAAAATATAGGGTTGTAGTGATCCTAAATCACTACTCTCACCCAATACCCATTAAGTCTCAAATTGTGTAGTTTTTCCCCATAAGACGCGCCACGGTACGAACCCTATGTTCATACTGTGCGTTAAGCAATTACCCGGAACAACATCATGAAATGCGTATATTCAAATGCATTTCATGGTTGTGCGTTCCGGGAAGTTACGCACACCAAAACCCCAATCATATTCCCTAAGTGAATTATATGCGCCGCAAATTAAACCAAAAATCTATTTGTCGCACATTGATTCAATTCCTATTAATCCTAACATCATGAAATGCCTAACTCCAGAAGCATTTCATGATCTTACCTTCCGGGAATTTGTATGAACAAATTCGTTTGACTTCCAAGAATTTCACTCCGTCTGAAACACACACAAATCTTAATTGTGCTTCCTGGAATTATTGCATACATTTTTGAGGCAAGACCCTGGGGGTCCAGAGTATAAAGGGGCGGCGCAATTTGAATTCGAGCTCAGTGACGTCCTGGTGTACACGTCAACCAAAGGCCCTAACCTCGCAACAAATCGACTCAACCGTCACCTGGACGAACTATAGCAGTATTACAGTCCATGGAAAATCCGACTTAATGCATCCAAAGCAGTAGCCATAATTCTGAGTAATAAACACTCCCAACCTGCTTCTCGATATTCACAGAATATTCGAATAAAAGTGGGAGATACTACGATTAGACCACAGTACAAGATGAAATACCTTGGGGTTGTAGCGGTTCTTTAATACATTCCCAAAGAACCGCCCATCCTCTTAAATGAACCACCTTCCAAACCCACCATACCTACCTGCAATTTTGGGCAGCGTAAGCTACCCTTCATTCTCTTTCACCTGAAAGTTAAATCTCATTAAGGCATGCATCACGTTGAATTTTTCCGTTTATGAACCGTACCATATCTCCATCGGCTCGGCTTGTCAGCAATTATAATAGATAAATACTAGCTGGCCAGCGTAATTGTTGACATAGCCGAAGCCGATGGTTTCTTGCTACGGTTCATATCCATTTATTGCCCCAGTCCCAAGGTTCGCAACACTTGCGACCAATTTCCTTTGTCGGTTATCTACCGATCATGGGATTTGGGCACTAATATGATTGACGTTAGACAATCATAACCCAAATCATACCAACGATGCTCCGGCCTGTAAAACAAACAAAATCTTCCATAGCCTAGGTCATAGGCGAGCAAACCATCGGTTTACTTATCGCCACGAAAACTCTATAGCCTACAATGGCATTAGCATGAACGCCTAAGTAAACACGATGTGCATATCATCGTGACCCTTGAAATAGCGTTTTTGTGTATCTTGAAGCAAAAACCTATTTCGTTCTCAGGCGCAGGTCATCAAAGATTTATGGCCCTCGAAATAGCGTTTCTGTTTATTTAAGACACAGAAACCTATTTCTCCCTTCGGCGATTTTTCGCCATCGCTTATCTCTATAATACCCATTCATTGCACCAGCCCATGTTTATTTAGGTGCATTTCTGTCGTTGTCGATATACAGGCTGATGGGCAACGTACATGTCCCATACGTACACATATAGAATCCTCCCACACCAAAGTAATCCACACCGTGGATCTGGCAGATATGAGTGGTTTCTGGGAGTCAGATGTTAGCCACCGCTGCGTGCACACACGCAAGACGAATCCACGCGTAGTGCATTTCGAGTAGGAAGAAATCTTCGCGCGAATATAAAGGTTATTTCGACACTCTGTGGTACTAAAAATACGCGCCGTGATCGTGGGTTAAAATGAAAAGGTCGTCGAGAAGGAAATAAATAGAATCCCTTTTTCCGTTGTGTTAGACGCCGGTAAAGTTAATGAAATATAATCTCCTTTTCTGTCTTTTAAATCTGTTGGTGTTAAAAAGCTGTACTTTTGGATAAATATTGTTCTTGAGTAATTTGTAAAACTAGACCCGGTATTGAAATAAAAATAAATAGTGTACGACTAAACAACAGTGTGCATTTCATTTTCTCCTTCGTTTGCGAATTCATGGATAATTTGGTGAACAGTGTTCTGCGGACAAGAGTTGGGGAATAAGTGAACCAGTGTTACGACGACACCAACTTATTTCCCCACATTGGTGACCGCGACTAAGCGAACACGCGCTTTCGCTCAACTTATATATTCGCGAGTCGTGAACATTTGCGCTACACAGTAATTGTGTTTAGAGACAGTGACCAAGTGCCAATCAAAGAAGACGTCGAAAGTGTTTAAGGAGCGCCACCTCACCTGTAGTCACCTGCCACCATCGCTGAAAAGACACCGCCCCAGTTTTATCACCATCAACACCAGAAGCAACAGCCCAACATTTCATCATCTACACCAACAACTGGTATCCTTTTTCTTACCTTTTATATATTTTCTAGTGCTTAGTCCTAAAACTTGTGAAATTTTAAATACCAAATTCATAGTATGCACAAAAAGCAAAGAATTTCCGCAAGTCAAAGCTAAGTTATGACAAGTTTTATATTTTCGTTGCCTTTTCACATTTGAATGATTGTAAATTAGTACCGATTCCCAATGAGTCGTATATTTTGACCTCCTTGTTTTTCCGTGTTTTGTTTTAATCATTTTATCATACTATATACAATACAATAGAAGTTAACGAGGGCACATACGGTGATTATTAGTAAATTTTTAATTCAATAAGTTTATTTAGAATTAATTAAACTGCAGAAGAAAAGAAAACATAAACTTGGTGTACTGTTATAATTCCTTCCCTCATGTCAAACGATTTTATATTTGCTCTAGTTTTTGTGTAGTTGTACGTGTACAAAATAATGTTAATAGCCAGCCACAATATTGATATAAAAACGTAAGAAGTTTTTTGTTTGTGAATAGTTATATAAAATAAAAAACGGAAGGAGCAACAATTACTTTTTGTACCGTGGCGTGGTTGAAAGTAGACGTCAAAGCACGTATTTTACATAGATCTTCCTTATAATAAATTTCCAAAGGAACGTCTGCTATTATTATTTGTTTTCTCTCTTGTGCAAGCTCCTTCTGAGCCTAAAATAGTAAAACCGATAAGCTCCATCTGAGCAAGAGTAAGAACAAGTTTCTCCTAAGTGGTTTTGTGTTAATTAAGTCGTTACAGGTAACTTACACCATTTGCTGTTAATATATATTATTTCATATTTTACATTTACGAAAACATATAAAGACAGAGAAACAGAAAAGCTCCGTGTGTCCATCGAAACCAACTAAGTTTCGGTTTGTGAATTGCTTCCTTTCAACAGCAATCTTTTTATTATTTACATTGTTATAAATCTTGGGGGATATTTTGCATTTTTACATTAGATATAATACAAATTAAGTACAATCCGTTACAATAAGAATCATAACACTTGTAAACCCCTTCAGGGTACTAAGTACAAACTATTGTATCGGCAATACATGCCCCTTTTTAATGTAATTTCTGCGACAACTTCTAACTTCTCTTTTTATGTTTAAAAAAAGCCTAAAATTAAGAGAACACAAATACGTAAGTCAAAAATTCACACACATACACTGGTGATTGCAATATTTATAACTTTTCCTCACTGTGTTTTTTTTTTTTTTTCCTTTTGAATCTTTCCTGTTTTTATTTTTTTTATTTTTTTTCTTTATTTTATTTGAAAGTAAAACGGAGTTAGTACTTAATACACACAAACACCTATAGATACCTGGCACGCCCGCGAGATTTGAACTTCGTTTTTGGAAGAATCGTAATTACGGTTCAATAATTTAAAATAGAGTTTAATTGTTTCAGGATTAAGCTATTTAACAATAGAGTTCTATCTGTTTCATTCGCGACCTATCGACCGCCGTTTAACTCCATTCCACTGCACTTGACTACTCTCGACTCCACTCGAACATCTTCGCCTGCTTTTGACCTCAGTGGCCTCTCTTCAACTCCTCGCGTCCTCTTGCGACCTATTTCTACGTTCTCCACAACAATCTCGACCCGTCTGTACAACTTTATACCGGTTCGCTCTCAACCATACACGATGACCTGTACTCAAAACACCCCACCCCAAGGCGATCAAGAACAACTCGAGTCCCTCGAGTTTTACGACGCCTCCAGCGCCGACTTCCCTGATACACAAGTCGCTACCGACCCCGAAGCGACAGCACAACCCGCTCCCCTGGCATTTCACGATGCCCCCAGTGTCGTTAACCGACCCAACCCTGCCAATATTAACCTGTTCCCTTTTGACGAGGAGGACCCTGAACTTTGGTTTGCTGAGACTCACCTCGACGCTCTGGCCGAGCCCGGAAGTTCGCGGCAACAACGCTTGGCGGCCGAAACGAACCTTTCGGGGATGAGACCGTCCCTTTTCCTGACCCATTTACGCTCTATAGCGGGGACCAGGTTCTTGGACGATCTAATACGGCCTCACTTTTTAAGATGTCTCCCCCTCCATGCCCATTCGGCACTTGTAGCCCAACCCAATCAGAGCTTGGGCTATTTAGCTAAAATTGCGGACGCAATTATGGAAAGCTCAGACCAGCAGTCTGAGCCTCCAGCGTATCAAGTAGCGGCGGTTTCTCAACACGTCGCTCAGCCTACACGGCATCCTTTTCCGCCACTAACAGCCCCAACGACGGCTCCGGTGCGTCAACCTTCTCCGTCACCACATCCCAGAAGGCCTGCCTCAACCAATGTCACACAGCGGACCCAAGAGGACAGGCCCAACGAATTCCGCCCGAGAAGTTTTCCTGCTCAGGTCACCATTTCTGACCTTCGTGCCATACAGACCTCAGTCCTCCGCGAACTAAATCAAATTCGCGCGGAAGCGAGAAGCAACCAACGAGGCGCTCAGAATCGTGCCGTATCTAATCGCCCCTTGGATCGGCAACAACCTTCCCAAAATGCCCCTCAGTGGGCCAACTTTCGCCGAGCACTACCTCGGCCTTCACAAAACGGCAACATTCAGAGGCAAAATACTCCCAACAACGCCGCCTCTCTCCCTTTGTGCACCAATCACCAACGATACGGTGATCGCACATTTAATTGCAAGGCGCCCTGTGGTTGGACGCAACCAGCCACCAATCAGGGACGACCTTTAGAAATAATTTTGCCGACCGATACCCTCGCGCAACGGGCCGGCACCCCTGCTATAAATCGCCTAACCATCCGGGATTCCAAACTGAATGTCGCTTTTACTGTCGATACCGGCGCCGATATTTCAGTCCTCCCGCGATCGTTTGCTCCGCGTAACCGCGTGCCCGCCGCGCTTAAATTGTCAGCTGCGAATAATACGCCGATACTTACGTACGGACATAAAAAGCTGACACTACAGCTGGGTCTTCGACGTCCGATCACTTGGCGTTTCGTCATTGCGGACGTGAATGAACCCCTGATAGGTTCCGACCTATTAGGCGCACATAATCTGTTGGTTGATTCGACCCATAACAGACTAGTGGCTCCAACCGCACCCCCCTTGCCCATGTCGGCATCCTCAGCGGTAACTTCAAGGGCCACAGAGTGCACAGACCCGTTTCAAGCCATGGTACAGGAATTTGTTAGCACAACAATTCCTCTACCTAACCAGCGTCGACACAAAGCCACGGTGTTTCATCACATAGAAACACGTGGCCCCCCGGTGAGCCAGCGTCCACGTCGACTGGCTCCCGAAAAATTACGTGCGGCGCGCGCGGAATTCGAGCACATGATTGAATTAGGTATCTGCCAACCGTCGGACAGTCCCTGGGCAAGCCCACTTCACTTAGTGAAGAAACGTTCCGGTGAGTGGCGCCCATGTGGCGATTACAGGCTGTTGAACGCAGCAACTGTTCCGGACAGATACCCTATTGCACACCTCTACGATTTTTCGTACAAGTTACGAGGGTGCAATGTCTTCACTACCCTGGATCTCACCAGGGCATACCACCAAATTCCGGTGGCACCTGAAGACATCCCCAAGACCGCAGTCATTACACCTTTCGGACTCTTCGAGTTCAAAGTGATGACTTTCGGCCTCAGGAATGCCGCACAGACATTCCAACGTTATATCGACACGGCTTTACGTGGTCTAAATTGCTGCCATGCATATCTTGATGATATTCTCATCGCCTCCAAAGACCATGCCGAACATGAATGCCACTTACGTCAGGTCCTAGAGCGCCTCCGTGAATTCGGTCTTGTCATCAACCCAGATAAGTGTCAATACGCCAAGGAGCAAATCACCTACCTGGGTTATGTCGTTGACAACCAGGGCATTCGCCCACTACCCGACCGTGTGGAGGCCCTCATGAAGTATCCCCGGCCTACTAACGTGAGTGAGCTTCGTCGATTTCTGGGCATGCTTAACTTCTATCGTCCAACACTGAAGAACGCTGCCCAAGTTCAAGCTCCCTTAAATGAATTTTTGAAAGGAGCTAAGCGCAATGATAAGCGCCCCATTAATTGGACAGAAGTCTCTGATAGAGCATTCCAACTGTCCAAAGAACAATTGGCAAATGCCACCTTACTCCGATACCCCCTCGAGGGAGCGGCACTTTCTATCCAATGCGACGCATCGGATACCGCAATCGGAGCCGTCCTTGAACAGGACATTGAAGGCCGACCGGAACCACTCGGTTTCTTTTCAAGGAAACTGAGTCCCACAGAGCGACGTTACAGCGCCTATGATCGCGAATTACTTGCGATCTACAACGCTGTCAAATACTTCCGTCATATGATAGAAGGTCGCTCACTCTCCATCCTAACAGACCACAAGCCCCTAGTCTACGCGTTCCGGAAGAAGTCGGGAAATGCCTCCCCCCGACAAGAGCGGCAATTAGACCTCATAGGGCAATATACTACGGAGATCAAGCACATCTCCGGTAAACAGAACGTTACGGCGGACGCCCTTTCTCGAATCGATACGATTCACTTGCGTACCGCCTTAAACAATGCTGACCTTGCCCTAGCTCAAGAGGAGGACGAACAGCTCAAGTCCCTCCTAACTGCCGATACGGCACTTGAGTTTAAGAAAATCACTCTTCGCGACCCCTTGGGCGAAATCTGGTGTGATGTTTCAACTGGAACCGCTAGACCTTACATTCCCGAAAAACTGCGTAAGGGCGTGTTCCAGGTTTACCACAACCCAGCCCACCCCAGCGGCCGAGCGACAGCCGCTGCTGTCCGTCGCAAATTTGTTTGGCCCCGGATGAGCAAAGATCTCACCGGTTGGGCCCGTGCTTGTCTCCAGTGCCAACGCTGCAAGGTAGCGCGACATAATGTACTGGAGCCAGCACAATTCAAGCTTCCCACGGCACGCTTCGCCCATGTCCACATAGACATAGTGGGACCGCTTACTCCATCAAGAGGATTTTCTTATATCCTCACTATGATGGATCGCTGCACGCGATGGCCAGAGGCGACACCTCTCCGGGCAGTTACTGCCGAATCAGTCGCCAAGGCCTTTTACTCAACTTGGGTCACACGCTTCGGTGTACCAACCACCTTAACTTCGGACCGAGGTCCACAATTCGAGGCGACAATATTTAAGCAGCTAACAAACCTTCTCGGCTGCCAAAGAAGTCGTACCACCGCCTACCACCCGCAATCCAATGGGATGATAGAGCGCTGGCATAGATCCCTCAAGGCCTCACTCATGTGTCATAACGACACCCAATGGTTCGACGCCCTGCCCACTGTCCTCCTCGGCCTGAGGACAAGTATTAAGGAGGACCTGGGAGCTTCGGCAGCAGAGCTCACCTACGGCACTAACCTCCTTCTTCCAGGAGAACTCTTCCTGGATGGCGAAACACCGCGTGACCAACTTCGCGAATTGGGGCATCTCCGTGACCTGCTACGCAAGGTTAGGGCAACGCCAGTAGCCAGGCACGGCTCCAAAAAACTTTTCGTCTACCCTGAACTGCACAGCTGCACGCACGTCTTTGTCAGGGTGGATAAGGTCAAAAAACCCCTCGACCCCCCTTATGATGGCCCATTCAAAGTCTTCCGCCGCATCAACGACCGCGTCTTCGAGATCGATCTCAAAGGCAAGCGATCCACGGTCAGCGTCGAAAGACTTAAGCCCTGCTTTCTGGAAGCTTCAGCTCCAGAACAGCCTCCTATCCAATACACAACTGCCGACCGACCTGCACAACATCCCCGCACCCGCGCCCAAGCGCGCGCCCACAGACAACTACCCCCCTCTCAATCTTCCTTACCTGTTTCGTGACTACGTCACTGGGGGGGGAGTGATGTAGCGGTTCTTTAATACATTCCCAAAGAACCGCCCATCCTCTTAAATGAACCACCTTCCAAACCCACCATACCTACCTGCAATTTTGGGCAGCGTAAGCTACCCTTCATTCTCTTTCACCTGAAAGTTAAATCTCATTAAGGCATGCATCACGTTGAATTTTTCCGTTTATGAACCGTACCATATCTCCATCGGCTCGGCTTGTCAGCAATTATAATAGATAAATACTAGCTGGCCAGCGTAATTGTTGACATAGCCGAAGCCGATGGTTTCTTGCTACGGTTCATATCCATTTATTGCCCCAGTCCCAAGGTTCGCAACACTTGCGACCAATTTCCTTTGTCGGTTATCTACCGATCATGGGATTTGGGCACTAATATGATTGACGTTAGACAATCATAACCCAAATCATACCAACGATGCTCCGGCCTGTAAAACAAACAAAATCTTCCATAGCCTAGGTCATAGGCGAGCAAACCATCGGTTTACTTATCGCCACGAAAACTCTATAGCCTACAATGGCATTAGCATGAACGCCTAAGTAAACACGATGTGCATATCATCGTGACCCTTGAAATAGCGTTTTTGTGTATCTTGAAGCAAAAACCTATTTCGTTCTCAGGCGCAGGTCATCAAAGATTTATGGCCCTCGAAATAGCGTTTCTGTTTATTTAAGACACAGAAACCTATTTCTCCCTTCGGCGATTTTTCGCCATCGCTTATCTCTATAATACCCATTCATTGCACCAGCCCATGTTTATTTAGGTGCATTTCTGTCGTTGTCGATATACAGGCTGAAGGGCAACGTACATGTCCCATACGTACACATATAGAATCCTCCCACACCAAAGTAATCCACACCGTGGATCTGGCAGATATGAGTGGTTTCTGGGAGTCAGATGTTAGCCACCGCTGCGTGCACACACGCAAGACGAATCCACGCGTAGTGCATTTCGAGTAGGAAGAAATCTTCGCGCGAATATAAAGGTTATTTCGACACTCTGTGGTACTAAAAATACGCGCCGTGATCGTGGGTTAAAATGAAAAGGTCGTCGAGAAGGAAATAAATAGAATCCCTTTTTCCGTTGTGTTAGACGCCGGTAAAGTTAATGAAATATAATCTCCTTTTCTGTGGTTTTAAATCTGTTGGTGTTAAAAAGCTGTACTTTTGGATAAATATTGTTCTTGAGTAATTTGTAAAACTAGACCCGGTATTGAAATAAAAATAAATAGTGTACGACTAAACAACAGTGTGCATTTCATTTTCTCCTTCGTTTGCGAATTCATGGATAATTTGGTGAACAGTGTTCTGCGGACAAGAGTTGGGGAATAAGTGAACCAGTGTTACGACGACACCAACTTATTTCCCCACAGGGTCACTTATACCCCAAAAATGAATTTCATCAAACATGTGACCCACGTTCTCCAAAGGGGCCTCGGTCGGTCTAAGCAACTGCACAACATCTTGAAGTGGAGCAACAAAGTTGACAGCAAATTTCAACTTCTCTGCTATAAACAGCTAATCTGATCTGGAATATCATAAGCCTTTCCCATATGGTCCTGCATATCTTCGGCTCAAATGAAAGACCGGGTTTTCGAAAAGAAACTCCTCAGAAGATGCACCAATCATTCTTGAAGGCCTGACGGTCGTCATTATCCCGACTCTCACCTATACGAAGGCGCCTCCATTAACCCTATCGGCGAGTACTTGCTTCGATTAGCATATAAGTACCTCGAAAACATTCAGAACAGCGAGAACCTACTTGTACGGGACTCTTGCGTTCTTGACTCTTCTCTCTCTCGATCCCTTCGGATCAAGCCCCCACAATTTCTTCTTCAGTGCAAAACTGAAGAAAGCACCCTTCCCAACATCATTCCCCTCCATAATAGAGGATTCCTGGACCCATCCCATAGGGTCTGTAGGGGTTTTCAGGGCCCGAAGACTCTCGCATTATTTTTAACCCCATAAAAACCCTATAAACCCCATATCTACCCTTAAGTCGAATCACTGGCAAGATCACACAACCTTGCCTTAGTATTCACCACTGTCCTAAAATGGCTGAAAACAATTCGGTTATCCCCCTGGATAACAGCCATAAATATTCCATCACAGCTGAGGATCTTTTTCTCCACATTCGGCATTGTATACTTACCTCGTAGCTACAGACCCATCGACCGATCGTTCTATCGACGATATGCGGAGTAGCCACCGTTGACTACCTGCAACCGACTGTATGTCCTTCAAAAATACCACACACCTGATGGAATGTTACCTTGAGCAGAATTAAAGATTACACATCCACCAGTCTCCATGCCCAGTAGCGTTCAAAAATACATGCCGGGCTATTTGCTGGCTTGCACATCTGCAATAGCCCTGCAATAGGACATAATGAGCGGAATATCAATTAGCCTTTTTTTTCTAATTGCTACGACGAACAATCTCCTGTGAATTTTACATCACAGAAGACCCAATTGCCGCCGCCAGCATTGTTCACTAATGCTACCCGAAACACTTCTGTCTATGCGACGTAGACAAAAGAAAACATTTTCGTCCAGGCGGCAATTTCCTACATAAACAATGTAGTCAAAAAGATTCATGCTCTAAGGCGCCTTGGGTTTTTGCCAATATTTATCACCATCTTGGGAAAACCATTCTCATGATTTATGACTGCATTTTCTGGTAGGCACTTCTTCTTGGAGTCAGATTTCATCGCCCGAAGCGTGCGCAAGGAGTCAAGTTCGCTCCTAGGCGAATACGTAGGTGAAGTTCTGTCGCGTCTTTACAGAATCGAAGAGTTCGTGTGCGCGTGATAAAAATAATTATTGCCGATTTAGAATGCGACGTTGTGTTATAAAGTCGTGTACATACGTTATATACCAAGTGCACCGTCTAAGTTTAAAAATTAAGCAATAGAACGAATAAAGGCACGATATTGTTTAATCGTAAGGATTTTTTTACCGAAATAAAAGAAACATTAAAATAAATTCAGTGGGTTTGATTTTACACCGTGGAACAATTTCAGCAGCAGACATCGGTGGTGTTTTTGTGCAACCTGCATCCTTGCCGATGCCATCATAAAAAATACCCCACATTGGTGACGAATCGACGCGAGTTGAACACGCCTCCGCTGAACTTTTGTGACCCAGTAAGTGAACATTCGAACAATTCGATCGCTCGGTGAATCGGTGAAGTGCTAACACCCAGCTTTCTGTGACTTCAAAAGTAACACGTACCACCCACATCGGTACCCTTATCAGGGCCAGTGACCTTTTGGAAGAATAATAAACACAGTGACGGCGACCAAGTGCTAATTAATAAAGACATTTAAAGGGCAAGTAGAGCCCCACCCCACCTCTAACCACCTGCGGACATCGATAGACAGACGACGCCCCAGCATCCAGCACTTCTACCAGCAGCTATTCCACGGTTAAACTGCAAGTATCCTTCCTTTGTTTCCCACGTTTTACTTAACAGATTTAAACTAACGATTCAAAATAAATTAAAGTCGATTCCCCGTGTATCAATCATATCAAATCTATAGCTTAGTAACTAAGTGTAGTGCCGAGACATTTTTCTTATGTGTATAATTAATTGTAACTGTTTCGGATATCTCAAAGTATTTGTCCGTATACTTCACATCATTGTTACTCCACCTTACCCGTTTTTGTTTCCTTTTCTTTATATAAATATCATTGTTATACATAATTACCAAAGAAAATTTTATACCTTTATTTAAATTGTGTACAAAAATCAACAGTATTTCAAATAGTTGGTTCTTCTAACATCCTTCTGATGAAAACAAATGTATCGCTTTTTCGCAGCTTAGCTACGAGGGTTGCCTTTTATATTTCGGGATTAGAGAACAAAAACAAATATTGATCATCGAAAATCACTTTATTGTTTTTCAAAATATTCCCCATGAAGATCTATACACTTTTGCATGCGTTTGAACCAAGCGTCGAAGCACTTTTGCCACTCTGATTGAGGTATCTCCAACACATGCATTCTGAATGCAGCAACCGCTTCTTCAGGTGTCGAAAAACGTTGACCTCTCAGTTTGTTTTTTACGTACGGGAATAAAAAGAAGTCATTCGGTGCCAAGTCAGGACTATACGGCGGATGACCCATCAAATCGATGTTTTGGGTGCTCAAAAATGCAGTTGTCGCAGCCGATGTGTGAGAGTTCGCATTGTCGTGGTGAAGAGTGATCCGTCTTCGGCGGTTGATTTTCCTGATTTCTTGGAAGACAACTGGCAAAGAAATGGTTGTGTACCACTCAGAATTGAGTGTTCTGCGTTGTTCTAGTGGTACGGTTGCGACATGTCCAGTTTTTCCGAAAAAACAGGCGACCATTTGCTTGGAAGTGCTTCGTGCGCGAACAACTTTTGTTGGATTTGGCTCTCAACACCCAGACAGTCAACTGCTGTTTACTTTCGGGCTCATACGCGTAAATCCACGATTCATCACCTGTCACGATGTCATAGACGTGTTTCGAAGGACCGCGACCGTATTTTTTGAGCATTTCTTTCGACCAATTGACACGAGCCTTTTTTTGGGCGATTGACAAATTGTGTGGGATCCAACGCCAACACATTTTTTTGACAGTCAAATGTTTATGCAATATTGAATGTATGCTGTTCCCACTTATGCCTAAGGTTGTCTCAATCTCACGATAGGTCACATGACGATCTTCCAATATCAGTTCGCGCACAGCATCAATTGTTTTCGGAACAACAACTGATTTTGGACGACCTTCACGAAATTCATCTTGGAGTGAACTACGACCACGATTGAATTCACCATACCATCGATAAACACTGGTCCTTGATGGAGCTTCATCGCCAAAAATTGAATTAAGTTCATCCATGCACTGTTGCTGAGTTAATCCACGCCGAAAGTTGTAAAAAATAATCGCACGAAAATGTTGACGATTTAATTTCATTTTTGGGCCGAGATGAATCTTTTAAGTTACTGTAAACAACACAAATAGCGCTCGTATGCCAAAATGTTCTGAGTGGGTATAAACTCAAAAATGTCCAACTTTACGACAGAGCTGTCAATTGCCGGATTGCAACGCTAGGGTTGCCAAATCCCGAAACATAAGAGGCAACCCTCGTATAAGAGGAAACCCATTACAAAATTAAGAGCTAGGCGATGATAACAACCTTCACTACTACTCAAAGTGGGGATAAGCTCGGAAATTAACACAAGAATCATCTGAAATATATCATTGTTAAACCAACGTGCCTGGATAAACAGCAAGTTATCAATTTTTCTTTTTCCTGCCATAGCATACTTTTTCTCTTTTGTCATTCCCACCTAATGCGCGCTCCATCTGAGCCGCATAGTTTAAAAACCAAACAACTAGTGTTGTCCCAGCAATAACCATATATGAAACATAGTCAGTGCACGAATATCAATTTTTTTTGTAAAAAAACACAAAATCATAACTGAAAATGAGAAGTTTAAATGTAAGAGACATCGTCGAATCTTTAAACGATCAACTGAATTTATACGAATTAACTTAGCTTAGATCACTGAAAATAACTCACTACTTTTAAGAGTATTCAAGCATAGAAAATATAATAAGATTATACTTGAAAAATGAATACTTCCGTCCTTAAATAAATAGATTTTTTTTTCTCTCACAAACTAAAGAACATAAAACACATAGCACTTTTGAGCTCATTTTCAAATAAACGATAAGCAAGCATATTACCATTGAGCACATAATCGGAGTAAGATTAGATCACTATTTTAACAAGTATTGTTACCTTCCCAATAAAGTTTGTAAGCCCCCTCAGGGTACTGGGTAACGTACAACCTTTGTTTTTCTTCTGCTGTACACACAACGTAACTTCAACGTTTTTCAACGCGTTGAGACACACACACGCCAAACTAACTTAAACCTTTTCCAATTTAATTCTGTTTTAATTATTAAATTAAAGTTTTCATCATTTTTCAATTAAGTAAAGCAACATTACAGTCCTGCCTGTCCTCGTTAACGAACTCGCACGACGTCTCTCGACTCCCTGTAACTCCACTTGACTGTGTTCAACCTTCAGCGAATCCCTTTGATTTATTGGCGACTCCCTTCCAACCTTTTTCGCGTCCTCTTACGCCCATTTCTGCGTTCTAAGTAGTGAATATCTTGATCTGCCCCTACGCCTTCAATTTCAGTCCTGTTTCGTACCAAACACAATGGTCCGTACGCGAAAAGGCACCATCCAAGAGGCCCAAGAACAACTCGAGTCCCTCGAGTTTCACGACGCCTCCGGTATCGTCTTCCCTGCTGAGCAAGTTGATGCCCACCAAGACCCACCTGCACTACCTACCCCCCTGGCACCACCGGCTACCCCCAGTGTCGTTAATCGACCCCAACCTGCCTCTTCTAATGCACTCCCGACTGCTTCTAGCGCCCCTGGTACCGGCCCTTTGGTGAATTCCGGCATTTTAATGCCCACAACCTCTCAACAAGCCCATAGGCAACCAGAGCCCCAAGAGTTCCACGATGCTTCCAGCCTCGGGAATGGGACTCGTCCTTCAAATATAGGGCTTCCCCCCTTCGATGAGGAGGACCCAGATCTTCGGTTTGCAGTAGCAGACCGCATCTTCCTGGCCTCTGACTTGCACGACGAACAACTTCGTGCAGTCGAGCTGTTGAAAGTGCTTGACCGCACTCAGCGACCGCATGTTGCCCACATCATTAGGTCGGCCGACCGCAACGCGTATAGCAACATGCGTGATGCTCTGCTCGACGCTTTTGACGAGCCTGGAAGTGTGCGGCAATAACACTTAGCTGCCGTAGCCAACCTTTCAGGGATGAGACCGTCTCTTTTCCTGACCCATTTACGCTCTATAGCGGGGACCAGGATCGGGGACGAGCTTATAAGGCCTCATTTTTAGAGATGTCTCCCCCAACATGCCCGTTCGGCACTTATAGCCAAACCCAACCAGAGTTTGGGCTATTTATCGAAAATTGCGGACGCAATTATGGAAAGCTCAGATCGGCATTCTGAGCCTCCAGCGTACCAGGTAGCAGCGGTTTCTCAACGCGTCGCCCCACCTACACGGCACTCTCTGCTGCCACTAACAGTCCCTCAGATGGCTCCAACGCAGCAACCTCCTCAGTCATCCACACATTATACAAGGCCCGCCTCAACCAATTTCCCACAACGGAACCCAGAGGCAAGGCCCAACGTATTTAGTCAGAGAAGTTCGCCACCTCAATTAACTCCTGCTGACCTTCGGGCGCTCCAAACCTCACTCCTCCGCGAGATAAGTCAACTTCGCGCGCAGGTGAGAAATAACCCCCAAAGCGGCCAGAATCGAGCCATGCCGAGCCGTCCTGTCAATCGACAACAATCATCTCAAAATGCCCCTCAACGGGCCAATACCCATCGCGCACCGCCTCGACCCCCCCGAAACGGCAACTTCAATAGGCAGGATGCACCTAATAACGCCGTTACTCTCCCTTGGTGCGCCAATCACCAACGATACGGTGATCGAGCGTTTAATTGCAAGGCGCCTTGTGGTTGGACACAACCAGCCACCAATCAAAGGTGCTCTTTAAACTAATTTTGCCGACCGATCCCCTCGCGCAATCGGCCGGCACCCATACCATAAGTCGCCTAACCATCCGGGATTCTAAACTGAATATCGCTTTTACTGTCGATACCGGCGCCGATATTTCAGTCCTCTCGCGATCGTTTGCTCCGCGTAACCGCGTGCCCGCCGCACTTAAATTGTCAGCTGCGAATAATACGCCGATACTTACGTACGGACGGAAAAAGCTGACACTACAACTGGGTCTTCGACGTCCGATCACTTGGCGTTTCGTCATGTCGGCATTTCTGTGGTAACATCTAGGGCCACAAAGTGCACAGACCCGATACAGGCCATGGTACAGGAATTTGTCCGTACAACAATTCCTCTACCCAACCAGCGTCGACACAAAGCCACCGTGTTTCACCATATCAAAACACGAGGTCCCCCGGTAAGCCAGCGCCCACGACGACTGGCTCCCGAAAAATTACGCGCGGCACGCGCAGAATTCGATCGTATGATCGAACAAGGTATCTGCCAACCGTCGGAGAGCCCCTGGGCAAGCCCACTTCACTTAGTGAAGAAACGTTCTGGTGAGTGGCGCCCATGCGGTGATTACAGGCTGTTGAACGCAGCAACTGTCCCGGGCAGATATCCTATCGCACACCTCTACGATTTTTCGTACAAGCTACGAGGGTGCAACGTCTTCACTACCCTGGATCTCACCAGGGCATACCACCAAATTCCGGTGGCACCAGAATAC
Organism: Microdon myrmicae; assembly: GCA_963931805.1. Taxonomy (NCBI): domain Eukaryota; kingdom Metazoa; phylum Arthropoda; class Insecta; order Diptera; family Syrphidae; genus Microdon; species Microdon myrmicae. The sequence goes on along the minus strand of OZ007499.1, from coordinate 111,070,030 downwards.
ATCCCCAAGACCGCAGTCATCACACCTTTCGGACTCTTCGAGTTCAAAGTGATGACTTTCGGCCTCAGGAATGCCGCACAGACATTCCAGAGTTACATCGACACGGCTTTACGTGGTCTCAATTGCTGCCACGCATACCTTGATGACATCCTCATCGCCTCCAAAGACCATGCCGAACATAAACGCCACTTACGTCAGGTCCTAGAGCGCCTACGTAAATTCGGTCTTACCATCAACCCAGATAAGTGTCAATACGCCAAGGAGCAAATCACCTATCTGGGTTATGTCATTGACAACCAGGGCATTCGCCCACTACCAGACCGTGTGGAGGCCCTCATGAAGTATCCCCAGCCTACTAACGTGAGTGAGCTTCGTCGATTTCTGGGCATGCTTAACTTCTATCGTCCAACGCTGAAGAACGCTGCCCAAATTCAAGCTCCCCTAAATGAGTTCTTAAAAGGAGCTAAGCGCAATGATAAGCGCCCCATTAATTGGACAGAAGTCTCTGATCGAGCATTCCAACTGTCCAAAGAACAATTGGCAAATGCCACCTTGCTCCGATACCCCCTCGAGGGAGCGGCACTTTCTATACAATGCGACGCATCGGATACCGCAATCGGAGCCGTCCTTGAACAGGACATTGAAGGCCGACCGGAACCACTTGGTTTCTTTTCAAGGAAGCTGAGTCCCACTGAGCGACGTTACAGCGCCTACGACCGGGAATTACTCGCGATCTACAGCGCTGTCAAATACTTCCGCCATAGGATAGAAGGACGTTCGCTCTCTATTTTAACAGACCACAAACCATTGGCCTACGCGTTTCGGAAGAAGTCGGGAAATGCCTCCCCCCGACAAGGGCGTCAATTAGACCTCATTGGGCAATATTCTACGGAGATCAGGCATATCTCCGGTAAACAGAATGTCACGGCGGACGCCCTTTCTCGAATCGATACGATTCACTTGCGTACCGCCTTGAACAACGCTGATCTTGCCCTAGCTCAACAGGAGGACGAACAACTTAAATCCCTCCTAACTGCGGAAACGGCACTTGAGCTAAAGAAAATTATTCTTAGCGACCCCTTGGGCGAAATTTGGTGTGATGTCTCCACTGGAACCGCTAGACCTTACATTCCCGAGAAACTTCGTAAGGGCGTGTTCCAGGTTTACCACAACCCAGCCCACCCCAGCGGCCGAGCAACAGCCGCTGCTGTCCGTCGCAAATTCATTTGGCTCCGGATGAACAAAGATCTCACCGGTTGGGCCCGTGCTTGTCACCAGTGCCATCACTGCAAAGTAGCGCGACATAATGTACTGGAGCCAGCACAATTCAAGCTTCCCACAGCACGCTTCGCCCATGTCCACATAGACATAATGGGACCGCTTACTCCATCAAGAGGATTTTCTTATATCCTCACTATGATGGATCGCTGCACGCGATGGCCAGAGGCGACACCTCTCCGGGTAGTTACTGCCGAATCAGTCGCCAAGGCCGTCTATTCAACTTGGGTTACACGTTTTGGTGTACCAACCACCATAACTTCGGACCGAGGCCCACAATTTGAGGCGACAATATTTAGGCAGCTGACAAATCTCCTTGGCTGCCAAAGAAGTCGGACCACCGCCTACCACCCGCAATCCAACGGGATGATAGAGCGCCGGCATAGATCCCTCAAGGCTTCGCTCATGTGTCATAACGACACCAGATGGTTTGACGCACTTCCTACCGTCCTCCTCGGCCCGAGGACAAGTATTAAGGAGGACCTGGGAGCTTCGGCAGCAGAGCTTACCTACGGTACTAACCTCCTTCTTCCAGGAGAACTCTTCCTGGACGGCGAAACACCACGTGATCAAACCCATGAATTGGGACATCTCCGTGACCTACTACGCAAGGTTAGGGCAACTCCGGTAGCCAGGCACGGTTCCAAAAAGCTTTTCGTCCACCCTGAACTGCACAGCTCCACGCACGTCTTCGTCAGGGTGGATAAGGTCAAAAAACCCCTCGACCCACCTTACGATGGCCCATTCAAAGTCCTCCACCGCATCAGCGACCGCGTCTTCGAGATCGATATAAGAGGCAAACGATCCACGGTCAGCGTCGAGAGACTTAAGCCCTGCTTTCTGGAAGCTTCCGCTCCAAAACAGCCCCCGCCTGCAGATACGACTACTACTCAGCCGACACAACCTCCCCGCACTCGCACCCAAGCGCGCGCGCTCAAGCAGCCAACCTCCTTTCAGCCACCCCTATCTGTTTCGTGACTACGTCACTGGGGAGAGAGTGATGTAGGGGTTTTCAGGGCCCGAAGACTCTCGCATCGTTTTTAACCCCATAAAAACCCTATAAACCCCATATCTACCCTTAAGTCGAATCACTGGCAAGATCACACAACCTTGCCTTAGTATTCACCACTGTCCTAAAATGGCTGAAAACAATTCGGTTATCCCCCTGGATAACAGCCATAAATATTCCATCACAGCCGAGGATCTTTTTCTCCACATTCGGCATTGTATACTTACCTCGTAGCTACAGACCCATCGACCGATCGTTCTATCGACGATATGCGGAGTAGCCACCGTTGACTACCTGCAACCGAGTGTATGTCCTTCAAAAATACCACACACCCGATGGAATGTTACCTTGAGCAGAATTAAAGATTACACATCCACCAGTCTCCATGCCCAGTAGCGTTCAAAAATACATGCCGGGCTATTTGCTGGCTTGCACATCTGCAATAGCCCTGCAATAGGACATAATGAGCGGAATATCAATTAGCCTTTTTTTTCTAATTGCTACGACGAACGATCTCCTGTGAATTTTACATCACAGAAGACCCAATTGCCGCCGCCAGCATTGTTCACTAATGCTACCCGAAACACTTCTGTCTATGCGACGTAGACAAAGGAAAACATTTTCGTCCAGGCGGCAAGCTACATAAACAATGTAGTCGAAAAGATTCATGCTCTAAGGCAGCCTTGGGTTTTTGCCAATATTTATCACCATCATGGGAAAACCATTCTCATGATTTATGACTGCATTTTCTGGTAGGCACTTCTTCTTGGAGTCAGATTTCATCGCCCGAAGCGTGCGCAAGGAGTCGAGTTCGCTCCTAGGCGAATACGTATGTGAAGTTTTGTCGCGTCTTTACAGAATCGAAGAGTTCGTGTGCGCGTGATAAAAATAATGATTGCCGATTTAGAATGCGACGTTGTGTTATAAAGTCGTGTACATATGTTATATACCAAGTGCACCGTCTAAGTTTAAAAATTAAGCAATAGAACGAATAAAGGCACGATATTGTTTAATCGTAAGGATTTTTTTACCGAAATAAAAGAAACATTAAAATAAATTCAGTGGGTTTGATTTTACACCGTGGAACAATTTCAGCAGCAGACATCGGTGGTGTTTTTGTGCAACCTGCATCCTCGCCGATGCCATCATAAAACATACTCACAGGTCTACTATTAACAAACCACACACACGAACGCTCAATACAAGACGGCACAAACACAAACATACACACTGACCAAAGCACAGATTATCAGACTCCAAAGACGTGATCGGCGTTTACTACCGCAGCCAAGACTTACCGATCTTGTACGATTTCTTTCCCACCATCCCTCTATACAAGTAGTGAGAGAACACCTGGGCTAACACTGTCCACACTATCCCTGGATACCCCCCCCCCCCCTTCTCTTTTCTTTTCAGATATCGCGAGACCGAGCCCAACATCCTCACGGATGTGGGTGATTCTGGTTATCGCAAGATGACCAGAAGTCAGAGACAAGATGAAGGACACTTCTGTCCTCGTCTCGCTAAAGTCGGCCCTCTCGCCACCCATTTTTTTTATTTTTTTTTATTCGAGCTCAGTTGTCTTTAACTCAGCTAACAGTGCATACTTCGACGACACACGTGATAATAGTCACAGCTTCGTCACACCAAATACCCTACAGAACCTAGATAAATCTTGAAACCCCAAGAAGTCACCCGATATCGACAATATGTCCTACCACACGTTGAGAAGGCTTTCTGCTTTATTCTTCATAAAGCTCCCCATTCTGCTCAACCATGATTACAAGATGGGGTACTTCCCCCAAGCTTGGAAGCATGCTGTTGTCTCCCCAATAGCAAAAGCTGGGAAACCAAATTATCACCCGTCAAGCTTTTGTCCTATTTCACTCCTCACGTCCATCAGCAAAATATATGAACAGTTCATATACGAGAAGCTAAATAAATTTTCCAGTATCAGGAACCTAATACCCGACTTCTAATTTGGATTTAGAAGAGCGCACAGCACCACCATGGCTCTCAACATATTTCAAAAGCACGTTTGCGTGCGCCTCTTTAATAAGGAACCCACCATTGCGGTGCGCTTGGACATTGAAAAGGCTTTTGACACAACCTGGATCGAAGGTCTCGTTTTTAAATTACTGAATACTGGCCTCAGTAAAACGCTGTGTAGTATCATCTACCAGTTCGTATTAAACAAAACCTTCCAAGTTCGAGTGATTGTAAAGCTTTCCCGAACTTCAATGCCGCTGCAGGCGTACCACAGGGCTCCATTCTAGGCCCCATCTTATTTAATATCTACACCTCAGATATTGCTTGCACTGTGGATGGTAGAGTAAACCAGATTTGCATGTGGATCACGTCCTAGTGTACACGTCATCTAAAAGCCCAAAACTCGCAACAAACCGACTCAACCGTCATCTGGACGAACTGTATCAGTATTACAGTCGATGGAAAATTCGACTTAACCCATCTAAAGCCGTAGCTATAATTCTGAGTAGTAAACACTCCCAACCTACTTCTCCATATCCACAGAATATCGGAATACGAATAGGAGGTACTACGACGAGACCACAGGACAGGATGAAATACCTTGGGGTCATCTATAGCCCAAAAATAAATTTCATCAAACATGTGATCAATATTCTTCAAAGGGGCCTCGGTCGGTCTAAGCAACCACACAACATCTTGAAGTGGAGCAACAAATTTGACAGCAAACCTAAGCTTCTCTGCTATAAGCAGCTAATCCGTTCTGGAATATCATACGCCCTCTCCCCCATATACAATTGCCCCCCCCCCCCCCCCCCCCCCCCTATCACCAAGTCTTTTTCACCTCCTGGTTTTTCTTTTTTCTCTTTATTCTCCTTCTTACTCTAGATTTAAAATAGTCTTTAAGGCTCTTATTATATTAATTAATTTAAGTTCAATATTGAGCTTGCATTAGCTAAATAAATGAGGGTTCTGCCCTCACTAAACTAAACTTCCCCATATGGTCCTGCGCATCTTCGGCCCAAATGGAAAGACTGCGAGTTTTCGAAAGACTACAGAAGGCCTGACGGCCGCCACTACCCGGACTCTTACCTATACGAATGTGCCTCCATTATCCCTATCGACGAGTACTTGCTAGAATTAGCATATAAGTACCTCGAAAGCATTCAGAACAGCGAGAACCCACTTGTACGGCAATCTTGCGTTCTTGACCCTTCTCTCTCTCAATCTCTTCGGATCAGACCACCACAATTTCTTTTTCAGTACAAAACTGAAGAAAGCACCCTTCCCAACAACATTCTCCTCTATAATAGAGGATTCCTGGACCCATCCCATATGGTCTACTGCTGACACACTACAAACACGCACGCACAGTACAAGACAGCACAAATACACACACGTACACACCGACCAAAGCGCAGATTATCAGACGCCAAAGACGTGATCTGCATTAACTACCACACTCAAGACCTACCGGTCTTGTACGATTTCTTTCCCACCACCCCATCATCCAAGTAGTTAGAGAACAATTGAATTAACCTTGTCCACGCTATCCTTAGATACGTCCTTCCCCTTTCTTTTCAGATATCTTGAGACCGAGCCCAACATCTTCACGGATGTGGGTGATTCTGGTTATCGCAAGATAACCACTTTTTCGCGTTCCCAGAACCCTTGCATGATGTTTTCCAAGTTACGATTATCAGTGGTTGTATGAAGTGATGTTACTGTTGCTGGGACCTTAAAATTGATGCCGCCCGAAATCACCCAGCCAAGTCTGTCCGCTATGCCATCGAACAGTAAATTACAGTGGAAAACTGTTCTATGGAACCAGCGCTTTTGTCAGTTGCCGTTGCCTAGGAGGTCACCCCATATTGAGTGCACTGGAATGCTGGTGCAAACAGCTTAGCTAAAACGGCAAGCTGTGCAACGGCTCTCTGTTGCATACTTTTTGGTGGTTAAAAGTTTGAAGTGGTGAGTCTCCGCTGTTTTGATGGTAGGTGAATTGCCATTTGGATTATTGATGAATCGATTCCGCTTTTGTTGTTTCGTTAAGGAATCGATTCCTCCCGCTATTTTTGTTGTTGTTGTGCTGCAACACCCATATTTATCATGCGCACCCAACAACCACAAATAAGCAGAGGCTTCTTTCAACGATTTTGTAGACGCAATAAATCGATTGCAAGCCAACAACGCTCCCGGAGTCGAGTACATACCGACAGAGCGTATGAAGCATGAAGGCGAGGCAACCACTCGAGAGATCCACCAACTGATTAAAACAATATGGGATAAGGAAGTCACTCCGGAAGAATAGAAAACCTAAATAGTCGTCCCCATTTTCATAAAAGGCGACGGGTTTGACTGCGAAAACTACAGAGGAATATCATTGCTCCCAATCACATACAAAATACTACCACATGTCATACTGGGGAGAATCACACTGCACGCAGAAGAAATACTGAGAGACTACCAGTGCAGATTCCGTGGGAACCGGTCAACGAGCGACCAAATGTTCACAATAAGGCAATTGCTAGAAAAGAAGTGGGAATACGGAGAGAGGGTTCACCAACTGTTTGTGGACTTCAAAAAAACCTACGACTCAGTCGCAAGGCAAAGGCTTTGCCATATTCTGGTTGAGCTGGGGATCTTAAAAAAAAATTGCCGCCCTCATTCAAATTTGCACGAACGAAAACAAAGGGCGAGTTAGAATAGAAAACCACCTCTCAGAACCATTTGAAATCCGGGACGGACTAAAACAAGGGGATGGCCTCTCACCATGTCTTTTTAATCTTGTCCTCGGATATGTTATCAGAAAGGTACAAGACGACAACATGGCCGAAACATCCCTTAACGGGGCCGCACAAGTGCTCTTGTAGCGGTTCCGCCAAACCCTACGGTCTACTTACCTGAAAAACACCCATAACTACTACCCAACTCCCTTTAGTTTGCTAATGCAAACGTATTAGTATCTAAAAATGCTGCACGCATTTAAGAGATCAAATCTATGATCTTTAAGTTCCTGTAAAGAAAACTTACCTTCATGCATTCTCTTCGCATAACATTGCTCCTTAAGATTTCTTTATTAACTTACCAGGAATTTCCAATCAATTTCGGCATCTACGTCGCCAGTCAAATTTCCTTAGATGAATTCCGGTAAACTAATAATTAGATTTACATACATTTGTAACCTTCATGACAGGGACCATAAATATTGCGCCGTCTATTTTCCCAGCCGCGTCATGTACCTTTTCATACATATTGCTGGCAACCTTTTTTGTTTGTCTTATCAATAAACAACCCAAGCAGCTGCATATAATTAGCGCAATAGACGCTGAAACCAAATTCTCCAGCATTTCCTAATGCAAATATGAACCCGGTTTCTACTGCAGCCAGAGATGCCATAAACACCTAATTTGCTTTTAGCACCTTTTTCTCCCAACGTCGAAAATAGCGACGAGGCATCGCGTAAACAATGACCCGCATTACCAACGGCGCAATTGGTCATTTTTCCCTTTTGTCTTTGCCGCCTGCCTGTTTCGTCGTTCCACTGCTTTCGAACACGTGCAACAACATTGAATCTGTTCGATCGCGCACATATACCACTGCACCAAAAAGATCGCATTTTCTTAGTGGTCACACCCTTAAGAGAAAAGTTTTTCTCTCTCTTCCTTTTTGCCTTAGCGAAATCATCTCTGCATGAGATGACGATCGCTGAGTCTTATTCATCCTTCGACCCAAGCAGGTCGACTCTCCTATCGCTACCCTGGTGCGCACAGGGAAGCGATAATGAGTTATAATCGCGGAGTGGTGTTACAACCATCCCAGGAGTTAGTCGGGTCGCCTCCATCTCCACCGTTCCGTGATTTACAAACGCCACTTTTATCGTCGCACTCGGTAATATTGTATCGTTGTCCGTCGCTGGATTGAACTCCTCACAGTGTTCTGTAGCCTTTAATCAAATAACTGTATAATTCAGTGTGTTATGTGACTAGTGATTTATATATATACCCCAGCATAGTTATCAATAAAAACCAGTTCAACTAACCTTAATCCTGAGTGTTTGTTTGTTTCATTGTGTTGTTGTTTTCTTGTGCACAGTTTGCCGCGGCGGAACTTGTTTTTTTTGTTTTTGTGAGAACGAAGTGGAACCCAGCGCCCATGTTGGTGCCACTATTTCGCTCCTACCCTCTCATATGCGGATGACATCGGAGTTTTGGACGATAATGTAGAAAGTCAAGTAAAAATAGTGAAATAATCATCCAAGTGGCAGAATAAGTACGCCTAGAAATAAAAAAAAGGCAAATTAAAATAATTAGTTTACAGCGCGAGCAGGTGGACCTCGGGGACACACATAAGCGTCAGGTGTAAGATATTTGAAAAGGGTAAAGAGGTTAAATATCTGGGAACAATATTAACGGCCAGTAACGAAATGTCGAAGGTAATTAACAAAAGACTGCATTCCGGCAACGCTAGTTGGCACAAAGTCAGCAAACTGCTGAAATCCAAACTGCTATCACGTTATATAAAGCTACGCGTTTATATCACCATAATCATGCCGATTGTTTTATACGGATGCGAAACATGGGCTCTTACAAAACGGAAGTAAACCAATTTCGCGTATTCGCAAATAAAGTTCTAAGGGGACCTTTGGCGGTAAATATGATGAAGTGGCAGGACAATGGAGGAAACCCCACAACCAAGAATTGGAAGAGCTATACCGCAAAGCTAAAATGGTGAGAGTGTAATGCCCCAAGAAACCCGACCATTTCCCTCCCACATACACATTTACCCACCTACAAATATCCCATCCAATTTCATCCATCCATATACCCAAATCAACATTGAATTCAATGTCAAGCAAATCGAAGAAAACGTTCAATTCGCGAACATTGAATTCAATTCCTTAAAATTCAAAAAGCACAACACATATCTTCACATGTATGGTATGTGCAATTAACACTTTTCAAAACCTAGAATCCTAAACCTAAAATGAACACGTGTCTAAACAAAAACATGTCTATTTGAACCGGCGACACACAATTTAGGCAATCCCAACATCATAATGCATATCTCCGCATGCCCGATGTTTTATGACTTGCAAATAGAAGATAACAAAAGATGCAGATAGAGTCTGAATCGAGAGTCGCAGTCGACGAGTACCAGTGTTAAAGAAAATGTTCGCTACACACTTAACACACAGGGAATGAAAACACACGTAGTTAAATAAAATACACTACTTTATTTTTGAAGATAACAAAGGCACAGGACTAACACACAATTAATTTAATAAACATTAGTTTTAATTTTATCTTAAGCTCTAAGGCTTGTTTAATTGAAATTGCACACACGGCACACGACAACAACGATTCCTTTTCGACTTTTATTTAAATGAACTTAAAGCGCGACTGGCTTTATTAAATTACGTCCGTCTAGGACAACGATTGGTATTCGAATCTTTATGTTTTGAATATCAAATATACAACGCGACGGGTTTTATATTTGAAGTCCGTTTTGGACGATGGATACTATCAGACTTTTTTAATTTATGAATGTCCAAACCGGACGACGTTCATACATCGACCTCCTTATCTCTCTTTCGGTCGTGTAGACCGAAATATACATCCATCCATTGTTTACTCACAATAGATCCTTTTTGATACCCATGGGGTATGCTTTGCAGTACATTTCTTGAAAATAATAAACATTGAAAATGTTTATGATCTGCGAGATCTGATTGTGTGGATGCGTGTATACAATTTAGAATCTTGTATTTACACAAGTGTTCATTTATTGTCAACGATGGCAAAGATATTTTGTACACTTTATTGCTTCGTTACCATAGAATTATTCTCTGTTTTGAGCAGCACATTATTTTCTTTGTGCCGTCTATTTTCCCAGCCGCGTCATGTACCTTTTCATACATATTGCTGGCAACCTTTTTTGTTTGTCTTATCAATAAACAACCGAAGCAGCTGCATATAATTAGCGCAATAGACGCTGAAACCAAATTCTCCAGCATTTCCTAATGCAAATATGAACCCGGTTTCTACTGCAGCCAGAGATGCCATAAACACCTAATTTGCTTTTAGCGCCTTTTTCTCCCAACGTCGAAAATAGCGACGAGGCATCGCGTAAACAATGACCCGCATTACCAACGGCGCAATTGGTCATTTTTCCCTTTTGTCTTTGCCGCCTGCCTGTTTCGTCGTTCCACTGCTTTCGAACACGTGCAACAACATTGAATCTGTTCGATCGCGCACATATACCACTGCACCAAAAAGATCGCATTTTCTTAGTGGTCACACCCTTAAGAGAAAAGTTTTTCTCTCTCTTCCTTTTTGCCTTAGCGAAATCATCTCTGCATGAGATGACGATCGCTGAGTCTTATTCATCCTTCGACCCAAGCAGGTCGACTCTCCTATCGCTACCCTGGTGCGCACAGGGAAGCGATAATGAGTTATAATCGCGGAGTGGTGTTACAACCATCCCAGGAGTTAGTCGGGTCGCCTCCATCTCCACCGTTCCGTGATTTACAAACGCCACTTTTATCGTCGCACTCGGTAATATTGTATCGTTGTCCGTCGCTGGATTGAACTCCTCACAGTGTTCTGTAGCCTTTAATCAAATAACTGTATAATTCAGTGTGTTATGTGACTAGTGATTTATATATATACCCCAGCATAGTTATCAATAAAAACCAGTTCAACTAACCTTAATCCTGAGTGTTTGTTTGTTTCATTGTGTTGTTGTTTTCTTGTGCACCGTTTGCCGCGGCGGAACTTGTTTTTTTTGTTTTTGTGAGAACGAAGTGGAACCCAGCGCCCATGTTGGTGCCACTATTTCGCTCCTACCCTCTCATATGCGGATGACATCGGAGTTTTGGACGATAATGTAGAAAGTCAAGTAAAAATAGTGAAATAATCATCCAAGTGGCAGAATAAGTACGCCTAGAAATAAAAAAAAGGCAAATTAAAATAATTAGTTTACAGCGCGAGCAGGTGGACCTCGGGGACACACATAAGCGTCAGGTGTAAGATATTTGAAAAGGGTAAAGAGGTTAAATATCTGGGAACAATATTAACGGCCAGTAACGAAATGTCGAAGGTAATTAACAAAAGACTGCATTCCGGCAACGCTAGTTGGCACAAAGTCAGCAAACTGCTGAAATCCAAACTGCTATCACGTTATATAAAGCTACGCGTTTATATCACCATAATCATGCCGATTGTTTTATACGGATGCGAAACATGGGCTCTTACAAAACGGAAGTAAACCAATTTCGCGTATTCGAAAATAAAGTTCTAAGGGGACCTTTGGCGGTAAATATGATGAAATGGCAGGACAATGGAGGAAACCCCACAACCAAGAATTGGAAGAGCTATACCGCAAAGCTAAAATGGTGAGAGTGTAATGCCACAAGAAACCCGACCATTTCCCTCCCACATACACATTTACCCACCTACAAATATCCCATCCAATTTCATCCATCCATATACCCAAATCAACATTGAATTCAATGTCAAGCAAATCGAAGAAAACGTTCAATTCGCGAACATTGAATTCAATTCCTTAAAATTCAAAAAGCACAACACATATCTTCACATGTATGGTATGTGCAATTAACACTTTTCAAAACCTAGAATCCTAAACCTAAAATGAACACGTGTCTAAACAAAAACATGTCTATTTGAACCGGCGACACACAATTTAGGCAATCCCAACATCATAATGCATATCTCCGCATGCCCGATGTTTTATGACTTGCAAATAGAAGATAACAAAAGATGCAGATAGAGTCTGAATCGAGAGTCGCAGTCGACGAGTACCAGTGTTAAAGAAAATGTTCGCTACACACTTAACACACAGGGAATGAAAACACACGTAGTTAAATAAAATACACTACTTTATTTTTGAAGATAACAAAGGCACAGGACTAACACACAATTAATTTAATAAACATTAGTTTTAATTTTATCTTAAGCTCTAAGGCTTGTTTAATTGAAATTGCACACACGGCACACGACAACAACGACTCCTTTTCGACTTTTATTTAAATGAACTTAAAGCGCGACTGGCTTTATTAAATTACGTCCGTCTAGGACAACGATTGGTATTCGAATCTTTATGTTTTGAATATCAAATATACAACGCGACGGGTTTTATATTTGAAGTCCGTTTTGGACGATGGATACTATCAGACTTTTTTAATTTATGAATGTCCAAACCGGACGACGTTCATACATCGACCTCCTTATCTCTCTTTCGGTCGTGTAGACCGAAATATACATCCATCCATTGTTTACTCACAATAGATCCTTTTTGATACCCATGGGGTATGCTTTGCAGTACATTTCTTGAAAATAATAAACATTGAAAATGTTTATGATCTGCGAGATCTGATTGTGTGGATGCGTGTATACAATTTAGAATCTTGTATTTACACAAGTGTTCATTTATTGTCAACGATGGCAAAGATATTTTGTACACTTTATTGCTTCGTTACCATAGAATTATTCTCTGTTTTGAGCAGCACATTATTTTCTTTGTGCCGTCATGGATTTTTCCCAGATGTGGCATCTGGATTCCATGATTTGCCCGTATATGCATTTTGTAGCTAATGCACTGTTACAGGTACTCATTGGGTTGGATATGTTGATTTGGATTAATCAGCATATGGTGCTTCACATGAAGGTGAACCCTGTTAATGGTGGGGGGTGGCCCCCAAAAAGGGTGAGTATTAGGCGAGGGTAGGCGTTGCGTGTAACAACCCCCCCCCCCCTTCCGAAAATGGGTATTATTCTGAGAAGAGGAATAATACTCTCGAACGGTTTTTAAAGTGGGTACCGGGGCGTGAAGCCTTGCGTGAATAAATGTCAGTGTCAGCGTGCGCGTTTACAAAAATTGTTTAAAGAAAAAAATTTTTTTTTTCTTTCCCATATTCTGTCATTACAATTGTTGGGATCATTGTATTTTGTTTACAAGATTTATGTTTTTGTTTTTATTTATATATATACTTTTTGAGCATGTAATGCTAACTTTGTTCGCTAGTTTACCTAAGAGTATATTTTTTATCCATTTATTTTTGGACGTTAGTTTCCATTAATCTGGTTTGTTTTATTGTAGCTGGGTTGTACAATTATTGTTAAAGTGTATTAAGTGACAAAAAAAAATAATAATAAAAATAGATGCATGTATTATAAAAGTAAAGTTTAAAGTAAATACATTTCAAAGTAGTATGCAAAGGATCAAATAAATGTTCTTAATTTAGTTCGTAATAAAGAGTTGTTTTTCTAATATGTATTTAAGGCACTAATATATATATATATATATATATATATATATATATATATATATATATATATATATATATATATATATTTTAAACTTAATTGAAGTAAAGGTATATCTATCTTTTTTTTTTTTTTTCCTTATTAGGAGGACCATTAATTATAGGTTAAGTATAAATTTTTGTATTAAATCTATCTATATATAATTTTTACTTAATTTTTTTTTTTTTTGTGACTACTAACTAAAAGGAGAGCATATGTTTACAATAATAGTACTTATAATTCTAAGAATAATACAGGATTATTAGTGATTATAATAAAACTTGCAATGATTCTTTTATTTTTCTTATAAATTTAAACAGAATATTCCATTGCAATTATGAAATAAACAGATTGGAGGTAAACACATAAAGTTATTTCGTATAAAATGTTGGTAAGATTAAGTTTCATTTAATTATATATATAGATTTTTTTTTTTCAATTTACATGTAGTTGTAGAAAAGATTATATTATTGTTTACATGTTTAAAACTTTGGTTTGAGTTTTTTTTTGTTTTTAATTTATTGAAAATAATTATTGCTTAATTTTATGAGGTAAAATAGATAATTCTATTATAAGCATTTGTATTACAAGTTCTTTGTTTTACAATTTTCAACTTTTTACTCCTTTCAATTTTGTTCATATTTGTTTACATATCTTATTTTATCTACAATATTTACGACACATACAATTCATTTGTGTTCTGCCAGGGAGTCATCTATGATTTCTGAGAAAGGTTTTTGTCCTGGGAAGCAAATAGATAATGTATGTGGATAAGGAAAGGGAATGGGAATATTGGTAGTTCGTTCATCAGGTGTAGTTTGGTTTATTCATAAAATGGCTTCGGACGATTGTTGTGTATTACAACATTTCTGTTGCCTACCTTGATAGTGGTATTAACAGCTCCTGTAATTGATGTAACCACATAAGGGCCTTTCCGTATGTGTGTTAATTTCCCCTTCCTGTTTTCGTTTCGTACCAAAACTTTATCGCCCACGTGAAACGTGAAAGGGCGTGTTACACGGTCGTGGTACTGTTTTGACCGCTGTTTGCTAGTCAATAAGTTTCGCCTAGCTATATCATACATTTTCTGTAATTTGTATTTTAATAGCTTGTGATTGTACACTGGTTCCGGTGCTCGTTTTAAATTTGAGGGTACTTCCGGAGTGAAACCATAGAGACAATCCATAGGCGTGAGTTTTGTACCTTCGTGTACACTGCTGTTGTACACGAATGTCGCCGTCCTCAGGTACTGATCCCAAGATTGAGGGTTTTCATCTGCAATGCTGCGTAGGTATTCTACGATTGGTCGATGGGCTCTTTCGAGAGCTCCATTCGATTGTGGATGGTATGCTGAGGTTTGTAGTTTTTTAATATGCAGCAGCTTACACACGCTTTTAAATAAGCCGCTGAGAAAGTTGGATCCCTGATCGGTGACTAGACACTTCGGAACACCATACCGAGCAATGATTTGATCGAAAAAGACTTGCGCCACTGATTCTGCCTCTACATTTGGTAGAGCATAGCAATCCATATACCTGGACAAATTGTCCTGAAAAGTTAAAATGTATTGGTTGCCAGTAGGAGTTTGTTCGATAGGACCCACGATGTCTAAGTAGACTTTATCAAAGGGCCTCTCAGCAATGTCAGTCACTACCATTGGCATACGCAGGGCTGGTGAGGATTTTATGGTTTGACATGTTTTGCATACTTTTATGTAGTGCTTAATGTCACGCAACATGTTCCTCCACCAGTAGTTCCTGCGAATTTTTTTATATGTTTTAGCCACTCCCTTGTGTCCACCCATGGGAAGGTCATGGTAGTCTTTGAGTATTATTTGGATTTCTTCGGGGTTTGTAATTTCCATCACCCCTATCTCATATGTGCGACTCACCGTTGCATTCTCAGGAGGATCAGTGTCCTCTGGAAGTCCTTGGGTAAGTTTGTCATTTGTATTCGCTGCCTGTTTTTTGGTTTGAGCACGAGTTACAGCATTACATTGCTGAGGGGGTTGTTTTCTAATAGGCATTTTCTTTGGGTGTATGCCTGAAGGTTGTTCCGTTGATATAGGTTGATCAAGGGAATTTTGGGGGATGCGGCTAAGGGCGTCCGCATTTCTGTTGTACTTTCCGGTTTGTACTCAATCTGGTAGTCAAACTCTGCTAATTTTTGTTGAAATTTTGTTAGACGGGATGAGGGATCCTTTAATTTCAACATTCCTCTAAGAGGTCTGTGGTCTGTGTAGACCGTAAATTTTCGTCCTTGCAAGTAACAACGAAAGTTTTGGTAGCCCAAACGATCGCTAACAACTCTTTTTCGATTGTGGAGTAATTTCTTTCGGCCTTGTTTAAGGCCCGACTAGCGTAGGCAATAGGTTGATCCTTGCCCACTTCGCCTTGTGAGAGCACTGCTCCTAGTGCTTCATTGCTAGCGTCCGTGGTCAGGTTAAAAGGCCGTGTAAAATCAGGGTAGATAAGAAGAGGTGGTGAAGTTAACAGGTCTTTTATTTTTTCAAATGCTTGCTGGCATTTATCTGACCATGTGAATTTTACCTCTTTTCTTAAAAGGTTAGTTATGGGACGTACTATCTTGGAAAATCCGGAATGAATTTTCGATAGTAGTTGGTAAGACCTAAAAAGGATTGAACGTTTTAACTGTTCTTGGAGTTGGAAAAGTCTTTACGCTGGCAGTTGTAGAGGGATTTGGCAGCGCTCCTTTTCCGAACAGACATGTCCAAGGTAAACCACTTCTTTTTGTAGAAACGTACATTTCTCCGGTTGTAGTTTTAGATTATGTTCTCTTAGTTTGTCGAAGACTTTTTGAAGTTTGCCATTACGGTTTGCCAAATTTTTGCCATATATGACAATATCGTCTAGGTATACAAAACATTCGAGACCCTGCAGTCCGGTTAGGACATGGTTCATGAGTCTTTGGAACGTAGCCGGTGCTCCTTTTAATCCGAACGGCATACGTGTAAACTCATAGTGTCCATAATTGGTGCTGAAAGCTGTTTTTTGTTGGTCTTTGGGGTCTACCAATACTTGATGGTAGCCGCTAGCCAGATCGAGCGTAGAGAAATAACGCGAATGACCGAGCTGGTCAAGTATATCCTCTATTGGAGGCAACGGGTATGCGTCTCCGATGGTTTTTTCATTTAGCTTCCTGAAATCAACTACGACTCTCCATCGGGTTTCTCCGTCGTGGCCCGCTTTCTTTGGAACTACCAGAAGTGGTGAGTTCCATGGACTTTTGCTAGGTTGAAAAATATTATTCTCTACCATTTCCCGCACTTGCTCGTTTATTATCTGTTTTTTATTTTCGGGTAGTCTGTACATCCTTTGGTTTATTGGTGCTTGGTCCTGTACCAAAGGGATTTCATGCATTATTGCATTGGTGTACGTCAGGTAATCGCCTTTTAGATGGAATATGTCGTGATATTCCTGGCATAAACTCACAATGGATTGGTGCTTCTCAGAACTTGGATTTTTTCCTAAATTAATTTCTTCATGTAGTTTCTCCAACCGTGTATCAATTGCGGTTTCACCTGACGCTTCATTTTCCGAGTACAAGTATTTTATGTGTTGGAGGGTTGCCACCTCCGAAGGGGTTAACTCAGTTTTGTCTGCTGACGTACATGCTCGCATCCGGAGGCTTTCGTTATCTCGGATATCCAGGGGAATTAATGAGTATTCCCTGGTGGGCAGTAACTCTACTTTTATCCGGTGAATTAATTTGGCAGTGTCTGTTATATTGAGTGCTGCAATCTTTGGCCTCGAAGCATTGTTTAATATGCAATTCGATAGGTATATTCCTGATTGCATTTCTTTGGGCAAACAGATCACTTCCTCTCGGATTTCTATTGGTAACACAATTACCTTTTGTGAACGTCCTGGTATTTCAACCGGTTCACTCAGAATAACTTCCACTGTTTCAGAGTTTGGAGCTGCTGGATCTGTAGTCCTATTTTCTCTGATTATTTCTATAGAAGTGTGAGGCTTTGCTTGTGGGATCGGGGATATTGGGAGCGATGCAGTTTTGCAGCCAGCACTTTTCTTAGAAAAGGCTTTGGAAGAGCTACCAACTATGGGTTGTACCTTTTTGGGTCCCATTCCGTCAATAGTCCTTTTCTCATCGGCTGCCTGTGTTCGTCCTGTTTTTCCTCGATTCCTTGCGAAGGGGATGGTAAAGTGTTCGGAGTTGGTACCCATGCGAGGGAATTCTAAACACTGTCCCGGTCCATCCATTTTGCAATTCCTGGACAGAAAATCGTTGCCCAAGAAACCATCTTCTTTGAGCCCAGGCAGAGAGTGTACCACTTGGAATGAGCATGGCACGCACTGTGCCAACTCAAAGTGCCCCAAACAGCTGCCTCTAGTTTTCCCTGAACCAAAGGGCGTCTGCAGGGTACATGAGTCTTGGCTATCTATTTGGCAATTTGAGTGAAGCGCGTTTTGTTTGATTATACTGATCTCGGCGCCAGTATCTACTACTAGTTTTATTTCTTTGCGTCGCCCTATATCCAAAGGAAGTTGGACTATGGGGACACGGGTTAGTGGCGCCTGAGAACAGTTAATGTTATATGATTTTAATTCGGTCGGGTTGGGGTATTCGAACCCGACCGTACTGAGCTTCCCGAACTATTCTCCCATCTTTGTTTTTGTCGGCATTCTGGCACCGTGTGATTTCGCCTATTGCAAAATTCACAGGGCTTTCTCCAGCTTTGGGAGGGCGGGCTGGTATTTGAGCGCGTATTGCTGGTCTCGGGTGGGTGGGAGTTTTGCGTTGCCTTTGTTCGACGGGGTCGGCGTTGAGATCGATTCCTTGGAGTGTCTCGGTTAGAATTCTGATGCCTTACCTGTTCTTCTTCCTTCGACACCAAGTCCGGATCCACGTTGACAGTCAATGTGACTGTGCGCTTTTGTGGATTTGACCGACGTTGATTATTTTTCGGATTTGATACCCGAATATTGTTGGAGGCGGAAGTCGAATGACCTGCCTGTTCCCAATTTAATTTGTGGCGGCATTCTGTCCACTTATGGCCTCGTCGGCCACAGAATTCACAGCTGTGTCCTACGCTGTAAACTTTGTAGTTTTGCGTGAGGCGCGCCTGAGTGGATCTTGATGGTTGGGGGCTCTGTGGTGATTGTTCCTGAGGTGCTCTTAGATTTGATTGTGGGCGACCGCTTTTTGGGGGCCCATAGTTCCTATATGTTGGTTGGGTTGTGGGTACATGACAATCCCTAATATCATGTCCATACTGCCGACAACCCATGCAGAAAGGCGTGTTTGAACGAAAATGTCTCCGGTTTATCACTGGCTTACACCGCAAAACCAACTCATATAGATACCATTGTAACAACGACCTTTACAACACCGCAGGCACCGAACGACTGGATAGACGGATTCTAGAACTGTCGATAAATTTCATAGAAAACCTTCCTAGCAATCCCAACCCGATAATAACGGACCTACCATCACCCTCCTCCAATACGGGAGCTCACTACCGTAAGTATCTCCAAATCAGGACCCTCTTCGCCGCAGGCAGACTGGTTAACGATCTAAACGAGATCAAATATTGTAAATTGTAAATAAAATTAGATTTAGTTAGATTAAGTTATGTTAAGTAATTTTAAGTAGGCTAAGTTAAAATAAACAGAGTTCCTGGGTTTTTCTGACCTTTTCCAGGAAAAACAAAATTACCAATGTATATAATTCCCAGTAAATCTTAAGCACATCTAAAAAGAATTGTTTGAAAAATGTTAATAAATAACATGTAAACACTTCTATGTAACAAATCTATTATAAGTTAGCTGTATTACTTATTGTAACTATTCATTTTGGTCAAATAAATACAGTTTTGAAAAAAAAAAAAGGTATTCGAGGATCAGTCTCGATTGGCGTCCGAAGCGGTAGGACGCCAGTAAATAAAATTAAATAAATTTAAACTTAAAATTGCCTTTTTAATTAAACCTGGCCGATTTCCGGGCCATAGTAAACAATCGGTTGTCACTCTTCCCAGAGGCCCCGG
This sequence comes from Microdon myrmicae, assembly GCA_963931805.1. Classification (NCBI taxonomy): domain Eukaryota; kingdom Metazoa; phylum Arthropoda; class Insecta; order Diptera; family Syrphidae; genus Microdon; species Microdon myrmicae. Next base: position 111,050,406 of record OZ007499.1, on the reverse strand, counting down.
AAGCACGGTGGCGACCGCAACTGGTCCCCTCAGGAGGAGACTAGCTTCCTGAGAGAAGGACCACTACCAAAATGGTGGCAGCGGTTTGGGGTACCAACATCCCCTACCAACAAAATAAAATACGAACTGGGCAGCGGTTTGGATGTGAGACAAATAATCCCCTACCAAGAAGAGTCTCAATTGGCGTCCAGGCAAAGATCAACTGGGATTATACCATAATCCCTTACCAACAAAACAAGAACGACATCCCATAAACAAAAACAAAAACAAAACGATGGACAACACGATGAATAGTGAAAAAAGTATAATTTTTAAAATAACAAAAGCGTGCCTGGGGCTAAACACCGGCAATAGTGCAAAAGTTTAATTAAAAGTGGAAATAAAAGAGACAGCAGCATTCAGCGGCCAAAAGCGGGACAAAACGCATAAACAACAATTCCTGCCGCAGCAGCAGCAAAATCCAATAGTGTCAACATTGAAGCACCACTTAGAAGACGACTGTGATGTGCTGAAGCCTATGTTAGATGCCATAACACTAAGATGCTAAAGAGAGCACAACAGCAGTAACAAAAACACAAATAACAACAGAAACAGGATCACACATCATCAGCAAGGAAGATCCCTGAAGACATCACCACAGCGACGACCACAGAAAGCAGCAACACCAGCCTAAGGTATTGTTTTAAATTTTTTATTACTATCAATCAAAGGGGAAAATAACTAATACGAGGGTTGCCTTTTATATTTCGGGATTAGAGAACAAAACCAAATATTGATCATCGAAAATCACTTTATTGTTTTTCAAAATATTCCCCATGAAGATCTATACACTTTTGCATGCGTTTGAACCAATTGTCGAAGCACTTTTGCCACTCTGATTGAGGTATCTCCAACACATGCATTCTGAATGCAGCAACCGCTTCTTCAGGTGTCGAAAAACGTTGACCTCTCAGTTTGTTTTTTACGTACGGGAATAAAAAGAAGTCATTCGGTGCCAAGTCAGGACTATACGGCGGATGACCCATCAAATCGATGTTTTGGGTGCTCAAAAATGCAGTTGTCGCAGCCGCTGTGTGAGAGCTCGCATTGTCGTGGTGAAGAGTGATCCGTCTTCGGCGGTTAGTTTTCCTGATTTCTTGGAAGACAACTGGCAAACAAATGGTTGTGTACCACTCAGAATTGACTGTTCTGCGTTGTTCTAGTGGTACGGTTGCGACATGTCCAGTTTTTCCGAAAAATAAAGGCGACCATTTGCTTGGAAGTGCTTCGTGCGCGAACAACTTTTGTTGGATTTGGCTCATCTTGAAACACCCAGACAGTCGACTGCTGTTTACTTTCGGGCTCATACGCGTAAATCCACGATTCATTACCTGTCACGATGTCATAGACGTGTTTCGAAGCACCGCGACCTTATTTTTCGAGCATTTCTTTCGACTAATTGACACGAGCCTTTTTTTGGGCGATTGACAAATTGTGTGGGATCCAACGCGAACAAATTTTTTTGACAGTCAAATGTTTATGCAATATTGAATGTATGCTGGTCCCACTAATACCTAATGTTGTGTCAATCTCACGATAGGTCACATGACGATCTTCCAATATCAGTTCGCGCACAGCATCAATGGTTTTCGGAACAACAACTGATTTTGGACGACCTTCACGAAATTCATCTTGGAGTGAACTACGACCACGATTGAATTCACCATACCATCGATAAACACTGGTCCTTGATGGAGCTTCATCGCCAAAAATTGAATTAAGTTCATCCATGCACTGTTGCTGAGTTAATCCACGCCGAAAGTTGTAAAAAATAATCGCACGAAAATGTTGACGATTTAATTCCATTTTTGGGCCGAGATGAATCTTTTAAGTTACTGTAAACAACACAAATAGCGCTCGTATGTCAAAACGTTCTGAGTGTGTATAACCTCAAAAATGACCAACTTTACGACAGAGCTGTCAATTGCCGGATTGCAACACTAGGGTTGCCAAATCCCGAAACATAAGAGGCAACCCTCGTAAACTTATAAATCTTTCAATATATAATGCACATATTTTAAGAGAACTAAATGCAAGCCCCGAAGTTAGTTAAATGATTTCTAGGTATTATCGAAAGGGATAAAAAGAAAATCCCAATTAAACTGAAAATAATTTAAAGCTAATAAACATATATACTAAGGGGTTACAAACATCCCAAAAACTATAATTTTAATTTGCTATATATATATATATATATACAATATAAATATAAAGACACACATACATATATACATATAATTTGAGGTTAATAAGAAACCTCGAAGCGTAATTCTAACACAGTACCTTTCAAATGACTGGGAAAGTTTTCATACTCTTGGGGTAAACTAATATTTGTAGGGAATTTTTTCAATTTTAATCTCCATGCGCTCTACTTTTAACTGCTCTTGGTCTTTTTCTTTTTATTTCTTTACATTTCCTTCTTAGCATCGATTTTCTTAGCGTTTTTCTCTTATCGGTTGATCAGAGTTTTCGACTTAATAACTAATTTACTTGGGCTCGATAAAAATGTCCTCTCTTTTTACGCTTGACTTCCTTCACAGGATCTCTTCTGCTTATCTGTCAATCAGAATCTTTCGACATTAGGATTGTTTTACTTCGGGTCAATAAAGATCTTCTCCTTACCTTTAGTATTTTAGAAATTTCCTATACATATATATATATATATATATATATATATATATATATATATATATATATATATATATATATATATATATATATATATATATATATATATCGATATATTTGGGTTTGAAAGCATGTCTTCTCTTTTCCCTTTAGTCTGCTTCTCTTTTAGCTACAGTTGAGTTAGAAAAACTCTCTTCTTACTATTCGCCTTTGTTACACTTGTATTTGGGAGGATGAATTTACCGAAGGAATATTTCGCCCAAAATAATACCCGAATCGAATATTTGAAGCGCGCGAAAAATGAACGTCACAATCGGATTGAAAGATATTTTAGATTTCGTGCCGGTTTTTAATGGTAACCCGGACGAACTCGATGATTTCATTTCTCGCGGGGATATTATCTTTTCACAGGCACGGGACGACAGTCAGCATGCTTTTTATCTAAGCGTGGTAAAAACCAGCATACGACCACATCCGACATAAGGTCATTTCAACCTGGAACGATCTTGCTTCGGAATTGAAGGAAGAATTTAAAATTCTCACCTCTAGGTCAGTGGCACAAAACAGTCTGGTGACAGCCAAGCAAGATAGCAAGGAAGGTGTGAATGAGTTTGGAAACAGACTCACACACCTCTTGCATCTGCTGGACAAAGCCACGTTTGAAAGCACTGTCGAACCTGCGGTGCGAACATATCTCCTCGAAGAAAATAAGAAACTCGCCTTACACGCATTTGAAGATGGTCTTAAGAATTCTGATTTAAAATTTCTTGTTAAAGCACGAGGTACCCCAAGTCTTAGAGCAGCAATCAATTATGCTCTCGAGCAGGCCCCACGACTAGGCAATGACACTCTGAAATCTGATAATTATTCCAAATATAGCCAACCAGCAATTTGCCAATCGTGCAATAGGTCTGGTCATACTTCTGCGACATGTCGTCGAAAAGAAAATGTTTCTAATCCTATCCCCCAAATTAAGGCGGAGTTTGAATACCTCCAATGCACATATTGCAACAAATTTAATCATTCTCAAGCAGAATGCAGAAGACAATCCGATTCAGAAGTCAAAACGACTCTCCATCATATAAAAATTATTTTAGAACTCAACCCACTTCTACCGCAAACGTTTGGAGAAGTGGAGTAATAAACAAAACGAGTAGGGTACAGCAATCACAAATTTGTATAGGAATATTAAACAGCCAAAGATCTAAACAATCGTTCTTAGAAGCTAAGGATATAAACAGGAAGGTAGAAAATGCCTCACCTTACAAGGTGTCGTCTACGGATGGAATTGGCATTAGAGATAATAGGGACATAAATCAGAGGCAGGACGATCTAAAGGCCCCCCAAATAGAGGGAGTAGCGACCAAAGATCGTATCCAACAGTCAACATCTGAATCTGTTTTTAATCGCGACAAAGAACAAAAAAAAATGATGATTCCATAAAGACCCCTGAACATACTATCCTAACACCTCTCTCTACTTTCATATTCTTAAATGCTCCGACTTCTAGTAACAACACGTCCAAGTTCATAGAGCACAAACTGAAAACCCCGGCAAAGTGTAAGCCTGATGAGCAAGAACTCCCAGCAAACCGTAAGCCCGAGGAACAAAAACTTTCAGCTAAGTGTACGCCTACGGAACAAAGAGTCCCAGCAGAACTTAAGCCTGAAAAGCCACAAGAACTCCCAGCATCCAATAAGCCTGAAGAACAAAGATTCCCAGGTAAGAGTAAGACTGAGGAACAAGAAGTCACAGCAGAATATAAGCCTGTAAAGCACAGCTGTATCAAATTACCTCTTTTAAATTTCTTGTTTGTCCGCACCGTTTCCCTCGTTTCTCTAATTTTTCAAAGCTTAAAATGGGTTCTGTTATATAATTAAAGCTCATTTAATTAGCCCTTCCCCATTGAAGAATTAACATCTTGTGCAAAGTAACATCTTGTGCAATGTTATATAATTAACATCGATCTTGGCTGATCCATATCCTTAAGCGATAGCAAAACATCATATTAAATTCCAATAGAATATTTCCACTATGCAATAGAAAAATATGTAAATCAAATTATCATCCCTTTTTACAAATTCCAATCTCAGTGTATAACATTTGTTTCGACCTTTAGTGTCACGAATGTTGTATACTGAACACAGACAATAGTTTTTCCAAAATCTCTCTTGATGTAGTAACTTCCGGTAAAAAGGAAGTGAAACGAGAGAGAAAAGAAAAGAAAAAAAAAGAAAAATAAGGATATGGATGGGAAGACACGATGGCTTGGGCTCTTGTAAAATCAACAGCGAACGTGTGTGGTCGTGAGGCTCGCTAGAGAAAAAACATATTTAAATGAGCTCGGTTTTAGATTCAGTGATTGGCGCGTGCGCTTTTTTTTTTTTGTTCTTTGTCGCGATTAAAATCAAGAGCCAAAAGAGAAAATTTGTGGTATAATTTAACATTATAATCGCTAGTTTAAAACATTAGAAACAATATTATTAAATAAAAGTGTAGTTTACCAACATTCGAAACAATAGAATTAAATAAAAAGAAACAATAGAATTAAATAAAATTTCAAAAGAGAATTAAATAAAAGTGTAGTTTAAAATCAAGAACCAACATACCAACATTAGAAACAATAGAATTAAATAAAAGTGTAGTTTACCAACATTAGAAACAATAGAATTAAATAAAAAGAAACAATAGAATTAAATAAAATTTCAAAAGAGAATTACATAAAAGTGTAGTTTAAAATCCGGAACCAACATTAGAAACAATAGAAAGTTCAAATAAAAATATCAAAATAGAAAAACTATTGTGGTGTTTTATTACAACGGAAACCAGAAGAAGCAGCAAGATTAATCCGGGGTAAGTTTCGTAATAACCACAATACAAATAATAATGTGGACTTTTTAATTGTTAAAATATCTTTAACAGTTCTACAAATAAAAGCTAAAGAAAACCAGATAATCAACATTCCACTAACAAGTATAATAAATGTCAGCATATCAAAATTTCTCTCGGATATCTCATTCTTTAAAATGTTTGCCCTCGATTGTTTCATTGTTCAGAACTATGTTACACAGTCAAACCCGACGAGAGTTTGGAATGTCTTCCACAAATTTAAAGAGAAACTTAAAGTGAAACAAATGGTCTATTCCTTTCAGGTATATGTATACGTGTATGGACATAAAAATAAAACACCAATGCTCACATTATTAATCTAAAAAAAAAAAACTATATGTAAATTAAATAGAAAATATATAATTAGTAATATTGAATTCCCCTCTTAACAAATTATTGTACAAAAACAAAATATATACATATACATAATAACGCAAATAAATAAAATAAAACAACCAACTTTGTTTTGGAAAATGTATGTACCTAAAAGAAAATTGCCTATAATAAACAAAGAAAATTTATAAATAATACAACAGTATTAACAACTCGGGAGATAGTAAGTAAAATATAACACATATAAATCTTTAAATAGTTTATATTAAGAAGAGAATCTCCCGAAATTCATATTATTAACACTTAAATGATGAAACAAATATTAACTCCCTCAGTAAAATAATTTTGAACCAAACATTCGTTTATCGCTTAACATTTGCCCCCACGGCAAAATTTAATCCAAAATCCGAATTAAAATTAAAATCCACAATAAACGCATCTAATATTCGTTTATTGTTCTACATTTGCTCCACGGCATCATGAAAATTCAAAATTCAGAGATCGTTATCTCTATCTGAAAAATTCCATTAAGTTAAGCAAATAGAAAACCAAAACCACACATATCGACATCTGCGAAATAGTTTCCTAAGAATTCAAGAAATTGAATTCTTATCTTAAGTAAACACTGATCATCTCGCTCAGGATACCAAAATCGGGATTTTTGTATGAAATTGTGTATTTTCGAGATACAAATTTCGATTTGTTTCTCTTTATAAGGGCGATGGATTTTGTATTCGAGGATCAGTCTCGATTGGCGTCCAAAACTGTGGGACGCCAGTAAATAAAATTAAATAAATTTAAACTCAAAAGACAAAAATTGCCTTTTTAATTAAACCTGGCCGATTTCCGGGCCATAGTAAACAATCGGTTGTCACTCTTCCCGGAGGCCCCGGAAGCACGTTGGCGACCGCAACGGGTCCCCTCAGTTGGAGACAAGCTCCCTGAGAGAAGGATCACTACACTCTCATTCTCCCGCTTTCTTCGATCATCAATTTACCGATGTAATCCACCACACATTGACGAGCGTGGCAATGAGAGAGCAGAAGTATGTTCTCTTTTGGTTGTCAAGTGCAAACATTAAATTACCCAACTTCATCCCTTTTCGAATCAGTTTTTTTCATAACCTACGACCAGATCGGTCGCATGCGGATGCATACGCTCGCGCGCGTAGCAAACCGAAAAACATGTCTGTCGGCAGTTTGAGTATCAACAACCATTCCCATTAAAGAGTTAAAAAGAGTTTGATTTTAAATTAGATCCATTCCAATTCTGTTCGGTCAGCAAGTTTTTATTGTTCAATTTTATAATGCACACAGTTTTAACTCGTGGAAATGCCACCGTGGCGTACTCCCTTTTTCATTTTCATTTTTAAAACATTTTTTATTTTCTTTTTATATTCTTAGTTTCTAAATTAAAGGCTAGACAAAAAATTCTTAAATTCTAACTTAATTATCTTATATAATAACTTATTGGTCCTTCGCAGACGCTCTAAGCTAAACATTACTTAACATTTGTATAATTTGCCTTTCGGCGACAGAACTTTGTGGGGGTACTTATAATTATTTGAGAGACGAAGAAAAATTTGAAAAACTTCGTCAATTTTTTTTGTTTTTTTTTTTTCTTAAAATTTAACTTACCTTACCAATATATATATATATATATATATATATATATATATATATATATATATATATTTTCTTTTTGTTTCAATTTTTAATTTTATTTCAAAGCACTTAACTTAACTTAACTAAATCTTATACTACCCTAATTCTAGAAAAGCTAAGTCTATGTAAGCCAGCCGATGATAGCGTGATTCTACACCGACTTTGGTATCCAGGTCTTTATATGCCATTCAACCACCAGAACTGTTGACGCTGTCTAATACTATCGTCCCGGTCTCTGTGGGAGATAGCCCTACTGAAGCGCAAGAGCTCTTCTTCGGTGCGCGTTACTTCCCGGTCGTAGCACAATCGCCCGTCCACGGATGATCTACTTACATGATAGATCAGCGGAATTCCGGATCTATCCTGTATAAGCCCTTTCATGTCCAAATCAAGGAACGCCTCTGGTGGAACAAAACCGTTGCGACGCACGTTCTCATAGTACAGGGTATTTGGATAATAAGCCCCGAAAATTAGGTCATTGGACGAGCTTATTGCTCTCGCAATATGTCCTCTGATTAATTTAATCATAAAATTATCCACCCTATTTATGCAGGCTTCATTATATAAAGTCTCATTTGAGTAGTACTTTTTGTATTCCGATTCCGGTGTTCGATATAATCTGAGACAGGTTCTCAGACACTTCCTTTCGAACACCCGAATCTTTTCCATCAAATTTGGACCTATGTTAAACCATACTGGACAACCATATATGAGCATTGGCCTGATTAGCGGCATGTAGCATATGACTTTTACCCTGCTGTCAAGTTGGCTACTGTGAAATAGCCTCCTTGTCATAGCAAACGTTTTTCTAGCCTTGATCAAAGCCGCCTCTACATGTCTGTTGAAATACAGATACTGGTCTATTGGTTTCCAGTTTATCTCCATGCGGTCCCACGATAACTAGCTTTCGTCAGTTTTTCCTTGTGTCGTTCGTGGCTTTATATAATGGAGTTTTAAATAGGATGGCTTCACATTTCTGGAAGTTGATCTTAAGTTTCCAGTCATCGCAATAGCGCTGCACGTTGTTGAAGTCTCGCTGTATTAAACTATTTATGATCTCAACTTTCGGAGCTGTTCTGTAAATTATGAGATCGTCTGCGTGCGCAATAGCCTGCGGAAGTGCATCTAATAAGTCGCTAATGTAAATGTTAAAAAGAATCGGAGAGAGTACCGCGCCCTGTTGCAAGCCATTCTTGATATTATACGTTTTATTAGAGGTCACGTTACCATTTTTGACAACGAACCTCCTGTCCTTTAACATATCGTAAAGTACATATAGTAAAGGCTTATGTATGCCATGTCTGATCAGTTTGTAATATAACCCTTCGATTCAGACGGTATCAAAAGCTTTTTCCAAGTCGACCAGACAAGCACCTGTGCATTGGTTCCTACATTTATTCCATTGTATGTCGGAGACCAGTTTAGCTGCGGCATGTGTGGTTTCATGATCCGCTTTAAAGCCAAACTGGTTATTTGGAATAATGTTGTTGTCGTCTACCCATTTTAGCAGAGCTTTGTTAATAGTCTTTTCAAATGCTTTACTGATGCTTGGGAGTAAACTTATCGAACGCATGTTCATTGGGTTTGTACAGTCTTTGCCCTTTTTTGCGATGGGCTGAATGATAGCCGTTTTCCAACGCGCGGGATAATATGCATTATTCAGAGCGTTGTTAAACAGGACCGTGTATATATCTATTGCCATTGGGGGCAGGTTCTTGAGTACGATGTTAGGTACTCCATCTATTCCCACTGACTTTTTACTTCTTAATGAGTCGAAGATACTCTGGATTCCTCCCCTTGTGATTAAAAGGCTATTAGCCTCACCATTGGCATTAATGTCAATTGACAGATTATAGTCACTGAATTCGGTAAAACCCGGATTCTCCGATTGCCAAAGTGAAATTTCATTCCGGAGGTGCAGGTGATTCAGCAGAACTCTGTCCTCCAGGGCGTGATTTCGGCGAATGCTTTCATTCACCTTGTACATTTCCTGAAAGACAGCTCCCACGGTGTTCACCTTTTCTAAAGGATCTTCGATCACGAAGAGCTCACTATTGAGGATAGCGTTCTCTGCATCTAAAATTAGCTTTAAGTAATTGTTGGAGGTTTTTTAATTGAGATTTCAGTGATATTATCTCCTGGTCTTGTCTGTCTGTAAACTGTCTGTGTAATTGTTTTAGTTTCGATAGCAGTCTGCTCTTTTTCTTGTGGAGTGCGTTTATTGTTGCGTTTCTGTACATGTTAATGTGATCTGTAACTGTTGTTTTGGGGATTGTTTTGTCCATTGTTCGTTTTACGGTTTCGTCCATTTGTTGGATGTATTTGTCGATTTCGTCATTTGTTAGGTTTCTGTTTACTGGCAGATTAAAGTCATTCGAACGAAGTTCTCTTGTTAATGATCTGGTGAACCGCGGACATCGCATTGCCCTGTAGTTGTAGGGTTGCGGGATCACGAATTCCTCCAGATCTGCGAGATCGCTCGGAAGCTCCATTACTGCCGTGAATGCACAGTGGTCACTGTCGTATTCAATCGTCCGTAAACAGTTTCTGTTTCGTCTGTTGGTGTTAAGTAGTCTCAGTCGTGAGTCAATTAGCAAGATATCTAAGAACGATCTACCTCTAGGAACGATGGATATGGTAGCAAGCAGGTCAGTTCTATATTCAATATGATACTGATCTAACCAGACAGCCAACTGATTTCCTCTGGCATTAGATATATAATTTCCCCAATTTCTATGCTTGGCGTTCATATATCCCCTAGGACAAAGTAGTTATTGTCCAGGTGCAAATGTTAGCATCGAAAAAGTGTCTCGAGCTCCGCTATAAATAGGTTATGTTGGTGCTCCCCAGGTGCATAGGCCGCAATCGCATACAAGCCCCTTGCGTACGATACAGCCTTCCAGCACCCGGAACCTGGGTACTTCTCCACTATATATAACTTTATGAGGGATTCCTTTTCTAATAAAGAGTTTCACAGTTCGCCGCTGCGTGACCAAACCTTTGGCAGCGGACACATTGCAGTATGTCTCTGCCTTTTTTTAATTTGTCCCATGTGACACTTTGATGATCCAAGACTGTAATTTTTCTTAGACCACCAATCTTGCTGCTGGGTGTTAGTTGAACTAAAAAGAAGGGTAGCTTGCGGTTTTCCCTTCTTGCCTTGGTTGTGGTGAACGGTTTTACGGCGGTGAATTCGAGATCCTCGTGCTTCAACTTTTGAAGCACCTCGAGCAGAGCCTCTGGTTCCACCTCAGGGTCGACACCCTTTAATAGAACCGCCACCCTCTTTGTCTGCTTAACCGTGAACGAGTAAAATTCCGCGGTGGCCCTTTTTAAGAGCTCTTTAATTTTTTCGTGGTCTGCCACCGCATAGGTTTGAATGGCATGCCTATTACCAGCCAGTCTTTTAACTACAAAATTGTTACCTATCGCTAGCTTACAAAGACTTACCAATTCCTTACACTCAATATCTATAGTGTTGATTGGTGGCATCTTTATTTGTTGGTTGTTATTCTTGCTTTGCCGCTGTTGTGTTGCTTGCTGTGGTCGATTTTGTGTTGATTGTTGCTGTTGATGTTGATGTTGCTGTTGCTGTTGCTGTTGCTGTTGGCCGACTTTTGGCTTCGGCTTTTGTTGTTGTTCTGTTTCTTTTTCTTTTTCGAGTGCCGCTATTTTTTTCTTTCGGCATGGCGTACTCCCTTAGTGTGTTGGCGTGCCTTACATTCTGCTGTCTCATCCCAACCGTATTATTGGATTATAGCACGCACGTACGGTTCAATCACTACAAATGTGAATGTATACAAGTGGAAAATAACAATAGACATAAAAGCAGTTCAAAAAAAGTAACAAATAATAAATTAAAGAAAACAATTAAACTTCACAAAAAGTGCATTTCATTTCATCATTTTGGGTGCTGGAATTTTCAATGGATATTCGTCAAACAACATCGTTGGGGGAGAAGGAAACCGCCCGCCCGTGTTTGGCGCAAATATATCTTCGAGCTCCACAAACTACATCTTTGAGTATTTTCACAAAGGGTACTAGCTCAAAATGGGTCAGCATGCTTGCAAACCAAGTTTACTCACTTCATACTATCAAGTGAGAAAATACTGTGGAAGGATGGGTTGTGGCCAGAAAGCGTGTTTCCAATGATTGTTCACAGAGGTTTTCAGTGGATAATAAAATAAAAATTCGGCGCTAGCTGATTAACAAGAATGACTTTCCTCTGAACTCAATTGTACTGAAAACAGATCTCTTAGTCAGTAGGCTGACGTAAATGAGAAGACAAATATAATTCAATTTATGGTGAACATATATGAAATACAGACTGACCCGAAAGAGGGTGAGAAGTGCAGTGACATAAGACAGACGCGTTCTTAACTCATCGGTAAAATTAACATAAAATAGTTACCGTTCTGAGTGGCGAGGTTTACATTACAAGGGAAACATCACAGACACTTTCTTCACAGACAGTGTGACCTCATCAGTTGAGTGTTTTCAACATTATTCTGACCAATGAAGTTCCGAAACACATTTTCCCACCAAAGATAAATTAAAGAACGAATAACAATAACTGTGAATGAAACTGTCAAGGATTCCTGGCATATCCCGATCCATTTCACGAGCGTTCCGCCAGAATAAAATTGAGATAAGTGGGAACACCTAAATATAGGAAAAGGAAATATTATAATATCAAAACGCACTAAAATGTATATAAAGCAACAATAATAATACACAATTAAGGAGAAATAGTCAGAAATAAATAGTGTGTGTTAGCAGAGAATCACGAGTGGTAAAAACACCACGAAGACGAGTTTTAAGTAGAGTGGTGATAGGTGGGCCTACTCCACCGATGCCCAGTCTATTAAAACCGGAAGCGTTTGATCGGTTGGGGGAAAAATAGCCGAGCTAGTCCAAATGGTGACCTCCAAAAAAAAAAAGAAATAGTCTACAAGCTACACTTACAGTGAAATAATAACTGAAACTCTGCTGCATTTATTAGGAATTTATTTGTATAGTATATATTATGATAATAAGGATAATTAACGGATTAAAATGTAATGGCCGAGATTGCGTAGGTCTTTCAAGTTTTAGAATACGCCATAGAGCTCTATTGAACTATTCCGATTTTTTCAGTGTGGTAGATATGAATACTGGACAGACAAATGTTTTGTTGAACTAAGTCCGCATGGTCGAATGAATTCTTGTCCCCTCTCGTGCAACCATTCGTTGAGAACTAAGGAAATGTTAATGCTTTTATTTGATACTAAGTGCTAATTAATTCCTTACTCCATTTCGAACCCTTGATGACCGGACAACCAACATGCAACATTCTGAAATCTGGATCAGTAGAATTGTGTAGATTATGCCAGAACACCATACTACGTCTTATAGGTTTCACGTTTAGCTTAAGAAGCGGGAACGCTGTGGAACCACCAGCTTCAACATCACTTATCTTAAAATGTGACCCATTATCATTTATAATTCCAAAGCGCATCCTTACTCACATAAAATAAAGCGGTGGCGATTCGGTTGCCTAACTCAACCCCGTACGCAATATCTGGGTCCTGCAATAAAATTTGATAATTAACCTAAAAACTGCCTTTATGTTAGTATTATATCATTACTGAAGAAAAGTCAAAGTGTGCATCATAGTGTCCACCAATCCCGTAATTTGCCACCTGGAGTTGTTCACCTGTTTCTATTGTAAGTCTAGCCATGTCTGCCATTCTCTGTTTTAGGTTTGCCAAGAAGCTATGCGCATTAAAATCTATCCAACTATTCTTACTCGTTCTAACTTCGGACACCCGTGATGCTTCGCCAGTCCCAACTTGGGACCGCAATATCTTTGGTGCTGCAAATTCGAGAATCCGTTCTATTTCGTTATCATAGATAGCTTCATGGTAATAAAGCAGGAGTGGCTCCAGATTCAATTGTTCCACTCTGAACGGTCCGATCTTCCGATATGGCACATCGTTATCGCTGTACATGCAACGTAGTGGCCGCTGTTGCGTTGGAGTTTGGACGTCCTCATCTCGACATATGCTTAGATATAATTTATCTTCTGCTGGCTGTAAAGGAAATATGGCATATAAGTATGTCTTCACTAGATACATCAAGATGGTAAACCGGAACATAGCCATGTCAAAAAATTTTCCATAGGTTTACATAAATATGTAATATGTATCAACGATACCAGCTGAAAGCATTGCCAGCTAGTGCTACTAGATTTAAGTGTTTTGTAATTTATTTAAATTGTATAAGGAATAAATTAATAAATAAATTAATAAATAAAATCAAGGGTATAAAAAGGATACAGATAATTTTAAAATTACCCATCGACCTTCACCGTGGAACATAAAATATCAGTTCTCTATTAATCTGTGAGAGTTATAAATCACACCGCATTTAATATCTATATTGCGCCGTAATTTAAGCTTCCATCTTGTTGGGAAATAACTTCATGAAGGGAGACTGCCAGAGTGTGAATGGAGTAATGTCACGCTGTTCGTGGTCTCGTTTATTTCCAATAAGAAGATTTGCGCCTCATACAAAAATTTTTAAAAACGGGATTTAAATCAAACGGTTTACAAAGGTGTTCGTGTTTTATTTTTAATTGGAATAGAACGGTTCATTACCTGTCAATAAAGACGGCCACGGTTTGAATATGCCGTAGAAAAAAAAAATCGACTGAGGAAAACTTTTAGTGATCAAAGCATTAGCTCACAGTGTCGTTTACAACTGCGGTATTGAACTCAAACTGGATTTATCATCTGACGTATTGGGTTTTATTGTACTGTGGCGGTTCCACTAAACGCCATGACCTACTTCCCAATTACCCCCTAGCATCCGTCGGGAAGCTCCTTAGACCCTATTGTTTCGCTAATGCAACGGCATTAGCACCTGCAAACATTTCTTGCAACGAAACGTTTCTCTTCTCAAGGGCAATGAATCCTTTCAACGCATTACGTAGGAATTCCTGAAAAGAATTTCTCCCACAAGGGCATTCACGCATGCATCAATGCATCTCTGCATTTGCGATCAAGAACCGAATTCTCGATTAGTAGATTCACACTAGAATCCGACCCTTGAGTCGCCATAGATGCCATTTACAATCGACATAGATGCTATACACAACCGTCATTGTGTAATCATCTAAATTGCATCTTAATGACTCGGAACTGTTGATTCAGCTGCAATATCCAGACCCTTTTGTCCATCGACAAACTATCACTGGTCTCGCGTTTACCCGCCAAATACAAATTCTATAGCATAACCAAATGCAAACAGCAATTTCGTTCTTACCCTCGGCAGCGATGCCATAAACATCAAATTCCCAGTGTGTATGCCGAATCCTATTGGCACCTTGTTTTTCTCAATAGCAATGGAGCTTTTTACTTAGCTGAACCTCATTACGAGGGTTGCCTCTTATGTTTCGAGATTTGGCAACCCTAGTGTTGCAATCCGGCAATTGACAGCTCTGTCGTAAAGTTGGACATTTTTGAGGTTATACGCACTCAGAACGTTTTGACATACGAGCGCTATTTGTGTTGTTTACAGTAACTTAAAAGATTCATCTCGGCCCAAAAATGGAATTAAATCGTCAACATTTTCGTGCGATTATTTTTTACAACTTTCGGCGTGGATTAACTCAGCAACAGTGCATGGATGAACTTAATTCAATTTTTGGCGATGAAGCTCCATCAAGGACCAGTGTTTATCGATGGTATGGTGAATTCAATCGTGGTCGTAGTTCACTCCAAGATGAATTTCGTGAAGGTCGTCCAAAATCAGTTGTTGTTCCGAAAGCCATTGATGCTGTGCGTGAATTGATATTGGAAGATCATCATGTGACCTATCGTGAGATTGAGACAACCTTAGGCATAAGTGGGAACAGCATACATTCAATATTGCATAAACATTTGACTGTCAAAAAAATGTGTTCGCGTTGGATCCCACACAATTTGACAATCGCCCAAAAAAGGACTCGTGTCAATTGGTCGAAAGAAATGCTCAAAAAATACGGTCGCGGTGCTTCGAAACACGTCTATGACATCGTGACAGGTGATGAATCGTGGATTTACGCGTATGAGTCCGAAAGTAAACAGCAGTCGACTGTCTGGGTGTTTCAAGATGAGCCAAATCCAACAAAAGTTGTTCGCGCACGAAGCACTTCCAAGCAAATGGTCGCCTGTTTTTTCGGAAAAACTGGACATGTCGCAACCGTACCACTAGAACAACGCAGAACAGTCAATTCTGAGTGGTACACAACCATTTGTTTGCCAGTTGTCTTCCAAGAAATCAGGAAAACCAACCGCCGAAGACGGATCACTCTTCACCATGACAATGCGAGCTCTCACACATCGGCTGCGACAACTACATTTTTGAGCACCCAAAACATCGATTTGATGGGTCATCCGCCGTATAGTCCTGACTTGGCACCGAATAACTTCTTTTTATTCCCGTACGTAAAAAACAAACTGAGAGGTCAACGTTTTTCGACACCTGAAGAAGCGGTTGCTGCATTCAGAATGCATGCGTTGGAGATACCTCAATCAGAGTGGCAAAAGTGCTTCGACAATTGGTTCAAACGCATGCAAAAGTGTATAGATCTTCATGGGGAATATTTTGAAAAACAATAAAGTGATTTTCGATGATCAATATTTGTTTTTGTTCTCTAATCCCGAAATATAAAAGGCAACCCTCGTACACACGATGCCCTTGGTCTCTTCAATTTTTCGGTGTCGCTTCCCTTTGACCTTCGCGCATGAGTAAACAATGTGATCTAGAGGATCACACATACACACCACTGCAATACCAGAGATCGCCGTCCATTGGTCACTGGCATTAAGGAAAAATCGCATTTCTTTGGTGGCCACACCCTAAAGAGAAACCACCCCCGCTCCCGTAGCGCTGCAGGGCGCGTACATTTCCGGAGTCGTTTCGAGGTTGAGTTTTAATAAATGTTTTCTGTGCTGTTGTGCGTGTTTCGTAAACGTTGTCCAAAGTTGCCTTATATACGATGTGAACATAATAAATTAAGTGAATATTAACATTATTTTGCAACTACCTTCGAAATTTAACAAATACATCGCCGCGGCAGAATCACCAGTAGTAAAGTGAATATAAATGTGGTTATTATATAAAATAAAGCAAATCATAATAGAATAAATAGTGCATTTTATTGTTCCTGTGCTGTGTCCGCTCTGTATTTTGAAACTCGATGGCTCTTGGTAAGCATTTTCCCAGCGTTGCTCAGTGTTGTTTCATCAGCGAACTATATCGTGGGTTGGTAGTAGAACCAGCGCCCATGGCGGCGCCATGACAACCTCCCCCACAGTACTACTATTAGCGACGCATTATGCAAATTGCCAGGATCACGCTGCATCAAACAATAGCGTGCTGATTGTAGAGCACAAATCAGGACCGACTATTAATCACTCGATTCTCGGAAGGACAATACGATCAATGACTATTTACTTGCTTCATAAGAAGATACAGAGATCGAACAGTAATTGTTCGAATCTTAGAAGGGCCTTACCTATACAGTGGCAGCTGGTTGTAGGACAATGGCACACGAGGTCGATTGCCATATGCAAAATGGCATAAAAGGTAAATAATTTTGCATTTGCGTTGAGTATTTTCCTAGAGCTCTTACGAGTGTTAGGTCTTTCCGCACACAAACAATTTAGATATCAAAATATATATGTATGTATATAAAGTGCTCTACGAAGCCCTACCATTTCCACCCCCCATACATTTTGCACTTTTCCTCTTCTACTAATTTCCTCCCACATTTGCTTTTTCCCTCATATCATCCATCCATATCCTCAAATTGAATCCAATATTAAACTTATTGAACCAAACGTTCAAGTGTCGCACATTGATTCAATTCTAACAAACAAAATTCCCAAAACATTAATTAAAACGAAATGTGTAAAACCAGCTGCGTACCCTTAGACGCATTGCGGGGGTAAAGGTATTTTTGCACCAGGCACGGGCGCGCGGTTTCCTTCTTCCCCAATGATGTCACTCCGATGAGAATAGTCCACCCACGAAGACAGGAACAATAGAGAACACACTGGTGTTGATTTGTTGTATAAATGTGTTTGTTTATTTGATTTTGCATTATCCAATGAGATGGTTTTTAATATTTGTTTTAGTATTCCTGGAGATAAATTTGTTAGTCGGTGTTGGTGCGCCATGGTGGCTAAGTTTTTAATTAACATTTTGATAAGTAGAACGTTCTTGGGCACTCGAGGTGCGTTAGACTGTTACGCGCAAAATAGCTTAAGATACATTTTTTATCGCAATATAAATACAATTTAAATCACTATAAACTTTACACTTCTTCTGTTTCATTAGGAAGTATCCGATTTCCGACAGTAAACTTGGTTATGTTAGGGACTCTTCGCGGGTGTTAAGTGTGTCGATGATGTCATAGCTAAAGACAACATACAGGAGATCATTGACACACTCAAACAAATAAGCGCCACCAAATTCTATGCCATGATGACCCCACAGAACGACAACGCAATCGAGTCCATAAGCCAATTAAGCAATTCAATCGGAAACGATTAATTTCAATTTCAAATTGCTAAAGCAATTAACGATTACGTAGTCTGGAACAATTAAATTGCAGAAACGTTTAAACTGCATGTTCCAGCACAATCGGCAGAAATGCAACCATAGAAGTTGAACCCGAGTTCAAGCCAATGAAGAAATATTGATTGGTTCAGTGATACACCCTGAATGCGAACTGAAGCCAACAAACAGAAATTGGGGTAATTAAAATTTAAATTGCATTATCGTCATCGGGAGGTGTTGACCCCGAGGTGACGAGAGTTGGTGATTAATGGAAGAAGAGGCAGTGAGTGGTTGGTCAGAGTCGGTGGTTGGTCAGAGAGTGGTGTTGTGAATCGTTGGTAGAGCGAATGGACCGAGAGAGTCCAGAAATAGATTGATTCGGTTTAAGGTTATCGTAGAGCGAATAGTGGAGTTCCGAAATTAGTGCGGTCCTAGATGAATTAGCATCCTAAAGAAAAGTCACAGAGTAACAGAAAGTTAAAATAATAACTGGTGTAGATTAAAGAACAGACAAAGTGGAATCTGTAAAAGAATATATGACGATCTAGTTGTGCAAATCAAGAAACATTTGAGATCAATTAAAACTAGAAGTAAATTGTGAAATTAAGTGCAAGCTGTAAAGAATAAACGATAATCTAGTTGTATAAGTTAAGAAGCATTTGAGCCCAATTAAGACTAGAAGTGAATTTTAAGGTAAAGTGCAAGCCAAAAAGAATGAATGGTAATCTAATCATGTAAATTAAAAACTATTAGGAATTAATTGAAAACAGAAGAGAACTGTAAAATGAACCGTAACACAAACAGTTAAGTGTAATTGGCGTAATCAAAGAGAAAACGAACTCTGTAAGGTAATTGAGTTAGATAATAATACTTCTGTAACTGGAACTCTCTTAATGATAATAAAAAGAAATAGTGGAAGAAAATAAAAGAAAGACTCCGTGTTTTGAAAAGTTCTCACTGATTGGTGTAAAAGAGGTTTTGGTCGTCTTTTTCTTGGTATTTTTGGTTCCAACGGTTATCCACAAACCATAACTCGGGCGAGCGTGTGCATAAGCATGCACACACTGCGGTGGTTAGCGTAACGACTTACTCCTGTTAATGTTGTCAATCGACTGACTCGAAAAGGAATGAAATTGGATAATTTAATTTTTGCACCCGACAACCAAAAAAGAACATACTTCTGCTCTCTCATTGCCACGCTCGTCGATGTGTGGTGGATTACATCGGTAAATTGATGATCGAAGAAAGCGGGGCAATGAGAGAAGAGAAACTTGATGTATGATTAACTTGGGGTGTATTTGGTTATATGTGCATGAATCAATGTAGTTCTGAGCGAAACCCATTGCCCCAATTCGGTGATATAGTGGACTCACAGTACATTGATCTGTACGAAGACGGAACTGTGAAGGAGGGGAAAATTAATCTGACGCTATTCACCTGCAACAAGAGAGCATTGATCCCCAGCGAATGAAGTGTCTGGAGAAAATGGAAAGGACGCTGACTTGGCTAGGGAAATCTGATCATGGGAGCCAACTTAAATGCTTTAATAATTTCCCCAGCGGTCGCAAGATTAAACAACCAACGTTCGATCAGACTATGCCATTGCTAACCGACAAGATGCGATTTCCTGTGGAAATCTCATGGGTTAGCGAAGTGGTATTGCCATATGGCGAAAATGGTAGCTAAACTCAATTATGCATTATCTGCATAGAATAATGAGTTAAGCTATGCGTCCTTGGGAAATACATGTTATTTCAGATGAATAGCATATACGGGGAATGGGTAGAAAGCTGAAAGCTGTCGAAATGAGATATGGAATTCTGGTTGGAATTGTGGGTTGGTTCTCCATGTAGTATAGAGAACCCCCACAGCATCATTAAAAAATAGTCTTCAGAACCATAAAATGCATGTCTGCAATTTTATGATTCTGGAGGAATTTCATTTATACAAATTTCCTAACCAGTGTTCGTTTTATTGCATATCTGTATTTCGGGTCATTAAATATCCATTTGCAGATTCTCTCTTAACAATTTTGTCCAAAATTCCTATCTTATTGTTCGTGCCGTAACGCAGGTAAAAAAAAACGTTTTCCATGATTCCTTTAATTACCAAAATCCAATAAAAAAAAGGATGGTGCACCGAAGTTTCATTTTTCTTCTCGATCGTTTTTAAGATCAGTTTTGTGCAGAACATCCACAGGAATGGACATGTGATTAAAAATTAAAATCTTATTAAGTAAAAACCTTTCTTTCCTTCGGCAAAACTCGGTGAACGCGACTCTTCCCTCAATTCACGAGGGAGCACGCCGCGGCGCGACAACATATATATAGAATAAATCATTTGTATTGCAATATGGAAAACATTCTCCAATATTTAAATGCAACTCGTGTCCGATTGATTTTCTTTAATTTTAAATTAGTTCATTGAATACAATTTAATTTCTTTTGAAATCCATTACATTTTTGTCCTGCTGAGAGCTAGCCGTTCGTTTTAACTTAATTCGTAACAACTACATGAATAAAGATGCATTGCACGTTTTTGTTTGATTTGTTTACTAATTTACGACAAAAACGAGACAAACCAAGTAATTGGGAACCAGCATAAAGAACGTCGGTAGGAACATTTGAATTTGTAGCTATTGCAACAAACGTAAACGATGTGTGTTTGGATCGCTCTAGATGTATCTTTTGAAAATGTTCACCTTCCTACCAGAAGAAAAACTCAATCGAAGTGATGTAGACGAGATTGAAAGATCATTGAAACCAGAGTACACAGAATCAATAACGTAACGTTATACAGATTAGATAGCAAGTAGAAATATTCTCGTGATATGTGTTTCGAATCACGTTTTTCATTTCATCCACAATAGAAAACTTTCTTAAAGTAAATAAAGCCTTTACATAACGTCGTCCGACTCACTTTGACTATTCCGCCTAAAGCGATCGGACTGTAGTTACTGGGGAGAAATCTGTGCGACGATACCAACACACAAACAAGCGCAACCAATGATACTAAAGAACACAGCGCAGAAAACCGTATACTTGTAGAAATCAACAGGTTAAGATGCGAGAAATCACTACTTTGTTTCGCATATTTTCATAGCATGGGTTCGAATCACGTTATTCACTACTTCGCTAAACTTTATAAATTCGGCAAACAAGGCAATGAACGCTTATAAGAAAAAATCTACGCAGGTGTGCCATAATAGGGTATTGCAATTCGCGAAAATTAGAGTTGAGTTTGAACATAATCCAAGAGATACTTCTGTAATAACATCAACATGACTCGAAGACTATCAGCGAACTAGAAACACTTGGGTAAAGAAGACTTGTTTGCGATGACTTCACTGAATGAAACTCCGCTTAGACTAATCGCTAAGTGAGACAATGAGTAGTACACGTAAAATTGAATACCGAAAACATTTTTTCAAGTGCATAATGTCTTCATAAAATGAGGTCGCATAATAAAAAGGTAAGCTGCTCATAAGACGATCAAAGCACGTTCTATAAATTTATAGCGTTTTGCGACGCTAGTGAAGTGCGTGTGATTCGAACCGACGCTATCACGGTTAGAATCACTAAGAGATAGAACCAAAGCTCAACGCATTAGGCCACTACCGCGTGTACGAATTCGATTTCTAAACTCAAGTACATTCGACTGATGTGGAAATTTGCTATGGTATACGGCTTTAATGGATGTGCTTTTGGTGGTATTATTCTTCACTATTGGTTGTGTATATCTGCTTGAAAGGCCACAAATTCCCTTTAATTCAAATTTAAATCCTTGAAAACGTTAAGAAAAGTCACGCTAAGCCAATCAAAATTTCAAAAACCAGAAAATAAAAGGACTTCGTTAAACAATATCATAAGAAACTGTCAACTGAGGATCTGAATATTGATGTTCAAACGCACACGGAAGGAGAGGAAGTGGATAAGGAAAGGACGTATCGATGTACATTGGTCTTAATTTTTCACATACATACTTTTTCAGGTGTACTCTACTTACGACGTTTTGTGCTTTAGAAGAGTGTCTTTGAAATTCACCGACTTCCAGACTTAGGTGCATTTTAAGACGTTTCAAATCAAGGTGAATAATCGCATCTTCTGGTTGTCGTTGTTTGGCTTGCTCCAGAATATCAATTGCTTCTCGAAAGTTGCCTAAAAATGAGAAACGTCCAGTTTATACTTCCACCTATATACCTTCAGATTTACCTGTTTGAAACGCTGCATAGCCAAATGTCTTTAAAAATTTCACCTCTCCGATCAACTCCATTAGATCTCGATCACCTTCATTTTGGTATTTGTGCCATGCTGCACTAAACCACTCTAAAGCACGTTTATGTTCCCCGGCATTTCTTAGGATATCAGCTACATAGAAACAATCAACGACACTCAGAGGATGACCGTATTGTACACCAAGTATTCTGCCGTTGGACAGTTCGGTTGTGTTCAATTTGTAGGTTTCCTGAAGACGGTTTAATCCCAACGCCGCACCTTCCAAGTCAGTATACATTACGTTCACTGATTCTCCCCCGGCAGTAAGTTGTTGAATACTATCTTTGTATTCTGTAGGAAACAGACACTTCTTCATGATATGGTGGTCACAGGGCATCTCAAGTCCGTATTACTTACCGTTCTCATTTGATTTGTCGGATATATAACGCACAACATGATTAAAATCAATTATTGCTCTTTTGATAGTTTTGAAAACGTTGACTTGATTATTTCCGGAGGTTTTCGTCAGTCCCGCGGCGTCCTCTTCAAGGTCCTTAAGGAATCTGTTAACAATCGATTGGAAACGAGGTCTGAATAACTTATCGATTTTTTCTTACTCATTGATTCTTTGTAATTTCACAAACTCTCGATCAATATAGTCTTCCACACTTTGAAGATAGTTGCTCTCGAGCTGAAGGAGTGACTCCAAGCCGGAAACTGAGCTATAAAAGTCTTCACCTTCTACAAATGACGACGTGGCACTCAGAACAATGAGGACAAATAGGATAGAGGTACTCATTTCACTTAACTAAATTCACCGACTGACTGACTCAGGTCTCAAATGCTTTTTAACAGTTTCTAATAAGATTAGAACAATTATGTTTACGCAGATGGTATCTGATCTACGCGATTGTTAGCTAATAAGAGAGATTTATTACGATCCGTTTTATTGGAGTTCATTTAACCGTCTTTTGTGAATGCAAAACAAGTGTGATTCATTGCTTGTGTGGCTCGAAAATGTTCTAATTACAATGAAGATCAAAATAAAATAAAATTATACTCTTTTGTTGTTCGTTTTAATGTATAAGATCGTTGTGGCACGTGTTTTTTTTTTAACATACTGTATTTATTTGACCAATAATTAATGTTTACATGCATACATAACACATTTTTCAAACATAACTGAATGTGTGAATTTAGTATAATAGGTTTTAATATTAACAGTTTTCCTGGCAAAGGTCAGAAAACCAGGATTTTTATTTTTTAATTTAATCTAATCTAATACTTAACTTAACTCTAACTCATTCTAGCTTAACCTAATTTATTTTATAATAAGTTAAATATGTAATGTGAATTGGGGAATATATGGATTGATGGTTAAGGAAGTAGGTTGGCGTGGGATATGGTCAGTTAGTGGCCTGAGGTGCGGTAACACTTTCCGGTTGTTCGTTAAAACGCAGAATGTTGGAGAATGGTTACAGTATTTGTACTGATTGAGTGCCAGCTCGGTGTTATGGAACACTACCTCGTTGGAGTCATTAACCAATCTTCCCGAGGTGAAGAGACTTCTAGTATGGAGACAATTCAGATAGTGAGCCCTGTTATCTAGAGGAGTTGGTAGTAGCGAAGTTATTATGGGGTTGGGATTATTTGGGAGGTTTTCAATAAATTTGATAGACAGCTCTAGGAAGCGTCTATCGAGACGGTCAATATTAGCGGCATTGTATAGCAAGCTGTTATTGCAATACTTGTAAGAGTTGGGTTGTCGGTTGAGGCCAGTGACCAGCCTGAAGCATTTCCTTTCGAAAGTGCGTAGCTTCTCCATTTGGGCTGGTGTTATATGATACCACAGTGGACACGCATATGTCAGTGTAGGTCTGATTATTTGTTTATAAATGAGCAGTTTGACTTCGTGAAATAGACCGTTGGGTTTCCACATCACTCTTCTACAGAGATTTAGTTGTATTGTGGCTTTACGTAAAGTATTTTTAATGTGGGTGGAGAATGAAAGGTCATTGGAAAAGGTTATTCCCAGATATTTTAAAGTTTTAGAAGGTTTTATCTGGGTGTTATTTAGTTTGAGTCTAATTTTGTTGTGGGCGCGCCCTGTGTTGTTTGTGCAGTGCTCATTTTTACCCTTAAACACTATAAGCTGGGTTTTATCAGGATTTAGGCGAATTTTCCATTTATTGAAGTATGTTGATAGATTTGGGAGGAAGTTATTGATGCGGTTTCTTGCCTCTTCTACAAACTTGCTGCTGGAGTAGACTATGGTGTCATCAGCGTAATTCAACATTACGGTATTGGGTAATTGAGGCTGCGGTATGTCTGAAGTATAAAGGAGGTATAATAGTGGTCCAAGAATTGAACCCTGCGGAACCCCTGCGGTTATATTATACGATTGGGAGATAGAAGAATTTATTTTGACCATGAATTTTCTACCAGAGAGGTAGGAAGTAAGAAGTTTGGTAGTATGGGGGTTTAATCCAAATATGTAGTGCAGCTTGTAAAGCAGTCCTGAGATCCAAACACAGTCGAATGCTTTAGATATGTCGAGAGAGATACAGACCGTCGGGCTTTGGTTTTGAAGATTAGTTGTTACATCGTGCGTTAGCTTTAACAGAGCATGACAGGTGGAGTGTTGTGAGCGAAAGCCAAACTGGGAATTGGGAATAATAGCGTTGTCATTAGCAAATGAAAGGAGATTTCGATATATCTTGCTTTCCAATATCTTGCTTAATGTGTTTAATAACGAAATCGGACGATAGTTGCTGGGGTTGTTGGAAGAACTGGATTTACTGATAGGCACTATAACCGTGGTTTTCCAGTTATCTGGGAAATGTGATCCGTTAATTATGTGGATTTGACAGGAGAAGTTTTTGTAAAGAAGGTTTGGAATTCCATCTAAGCCTGTCGACTTCTTGTTATTGTGTGATGTTATAAATTCAGATAATTCACCTGCTGTTAGGAAGGTCGCATTATCCAGAGGATGAGACGCTTTGTTTGTTTCGTTGAATTCCGCGATGAAAGGGGTGAAGGATGGGATAATTGTGCGTGAGTTGTAGTCGTTTACAGTATCTTGAAAATTGGAGACTGAGAGGGAGTCGTTTTGTTGATGGATTTTATAAAAGTGATTAGCTAGACAGTTTGCTATGTCAATATCTGATTGGACTGGGTGATTGTTAGTAGGGTTGATAATATAATCGATCGAGGTTTGTATTTTCGACCCGTTAGTCTGTTGATATTTTTAAATAAATCACGATTGGGTTTAATATTTTTAAGTATAGACGTGTAAGCCTGGTCGGCAAATTGTTTTAGTTGGCCATTTATCAGGGTAGTCAAAAGTTGGATTTGATTTTTAATAAAAGGGGAGTAACTGCTATGTAGTTTTCGTCTAAGCTGTTTTTTTACGCCTAACAGTTTTGTAAGGATGTTGGGTAAATGTTTTCCTAGGTGATTATGAGGGATGGATGTAGGTGTGTGGCTGAAGAGGGCATTTTTTAATATTTGCTCTATTCTTAAGGCTGCTTGATCAATTTCAGCAGGGAGTAGATTTGAAGTCTCTGGCAAAGTATAGTCTGTAAAACTGGCAGAAATGTCCCTATTGACTCTTTTCCAGTTTGTCCTGGAGAAATTCGGGATCGGATTGAATGAGTAACATGACTCGAGGGCTGGGATTTGGACAGTGGTGTGGACGGACTCATGATCGGAAGGAAATTCGAAGGATACTGTAGGGAGGTTAGGTGAGTAGACGTCTACGGATTTTAGGAAAAAATCTATTGCTGATTTAGTAGTATTGGAGATACGTGTTGGCTGTAATGGACAGTCCGCATAGATATATGGATGGAGTTGAAGGAGTGCTAGAAGATGGCAACCGTACTTATTGCACTTAGTGTCGTTAAATGAAGTATGCCGAGCATTCCAGTCTCCTCCTATTATGAAAGGTGCAGGTAGAAACTGTTGGATTATCTCAGTGATGTCGGAACTAGGGAAGTTTGGTTCCCGAGAAGGGTGAATGTATACGGACGGTAGTACAAGCACTTTGTTGCTTTTGCAAAAGATTTTAATTGCCGTGTACTCAATATTATTTATATTGCTGAACCTAATTTCGGAAAATTGGAATTTCTTGTGTATTAGAGTTCCAGTACCTCCACGAGGTCCAGTGGTTCGTGGATTAGAAACAAGTGTATAATTCGGGATAGATACTCGGGAGTTTGGTTTAAGCCAAGTTTCTGAGAGGAGGAGGATATCTGGAGAAAAGTTTTCAACGAACAATCGGAGGTGTTGTCTGCGAATATTGGAATATATGGACTCTGCGTTGAGGGAAATTATGGTTAAATTAGCCATTAAGGGAGAGGATATGTGAAGTTATAAGAGATAAAATCTGGCTTTTTTTTTCTATTTCTGAGCTGTGCTTCAACGTGGGCAGCATCTTCTGTAAGCTACTTATGTATCCTGTGATGTCCAGATTCAGATCGTTACTGTTGGATTGGTGATTTCTTGTCATGTTAAGGGAATCCTTGACAACCTTAGCGTATGACATTCCTGGACTTGTAGGATTTATTGATTGATGTGATGTTGTTTTGGTTGGTGAAGGTTTGCTCGTTGCCATGGGCGTTGTGGCACGTGTTATTTTGTGCCGTTCTAAGAGAAAATATTACAAAAGGAAAAGACCGTTTTCTTTGTTTATTTGGAAACTATGTTTCCTTTTATTAATTATCTCCGCTGAGCAGCACGTGTATGCGAGTCCGTAGGTGACAGGATCTCCGTTTTACATTTCGAACTTAAGTCCATTTATATCTTTCGAACTTAAATCTATTTATATCTTTCGAACTTAAGTCTATTTGGTTAAACAGGTTTTGAAGTACCTGTGTTTCTATTATTAGTATACAATGGTTCACGTTTTCTTTTGTTCGTGTTTTATGACTAATATTATTTTGAACAGATTTTGAAGTACCTGTGTTTTATGTTTTGAAGCACATGTGTTTCTGTGGGGGTTCTAGTTAGTAGATGCGACGTACAGTGCAGGTTTACTATTACCCAGCGACGATTTTTGCACAAAAATTGCCTTCCGAAAAGGAAGTTCATCCCGAACACCGGATGAAAAGACGAATAAAAGGCACTTAACGATTTCGATGTTAATGTTATTTACTTGTCCTTGGTGATTTTTATATCGTACATTCGTTTTAACACTCAACATTAAGAAGCTCAATTTAAAGGGTGTTCGTATCATTAAGTTACTGATTAAATATGGTCGAAACACTTTCCTAACTTGGCTATTTTAGATTCCGCAAATATTCGAAACTGCCTCTGCTGCTATGTTGTTATTTAAGCACTAATAATTCGCGCGGGCTTCCCCTCGGCTCGACTGCGTTTGAACCGGGAGGTGGTCGGGTATCGACTGGGGGCAATTGCAAGAACGATGTGGGCTCGGTGGCGGTTGGACAACGACTAACTTATGAATGGAAAGAATCGATTCAACGCGTCGTGGCGGTTGCGTCGTAGCAAAAGTAGACTCGCTGCCACTTACGAGGAATTTTGAGTAGAATTGCTATGCTTGCATAGGAATTCAGTTCCAGCGAATCCTCACCGTATATGCTGAGTTGAATTCGTTGGTTGTGTGTACCGGGAAATTAGCTTTGGGAACACGAGCAAGTATGGGCATGAATTTTTGGGAGAAATTGGGATTACTTGGGTGCACGCAAGGAATATCGTTTAGGTAAGATATTAACCGAAGTAGTTTCGGGGAAATTAAGATTGCTTGGTCGCAAGGAGAGAATATAACTTAAGTAGATAATTGACCGAAGCAATTTTGGGAAAATGTATGTGGGGTGATGTAATTGAGGGAGATGATTGGTATTCCGTTGTAGGTTGGGATATGCATTTTATTACAGCTTATGAATTTCCGGCGAAATTGAGATTGCTTGGTCGCAAGGGGGAGTATGAATTCAGTAAGGAATTGACTGAAGCAATTTTGGGAAAATGAATGCGGGGATGATTTAGAATATATTCTGTTGAATTGTATTCTGTTGCGGGTTTTGGAATGTGTTTACTGCAAGGTTAGGAATGTATGCTATTGTGGATTTTGCATGGGGAGTTGGGTTAAAGTGATGCGCTGTTAGCGGTCTAGGTTGGTTAGAATTGTGGGTTGGTTCTCCATGTGGTATAGAGAATCCTCACATTTCTATTATTAAAATGCAATGGTTCACTTTTTAGTGTTTTATGACTAACATTAGTTTGAGCAGATTTTGAAGTATATGTGTTTTATGTTTTGATTGTTAACTATCTTATTCTTTTAGGAGTGTAAATTATTATATTTAGGGGTGTTAACTCACGCAATACTTATATTTTTTTTATTCTTATACTTTCTTTATCCATTATACAATGGACCGTATAATATTTTTTTAATATTAGTTGAGGAAAAAGTAACAAAAACCCCGCTTAATTGTCGTATATCTATTTTTTTATTTATAATAAAACTACTTAAATCTAGTAGAACTTAAATCTAACTAAAACTAAAATAACTAAGCTTAGTATAAGTCTATCTAAGTCTAAGAAGCTGTGGATCAGGTCCTGCCATACGTCCTCCGCCCGACCGATCCCAATCCTTTGACTGCTAGTAGGCCGAACGGGTTCCAACAGCAGGACCCGCTCCCCGTTTATCAGGTAGTCTCGAGCTGAGACTGCCCGATCAGTATTTTTTTCTGTTGATTTTTTCGGGATTAGATTTGTCTTTTTCGAACATGCTGGGTGGTATGCATCTACGTTCCAATGTATTTCTGAAATATTCAGGTTTAGTATAGAACAATCCTGAGATTATATCATTGCCTTTCACATTTATCAACTCTGGACATTCTGGATGCATCATATGGGGTCTTATTGGAAATGTAGTGACGAAAGTTGGACTGCTCGCTTCTGTATATCTGCAGACAGGCTCTAAGGCATACCTTTCAAATATTCTTAGCTTTTCCATAATCGATTGATTAATGTTCCACCATAATGCCCCCCAATAGTTCAAAATTGGACCAACAAACGTTTGACAACAAATGGTCTTCATATCATATCTCAAATAGTTCGAATAGAAAAGGTTCTTGAAATGACATAAATGCAGCCTTCGTCTTCTTCAACATCATCAACATTTATTTTGTGGTCATCATCAACATCTAGAATTTACATTAGGGGCAATTATTTTGCGGGGTGCAGTTGTGTACTACACCATTTTAAGGCATAAGATGTCGCAGAAGGGCATTGACTTTCACCGACAGTTCTGGCAAGATTATTTACCTGCACTTGTAGTGTGTCGTTTGTAGTGCTGATGCTTGTTACATCGGGTCCCCGTATGGGTCTAATTGTATTTATCAGTACTACTGTATCCAGTTCAGTACTACTGTATCCAGTCACCATATTTGCGAACATAGCGATATTACACATTTTTTTTTGGAGGCACATGCCTGCGCATTTTTTTTTTTTTTTTTTTTTTGACGCGATTTGAGTTGCTCCGATATTGCTCTATACTTC
Organism: Microdon myrmicae; assembly: GCA_963931805.1. Lineage (NCBI taxonomy): Eukaryota > Metazoa > Arthropoda > Insecta > Diptera > Syrphidae > Microdon > Microdon myrmicae. The sequence goes on along the minus strand of OZ007499.1, from coordinate 111,020,534 downwards.
TCGCACCCTTTCCACGAAGCCGGGTAACCACTTTTCTGACAGAGTACACAACGTATATCTTCTCTTTTTGCTTTCGCACTTGACACTTACCAGGTTCGTGCCTATTGGGGCACTTAGCACACCTGTATGACCCTCCGCTTGGTAGAAACCTTGCTGTGGTGAGGAGGCTTAAAATTTAATGCGTCGCTCAGGCTATGCTAATGGAAGAATATGCTTCCAGTAGGGCCACCCATGTCAGACAGGCTAGCGAGGAGTAACACAGGAAAATCGACCGCCCCTAATCCAGGGTGTTACGCGTCACCGTGCTCATTGGATCGTTTGCAGCCAGGGGTACACCGGCTGTATTATAACAGCGCCTCCCTGACACCGTGTCGAATCAGAGCAGTAAGCAGACCTAACCATATCAAAACAGGGCTCTGATTTGGCGGACTATTTCAAACACCAAAGACTGGAGGAAACAAAAATAAATAACGAATATACAAAAACCAATCCCACGAAAAACCCAGTAGGCGTAGGTGTGATGAGCCGTCACTACCATAAAGGACAAATCATCAAGAATACACCGACTTGGCAAAACGAAGACGTAGTGAAAAACGGAAAAAGGAGGATATACGCATCGGCACGTGGAATGTTCGAACATTATAGAAACCAGGCTCAATACAGACGGTCGTAGAGAACGCGAAACAATATAAAATGGACATCGTCGCTCTTCAGAAAGTGCGACTGCTACATCAAGTAATCGAAACCAACGGGTTTACACTGGCGTGTGGGAGTACTGGTACACATAGCCTCGGAACTGGCTTCATCATAAGTAAAAGATCTGAGATTTAATAATGACCGAATGTCGGTGCTAAAAATACAGGGCCCATGGTACAATTAAGTACCTATACACGTACACGCCCCAACAGAATCTACCCACGAAGAAACGAAGGCCACGTTCTACGAGACCCCAGAGGAGGTTTTTGATAGCCAAATGGATAACACACGACGGCATAACGCGTATCCAAATAGACCACTTCCTCGTAGACAAAAGACACCACTCGAATATCCTTGACGTAAGATCATATAGAGGAACAGATTGCGACTCGGATCATCTTCTAGTGACGGGCAAAATTAGGAGTCGGCTTTTGGCGGAAGTATTTGTGGTATCGTAGGTTGACACTTCGGCGAAAGTTTTTTCCCCTTCGGTTGAAGGTTTTGGTTGCAGCGTTCCGCCGAACACTGCTAACACACAGAACAATACGAAGCGAACAGCACAATTAAGCACGAAAAAATGTTTGTGTATTTGAATTTTTACCTTTATTACCTTTACGCACGTTACTCCGTTAATGTTTAACACGGTTAAGACACGCTACAGAACACAAGTTACTCGTTTTAAATTTTGGCACACGTACGACTCGACCTTCTCGATAAATTTCATTCACGACCTGATTCGATTATCTTTATTAGAATGTCTTCGTTAGAGATCCTCGACGTTCGACTATCTTGTGCGACTATTCGAATTAGTCTCATTGTCTCCGTCCTAAAAATATCCCATTCGCATTACTCAACCTACATCTGCAAACGACAATTTCCCCATCCAATCTGCTAATTCGGACGAAGGATCGCATGCACTTCGGATGGGTGCACGGACTATGGGATATGCTTAGGTTAGCCATCTGGCCTAAGCTAACAATGCTCTTGTGTGTTTCCAATGGGTAATAAAAAAGGAACCGTGGGGTTGGTATCGTTCTTTTGTTAGGCTTTTCGAATCATAAACATCTAGCGAACAATCTGCGTTAAGATGTTTATGATTGCATGACCATTGGACGGCAGCTAAGCGATATGCCTTGTTTGCATAAGTGTGCCTTCGCATTAGGTCATGCCAAGGATTTAGGTGCTAATTGCATTTAGCTTCCAACGTATGCATCCGTTGTTCGGTTTATTAAGTGACAATGGTATTTCTTTAGAAACATCGCTTCGCTGTTTAGGATGGGAGATTGGTGACCTGTATGCAATGCTTGCTGCGTTTGACGCATTGCTTATATTCGATGCTTTAGCTGCCCTTTTGAATTGGGGTAGAATACCATGTATGGATGCGTTGAACTCAATATTGGAAGCTTTTGAACGTTAAGTTCCTTGGTTTTTTGATATCGGGTTCAACGTTGTTGCAATTTCATATATCCTTTGTTACAGGTATGGTAATGACTATTGGGCCACGTGTCTGTGGGCACGTGTGCTGCGAAAGGTGAGTAGAGTTCCTTGGCGGAAGGATAACTCAACTTGTAAGGAGTTGTATGGTTCGTAGAACCGCTGCAGGCTCATAGCAAACCCACACGGACAGTCACGAAAGACGAGTAAAAAACTAGACATTGATAAACTAAAAGACCTGAGCAAAAGGGCTGAATATCAAGACCAACTAATTATTTACTTTATATATTTTAGCATCCTAGAGAATGGTAGTGAGGAAGAGGAAACCAATAATGTGGCCACTAGATGGGCATCAATCAGAGACGCAATCAAACAAACAGCCCAACAGGTATTAGGATTTAAGAAAAGAACCTTGGATGGACCATGAGTACAAGGCGAAGATCGAATAGCGTAAACGCCTCCGGGTGAAAACCTGCTCAACGTGCGGGTTATGTGAACCACATCTACCACCGCTTATTGGAGCACATAATAAGATCATCAAAAGCCTAACCGTAAAACCATCAGATAATAAGAATGCAAATAATATCCTCCCAACCTATTTATCTTATCCCAAGAAATGGTAGCATTATCTTAAATTTTGTTTACATTGCATTCACACACTGTAAGCAACATTTCAATTATATCGTGTATGTTATCTAAAATATGTAAACAATACTAAACTCGATTCCCTGAACCTATGTTATCTTATATAATATGCAAACAATACTTGAACCTATTTCCGTGTCTACATTATTTCGAATATGTAAACAATACCCGAATTCAATTCTCTTTACCAAATGTTATCTGGAATATGTAAACACTAGTTGTATTTTGGCGGATTTTTTAGTCTTAGGATTGTGAGTGTTCCGTCGAACACTGTTCCAAACGAAAACAACCTAGAACACGGAGAACACCGTCACAAAAAGAAAGAACGACAGAAAGAATACTTCCGCAAATGAAACTCTGTAGTTCTGTTTTGTTTTAATGTCGTTTTATTTTTATTTTTGTTTTATTTTATAGTTAGGTATGTTTTAAAATTTTAGTTTTAAGTACACATTCGATTTATTCCACCACTTTATTAATTAACTAATTATTTAACATGTTCAGTTGATTACTCTTAGTTTAAGCTGCCCTTAGTAAACCGGCGCATGTATTTCTCACACAAATGTTTCGTTTCGTTGGATTTCTTTTAGTCTAATTTATTTTAGTTCGCCACTATGTCTATTGCTTTTCAAAAAAACATCCGATCTTAAAAATATATGTCGTTTGTTCGGTTGTAACAAAAGAAAATTCAAGGACTTAATACACTTGAACGCGTCTTAAAACCACTGTACGTAAAATCAAACCTTCTCGTCCCGATTCTCAAAGTCGACTGAATTACAATTTCCCTTTAGGGGGTGATTCAAGTCACCCGATAGTTCTCTTTTCTCGATTAATCGAGAAACTCTCCCCAGGGATGATCGCACTCTTTTTTTGGTCCTGAGGTTTCCGCTTCGTCAGAGGCCAGATGTGTGATGCACTCACATACACAGACACGGGGGTTATTGTCTGTATGATGTAGATCACTCTGTGATCAGAATTGCACACCTCTAATGGATTGCTTACGTAAACAATCGAGTGTGTGATTTACAGTAGCCGATCTTGGGATCGTGTTTACTTAGTCCTATGGGAACAGCATTTTAGTTTATTGCTGTTGCATGGCATTTGTTTAAGCGGAGTATATTGCGGCAGGGACAAAGGTTTTCTCGACGGATTGCTTTTCCGTCAATTCGCTTATCGCCGGAGACGTGATGTTTGTCGACATCTGGCGCACCTGTGCCAACCGTTTGCGTATATCCAGTTAATGGATCGATACACAATTTCTATGTTGGGTCATTTCTTTCGATCGCCGTGCAGGCGTGGGAAAAATTGTTCGGACTTGTGGCCCATGTATCTATGGATACGTGGGGTTGTTGACTCCAGGATGAATGTTATCTTTTGTTTTAGGTGGAAAGGAGGACTTTTGAGAACACGTGTCTGTGGGCACGTGTAATTTCGATATAGGCGAGTATGTTCCTCGGTGGAACGACGATATCTCCACCTATAGCGGATTGTGTGGTTCGTAGAACCGCCACAGTATCTTTATGGTTTCGAGTTGAAATAGTTTAAATGAAGAGGCGGTCGTTCACTACCCTTCGGTCGGAGACAATTTAATAGAAAGTAAAATTAAATATTAGTATATTAAGTAATTTAAGATAAAGTAAAATTAAGAATCAAATAAAAGTTGTGTTTTTGCGGAATAATTCTCAAAATACCCACATTTATCATGCGCACCCATCAACCACAAATAAACGCACCATACGCACGTACAGCCGAGCCTCAGATCCCAGAGCGTTCTTTCAACAATGTTGTAGATGCAATAAATCGATTGAAAAATAACAAGACTCCCGGAGTCGACTACATACCGACAGAGCTTATGAAACATGGAGGCGAGGCAACTGCTCGAAAAATCCACCAACTGATTGAAACAATATGGGATAAGGAAGTCATTCCGGAAGAATGGAAAACCTCAATAGTCGTCTCCATTTTCAAAAAAGGCGACAGATCTGACTGCGTAAATTACAGAGGAATATCATTGCTCCCAACCACATACAAAATACTAACAAATGTCATACTGGCGAGAATCACATCGTACGCAGAAGAAATATTGGGAGACTACCAATGCGGATTCCGTAGGAACCGGTCAACAAGCGACCAAATGTTCGCGATAAGGCAACTGCTGGAAAAGAAGTGGGAATCTGGAGAGACGGTTCACCAACTGTTCGTTGACTTCAAATAAGCCTACGACTGAGTCGCAAGGCAAAGACTCTGCCATACTGTAGTTGAGCTGGGAATCCCAAAAAATATGCCACCCTCATTCAAATCTGCATGAACGAAAATAAAGGGCGAGTTATAATGGGAAACCACCTCTCAGAACCTTTTGAAAACCGCGACGGACTAAAACAGGGGGATGGCCTTTCACCATGTTTTTTTTTTACCCTTGTGTTTGAGTAGTAGGTACAAGACGACAACATGGCCGCATCAGCCCCGAACGGGGTCGCACAAATACTCTCATATGCGGATGACATCGGAGTTTTGTTTACTCAAGTAAAAACAGTGAAATCGTCATCCAAGTGGCAGAAGAGGTGCGCCTAGAAATAAAAATAGACAAAATAAAATATTTGATTACAGCGCGGGCAGGTGGACCTCAGGGACACGCATAAACGTCACGGGTAAGATATTTGAAAATGTGAAAGGATTTAAATATTTTGGTAACAATATTGACGGCCAGTAACGAAATTTCGAAGGAAAGTAACAAAAGAATGATTGCAGCAAAGCTAGTTGGCACACAGTCAGCAAACTGCTGAAATCCAAACTGCTATCACGTTATATAAAGCTACACGTTTATAGAACCATAATCATGCCGATTGTTTTATACGGATGCGATACATGGGCTCTCACAAAATGGGAAGAAAACAAATTCCACGTATTCGGGAATAAAGTTTTAAGTACTTTTGGCGGTAAATATGATGAAGAAGCAGGACAATGAAGGAAACCCCACAACCACGAATCGGAAGAGCTATACAGCAAACCTACAATAAGGAGAGTGTAATGCCCCAAGAAGCCCCACCCTTTCCCTCCCACATACACATTTACCCACTTACAAAAATACCAACCAATATCATCCATCCATATACCCAAATCAACATTGAATCAATGTCAAGAAAATCGAACCAAACGTTCAATTCTCGAACATTGCATTCAATTCCTTCAAATTCAAAAAGCACAACGCATATCTACATATGTTTAGTTTTTAGTTTTAAACCACATTTATTTTTCTAATTCTTGCTACATATTATGTATAATATTAGGGGCAAATGTTAAACCCTATTTTACAATTACAGTCCTTAAATTAAGTTACTGGCTCTATGCGAGCCTTCTAAATTACACTGATGTAATCTCTGCCGACCGATGAATGTCGTCGGAGAGATCTTTGTCAATTCCGTCGAACGAGGAATGTCGTCGGGGAATATCCAAAGATGGAGCACGGTGGTTCGATAGTTTACGCAATGGCGTCCGAAACAACGATGCCTGAAACCAAATAGTTTTAGATTGGAAAAGGAACAGGAATACCTTTTTTGTAGAAATCCGCCTCGTCCAGATTCTTCAACGGGATTCGGTTGTCTTCCGGTTAAGTACTTCGGTTAAGCACGTATTTGCAAGTGTCCGTGTGGGGTTTTAAGTAGGGTGCGCCGGCGTACGGCGCCGGTTCACTTAATAACCCACCGTTCTTTCACGTAGACAATTGTTCACAAAACTCCGATGCCCGGTAAAGGTAAATGAAACACATTGGAGCCTTTTTATTTTTGACCAAAATATCGCTTCTTTATTTTAATATAAATGTTTTCTATCGCTTAACATTTGTCCCATTTGCATAGGGTGAATTTATCGTTATTAACTTTTGCGAACGGGGTTAAACACGAATCCAGGAAGGAATTATTTTTCACTACACTTTGGTGGCGACTTTCTCAACACCGATCAAGGAACGTATATACAAAACGACTATTGTAAAATTAACTGAGATACCCGCGCAGAGACGTTCTTCGTTTTAGGTGTGCCCACTTACGTGAATTAAATCTGACTCGAAGCACAAGTGCTCGCGACAAGGGATGCAATCCCACATCCATCAGTTCGATGGCCGCGAATTGCATAGATAAGGGAGGATTCTGTATGTGTCCCTATACGACAAGTACAATGTCCTGCGATGAGGACGATGATCGGTGGACACCTGATCAAACAGAAGTGCGATCGTCGAGGGGCGATGTACCCATACATCGTTGGTGATGTATGCCAGAGATCGAAATAGATTTTTGCTTCAAAGTAAACAAAAACGCTATTTCACAGATCGAATGGTGGCACACATGATGTATATAATGTGCCTATGATACAAAAGGGATCATCATGGTATTTGCCTAAGATTTCTTGGAAACACCGATGTAGGCAATTTCCAATCTAGCCATATGGGTCCGGTGCACAAGAAGGCAAATTATTTTGTTGACATAAGTCAGCAGAAACCTCATCGACGGCGGCAAAGGGTCAGGCTGGATGGTTGATATATGTTTGATTAATATGCGGGTAAGCGAAACGCACAGTGAGATACTGTATGTTTACTTTAGATCTCAGGTGGGTCATCGTAGGCATGGCTGGGGTATGATTGTTTATGGTGAATCATATTAGTGCCCAAATCCCATGATCGGTAGATAACCGATAAAGAAAATTGGTCGCGAACCTCGGGACTGGGGCAATAAATGGCTATGAACCGTAGCAAAACCCATCGGCTATGACTGTGTCAACAATTACGCTGGCCAGCAAGTATTTATCTATTGTAATTGCTGACAAGCCGAGCCGATGGAGATATGGTACGGTTCATATAATAATTCAATGTGATGCATGCCTTTATGAGGTTTAACTTTCAGGTGTGATGCTGCAGGGGAGTTTGCGCTGTCCCTAATTGCAGGTAAGTACTATGGGTTTAGAAGGTGGTTAATTTAAGAGGATGGGCGGTTCTTTGGGAATGTATTAAAGAACCGCCACTTCCGCACCATGGTTGTGGCCGTTCGAAGTCTTCAAGTCACAATCTTCCGGCTTGAAGGTCACGAGTTGAATGGATGTATTTGATGAACTTGCTTGTCCCTCTGTATGCCGTGATGATCACTTTGGCTTTTGGTTTATGGGTTGTATTAAAACGAATTAAGCCCGGATAACAAATAGAACGTTCCTTGTTTTAGTTAATTATATAAATTTAATGCAAAACTATCATCTGAATCACAACTATCACAGCAGTAACTTTTACAGAAACTCTATATGAGCTTTCTAAAAGAGGTCTACTTCTTCACACGCAAATCTAACGGTCACATGGTTTTGTACGCCAGTTAACAATTGAATTCATTGATAGACCGTTGCTGATGCACTGTCATCGTGTTTCTGGCAGGTGTGGTGAATATTTTTGTCGGGGAGTGTACTAGACGATGGACGTACTAGATTCTCCCCGCTGCATATAATTGCGAATCAGCAACAACACAGTATAAGTTGATTTTTATTTATGCCTTGGGGCGTACTTTTTTTTTTTCTTATATATATATGAACATTAAATAGGTAATATATTAGAGGGACTCCTCTATGTATAAATTTTTTTATTTTTTATTTATTAAGTAACAAACAAAAACTTCAAAACGAAACGAAAAGGTAAATAAAAATAAAACAGAATAGCAACAAAATAAGTAATAAGCGTAATGGTGGAAGATCAACAAGGGGAGAGGGGACAAGAGGAAGGAGAGCGTTGCTCTTGAGAGGCATACTATATCTGAGGAAGTGAAGTCCTCTCCTCGTTGAGAAGCCACCACCATTTGGGAGATGTTCGATATTTGTCTGATTTATCTCTTTCACAGATCGCCGTGCTAAAACGCAGGCGGTCTGGGGCATTGGAGATATCACTATCATGGAGAATTCGTTTGTCCCTGGCGCCACGGAGAGCGTGGTAAATAATCGGGAATCCATGCACGTCTTGGATAAGACATTTTTGATCCAAAAACGGGAACTCTTCTGGGGGAATAAAGTACAGATACATATCGTTGGGATAGAATGCTCCCGAAATAAGATTATTGTCACTCCACATGCCCTTGCTGTGTGACCACGAATAATTTTAATTATGAGATTGTCTATCCTATTTAACCCTGATTTGTTATACAGGAATTTTGTTGGGATAGCATTTTTTGTATTGCGTCTCTATTGTTCTATAAAGTCCGAGGCAGGAACGCAAACTCTGCCGTTCGAACACACGAAACTTCTCCGTATAAAGTGGAGATATATTATACCATACTGGGCAGCCATAAACCAAAACTGGTGGAATGAATGCCGAGTACGAAACTATTTTGACTCTGGGGTCAAGAAGACTACTCCGGAATAGACTTCTTGTTATAGAATATGCGCTTTGATCTGCGGAGAGGGACGCTGCTACGTGCTTGTCAAAATCTAAATACTGGTCTAGCCATATACCAAGGTATCTAAGTTTTCACTTGCAGTGGAAGGTTATTATTACCTACAATAAAAAAGTGTTTCCAGTTGTATTTGGTGTCCCTCGAGGCCCTGGATAGGGATAGTCTCGCTTCGGTCCCCATATAAGGAATGATTTCCATTTATCGCCTGAGGATGTGCACTCAAACAGATGCATTTACCTTGCACGCTCATGACTAGTGTCCATGAGCATGCGAGCCGTGGACATTGAAATTCCTTATAAGGAAATGTTTATCCGATCAGCACTGTGTGGAACATTCATGCCGATCGGGCGAGCGTTGTTGACGTCCTCTGATATGACTTGCCATGCACGTGTGTGGGAAAAATTCTTTCTTCTTGTGTGCATGGACAACGTCAAGGGTTTATGTCGGCTACGTAATGTTGTACCGAGTTGTATTTCAGGGGCATTTCACTGGTGCCAATGAATTCGCTTGTCGATCGGGTGACCGATCGATGTGGGCATAGGCGATAACAAAAAGGAAGAAATATCTCCTGTGGTAAGTGGCAGACACATTAGGAGGTATTTCTTTGATACTGTTCGGGCAATGTTGGTTGCTCTATGTGCAACCAAATTGCCTTTAAGGAACATGGTGCGTTTCGTGCAACTATGCCCTTGTGGCGAATGTCCGTTGCTGCTGATGTATTTTACATCAGCGAAAATTTTAGGTTTACCGAATTTCAGGTATTGCGGTACTAACCATAGCAAGGTAAGTAAATGCTTTTTTGTGATACTAACCATAGAAAGGTAAGTAAATGTTTTCCAGGTTTTTATGCTTTCTGTAATGCCCCCCCCCCCCCCCCCCCCCCCCCCCCCCCCCCCGTGACGTAGTCACGATCAAAAGGTAGGATAAGGTTCGCTCTGTTAGCAATGTGTACGAGCAAGGTAAAGAAAACGAACAAGTTACTAGTTAAAATTAAAATGTACTATGTACGATAAATAGGATGTGCCATGGACCCGCTTTCGCCGCGATGATGCCAACAGGGGCAAAGGTGTGCGGTATGGTCCATGGTGGTATTTGGCTTCTGATGGGTCGACGAGTGGTATTTTCCCAATTAGTCGGATCCCATGTGGCTCGCTGACATTAATTCTCCAAAGTGTCAGGAGGTGGGGATAGAGGCTCGCTGGCATTGGTACTCCAAAGTGCCAGGAGATGGGGGGCTATATATCGCTGGCATTGCTTCTCCGCGGTGCCAGGATATGGCTTGTAAGAGATCGCTGGCATTGGTACTCCAAGGTGCCAAGAGATGAGGAATGCAAGATCACTGGGATTGGTACTCCAATGTGCCAGGAAGTGGGGTATGGCCGGCGTCCTACCGTCTGTGTGCTACAGTGTGCTGTAGTAGCTGGTGGTTATTAATAAACCGTCCTGGAGAGCGGTGAAACGCGTGAAGTCGAGTGTCGATGAACAGAGATGAAACAAGAGTCGAAGACAGTCGGGTGTAGTCGAGTGGTGCGGAGAGCTCGCTGGCATTGGTACTCCAAAGTGCCATGAGATGAAGTGCAAGGGATCACTGGCATTGGTACTCCAAGGTGCCAGGAGGTGAAGTGGAAGATCGCTGGCATTGGTACTGTGGCGGTTTTCAGGGCCCGCAGACCCTCGCATCATCTTAACCCCCATAAAAATCCTATACACTCCTTAGCTGCCCTTAATTCGAATCCTTGGCAAAATTACACAACCTCGCCACAGCATTCATTACCACCCTAAAATCCTGAAAACAATTCGGTTGTTCCCCCGGACAACCGACATAAATATTCCATGATAGCTGAGGACCTTTTCCCCAGGTTCGGCAGGATGTGTTTACCTTTTTGGCCATAGATCCATCGGCCGATCTTTCTATTTTCTAATGCAGCGTAGCCTTCATAGGTTTCCTTCAAATGACCTTGTGTTATTTTAAACAACACACATGTCACCACATCGACCGATAGGATGTTCTAATGATCAGAACAATGTGTACCCACACACGTCTCAATGTCCATTATCTTCCAAAACACTGGCTGGGCTATTGGCCGGCTTGCACATCTGCAAACCACATGTCTAATAGCCCTGTAATAGGACATAACGAGTGGGATAATAAAAGATCAGTCTCGATGGCGGGCGATCTTCTGCCGATTTAACATCACGGAAGAATCTAACACCGTCGCCTTTATTATCCCTTACACAGCACCCATAAAACGTGTCTGTCTAGTTAATGTATACAGAAGATATGATTTTCGTCTGGGCGGCAATTTCTACCCAAATTATGTGGCCGAAGAGATAAACACACAATAGAGTACCCTTGAGTGTCTGTTAACATCATAGGAAACTATTTCTATGATTTATGACCGCCATTACTGCCAGCCGCAACACTCGTACCTCTAGTCGGCCAGATGTGCCTTAGTATTTTCCGTGTGCATCTGTAATTATTGGCATCGTCACCACTTCCAGCGTGTGGGCGTGTCTTCCTAACCGGTACAGTTTCTGTAGGGATTTTTCAGTCGGAATTTCCCAGGGCAATCGCCATTGTTATCCCTAATTCAACGATCGGATTGGTTCTTCGACGGCATACCATCTCATCCTCGATACTACAAGGAATGTTGAGGACGATTTCACCAGGAGTCCGTTTTTATCCAGTCGAGTGGTAACACCAGGAGTGGGGTCGTGTCCCATTACTAACTATTTTTGTGTAACTACTGCAAATTAACTTGATTCAGTTCGGTGTGACAAATACCTCAAATAAATTTAGCCCCCTTCCTATAAGTGAGTTGACATTCATAAGTGTTCATTAGATATGTTCCACAGTGAACCATAAATAAATGTAATCCATATACTGTACCTGAATTGACGATAAGTACGTGCATAAGTGTCCTATTTTGAAAGGTAGTAGCTAACAATAAATAAATTTTGAATCACAACCACGGTGTTTTAATTCATCCTCTGTGTGTGGAAGATCCTTGAATCTATTGGTGTTCTTGTTCTAGACTGTGGTGTTGTGCTCTATGCGACCCTAGGATTAACATTTCCGTTCGTGGTGTATTGGGTGATTCCTCCTCTCCTAAATCAACGTGGACATCGGAGTTTGTGGACAATTTCCGGATAACATCGGTGGAGTCTTTATCAACCTCGGATCCTTGCCGATGCCAACGTAAAGACTACCTACAGTACTCCAAGGTGCCAGGAGGTGAAGTGGAAGATCGCTGGCATTGGTACTCCAAAGTGCCAGGAGGTGAGGGTCGGGTGCACGCGTGTGAACAGCTCGCGATAGTTGAGTCTGAACGTGCTGGCGGAGTCAGTTAAGAATGCCGAGTGTTTTGGTGTCGCCAATAGCGTCTAAAAGTATCAACGTTTGGCTGCCCGAAGGGGCTTACGGGTGTTATTTTCTTTTGGTTTTTAAATATTAATAAAATTTGCAATTGTGTCTTTACCTTTCTAAAAACTAGAAATGAAAAGTAACATGTAGCAAGTCTGGCCACAAGGAAGTTAATAGAGTTACAAATATCCCTGTGGCAAAATTACACTTTTATCTTCGTTAATCTTAATTCTTTTCCTTCTTAATATTATATTATGTGTATTCTTTTTTTTTTTTTAAAGAACACTGTGTACCTAAAAAAATGTGTCGAGTATGGAATTTAGTAAGGATAATGTATGTCTATATATATTTATAAGAATAGTTCGTCTCCTTATTTACAATATTATTATGAAGAAGATCTGGAAATCCGCGTACGTTCAATGAACTTCTCGCGTTTGTTTGCTTAAATTTTTAATATTTGTTTTTCCTCTTTTAATATGATTTATTTTTATTTAATTTTTCTCAAATTTCGTAACTGTAATAGTATTAAAAAAATATGTTTTGGTGGCTCGGAAGGAGCTCACCTACTAAAGAAGGTACAAATCTGAAGGGAAAAAAAATATAACAAGAAAAAGGAAAGAAAAAGAACCTGAGGTCCAACGTTGGGTGTCCGAAGGTGGCTGCGTCAGGTGTCGACACTCGTTTGTTCACACGGCTGCGTTGAGTTTCGTTGGGGCACTTTTGCCCTTTTACTGACCTTTTGAATATTTTTAATTTCCGCGTGCACTCCTAACTGCTCAGTATTAGAAGGTGTGTCTTGGTGTGTTATAGGAAATTTATTTTGTATTTCTTTGATTCATTTTCATTTTTAAAACATTTTTTATTTTCTTTTAAATATTATTAGTTTCTAAATTAAAGGCTAGACAAAAAATGCTTAAATTCTAGCTTAATTATCTTATATAATAACTTACTGGTCCTTCGCAGACGCTCTAAGCTAAACATTACTTAACATGTGTATAATTTGCCTTTCGGCGACAAACTTTGTGGCAGTACTTATAATTTTTTGTTAGACAAAGAAAAATTTGAAAAACTGTCAATTTTTTTTTGCTTTTTTTTTTCTGAAAATTTAACTTACTTAACTTACCTATTTTTCTTCTTTTTTTTTTTTTAATTATTAATTTTATGTAAAAGCACTTAACTTAACTTAACTTAAATCTTATACTACCCTAATTCTAGGAAAAAAAAAGTGGAACGCTTCATCCTTGCGCAGGGGCCATGCTAATCTTCTCTGTATCGTTCCAATTTTAGTATATGTTCTGCCGAAGCAAGAACGTATTTCTTTGATACTGTTTGGGCAATGTTGGTTGCTCTAATGGCAACCAAATCGCCTTTAAGGAACATGGTGCGTTTCGTGCAATTATGCCCTTGTGGTGAATGTCCGTTGTTGCTGATGTATTTTACAACAGCGAAAATTTTAGGTTTACCGCATTTCAGGTATTGCGGTACTAACCATAGAAAGGTAAGTAAATGCTTTCCAGGTTTTTATGCTTTCTGTAATGCCCTAGGCGAAGTTAGGTGTTGTACCTAGGAAAAGCGAGCAGTGGCGTTATTAAAACCGCCACAGTACAATCTTAATAATTTAATTTAATACTAGGTTTAAATTGTACTTAATTTAGTTTAATTAAGTAACACGTGTAAAGGTTTACTGGACCAGTGTTCAGCTCCCAACTCGATTTCAGTATGTTAGATTTTAACATGTTAATTCATGAGGTTTCGTCCGTTTTAACCGTCTCAATTCGTGGGTAATATCCAAGAGCTGAATAGCTTCTACGTTGGTATGATTATGTAGGCGTCTTTCGTGTTTGACAGCATATTCTTGGATAACTTCATAAATCCATTTGATCTCTAGGTCATCATGTATTTCCTGATTTGTCCCAAAACGGTGGGCAATGGTGATAATGCGAAGGAATTTATTCTGGCTTCGTTGAATTATATATCTATTGAATTGCTTTGTACAGTCCCATAATTGGATTCCTTATATCCAGATCGGCTTGATGATAGATTGATAGATGAATCTTTTACAATAGAGATTGAGTTGAGAGTGATTCCAGATTAACCAATACATCTGTCTACGTTTTAGCTTTATTTGTTCAGCTTTTTGTTTCACATGATGTCTCCAGTTTAGTCTGCTATCCAAATGTATACCGAAATATTTCGCTGAAGATCTATTCCAGATGATTTCTTATTTTTTATTGATCTAAGTATGTTTCTAAGTTCATCTTTGCGCACAAACATATTCGTATTTTCATTTCTGACGGGAGAATCCGCTCTATTATTTTCACCGAATGTGATGAAACTACGGTTTTCGGAACGACAGTTGTGAAGTTGATTGCGCAGCGAGCAATATTTTTGACGGGCACTGCTTTCAATTTCAGTGTTAGCATGAACTGATTCGTTAACTCTGTACACTGTTTCGAAACAGGCTCCAATTGAATTCGCTTTCTTTTGCGGATCTTCGACTATTATTACTTCATCATTGGAGTTGATGTGCTTTAGGGTGAGTCCTGCGTTCAGCATTATCTGACAATTCTTGGGAGTGCGTGGAATTCGGAGACAGGGAATGTCATTGTGATCTTTTCTTCGACATATTTTCTTGATTTGTGAGAACATGTTCGGTCTGTTTGCTTGAACAGCTCGAATTCTGTTGCTCCACTCCTCATTTATTACTGTTCGGTAATTATCCCGGATCAGGTTTTGACGATTTTTACTCAAGGACTTGATTGGTTTGATTTCATTACCTGTAGCACAATTTCAGCTTTGAGAGCAGGGTGCTCTTTTGCCTATACAAATGTTTCTATTAGTCGGTGGGTCTATGCCAATGCTGCGTATTTCTCTTTTTACTATGCGATCGAAACGGGGCCAATGTGTTTTTCGGAAATCGAGAGAGTGTATCTGGTCGTACTGTGGGAAAATTTTTGTTAGGGCACCGGCATGGGCGCTAGATTCACTAAACTTCCACAATTCCGCAGCTACAGTTCAATAGAAATTGTTCACGACAGAGGCAAAACCTCCAAACGAAGTGAGTAATATCAAAAACACTGACTTTATTGAACATAGTTTCTTTAGTATCCAAAATACAAACGGTTCATACGAACGATGTGACATAAATTGACGATCTTATTGGATTGCACAGAACAATGACACTCTTATTTTACAATGTTTATTACAGTAGTTGTTACACTCTCAAATGTTAATAAATTCACCTAACACACGACGGTGATAAACAATCACGAAACGATAATTGGATCTGCGCGCAACTCATAGATTCCACTCAGGATGAAACTTGACTTTGATCATGAGACCTTGGTAAAAATCTGACTCCCCGATGCAGTCCATATCCATTACATCGGTGTGTGAGGATTCTCTATGTGTCCGTATAGGACAAATACGATGCCCTTTAGACTGCGAACGACGAAAATGCACCTGAATAAACACGGGCTGGTGTGATGAACTGCAGGCGTTATTGAGATACGCGATAGCGAAGATCGCCGAAGGAAGAAATAGGTTTCTATGTCCTAAATAGAAACGATATTTCAAGGTTCAAACGATGCGATGCACATCATTTGTGATTTAGGCGATGCTATATGGGAACATCGGGTGTTTACATAATCGCCCCAGACTTACGCCATTGCAGGCAATAGATTTTTTCGTGTCGATAAGCAAACCGAAGGTTTGCTCACCTATGGCCAAGGCTATGGTGGCGTTTGTTTGATCTAAATAAATGGAACATGGGTATGATGATGAGGAGTTTGACTTGCAGATATGCAAGCGTACGTCTCACCCGGGGGGACCATGGACAGCGGTTGGTAAGTGGCATAAACACAGTGATGCTACTGTGAGTTTGTTTGTTTTACAGGCCGGAGCATCGTTAGGCATGATCTAGGGTATGATTGTCTAACGTCAATCATATTCGTGCCCAAATCCCATGATCGGTAGATAACCGATAAAGGAAATTGGTCGCAAGTGTTGCGAACCTCGGGATAGGGGCAATAAATGGTTATGAACCGTAGCAAAACCATCCGCTACAGCTATGTCAACAATCTATTATAATTGCTGACGAGCCGAGCCGATGGGGATATGGAATGGTTCATATAATATGAAACGGGAAAATTCAATGTGATGCATGCCTTGATGGGGTTTAACTTTCAGGTGAAAGTTATTTGAAAGACATCTTACGCTGCTCAAGTGCAGGTAGGTATAGTGGTTTATGGGGTGAGGGGAAAGCGGTTGATTTAAATAAATGGATGGTTCTTTGGGCAAACTTTAAAGAACCTCCACAGTACTGCTCAAGTAGATAGTGCTCGTTTGGCACGTGTATTACGGCTCCAAGTCCGTAATGATCGCTATCATACTCAATTGTGCGAAGACAATTTCGAGTAATTACCTCGGTATCTGGTAACTGAATTCGATCATCTGTCATAAATAAATCCAGGAAGGAGTTACCTCTTGGATAAGACGGTGAACTTGTAGCGTAAAATTCTAGTTTATGCTCGATCGCATTTATTTGCCACCAATCAAACAAGGCAATGCCTCTTGTGTTCGAGGTCAGATTGCCCCAGGCACTGTGCTTGGCGTTAAAATCAGCCGCCATTAACCCCTTAATGCACATTTAAACGGTAAACGGTAAACATTGCCCGTATATGTCACGGGGGTGTGCATTAAGCGGTTAGAAAGTAATTATTTTCCGAATCTAACTTGAGACTTCGGAAAAGCGTATCGATTTCACTAACAAATTGGGTACACTGAACAGATTCAGAAGCGTGAGCAGCGACTATGTATAGATGCCCTCGACTTATTAGAGGAATGTCGACAATGCATTCCTGGAATTTGTGTACTTCCGTGTTGTAAACGACCTTGTGGTGAAGACCTTTCTTAACTACGACAGCGACCCTATGGCGTTTCTAACAGACACACACACAATACCCAAGCAAATGGTGAAGAACACCAAACGAAAATCGGATCAGAAAATGCATCAGAGCTGTATACCATAGTGATAACATAACAAATCCACATCAGTCGAATGTACTTGAGTTCAGAAATGGGATTTGTACACACGGCAGTGGCCTGATGGGTTGCGCTTTGGTTCAATTTTTGGTGATTCTAACTGTCATAGCGTCAGTTCGAATCACACGTTCTTCACTATTATCGCAAACGCTATAACCCCACTGCCTCGAGTAGAGTGTGGTCGATCTCGTCTATTTATGTTATAATTTTTGTAGGCCATTTTGTGCTCTTGGAGAGTATCTATTCGTGCCCTTTGCTCAGTCAGTCCTTGCATGGTTAATAACATTGTTATTATTTCTGAATGTGCCTCTGGCGCAGGCATTCTTCCATTACTATTTGTATGTTCCATGGATGCTTGTTGCTTAGGAGCACCGGCCATTTGTGAATATGACACACAAGGAGCCACGAAATTGTTGTAAGAACGAGTTTTCATTTTTTTTCTCTTCTTCAACTTGTTCCTTTTTGGATTCCAATTTGAATTTCGTTTGCTGAAATTTAGGACATCCTCTAAAATTGCAGTGTGACATGTATTTTTACAGAGGACACAGGACAGTGTTTGCCTATCTGGAAGCTCTTCCTTGCCCAAGGGGCATTCACCAATGATATGGTCGGATAGGCACTTTACTCACCTGAATCGCATGTGGCAGTTCGATGCTGCGTGCCCGAAGCGTTGACAACGCATGCACTGCAATAC
Source organism: Microdon myrmicae (assembly GCA_963931805.1). Classification (NCBI taxonomy): domain Eukaryota; kingdom Metazoa; phylum Arthropoda; class Insecta; order Diptera; family Syrphidae; genus Microdon; species Microdon myrmicae. Next base: position 111,002,248 of record OZ007499.1, on the reverse strand, counting down.
GCGATCGGTTTTTCTTATTTTTTCCCAACTTATTGTTTGGTGATTGAGGTGTTTGATGTATCGGAGAGCATCAACTTTACTGTTGGGACTCAGTGGTACAACAAAGAAAAGCAATTTGCAACTGCGTTTTCTGGAGTTGGCGGTAGAGAAGGGTTTCACACCTGTACATTTTAAACTGTCGGTTTCAATATTTTTTAATTCCTCGAATTCCTCTTCAGGGGAAAAACATGGATCAACTCCTTTTAGGAGCATGGAGATTATTTTCTCCGATTTCGGGATGTACGTGTAGTATTCACTTTTGTCCTACCCAAAGCAGTCATTACTTTGCGATAATATTCAATATCATCGCACATTAATTTTATTTTAGAATTGTTTATTTTTTTCGTTTTAAAATTGTTGCATGTTAACTCACCTAATTTTATAACGTCCGTTGTTTCCATGGAGGTAATTATTATAGACGGCGCCTTTTTCTTTCTGTTGGTTACGTTTTGCCTGTTCATTTACTGCTGCTGCATCTCCTTTGTTTGGTGTCTTTTGTTTGCTTCCTGATATTCTTCATGATTTTCCCGTTGTATTGTTGCATTTTCTTGCCTTTGTTGTTGCTGCACCAGGTCTTTTAATTTGAGGATTGCTTCTTGTTGTTTATTCGGTTCTTCTTTTTTCATTTCATTTTTAAAACGTTTTTTTATTTTCTTTTGATATTCGTAGTTTCTAAACTACATGCTAGACAAAAACTGCTTAAATTCTAGCTTAATTATCTTATATTATAACTTAATGGTCCTACGCAGACGCTCTAAGCTAAACATTTTCGGTTCCTTCTTTTTTGGTGTCGATATCCGTTTTTCAGTACCTGTGGTATTGTTTTCTTCATCAGCAGGTTATTCAATTTCACTTGGGTCAAGGTCAACCAATTCGTCGAAATGGTTGCCTACTTCGTATATTCACTTTTCTTTGCTTTGAAATTTTTGTATTTGGCTTGCGCCGCTTTGTTATAAGACTCGGCTCTCGCTCGAGTCGGCTCCGTGTCGTCGTTTTAAAATCTGGCTGACCCTTTTTCATAAAAGGTGATGAACCCGTTAACACTTTATATTTGTTTCCACAATTTTTCAAAACAACCGTGGCGGCTGCATTGTGTAATTTACACTCACTGTCCTCGATCGCGCGACGAATTTTTTTTTCTTTTTTCCTTTGTTGCCAAATGTACGTTTTTCCTCTTTGACGTGCCGATGATGACTGGTATCGTATATGTATGGAATGTGCAATCAACACTTTTAAAACCTAGAATCCTAAACCCAAAATGAACACATATCTAAACAAAAACATGTCTATTTGATCCGCCGACACACAATTCAGGCAATCCAAACATCATAATGCATATCTCCACATGCCAGATGTTTTATGAGTTGCAAATAGACCCAGATTCCCAGATCTTAATTTCACACCCAGTTCCCACGGTTTTTGTATTACCCATCTGAACTCCATACAAACTCTTATTTGCATTAGCCAGATGGATAACACAAACAAAACCCCAAAAAGGATCCGTGATAAGTGGCGATGCGTCCGGATTTCGATAACAAAAGATGCAAATAGCGTCTGAATCGAGAGTCGCAGTCGACGAGTACCAGTGAGAAACTAAAGCGAGTAAGTAGCGTGCAGAAGGAGAAGAGCTCCTCAAACGTTATACGAAAATCGAAGTATTAAACTGATCCTTTTATAAAAGATACAAGTTGCTTTGAATTTTAAATGACTATTCAGAAAGAAAGATTCGTTAGTCGCAGCAATTGTTCAAATAGTGATTTGGTTGTTTCTCTGCCGATTAATGAAATTGACCTTTAGCGAACAGTGTTTATTTCTCGGGCGGGTAAAGACACTTAAGTCGCTAGTGAATCAGTAGAATCGTGCGGCTACACCCTCGGTATTTTGTTCGGAAGGACAAAATACACACGAGTTCGACAGATCCGGCAAGAACAACAACGGTATCCCACTCTCCCCGGGGAACCGGAAGCACAGTGGTGCACCACGAACAGTATAATAAGAGTAATCAGGTCACGAAGATTAGGATGGGCCGGACATGAGTCAAGCGTGACCAATGATAGGACCGTGCGTAGAATTATTGTCGGAAGACCAACGTGAAAGATACCGGTAGGACGGCCGCGACGGAGATGGGTGGACAATATAAGGTTCGACCTTGAGGGGATAGGATCAGATGGTCAAGCGTGGAAGGAGAGCGATGGCGCAGCCGAGTCAGTCAGGTCATGAACTTGCGGGTTCCTATAGACCAATATATAGTAATAGTAATAGTAACGCACCTGTATGACATGCTGCAGTTCGAAGCAACGTGGCCAAATCGCTGATACCGGCAACATTGGAAGATATCACTACGTAATTTCTCAAAATGTATCACATGCTAAAATATGTGCCTTATAACTCGGAGGCCCTCTATAATGCGTAAAGTTCTTTTTTGGTTAATAGAACGCGCCGCTGCATTAACTGAATACTTTCTCAAATGTTATGTCCTTAAGACCCATGCTTCATATTTCGTGTAAGACTTCTTCTGGGCTGTAACTGGTATTAAGTGGGTTTATTAAAAATGTCTGAAACACGTCTTCTCTACTTGTGTATGTAAAGTGTTCCGAGTTGGTCTCATTCAAAATATCTTTAACTTTATTACAATCAGTTTTATCTTTAAGTTTTGACGATAATTTACTCTTATTTATTTGTTTTAAAGTGAATTTATCAGTACCCATTTTTTTATTTTAATATGATACCTAGTGCTTTGGTTTTTTCCATCATTGTTGTTGATTCATTCATGTTATTTTTTCTGGTTTCGCTGTTGATGTTGTTCTCTTCGATGTTCTGTCTGGGTCCCTTTTGTATTGTTTTTTCCTCCTTGGCCTTTTTAAACTGTGCCATCAGCGCACTTGCTTAGTTAGATGAACATGTTTCTGTGTTATTTGTTTTTTCGATGTCCACCGTGTGTGTGTCGTCATCCTCGATTATTCCGAAGATTTTGTTGTTATCATTTTTATTATTGTTCTTTTTCTGTCCGCTGTGCAAGGATGAGTTGTGGCCAGAAAGGGTGTTTCCAATGATTGTTCGCAAAGGTTTTCAGTGGACTATAAAATAATAATCCGGCGCTAGCTGATTAACAAGAGTGTCTTTCCTCTAAACCCAATTGTACTGAAAACAGATCGCCTAGTCAGTAGGCTGACATAAATGAGAAGACAAATATAATTCAGTTTATGGTGAACATATATGAAATACAGATTGACCCAAAAGAGGGTGAGAAGTGCAGTGACATAAGACGGACGTGTTTATAACTCATCGGGAAAATTAACATAAAATAGCTACCATTGTGAGCAGTAAGATTGAGATAAGTGGGAACACCTTAATATAGGAAAGGGAAATATTATCAAAATGCACTAAAATGTATATAAAGCAACAATAATAATACACACTTAAGGAGAAATAGTCAGAAATAAATAGTGAGTGTTAGCAGAAAATCACGGGTGGTAGCAACACCACGAAGACGAGTTTTAAGTAGAGTGGTGGTAGGTGGGCCTATTCCACCGATGCCCAGTCTATTAAAACCGGAAGCGTTTGGTCGGCTGGGGGAAAAATAGCGGAGCTAGTCCAAATGGTGACCTCCAAAAAAAAAAGAAATAGTCTACAAGCTACACTTACAATGAAATAATAACAGAAACTCTGCTGCATTTATCAGGAATTTATTTGTATAGTATATACTATGATAATAAGGATAATTAACGGATTAAAATGTAATGGCCGAGATTGCGTGGGTCTTTCAAGTTTTAAAAAAAGGCCATAGAGTTGCATTGGACTATTCCAATTTATTCAGCGTGGTAGATATGAATACTGGGCAGACAAATATTTTGTTGAACTTAGTCCGCATGGTCGAATGAATTCTTGTCCCCTCTCGTGCAACCATTCGTTGAGAACTAAGGAAATGTTAATGCTTTTATTTGATACTAAGTGCTAATTAATTCCTTACTCCATTTCGAACCCTTGATGACCGGACAACCAACATGCCACATTCTGAAATCTGGATCAGTAGAAGTGTGTAGATTATGCCAGAACACCATACTACCTCTTATAGGTTTCACGTTTAGCTTAAGAATCGGGAACGCTGTGGAACCACCAGCTTCAACATCACTTATCTTAAAATATGACCCATTATCATTTATAATTCCAAAGCGCATCCTTACTCACATAAAATAAGGCGGTGGCGATTCGGTTGCCTAACTCAACCCCGTGCGCAATATCTGGGTCCTGCAATAAAATGTGGCTTCATTACAATTAACCTAAAAACTGCCTTTATGTTAGTATTATATCATTACTGAAGAAAAGTCAAAGTGTGCATCATAGTGTCCACCAATCCCGTAATTTGCCACCTGGAGTTGTTCACCTGTTTCTATTGTAAGTCTAGCCATGTCTGCCATTCTCTGTTTTAGGTTTGCCAAGAAGCTATGCGCATTAAAATCTATGCAACTATTCTTACTCGTTCTAACTTCGGACACCCGTGTTGCTTCCCCAGTCCCAATTTGGGACCGCAATATTTTTGGTGCTGCAAATTCGAGAATCCATTCTATTTCGTTATCGTAGATAGCTTCATGGTAATAAAGCAGGAGTGGCTCCAGATTCAATTGTTCCACTCTGAACGGTCCGATCTTCCGATATGGCACATCGTTATCGCTGTACATGCAACGTAGTGGCCGTTGTTGCGTTGGAGTTTGGAGGCCCTCATCTCGACATGTGCTTAGATAGAATTTATCTTCTGCTGGCTGTAAAGGAAATATGACATATATGTCTTCACTAGATCAATATGGTAAACCGAAACATAGCCATGTCAAAAAAATGTCCATAGGTTTACATAAATATGTAATATTTATCAAGGATACCAGCTGAAAGCATTGCCAGCTAGTGCTACTAGGTTTAAGTTTTTTGTAACATATTTAAATTGTATAAGTAATAAATAAATTAATAAATAATATCAAGGATATAAAAGGCATACAGATAATTTTAAAATTACCCATTGACCTTCACCGTGGAACATAAAATATCAGTTCTCTATTATTCTGTGAGAGTTATAAATCACACCCCATTTAATATCTATATTGCACCGCAATTTAATGCCTCCATCTTATTGGGGAACTACTTCATGAATGGAGACTGCCAGATTGTGAGTGGAGTAATGTCACGCTGTTCAGGGTCTCGATTTTTGGCTGTTTCCGTGTTAAAAAAAATGACACAGTTCGTTTGGACCATTCAAGCACGCAAGTTGTTGTCGAGTAAAGTAAAATACTTGTTAAATTAATTATTTCCAATAAGAAGATGGGCGCCTCATACAAAAATGTTTAAAAACGGTATTTAACTCAAACGGTTTACAAAGGTGTTCGTGTTATATTTTTAATTGGAATAGAATTGTTCATTACCTGTCAATAAAGACGGTCGCGGTTTGAATATGACGTAGAAAAAAAAGTCGACTGAAGACATTTTTTAATGTTTAAAGGATTAACTCACACCGTCGTTTACAAGTGTAGTATTGGACTCAAACTGGAATTATCATCTGAAACATCGGATTTTATTGTACACCATGCCAACTGCCAGGAGCACGTTGCATCAAACAACAGCTTGCTGATTGCAGAGAAGAAGTCAGGATCGACTATTAATCACTCAGTTCTCAGAAGGACAATACGATGAACGTCTAATTACTTGCTTCATAAGAAGATACAGAGATCGAACGCGAATTCGTTTCTTAGAAGGGCCCTACCTATACAGTAGCAGCTGGTTGTAGAACAATGGCACACACGGTCGATTGCCGTAAGCAAAATGGCATAAAAGGCAAATAATCTTGCATTTGAGATGAGTATTTTTCTAGAGCTCTTACGTTGGTTAGGTCTTTTCGCACACAAGCAATTTAAATATCAAAATGTATATATATGTACACGGTGGCGCAAAATGAATCACCCTATCGGAAGTTGTTATAATTTTTGCAAATGGCTCGGATGTCAATCATATTTGACATTTGTGAACTAGACAGCTGGAATATACAAACACACAAGCAATGCGCTATACTCCGCAAGAGCGTGGAATATTTGTGTCGATTTTGTTGACCAATAATCGGTCGGTGGTGTTAGCGAAGCGTGAATCTCGACGTCGATTTCTTAATCGTGTCGCGCCAACTGGGCAAACTTTCCGGCGCTTAGCTACTCGAATCAAACCCCGGGATACCATGCAGGGCATGGCCACCACCGGATTGGCCGAGAATATTGCAGCTGTGGTCGCTGAGAACGAAGAAACATCAACCAGACGACGGGCCACGCAATTGGGCATCATCAGATGGACCATACAGCGAATTTTAGTGAAAGACTTACACATGTTCCCGTACAAAGTGGAAACAGTGCATCAGTTAATGCCTGCTGACCGTCAGTCGCGTGTGAATTACTGTCAAGCTATCCTTAATCTCAACAACGATGAGGGTCGAAAATCATTATGGGCAACGAGGCGCATTTTCACTTAAGCGGTGTGATTGTGCCGTATTCTTTTGAGGACTCCACCGGCAATACGGTCATGGCGCAAGGCTAATAACCTTCCCGTAAAAATAAATTATTATAGTAAATTTAACAAGCTTCGAGACTTGCTAAATAATGGGAAGCTCGGATCCCGGTTGTGGTGCCGATGATGATGATGATGATGATCGGCAATACGGTCACTGTTACTGGCGAACACTACAAGGCCATGATAAACGACTTCTTTTTATCGGAATTGGATGAGTGGGGCTGGGTGAACATGTGATTTCAACAAGACGGCGCAACCGCATACACAGCGCGAGCCACAATGGGTATTATGAAGAAGGCGTTTCCTGGTGTAATCGCCCGTTTTGGCGATCTGGCATGGCCAGATAGTTCGCCCGATTTAACCATCCCAGACTTCTTTCTTTGGGGCTACTTGAAGTCGCGGGTTTATGCCAACAAGCCTCAGAGAATCGCAGCCCTTAAGGAGAATATTCGACAGGTATGCGAACAGTTATCACCGGAAATGTTGCGGAAAGTCATGGAAAATGCAATAAAACGGGTACAAATGTATACCAACACTGGCGGCAGCCACTTGATGGGTATCATCTTTTCCACTTAACAGAAAAAATTGTAAAGTTCTATGGGTCTTTGTAGTTTAATGTTACGTGGCGTGTCAATCAGGGTGTCACAGGGGCACAGGTTAACCACGTAACCCCACTGGTTCAGTTCGTATCTGACTCCAAAAATTAAAACGCCTTCTTATTCTAAATTTATTTATTCATGTAGGTGTAACTTAGGAAAACAATATACTTCACAAACACTGTAGATATCCATTAGATGTTCGTAATGCTTATTTACATGTAACTTAGGAAGACAATGTACTTCGGATAAAAAAACAAGGTAACTATATATTATATGTTCGTAGTTCTTATTCACAGGTAACTAAGGAAGACAATATAATTCGGATAAAAACAATGGTGACTATATATTATATGTTCGTAATTCTTATTCACATGTAACTTAGGCAGACAATGTACTTCGGATAAAAAAATAACACTGTGTAGATATAAGTTATATTCACAATATGGCGCACCACATTAGTCTTAGCCCGAACGGTTTTACTGACTCTTTTCAAATCTTCTCAACGACTGATTGTGACGTATTACCCGATCCCTTGGGACGGCCCAAGAGGGATATAAATTAACGTGAGGGCGCGACCCGCCCTCACGGAATCCGAATAGAGATTAACATCGGCCATTGAAACGACAGAACACCAAAATTCCATCCATCACTTCGATGGCCATATATGGTGCGATTTAGCTTTGGTTAAGCACAAGAAAAAAAGGTGAAATACACACATACGATAATCGCTTCTGCCGCTTACATGTGTATCTCCTAGCATGCGGACTTGGGATCATCGCAATCTACATGATTGCAAGTTCGCACAGGGGTTGAAATGTGTACACGATCACGACTGCGTAAAGCATTATTGCTGATCGTGCACATTTCGCTGGCATATCCTCGCAGTCGAATTCTGATGGTAAATTCCCATTTGCGAACTCGACTGCCTGGACGTCAGCCGGATGCCTCATGTCTTGGTCTGTCGCATGACCGATCGATATGGGCATGCTATGCAGAGGAAAAATACACATTCCTGCAAGTGTACGGCTGGCGAGCAAACGAATATCGTGCAGATATTGCACGGGCAATATTGGTTGCCAAGAGGCACACCAAATTGCGCTTCAATGTAGAGGAATGCGACAGGAGACATGTATTGTGTATTTGGTTGGGTTCATGTTGGTCGCGTGATGATGCGACCAAACTGCTTTTTAGATTTTTAGCATTGTTGCTGGTGGCATTTTATGTCCGCCACCATTGCTGTTTTACAGGGTTTTTCCTATGGGGTAAGTACACGTTTTTCATGATATAGGGCACGCGAGGGAGATTACCTGGTGGTAATGAATGGATACGCAGTGGCGTTCGCGAGAATCGCCACAGTTCCAAATAAAGATTTCCATCGCTCAAAATCATTTTTTTTATTTAGTAAAAAAGTAATTCAAAAACAAAATTGGATGATTAATTTTGTGCCACCTTGTATATATGGAATAAATCATTTGCATTGCAATATGTAAAACATTCTCCAATATTTAAATGCAAATCGTTTCTGATTGATTTTCTTTAATTTTAAATTAGTTCATTGAATTGAATTTAATTTAATTTGCAGTCCATTACATTTTTGTGGACCTTCCAGCCGTGGAGAGCCAGCCTTTCGTTATAACTTAATTCGTAACAATTACATGAATAAAGATGCATTGCACATTTTTGTTTGATTTGTTTACTAATTTACGACAAAAACTAGACAAACCAAGAAATTGGGAACTAGCATAAAGAACGTCGGTAGGAACTTCAAGAATTTGTGGCCACTGCAACATAGGTAAACGATGGGTGTTCGAACCGTTCTAGATGTATCTTTTGAAAATGTTCACCTTCCTACCGGAAGAAAAACTCAATCGAAGTGATGTAGACGAGATTGAAAGATCATTGAAACCATAGTATACAGAATCAATAATATCAATCAAATCAATATTCTCGTGGTATGTGTTTCGAATCATGTTTTTCATTTCATCCACAATAGAACACTTTCTTAAAGTAAATAAAGCCTTTATATAACGTCGGCCGACTCACTTTGACTATTCCGCCTAAAGCGATCGGACTGTAGTTACTGGGGAGAAATCTGTGCGACGATACTGTGGGGGTAGAAGTATGGATGCCGACGTACGGCATGTATTCACTTAAAATCCCCAACGATGTTGCTGTGCAAAAATGACCCTCAGGAAGTCCACGAGATGAAATAAATAATGCTGCACTGTGTTGATTTGATTTATACTATCCGCATTTATTTATTGGTAATGGCACAATATCGATTGAACTTAATTAATGTAATTAATCAATTAATAAAAAGAAATGTAATGTAATTAAAATAAACATGAATCACAGCCCGACTGGATTAATCAGAATATCTATGATTTACTATTTCACTTCTGTCAAGCAGGGAATGCAGTACGCGACGGAAACGCCAGACTGTTCAGCTGGTCGGTCGTACGCAAATCGCGAATATAGGTGAACCGTCAAAACAGGCCTCGGGAACTTTAGAACTTTACGTGTGCACCAACTCTATCGAACGACTCCTTGGGCTTTTTGTTCCGTGAACTAAACGATCTCTCTCATCCGCAGATACAACCAGGTTCAGATACAAATAGCGACTGACTTTCGACTTCTTTTGACCGATCACGGTAGCGGTTAAAAATCTCGACTCGGAGCAGCGTGGCTGACACCGATGGTGGATGTGTAGCGACTGGTGTGAATTAGGGTTGAAATTCATATTTCTTTCTACACACAGGACAACCAAAAGAGACCACGCCTCTGCTCTCTCAACCTCACGCCCGTCAAAGTATGAGTAACTTTTGTTAATAGGGTAATTGACGGACATGAAGAATGAGAGAACAGAAAACATGATATGCTGTGATCTCGGGGTAGCCTTGGTTGTGTGTGTTGGTATCAGATGCAGCTACTGACACGACCTACTGACCCAGTGGTACGGCTATGGTGTAGTTAGAGCGCATTGAACCATGGAAAGAAATACGAATGAGAGGGAACCCTAGCGGATGTTACTCCCCTGCAAAGAGAGATCATTGATCCCAAGCGAATGGGTGATCTGAGGGAAAGTCGATAGGACGCCGCTGATGTTTGGGAAATAATTCGCGTGAGAACCAGACTCTAAGACGCTGAAATTACCCCAGCTATTTTGCTATGTTGCAACAGCGTCCTTCTTTTAGACTTGTTGTTGCTAACCGACATTATGAGATTTCCGATGGGAAACTCATGGTTAGCAAGAATGGAGTTACCGTATGACCTTTATGTAGCTAAACTCAATTATGCATTATCTGCCAAGGATGATGAGTTTAGCTATACGTCCGTTTGAAATGTTTTACAGGGGAATACATATAAAGGAAATTGGTAAGTATGACGGGCTGAAAGCGGTCGAAATTAGGTGGAAATGTTGGTTGGAATTGTGGGTTGTTTCTCATGTAGAAGAAACCCCCCACAATACCAACACACAAACAAGCGCAACCAATGGTAGTAAATAACTCAGCGCAGAAAACCGTATACTTGTAGAAATCAACAGGTTAAGATGCGAGAAATCACTACTTTGTTTCGCATATTTTCATAGCATGGGTTCGAATCACGTTATTCACTGCTTCGTTAAACTTTATAAATTCGGCAAACAAGGCAGTGAACGCTTATAAGAAAAATTCTACGCAGGTAGATTCATCAACTGAGGATCTGAATACTGACGTTCAAACGCACACGGAAGGAGAGGAAGTGGATAAGAAAAGGAGGTATCGATGGACATTGGTCTTAATTTTTCACATACATACTTTTTCAGGTGTATTATACTTACGACTTTTTGTGCTTTAGAAGGGTATCTTTGAAATCCACCGACTTCCAAACTTAGGTGCATTTTAAGACGTTTCAAATCAAGGTGAATAATCTCATCTTCTGGTTGTCGTTGTTTGGCTTGCTCCAGAATATCAATTGCTTCTCGAAAGTTGCCTAAAAATGAGAAACGTCCAATTTATACTTCCACCTATATACCTTCAAATTTACCTGTTTGAAACGCCGTATAGCCAAATATCTTCAAAAATTTCACCTCTCCGATCAACTCTATTAGATCTCGATCACCTTCATTTCGGTATTTGTGCCATACCGCACTAAACCACTCTAAGGCACGTTTATGTTGCCCAGCTTTTCTTAGGATATCAGCTACATAGAAACAATCAACGACACTCAGAGGATGACCGTATTGTACACCAAGTATTCTGCCGCTGGACAGTTCGGTTGTGTTCAATTTGTAAGTTTCCTGAAGACGGTTTAATCCCAACGCGGCTCCTTCCAAGTCAGTATACATTACGTTCACTGATTCTCCCCCGGCAGTAAGTTGTTGAATACTATCTTTGTATTCTGTAGGAAACAGACACTTCTTCATGATATGGTGGTCACAGGGCATCTCAAGTCCGTATTACTTACCGTTCTCATTTGATTTGTCGGATATATAACGCACAACATGATTAAAATCAATTATTGCTCTTTTGATAGTTTTGAAAACGTTGACTTGATTATTTCCGGAGGTTTTCGTCAGTCCCGCGGCATCCTTTTCAAGGTCCTTAAGGAACCTGTTAACAATCGATTGGAAACGAGGTCTGAATAACTTATAGATTTTTTCTTACTCATTGATTCTTTGTAATTTCACAAACTCTCGATCAATATAGTCTTCCACACTTTGAAGATAGTTGCTCTCGAGCTGAAGGAGTGACTCCAAGCCGGAAACTGAGCTATAAAAGTCTTCACCTTCTACAAATGACGACGTGGCACTCAGAACAATTAGGACAAATAGGATAGAGGTACTCATTTCACTTAACTAAATTCACCGATTGACTGACTCAGGTCTCAAATGGTTTTTTACAGATTCTTATAAGGTTAGGACAATTATGTTTACACAGATGGTATCTGATCTACGCGATTGTTAGCTAATAAGAGAGATTTATTACGATCCGTTTGATTGGAGTTCATTTACCCGTCTTTTGTGAATGCACAACAAATGTGATTCATTGCTTGTGTGGCATTGAAAATGCAAAGTTCCAATTGCAATGAAGATCTTTTTTTTAAACGTTTATTCATTTTACTTAAATACTATTTTGTTTTTTTCTTATACTTATTTTTATCGTTTGTACAATGTACTGTATAATATTTTTTTAACATTATTTGAGGAAAAAGTAACGAAAACCTACTTAATTGTCGTACATATTTTTTTTTATTTATAATAAAACTACTTAAATCTAGTAGAACTTAAGTCTAATTAAAACTAAATTAACTCTAGCTAAGTTTGTCATAAGTCTACCTAAAACTAAGATTTGTGGATTAGGTCCTGCCATACGTCCTCCGCCCCACCGATCCCAGTACTTTGACTGCCAGTGGGCCGAACGGGTTCCAACAGCAGGACCCGCTCCCGAACCTTTATCAGGTAGTGTCGAGCTGAGACTGCCCAATCAGTATTTTTTTTTATTGAGTATTTCGAGTACCTTAGGATGGTATTTCCATCTCCAATGCTTATTGGCACATACTTGATTGTTTTTTCAGATGCTCGTCTTGCAACATGATATATAATTAGTACGTTTGTGAGATCTGATATCCAAGTATAAAAATGCTTCAGGTGGTATGTATCTACTTTCGAATGTATTTCTGAAATATTCAGGGTTAGGGTAGAATAATCCTAAGATTATATCATTGTCTTTCACATTTATCAACTCTGGGCATTTCGGTTGCATCATATGGGGTTGTGAGAGTTCTTTAAGGCTCGCCCGAAGAACCACCCATTTTCCTAACCAACTCCCCATTCCCAACCTGCAATACATTACCAATCATTATCTCTTACCTGCGTACGAGCAGTACAAAGCTCTCTTTCAACCATTTCTAACCTGAAATATAAATCTACGCAAGATCATCAGCTCGCCAGGGCATCAAGGGCACTCACGCATTTAATGCGTTGTTCAATTTCCCTGAAAGAAATCGGTACGCCATTCCCGCATACATAAATACATCTCAGCATTTTTCTGAAAGAGAAAAACATTTCGGTTGCCGTACTAGGTAACCGCAATAAACTATGTAAACAATCATCGGAACCCCTGTATGCCTACGTTTTCTATCCCACTCGTGCGCGGCAGATTTTCATAGTTTATCTGTACCCACGGCGGCTTTTATCCAACCAACAAAGCATAGCGCAACTCGCGCCTAGCTGCCAAGAGCCGAATTCTCTGTTTGTGTAAATATCCACACTGGAATTCGAACCTTGAGTCGCTATGGATGCCATATACAATCGGCGTAGATGTATACACAACCGTTATTGTGTCATCCAAATCGCATCCTAATGACTTGCATCATATTGATTCAGCTGCAAGCAACTTGTCCCAATAATGCTGCTTTATTCGAATTTCATTCCCACGGTTCATCCACCCATGAGCTCGCGTCACGAGCAAACAAAGTGATCCGCGCGTAAGTAGGCACACCCTCGTTAGGATCTGTGTACCGAAGATCCACCCCTATTGGTCGGTCCCAAAAGGAAAATTTCTTTTCCTTTTTCACCACACCGCCCAACTCACCTCAACTGACAGTGAATCAGCCAGTCGAGCTTGATACACTGTGGAGTGCGCCAGCGCGAGTGCGAAACATTCATTTTCATTACTGAATCCATAAACAGTATCGTGAAAATACCAAAGTTAATCTGTGGGGGTTCTTTTAACATATCCCAAGAACCACCCATTTCTCTTAATTCAACTCCGCATTTCTCATCCAATAAAGGCTATTAACTTACCTGCAATCAGGCAGCTTTAAACTATCCTTCATTCACTTCATTTACCTATAAACCAACCCATGGCAAGATCATCATCTTGCCACAGCATCAACCGCATCGCTGTATTCCCTTAAACATATTTGGGTCCTCTGGTCGGCAGCCATGACCATTGCAAACCATTAGGAAATCTAACCCGGTCCCCTTGCCGGCGTCCATGCCTACCATATACACAGCAATCTCACTGTGTTTGCTTTTCTCCAGCCAGGACAAATCGCTTGCTTATACAGTTGCAGCCAATTATCCCTGATCGGTTGCATAAACGATAAACATGCAACGAATTGGATGCGAGCCTAATGTGTTTACATCAAACAACTTGGAACGGTATCGTCCCATGTTTCGTTCGCTAATACAAACAATTGCGCATCTTAGCGCTTGCCTGTGGGATTGTTTATACAATATACCCTCTATCGTTTACGATAGAAATTCTTTCAGCCTCTACGAATGTTCATCTATTTGAACAGCTGCTGATCGGTTTTCCTCCTTTTCTTCTTCAACGCACCTTTCGCTGTCCTCACTTCCAAGGTACGGACAGCCCCCTTATCTGTATGATACCAATTGAATTCCTCCCAGCGAAACCCAAAACCGCGTTCTCATTGGCTGTCGGATAGATAGCGGAGGAAAATCGTTATTCACCACAAACAGGAAAACCCTCCCCAGTGGAGACTGGCCATAGGATCGAGCCAACGTCTCGAGGAGTCAGATTTTATACCCTGTCGGGAATACACCCGTGTCAGACGTCGAGATTCACCCACCGCCGCGTCCACACGCACACCGTCGAGTCGCGGAGTTATTGAGACGTTATTGTCAAAAGTCCTCATTCGTTGTTAATTGAAATTGATTCGCGAAATTTGGCTTTGGAAGTCAAACCGAAATTAAGTGCTCTAGGAAACGTAGTTTAAGTGAAATAGAATATTAAAAACTCTTAAATAAAAAGGATAATTGAAATCGATTTGCGAAATTTGGCGTTGGAAATCAAACCCAAAATTAAGTGCTATTGGAACCGTAGTTTAAGTGAACTATAATATTAAAACGTAACAATAAAGTGGAAATGTTTGCAGCAGAGCAGTTTCGTGTTTTATTTCTCCAGTATACTCTTGGGTGATCCGTGTTTTGACTTTTCATCGGTGGGTATTTGGCTGAACCCCACGCCCGTGCAGGCGTAAGAGCAGACACTACCACGAATCCATTACTAAGTCCATAAATAGTACCGTGAAAATACCAATGTTAACTTATACTAAAGTCATAAGCAGTATCGTGAAAATACCAATGTTAACCCATTACGAAATCCATAAACTGTATGGTTTAAAGACCAATGTTACCCTATTACTACATCAATAAACGGTATCGGGAGCATACCAACGTAAACAAATAGTGTTTTATTTTCTGTGCTTGGCGCAGTGGCAGTAACCAAATCGTGTCAACATATCCATCAATAAATAAAGAGGATTTGGATTCGTTAATCAACTGTGTACTCGTCGTAGAAACGCTATCGTGGCATCGACGGTGTGCTTGAGCACTTGTTGCAAAATTGTATCCGATGTTACCGTGCAACCGCTAAACCGGTGGGAGTTTTATTTGTCTGCTATTTGCCTGAGTGCACCGATAAAGCGAACTTGTTAGTGAATCTTAGTAAACCCGTGCCAATGCCGGCACATAACTAAGATAATACCTACAGGGTCTTATTGGAAATGTAGGTTGGACTGCTCGCTTCTGTACATCTGCAGGCAGGCTTTAAGGCATTTTCTTTCAAATATTCTTAGCTTTTCCATATTTGATGGATTAATGTTCCACCATACTGCCCCGCATAGGTCAAAATTGGACGTACAAACGCTTGGTAGCAAATGATCTTCATATCGTATCTTAGGTAGTTCGAATAGAAAAGGTTCTTGAAGGGACATAAATGCCGCTCTCGTCCTATTCAACATCATCAACATTTATTTCTGTGGTCACCGTAGTACAAAAGACTGTCAAAATGTACACCTAGATATTTAACAATATTCTTGGACACGATCAGATGGCCATCCGCATTCATTAATTCTTCCAATTACGTCTCAAGCCCGAATTTCCGTGTCTTATTCGGTTGCAGAACAGTATGATTTCACATTTGGCATAGTTGATACTAAGTTTCCAATCGGCCCAACATTCTTGGAACCTGTCGAATTTGTTCTGGTGTTTTCTTTGAATTTCGTCGATTTCTGAACTGCTTGTGCACAGCGCAACGGATTCAGGAAATGCTATTGTATTTTCCAATCTCTTAGCACATTAGGTGTGTATGTTAGGTTCTGTAGTAGGTTTAGTTCAGGGAGCGAGTCTCCTAGTCCTTAAAAGGAGAAGGGACCTCTATAGACCGCTCCTGAAAAACGCCCTACAAAGGGGTCGGAAGAGCAACGTCCTTAGTTTGGCCTCAGTCCTCGTCTTCGCTGGTTTCCGTGGGGGCCAGGTGATACTCCTAATCTACAAGAGTGTCTTTTGTGGAGGTACCGCGGCTTTACTTACCCGGTGTTAGATAAAATGATTTGTTCGTTTTGTTTTCTTTGGTATGTGTTTATTACTTTACTCGTGTTAGTCAAAGATTTTCCTGGGGTATTTCCTTCAGGCACAGTGTACATTCATTTACTGTGGTTTCTCTCCTGGCGTACCTCCTTTCGGGACAAAGAATAAGGTTAAACTGCGGCCCGGAGATCACTTTACTATTCCTTTATAAAGGAAAACAAATCGAGATTTGTATCTCAAAAATGCACAATTTCTTACAAGAATCTCGATTTTTGTATCCTGTGTGAGATGCTCAGTGTTTACTTAAGATAAGAATTCAGTTTCTTGAATTCTTACGAAACTATTGTGCAGATGTGAATATGTATCTGGATTCGGTTTTCTATTTATTTAACTTGATGGAATTTTCCGGATAGAGGTAACGATCTCTGAATTTTGGATTTTGATGATGCCGTGGGGCAAATGTGAAACGATAAACGAATATTAGATTCGTTTATTGTGAATTTTAATTTTAATTTGGATTTTGGATTAAATTATGCCGTGGGGGCAAATGTTAAGCGATAAACGAATATTTGATTCGTTTATTGAGAATTTTGGATCATGTTTGGATTTTTTGGGGTTTTGATGGGATTTTGGGTTTTATGGTAATATTGCTGGGATTTTGATGTAGGAATGAGGGAAAAAGGTGGTAGGGCTTTTTGGAGCACTACAACATCGTATCCAAACCAATGCACCAAACGCAGCTAGGCATCGCATTAAGTCAAGCACCTATTCTAAGCATCAACGTGATGCTTCCCATGAAACACCATTGTCGGTAAATAAACCAAACAAGGGATGCTTAATCTGGTAACTAATAGCAATTAGCACCTAAATCCCTTGCATGGCCCTAACGCAAAAGGCACACTTGTGCAAACAAAGCATAACGTTTCGCTGCGGACCAATAGTCATACCATCATAAACATCTTAACGTAGATAGCTCGCTAGATGTTTATGGTTTGGAAATGCTAACAAAGAAACTAGATCAATCCCACGGTTCGTTTATTGCCATCTGAAGCGCACAAGAACATTGTTAGCTTAAGCCAGATGGGTAACCTAAACAAATCCCACGAAAAGATCGAAAAATAAGTGGCAGTACGATCGATCGTCAAACAAAGGAACAAGATTCCGATATAGAAGACGGAAAAAAGAATGATGGATTTATGATGGAAAATTTTCTTTACAGATACGATGGGAAATTCTGTTTAGCAGATTGGATCGGAAATTTTCGTTTGCAGATGCGGGGGATGGTACGGAATCGATAGCACGGGGTCACCACAAGGGTAACGTCATACAAGGCTTACCACTTCAACACAAACATATACGGCAAATAACGCCATCACAGAACGTGTCCATCCCTACTATAATTGGTGACTCACTGACGTGATCTGTACACACAGCACACACTTCCCCGTAGTAAACATAACTTCACACACGATCATGACTTCCGCATAGAGCACCAAGCACAGTCGCCTGCTCCGACGTTGTCTCGTTCGCTCCGTCATTCGCAAACGAAGCTGATCGTAACAAAGTTACTGAAGAGGGAGTAGTGTAGCGTCTCTAACAGATACACACACAATACACAAGCAAATAGTGAAAAACACCGAACGAAAATCGAATTGTCACGTATGGAGTGCCAATGAGTTGATAATATCAAATAAAAAGGTGGTGTTAACTTTAAATGTTACCAAACTTTTTATAATGGTGATATATGCAGTCAAGGTGATGTGTGCCGATGGTGGCAATGGCTACCTGTGCTACAGGGTCTTCTGTGTTAAATTGATTCACACTGGTATGTCTTCAGACTCGCTGCTGGGATGATATTCTATTTGTTGTAGTTTAACTTACTCCTCAGATTCCCTTGGGACGATCGCTCTATCGTGACAATTATTTTTATATATGGATGTATATAATGGATGGATATGAGCTGCACATGAGTTCGCAGGAATAACTCAAGTTCCACGATTTACGGCATACAAATTCGTTGGATTAGTTGTATATATATATATATATATATATATATATATATATATATATATATATATATATATATATATATATATATATATATATATATATATATATATATGTAGCGATTCTAACAGATACACACAATTCACAAGCAAAAATAGTGAAGAACACCGAACGAAAAAAAAATCGAATAAGAAAAATACATCAGAACCGTATACCAAGCGATAAAATAAAAATAATTCATACCAGTGGAATATAGTCGAGTTTGGAAATCAAATTCTAAACACGGTCAGTAGTCTGATGCTTCACTGCTTCGCTTTTCAATCGTTTCATCGTGTGTTCAATTCACCTTCTTCACTATCCTTGCTTAACGCTACACACACATATATATATATATATATATATATATATATATATATATATATATATATATATATATATATATATATATATATATATATATATATATATATATATATTCGATTTATAACCGTACCCAACGGATTCTCTTCATGTACGGCTCTGCACCTGGATCACCTTGCGGACGTTAGCCGAGTCAGGATTTACCGGCTCCAGGCTCCAAAGTCTGTAATTGTTTTCCAACCAAAACACAGATTAGCAACTCACCCTTAAAGTTTCCAATTTATTGTATCTACACGTTATTGTTGGTATCGAATTCGGACTGGCACAATTTGACGAGTTGGTGGTTTGGCAACGCGTGTTACTTAGAACATAACTTTTTCCATAGAACTTCACCATTAAAAAACAGTATTATAAACATTTAGGAAGGTTTTACGTTTTTCATTGAACTTTAATTACTAAAACAGTATTACAAACATTTAAGACGGTTTACGTTGCGCGCATTTATTTAACTTTTACCACGAGTCCGGTCGACCTTCCTCGTCGACGTCTTTTTTCAACTCTTTCTTTTTTGACACTCTCTCCCCACTCTCCGCTATCCCGTCATCTACCCAAAGAGAAAACCGCCGCAACTGCTCTTTCGAACATCCACATTTTAGCGACTGCATCTGCAGGTATGTGCGTCTGCTCGTATTGGAAGTGGACTGTATTTTTAAACTTACATACATATGACACAATATAACCAGGTTACCACGTAACAGAATAAGAAAATGCATCAGAGCCGTATACCAAAGTGATAACATAACAATTCACATCAGTGGAATATACTTGAGTTTAAAAATCGAATTCTAACCACGGCCAGTCGCCTTCTGTGTTACGCATTGGTTCAATTTTTGGTGATTCTAACTGTCATTGCGTCAGTTCGAATCACACGCTCTTCACTATAATTCCAAACGCTATAGTTTGACCTTGAGGAGATCGGATCAGATGGTCAAGTGTGGAAGGAGAACGAACAGGACAGGGAGCGATGTCGCAGCCGAGTCAGTCAGGTCAAGAACTTGCGGGTTCCTGTAGTGCTCCAAAAAGCCCTACCACCTTTTCCCCCCATTCCTACAAACCCAAAATCCTATCAAAACCCGAATTAACCCAAACATGATCCAAAATTCGCAATAAACGAATCAAACATTCGTTTATCGTTTTACATTTGCCCCACGGCATCATCAAAACTCAAAATCCAGAAATCGTTATCTCTGTTATGGGTTGTATATAACAAATATATTTAAATGTAAATATAATATATTTAATATATTTAAATGTAAATATAATATATTTAATATATTTAAATGTAAATATAATATATTTAATATATTTAAATGTAAATATAATTTTATTAGGACTTACTTGATTTACCGTGGAGCGCGGTCGTCCGTGAAGCAGCTTGACTGTGACTTGTTGCAGGGGGCGTTGAAGTCTGCTCTCCTGTTCAGCTTCGAATGTCCTTTTCTCCGTTCTTGTTTTTCTTTATACTCTTTCGTTGAAATTATCGAACTATTCCTTGTGTAGTTAACGTTCGAATGTCCTTTTCTACGTTCTTGTTTTTCTTTATACTTTTTCGTTGAAATTATCGAACTATTCCTAGCGTAGTTTAACGTCGAATTGTCATTAATTTAATTTTTTCCGTTGACGTATATTTTTATTTTATTTGACGCCAACGTCTTTTTTTATTAATTTCTCCGCCAAGTAGAATTTGCATAAAGTAGTTTATGCAAATTAGCTACTTGGCGCGTTATTCTCCTTTTACACGTAAAGAGGGGAATCGAAGGGGGATTAGTGGATTCTGGGGGACCTGGACTCAATGTCGGTCCGTAACAATACCTTCCCCCCTTAAATAGTGATAGCTTCATTCTTAGAAGAGGAATGAAGCTTGGCTACTAAAGTATCAAACTGAGGCGTTGATCCCTACACCGTCTGTGGTGTATTATCTTCCCTTGTTTGTCGTGGTCTCGTCTGCTTTTGGCTTCCTCTATTCGTAATAGGGTTTTAGCCTATTATTGTGCACCACCACATTTCTTCTCCCTACCTTAACGACGCTATTTACCGGACTATTTATTTGCACTACCTTGTAGGGACCCCTCCATATGGGAGCTAATTTTCCTTGCTTTTGAGCATTGTGTATTAAAACTTTGTCGCCCACATGGAACGTGAATGGGCGTATCTTACGGTCGTAGTACTCTTTCGACTTCTTCTTGGAAGTTAACAGGTTACGCCTTGCTATTTCGTACGTATGTTGAAGTTTGTACTTCAATAGCTTATGGTAACGGTTATGGTTGTATACCGGTTCCGGAGGTTGCTTTATGCTTGTCGGTACCTCCGGGGTGAACCCAAATAGACAGTCCATTGGCGTAAGCTTAGTACCTTCGTGTACATTGGTGTTGTATACGAATGTTGTCGTTCTCAGGTACTGGTCCCATGATTGGGAATTCCCATCCACAATGCTTCGCAGGTAATCTACGAGTGGACGATGGGCTCTTTCTAAGGCTCCATTCGATTGTGGGTGGTACGCTGAGGTTTGTAGTTTTTTAATACGGAGCAGTTTGCACACGCTTTTAAACAAACTGCTTAGGAAATTGCTTCCCTGATCGGTGACCAATTGCTTCGGAACACCATACCGAGCAATTATTTGGTCGAAAAAGACTGTGGCCACCGTTTCTGCCTCCGCATCTGGGAGAGCGTAGCAATCTGTATACTTCGACAAGTTGTCTTGGAATGTAAGTATATATTGATTGCCGGTTGGAGTGCGGTCAAGAGGACGTACTATATCTAAGTATACTTTGTAGAAAGGCCTCTTTGCAATGTCGGTTATTACCATGGGCATACGTATGTTCGGTGAAGATTTCATGGTTTGACATGTTTTACATACTTTGATGTATTGTTTAATGTCGCGCATCATGTTCTTCCACCAAAAATGTCTACGTATTTTGTGGTACGTTTTACTCACTCCTTGGTGTCCACCCAAAGGAGGATCATGGTATTCCCGGAGTAGGAACTGAATGTCTTCAGGATATGTTATCTCCATTCCTTTTTCCGTGCAGGCCGGAATGGGATCCTCGTTAAGAGAGGACTTATCGTCATTTGGACTATCCTGAGTTCCTTCGCTTGCCCTAAACTTTTTAGCTTGGGCGCGTGTTAGTACATTGCACCTTGGTAGTGTGGGAGTCTCATCACAAATTTGCGGGATACGACTCAAGGTATCCGCATTAGTGTTGTATTTACCGGGTTTATATTCGATTTGGTAGTCGTACTCCAGTAGTTTGCGATTGAACCTTAGTAAACGTGACGTGGGGTCTTTCACGTTGAATACTCCCTTTAACGGTTTGTGGCCCGTGTATATATTAAATTTTCTCCCTTGTAAATAACAACGAAAATTCTTAGTCGCCCAAACAATGGCTAATAGCTCTTTCTCAATCGTAGAGTAGTTCTTTTCCGCCTTATTCAAGATTCGACTGGCATATGTGACTGGCTGGTCCTTACCGATTTCGCCTTGCGACAGTACGGCGCCCAGTGCTTCGTTGCTCGCATCCGTGGTCAGATTAAAGGGTTTGGTAAAATCTGGATAAATTAACAGTGGCGGCGAGACCAATAACTCCTTTATGTTATCAAATGCTTGTTGGCATTTGTCTGACCAGGTTAATTTGACGTCCTTCCTTAACAAATTTATTAAGGGGCGTACTATCTTCGAAAAATTTTGAACAAATTTTCGATAGTAATTCGCCAAGCCTAGAAATGATTGGACGTGCTTTACCGTTTTGGGAATGGGGAAATCCCTGACACTAGCTGTCGTGTCTGGATTTGGCATTGCCCCTTTTTCGGAACAAACATGCCCCAGATATACTACTTCCTTCTGGAGGAACTTACATTTCTCCGGTTGCAACTTGAGGTTGTGGTATCTAATTTGCTCGAATACTTTCCGGAGTTTGTCATTATGGTGTTCTAGGTTTTTTCCATATATGACCACGTCATCCAGATAAACAAAGCATTCGATTCCTTGCAACCCGGTTAGGACATGGTTCATGAGTCTCTGAAACGTAGCTGGTGCTCCCTTCAGACCAAATGGCATACGTTTGAACTCATAGTGCCCGCAATTTGTGTTGAACGCTGTCTTACTTTGATCCTTCGGATCTACTAAGACTTGGTGGTAGCAGCCGGCTAAATTGAGCGTGGAAAAATAGCGTGAGTGACCGAGCTGGTCTAAAATGTCCTCTATTCGAGGGAGAGGGTACGCATCACCGATGGTTTTGTCGTTCAGTTTTCTGAAATCGACCACAACTCTCCATCGGGTTTTTCCACCGGGGCCCGCTTTCTTAGGAACTACCAAGAGTGGTGAGTTCCACGGACTTTTGCTTGGTTGAATGATATCATTCTCCAGCATATCCCGTACTTGCTCGTTTATCACCTCTTTCTTGCACTCAAGCAGACGGTACATTCGTTGATTTATCGGTGCTTGATCCTGTATCACCGGTATCTCATGCGTTATTGCACTGGTATATGTTAGGAGATCACCTTTAAGGTGGAAAATATCGTTGAACTCCTCACATATTTCCACTATGGATTGACACTCTTGAGGACTTAGGTTTTTACCTAAGTGGAGTTCCTCGTGTAATTGTGTCAACCTTGGAACTTTTGGTAATTCCTCCTGTGAGAATAAATGTCGGATATACTGGAGGTTGTCTCTCCGAAAGTTTTTTATCCGCATTGTATTCCGTGGAACGGTTGTCCTCATTTTCCAGCGGAAAGGTGGAAAAGTCCTTCATTGGATGTAACTCCACCATGATTCGGTCTATGGTTTGGAGGTAGTTTGCGATATTGAGTACCTCTACATGGGCACTCTTCGCTCTCCCTACAATACAATTGGATATGAAAATCCCTGATTGCATTGTTTTAGGTACTAGCATTACCTCTTCCCGAATTTCTATGGGAAGTCTTAGCATTTTTCGTGAACGTGCCGGTATTATTGCCGGTTTGTCCAGAAAAATTTCTACCTCCGAAGCGTTTGGCAGTGAGTGTTTCACCACTGTTGCTTCTTTGTTAGCTTTCTTTGGTTTGTCAGCTATTAATGTGGGGTTGGAATGCTTGGAGCCTGACAAAATATCGCCCCCTTTCCCCTGTTTGGGTAGGGTATCCGGTGTATTTCCGACCGCGGTCTGGATCTCTATGGATCCCCTTGGCTCGGGTTCCCGACTGGTTGCCTTATGTCTTGGCGTCCGCTTCCTATCTTTTGTAAATTCAACGGAAAAACTTACCGGATTTACATTGGTTTGGGAGAATTCCAAACAATTCCCGGGTCCGTTGACTTTACAATTCCTAGCTAGGAAGTCGTTTCCTAATAACCCATCTTCTGACAATCCCGGTAGGGAGTCCATTACCTGAAAGCTACAGGAGATTGGTTGGGGCAGTTTGAATATTCCCTTACAAAAGCCCCTAGACTTTCCCTTTCCAAAAAGCGTTTGGAGAGTAGTGGCCTTTTTGGTATCCAGTGTTGTTCCATTTTGGAGTGCCTTCAGCTTAAGAAGGCTCATGTCTGCACCTGTGTCCACTATTAGACATGTAGTCTTTCTAGATCCTATGTCTAATGGGAGCTGGATTGTTGGTGGTTGAGGACAGTTTTCTTTATTTGGCGGCTTTAATTCGGTCGGGTTTGGGATATTCCGGCCCGACCTCTGGGAGTTTTCCGACTTCTCCCATTTTGCTTTTAGTCGACACACTGTCGCCATGTGGTTGTGTCGCTTACAAAATGTGCACCATTCCCCGTTCTTCTGTCGCCTATGTCCCTTTTTTGGCGTCTCTGACAAGTCCGTAGCGGTTGAATTCGACTGGCTACGGTTCGATTCGGGTCGATGGCGTTGTACTCGGTGTTGGCTTTTGTTGGTTGAATTTTTCCTTTTTTGGACTAGTTGCCATTCGTTATTGGCCGTGCAGGTCGGTGGGGTGTGGTCGCGGGGTACAGACTTAACCACATTGGGTGTCTCTGTTGGCTTTTGTGGTTTTATCCACTTTGCCTTGATACGGCACTCGTCCCCCGTGTGACCCTTTCGGCCACAAAACTCACAACAACATCGAATGCTGTACACTCTACGATTCGATGTAGTTGCTTGTTTCGATGTGGATGGTCGTTCCTGTTGGTTTGAGGTATTCACCGGTGACTTCCTTTGGTTCTGTGACCTTATTTGTGTAGGTTCAGGATTCTCCGCCTTCCTTGTGTATTAAGTGTCCGACAATCCTGGGCATCGTGCCCATATCGATTACACTTTGTACACTTTGGTGTGTTTCGGCGTCGAAGGCATTCGTCGTATACATGCCCTTTTCTATTGCAGAAGCTGCAAGTCATGCATGTTACCCATGGATTTGGTGTACACTTGTCCCTATCTTGACTAGAAGAGTCACTAAGATAATCACCTCCGCCTCTTTGAAGGTGTCGTGGTGCCTCGGGCTTCTTTGGCCTAGACCCGGTTGGTCTTCTAGAAATGTGTGGTGGTGTATCTGACCTAAACGGGTTTTTCCCTGGTTGTGGGCGTGTAACGGGGTGAGATTGTTCTTGGAATCTAGTGTTAGAGTTCCTATTCTCTACTACCCGAGACGCATCGTGTCTAGGCTTATTCTGTCTTTGTCTCGATTCCTGGGGGTTTGGTCGAGTATCCCTGTAGGTCCTATCTAAAACCCTATTTCTTTCCTCTGGGGGATCTTGTTCATCCACCCAATAGTAGAATGGATTATTCTTAAGCATTGGTTGCCTATTTGATGAGTTGGGAGCATGGTATTCGTCGTTCCTTTCAGGTGAAGGTGACTGGTCATGATACCTCGTTGGTATTTCATAACATCCACTTTCGCTCCTCATCTCATTCTCGGTTTTCTCTAACTCGATAATCCTAGCAATAATCTCATCTAAAGGATCTTTTTCTGATTTTACTATCAGATGTCTCAGTTGGTCGTTTCTGATTCCTACCATCAGAACCGATTTAGCTAATCTCTCGTTCTGGAATGTGAACCCTATGCTATTCGTAGTCCCATACTTACGTGATGCCGCTTCGTTGCAGTCCTTTACTGCTTGCGTTATGCGGTGGGTAAATTCGGCGACATCCTCTTCGCGGGATTGTCGTATACGAGAGAGTTTGGAATGTAACTCTTCGTATGACACGTGTGGTAAGATCGTTTTTCGGAGTCGCTGTTCAAACTCCTTGAAAGTCGTTGGGAGTTGTTCTTTGAACATGCGGCGAGCTTTCCCAGTTAGCCTCATGGGTAACCACCCCAGGAAAAATTTTTCCTCATACTCCGATAAACAGTCCAGTGTCCTGTCACAGCTTTCGAGGAAACTATGTAGTTCCCTCGCTGCGTTAGGCCCTTTCTGGCCACTATATACCTCCACGTTTGCTTGGACTAGGTCCAGAATTTTCTCGGCGACGGGTTCTACCGTTATTATTTCCGCGGATAGATTCCCAGTGTGGCTTCTCGTCTGCATCTCTCGTAATGCTTTATGCGTAATTAATTTTTTGCGTATGGAGAGGCTACCCGGATTATTCTAACCGCAGTTCGCTTTTTACCGTAGTGAACGAAAACACGATAGTGGAACAATAATCCAACGATGAGGGAATTAACTCCATTTTAATAAACAAATAAACGTCCCAACGATGAGAGGTAAGAATCAATTTGGACGATCCAACGATGAGAGACCAGACCCAATCTATATAAATAAAAAGGAAGAAGAAGATAAAACCTGAAATGAGAACACTGAAACAGTGGAAAATATTTGGTAATTTATCTCTAATTTTCTACCCAACGTTGATTTCGTCCTGTTTCCTGTAATTGGAAAATGAAATGGAGAAAAGAGAACCAATATTTTTATTTATGTTTTATTTTTTGTTATAACGGATTTTATTTTATATTTCCTAGCCGCTAGTTCCGCTAGTCGGCGTAGGGACGTTAGAGCCTCGGGGCTCTTCCACCACTGGATTTATATCCCCGACGCCTTCGATATAAATTCCAGCTGGTGGTAACCGGTTGATTTACCGTTGAGCGCGGTCGTTCGTGAAGCAGCTTGTCTGTGACTTGTTGCAGGGGGCGTTGATGTCTGCTCCCCTGTTCAGCTTCGAATGTCCTTTTCTACGTTCTTGTTTTTCTTTATACTTTTTCGTTGAAATTATCGAACTATTCGTAGCGTAGTTTAACGTCGAATTGTCATTACTTTAATTTTTTCCGTTGACGTATATTTTTATTTTATTTGACGCCAACGTCTTTTTTTATTAATTTCTCCGCCAAGTAGAATTTGCATAAAGTAGTTTATGCAAATTAGCTACTTGGCGCGTTATTCTCCTTTTACAGCTAAAGAGCGGAATCGAAGGGGGATTAGTGGATTCTGGGGGGACCTGGACTCAATGTCGGTCCGTAACATCTCTATCTGGAAAATTTCCATAAAGAAAAACAAATAGAAAACCAAAATCCAGATACATTCCCACATCTGCGAAATAGTTTCGTAAGAATTCAAGAAATTGAATTCTTATCTAAAGTAAACACTGAGCATCCCACTCAGGATACCCAAAAATCGAGATTGCTGTACGAAAATGTGTATTTTCGGGATACAAATCTCGATTTGTTTTCCTTTATAAAGGAATAATTATGTGATCTCCGGGCCGCAGTTGAATATCGAGATCTGTCCCTGAAGGAAGTGCCCAGGAGAACCCTTTATGAATGAAATAAACACTGGTATAAACCAAAAAGGCTCCTCGATAGTATAGCGGTTAGTATACCCGGGAGACCGGGGTTCGATTCCCCGTCGGGGAGCCTCTGGCGCAAGACTAATGTTCTTGCCCGGAAAAAACAAATCATTATGGAAAATTTCACAAGCCTCAGGACTTGCTAAATAAGGCCAAGACCGGTTCCCGGTTGTAGTGCCCAATGATGATGATGATAAACCAAAAAGGAAAAACTAGCCTTTTCATTTATCTAACAACGGGACAAGGAGTACATCTAAGAAAAGCGACACCTTTTTTAATAGATTTGTTGGCTATTGCTGAGTAGAGCAGTGGTACCCCCACAAAGATAAAAATTGCAGATTAGGAGACAAGGACTGAGGTCAAATCAAGGACGTTGCTCTTCCCTCTGGATCAGAGGAAGCACGGCGACGACCCCTTTGTAGGACAGTTTTTTTCAGGAGCGGTCTATTTTAAGAGATCCCACATCCTTTTCAGGATAAGGAGACTCGCTTCCTGAAACTGAACCCCTACAGAACCTAACATTCCTATAGACCAGTATATAGTAATAGTAATAGTAACGCACCTGTATGACATGCTTGGAGGCTTTCGGTTATACTCTTCGATGACAACTGTACCTCTATAATGGGTAAAGTTCTTTTTTGGTTAATAGAACGCGCCGTTGCATAACTGAATGCTTTCTCAAATGTTATGTCTTTGTATTTCTTGTAGGACTTCTTCTGGGCTCTTCTGGGGTCTAACTGGTATTAAGTGGTTTTATTAAAAATATCTGAAACGTATCTTCTCTACTTGTGTATGTAAAGTGTTCCGAGTTGGTCTCATTCCAAATATCTTTAACTTTATTACAATCAGTTTTATCTTTAAGTTTTGAGGATAATTTACTCCTATTTACTTGTTGTATAGTGAATTTATCAGTACCTATTTTTTCTTTTAGTATTTTAGCGAGCTTAGAGTTCGCTGGATTAATTATTTAAAATAAATAAGAGCCGTTAAATAGATTTTGAATTAATGTAACACTTTATTTGTCCGTTAATAACAACCGTTACTTTTACCGTACACTTAACGGTTTCTTGACTTATCGCTTACTTATCGCGTCTTTTACTCTGCTTACTTCTTACTTTTTACTTGTCTCCATGATCTGTGTGCGACATATTTATACCGTTTCCTCACATTCGGATTCGGTGTTTCGTTTCCGTCCGTTCCATAGCCTTGAATGTTCTATTGTTCATAGTCTCCAGTTTTCCACTACTTTATAGAATATTCTAGTACTGATTGTCATATGCGTCACAATATTATATCTTACGCTCTGCCATGCTCGTTGAAGATATTTATTGGTGGTGCTGCTTTGGTTTTTCCCATCATTGTTCTTGATTTGTTCATGTTATTTGGTCGGGTTTCGCTGTTGATGTTGTTCTCTTCGATGTTCTGTCTGGGTCCCTTTTGTATTGGTTTTTCCTCCTTGGCCTTTTTTAACTGTGCCTTCAGCGCACTTGCTTAGCTAGATGAACATGTTTCTGTGTTATTTGTTTTTTCGATGTCCACCGTGTGTGTGTCGTCATCTTCGATTATTCCGAAGATTTTGTTGTTATCATTTTTATTATTGCTATTTTTCTGTCCGCTAAGGTTTTTCTTTCTCTTTAGCTCGGGTGATTGCTTTTTGCCTGACCTTTCAAAGAGTTTTTTTCTAAATTTTCCACTTTTTTTTCATATTCATTTATTGCTTGCAGAGCCTGTACAAACATTTCCTTAGTGATGAAGAAATCTTCATCTCCACCGCCCCCAAGAGCCATGACCCAGAGCACTGGGTTTCACACACTCTTTTTGTTCATACACTTCCCTGTCTTAATGGTTTTCCACTTGGCTTGGGATTGATTATTTCGCAGTTCACACTTTTAGGTAAACTGTAGTACAGAATAATTTTTGTTAATTTGTTCGTTCACTACACATATGGATTTGAACTTTCGGAGAATACCACGAGAACTAAGAAAACAAATCCCCGCGGCCCTTTCGACTGTTAACCGGTGCAATTTAAATATTGCGGGTAAGCGGAAACGCTATCCTCTTTGCGGTGGCCAGACAAAAACTCCTTGCTGTGAAGATCTATTTCTCTAAAGACACAGAAAACACTTGGAAAGGTTGGACATAAAATTGTTTATTTATTTACATCCGTTATGAAAGAAAAAGCAATAAAGATTCCAGACAACAAATATGTGAAAACATTCTCGAAGGAAGGTGGACTACATCTTTGAGTAGTTTCACAGAGGGTACTAGCTCAAAATGGGCAGCCTGCTTACAAACCAAGTTTACTCAGTTCATACTATCCAGTGAGAAAATACTGTGGAAGTATGGGTTGTGGCCAGAAAGCGTGTTTCCAATGATTGTTCGCAGAGGTTTTCAGTGGACTATAAAATAAAAATCCGGCGCTAGCTGATTAACAAAAATGACTTTCCTCTGAACTAAATTGTACTGAAAACAGATCTCTTAGTCAGAAGGCTGACGTAAATGAGAAGACAAATATAATTCAATTTATGGTGAACATATATGAAATACAGACTGACCCAAAAGAGGGTGAGATGTGCAGTGACATAAGACGGACGCGTTTTTAACTCATCGGTAAAATTAACATAAAATAGTTACCGTTCTGAGTGGCGAGTGTTTACATTACAAGGGAAACATCACAGATAGTTTCTTCACAGGCAGTATGACCTCATCAGTTGAGTGTTTTCAACATTATTCTGACCAATGAAGTTCCGAAACACATTTTCCCAACAAAGATAAATTAAACAACGAATAACAATAACTGTGAATGAAACTGTCAAGGATTCCTGGCATATCCCGATCCATTTCACGAGCGCTCCGCCAGAGTAAAATTGAGATAAGTGGGAACACCTAAATATAGGAAAAAATCGCACTAAAATGTATATAAAGCAATAATAATAATACACACTTAAGGAGAAATAGTCTTAAATAAATAGTAAGTGTAAGCACAGAATCACGTGTGGTAGCAACACCACGAAGAGGAGTTTTAAATAGAGTGGTGGTAAGTGGGCCTACTCCACCGATGCCCAGTCTATTAAAACCGGATGCGTTTGATCGGCTGGTGAAAAAATAGCCGGAGCGAGTCCAAATGGTGACCTCCAAAAAAAAAGAAATAGTCTACAAGCAAAACTTACAATTAAATAATAACAGAAATTCTGCTGCATCTATTAGGAATTTATTTGTATAGTAACAAATTGAAATGTAATGTCGGAGATTGCGCGGGTCTGTCAAACTTTAAAAAACCCCATAGAGGTGCATTGGACTATTCCAATTTATTCAGCGTGGTAGATATGAATACTGGGCAGACAAATGTTTTGTTGAACTTAGTCCACACGGTCGAATGAATTCTTGTCCCCTCTCGTGCAACCATTCGTTTAGAACTAAGGAAATGTTAATGCTTTTATTTGATACTAAATGCTAATTAATTCCTTACTCCATTTCGAACCCTTGATGACCGGACAACCAACATGCCACATTCTGAAATCTGGATCAGTAGAATTGTGTAGATTATGCCAGAACACCATACTACGTCTTATAGGTTTCACGTTTAGCTTAAGAATCGGGAACGCTGTGGAACCACCAGCTTCAACATCACTTATCTTAAAATATGACCCATTATCATTTATAATTCCAAAGCGCATCCTTACTCACATAAAATAAGGCGGTGGCGATTCGGTTGCCTGACTCAACACCGTACACAATATTTGGGTCCTGCAATAAAATTTGGCTTCATTATAAGTAACCTAAAAACCGCCTTTATATTAGTATTTTACCATTACTGAATTAAAGTCAAAGTGTGCATCATAGTGTCCGCCAATCCCGTAATTTGCCACCTGGAGTTGTTCACCTGTTTCTACTGTAAGTCTAGTCATGTCTGCCAATCTCTGTTTTAGGTTTGCCAAGAAGCTATGCTCTTTAAAATCCATCCAACTGTTCTTACTCGTTCTAACTTCGGACACCCGTACTGTTTCCCCAGTCCCAACTTGGGACCGCAATATTTTTGATGCTGCAAATTCGAGAATCCGTTCTATTTCGTTATCGTAGATAGCTTCATGGTAATAAAGTAGGAGTGGCTCCAGATTCAATTGTTCCACTCTGAACGGTCCGATCTTCCGATAAGGCACATCGTTATCGCTGTACATGCAACGTAGTGGCCGCTGTTGCGTTGGAGTTTGGACGTCCTCATCTCGACATGTGCTTAGATAGAATTTGTCTTCTGCTGGCTGTAAAGGAAATATGAAATATAGGTCTTCACTAGATACATCAAGATGGTAAACCGAAACATAGCCATGTTAAAAAATTGTCCATAGGTTTACATAAATCAGTAATATTTATCAAGGATACCAGCTGAAAGCATTGCCAGCCAGTGCTACTAGATTTAAGTGTTTTGTAATTTATTTAAATTGTAATAAGTAATAAATAAATAAATAATATCAAGATATAAAAAGGGTACAGATAATTTTAAAATTACCCATTGACCTTCACCGTGGAACATAAAATATCAGTTCTCTATTATTCTGTGGGAGTTATAAATTGTTATCATTGTTGCACCGCAATTTAATGCCTCAATCTTATTGGGGAATAACTTCATGAAGGGAGACTGCCAGAGTGTGAGGGAAGTAATGTCACGCTGTTCATGGTCTGTGTTTTTCGTGTTAAAAAATATGACACAGTTCGTTTGGACCATTTACGCCCGCAAGTTGTCGTCGAACAAAGTCAACTATTTATTAAATTTATTATTTCCAATAAAAAGATGGGCATGTGGGGTTTCTCTATATTACATGGAGAACCAACCCACAATTCCAACCACAATGTCCGTTTTATTTCGACCGCTAACAGCGCGTCACCTCAATCCCAATTCCTACCGTCGGCGATTTCACCTGCAATAGATAAATCCCTAAAAGAAGACTGGCCGGAAGTCATTAATCTATTCGCTTAATGCACAATTGCATTCAGGGTTTTCTTGCCATACGGCAACACTATTGCATTAACCCATGAGATTTCCACCGGAAATTTCAAAGTCATTTTGGTTAGCAACAACCAAGACCAGACCAAATGACGCGATTACATAATCATGCATCGGCTGGGGAAATTCCAAATTCTTCGAATTTGGTTCACGCGATAATATTTCCCTAGCCGATTAAGCGTCACTTATGACTTCCCCCAGCCACTCTATTCGCTTGGGATCAATGATCTCTTTTAACAGGTATATATACAAACCAACTTCCATTCTCATCTCATTTCCCCTTACCAGAGTCCAACGTACTCTGAGATTACCATAATATCCTAATTGGGTCACTAGGTCAGTCTCAGAATAGCATGGCGACATACGTGCTAAAGCTAATTCCACCTCGAGATCATTGCACTTTGTATTCTGGTTCTCTCGTTCTTTCTTGTCCGTCGACTATCGAATTAACTGAAGAGTTTATCTACCTCGAAAGTCGGAGAGAATGAGAGAGCACAGATGTAAGGATGATCTCGATTGGGCGTTTGTCATGCAAATCCAATTGCACATGTTTCATCCCCTAACCAAGTCAGTCGCTATTCAACAGTCATAACGGACAGTCACGCCGCCGTGATTCGTGTAATATATCGTTAATTAATAATCAAGAACCTCACCAGCACTAGCTAAAACGAAACGCGAAATTTGCTATTTAAGTTAGTTGCTTATAGAACAATGAGAAAAATATTTTCGGCTGAATAATCGTATTGTTGGTACAAAAGTTACGAGCGTATAATAAGAAATAAATAAAACCTAGTATTAAACGAAAATTAAATAATAAAGAAAACAATTAAACTACACAACAGTGCATTTTATTCATGTCTTTACTTTCGTGCTTCAACTTCTCTTGGTGACAATTTTTGGATTAAGTGTCGGGGGATTAGTGAATCAAGTGCCCATGTAAGGCATTTAACTTAAAACCCCCACAGGCACGTCATACAAAATTTTTAATAACAGGGTTTAAATCGAACTATTTACAAAGGTGTTCGTGTTATATTTTGAATTGGAATAGAATTGTTCATTACCTGTCAACAAAGACGGTTGCGATTTGAATATGACGTAGAAAAAAAATCGACTGAGGAAAACTTTTAGTGATCAAAGGATTAGCTCACACTGTCGTTTACAACTACGGTATTGAACTTAAACTGGAATTATCATCTGACGCATTGGATTTTATTGTATCGTGGCGGTTCCAGTAAACGCCACGACCTACTTCCCAATTATCCCCTAGGTTCCGTCCGGAAGCTCCTAAAACCCCATTGTTTCCCTAATGCAACGGCATTAGCACCTGCAAATATTCCTTGCAACGAAACGTTTCCCTTCTCAAGGGCAATGAATGCTTTTAACGCATTACCTAGGAATTCCTGAAAAGAATTTCTCCCACAAGGGCATTAACGCATGCATCAATGCATCTCTGCATTAGCGAGCAAAAACCGAATTCTCGATTAGTGTAAATATTCACACTAGAATCGGACCCTTGAGTCGCCATAGATGCCATTTACAATCGACATAGATGCTATACACAACCGTCACTGTGTAATCATCTAAATTGCATCTTAATGACCCGCAACTGTTGATTCAGCTGCAATATCCAGGCCCTTTTGTCCATCGACAAACTATCTCTGGTGTCGCGTTTACCCGCCAAATACAAATTCTATAGCATAACCAAATGCAAACAAGAATTTTGTTCTTACCCTCGGCAGCGATGCCATAAACATTCAATTCCCAGTGTGGATGCCGAATCCTTTTTGGAACTTTTTTTTCTCAATAGCAATGCAGCTATTTACTTAGCTGAACCTCATTACACACGATGCCCTCGGTCCCTTCAATTTTTCGGTTTCGTTTCCCATGGACCTTCCCGCAAGTTATGTTTTCATATTTCCACTTAGGTGAAAAGAAAGAAAAAAAAACACTTTTAAATAAAATTTATATTTTTATTTAATTTCGATGAGTATTAGGAACCGTCTGCTCTTCGGAGTGTCGTTTTTTAAACTGAAGTTATTCTAACATAAAATCTTATATCTAGGCTTATCTGTCTACGTTGCAATATTATATCTTTCTCACAATGGATATTATATTGCAATTTGCTTAATCTCCATTTTCGCGTATCCACGGATTCTTGTTAATTGTTACCTTTGAGTTTGTTCTTAAGGAATTGAGGAAATGTGTAATTAGGTAACATGTTCTAGTTGATGGGTTTTTTGGTGTTGTCTTAACATATCTTGCAGTATAGTATGTTTTCCACGATAGACATTTCATTAACAGTCGAGATCTCGTGCAGTGCGGACGTTTACAGAAACGTGTTTACACGTGTTTATGTTTACGTGTATTAAGTGCACTATTAAATTGTGTAGTGCAATTTAAAAAAAAAAATAATAATAATAATTTTAAAAAAATAATAAAAAAAAATTTTAACAACAGTAAAGCAGTTACTACACAACTCCGATGATAGGCGATGACCCAGGCCATGCAATGGAGTTCATAACAGAAAGAAAAAGGAAGGCTCTGGACATCTTACGAAACGCACCAGTAAAAAAATCCACAAACATGGAAAGAACAAGCAGTCCCGCAAATTAAAAATAAAAGTTTGAGGAAGCGTTGGAAACCATTAACCAATTAACGGTTAAAGTGAAACAACTCCAGGAACAAATCTATAAACAAGGTTCCATCAATAACACTGATGACGTCCATATGAGAGAAACGTCCCGTCAACGCCCTAATTCGAGTCACAGCCAAGGCGAACTACCCACCAAACTTTCCAAACAAATAAAGGCCCCATCAAATCAAATACCCGCTCAAGCCAGAGCAGAAACAACAACGAAATCAACCGCGAGAAATGAAAGACCCCCGCCAATCTACATCAAAAACCTGACCAGCACCAAAGCTATAATTCAAACCCTACAAAATGCTCTGGGTCACCGGAATTTCAGCACAAATATAAAAGGATCTAGGACTTCCATAACAGTCAGATCATTAGACGATCATGATAGAGCAGTTAAAAAACTGTTAGAGGAACAATATCAGTTCTTCACCTTCCAACATCCCAATAGCAAACCAACTACCTTTATTATAAGGCATATCGATCCAGAATGGGCCAATGGAAAATTAGGACTGGAAATTGCTAGGATATGTCCACAAATAAAAATTAATAAGCTGGATTACTTTCAAACACCATACATGAGGACAAACAACATAAAAAGCCTCCGGATCATACAAATCCCACCAAATCAGGATATCAACCAACTTAAACAAATTAAATATTTGTTTACTCAAAAAATCGCAATCGAGAACCACACAAACAAGAAATTCTTCATTGCAAGCGATGCCAGGACACTTGGCGGTCTCATGCCACCAACAAAGACGTTGCGGCAGATGCGCAGAGGAACACGAGCTAGATGAATGCAAGGTAAATCCAGGGCTGGAACCAGAGACAGTCCAAACCGCCAACGCCGATGGATCCATTACCACAAAGAAGACTACAGTAAAATGTTGTAGCTGTGGAGGGCCACATCCAGCAAATTTCTCTCAATGTCCTCAGAAGCTAAAAGTTCTGCAAAGACGGAAATTAGCAATGTCAACAATTAAACCAACAACAACGAAACCAACAGTATTGAAGGAAGTAAAGTTAACCCGACCCGGAATATCTTACGCGGATGCAGCAAAAGGAAACCTCAACACCACCACTCCCTCGAACGACAATATTAAACAGGCCATGCTTCCTTCGCTGAGGCATATGTCAGAAACAGAAAAAAAAGGTCAGATTCGTTCACTAATAACTTCCCATAATCTTTCCAGCTCACTCTAAACTAACCATTATCTCCCTCAACACAGAATCCATTTACTCTAACATACGTAAGCAACACCTCCGGCTGTTTGTTGAATAATGTTCCCCAGATATCCTCTTCCTTTCAGAGACCTGGCTCAAACCAAATTCCCGAATTTCCATTCCCAATTATACTTTTGTTTCTAACCCCAGAACTAACGGATCCCACGGAGGTACCGGCATCTTAATACACAAAAAATTTCAATTCAGTGAAATTAGATTCACTAATTTATTCAGCATTGAATACACGGCAGTTAAACTTTTTTGTGAGAACAATAAAGTGCTCGTCTTAGCATCCATTTATATTCACCCTTCACGACAACCAGATTTCCCAGATGCTGGCATTTCTCAGATAATCCAACAGTCTGTTCCCGCTCCATTTATAATCGGGGGAGACTGGAATGCTCGTCATACAGCATTCAATAACAATAAAAGCAACAAATATGGTCGTCAGTTGCTAGCCCTCCTCCCGTCTTATCCATATACATACATTGACTCCCCATTACAGCCAACTCGTGTCTCTATCTCATCCAGGTCAACAATCGACTTCTTCCTCAAGTCCGACGATGTTTATTCAGCGGGTCCACCTACAGTCTCCTTTATATTTCCCTTTGATCATGGTTCCGTTCACACCACGATCCAAATCCCCTCTCTCGACCCACTCTACTCGTCAAACCCTGTCCCAAACTTCACCAAAACAAATTGGAGAAAAGTCAATAGGGACATAGCGATAAGTTTCTCTAACTTGTATATCCCCGAGGCATCTAACTTACTCCCTACTGAAATCGATCAAGCATCTTTAAGAATAGAGCAAATTCTTAAGGAGGCTCTCAGACACAACACCCCGACAACCATTCCTCATAACTATTTAGGAAAGCCTTTGCCCAGCATCCTAACCAAATTATTGTGCCTTAAAAAGCTCCACCGAAAGCTTCATACAAGATACTACCCCTTTATTAAAAGCCAGATCCAACTCCTATCCACTCTGATAAATGAACAATTGAAAAAGTTCGCAGATGAGAACTACACCACCACACTTAGTAACATCAAACCAAATCGTGATCTTTTCAAGAACATCAACCAATTAACTGGTCGTAAATATAAACCCCGAATTGACCATCTCATTAACCCAATCAGCAATAATATTGCCCAATCCCATACGGACATAGCAAATTGCCTCGCAGAACACTTTGCAAAGATTCATGAGCAAAATAATTCTCTATCAACTCCCGGCTTCGAGAACACAGTAAACGAATACATCTCAAACAGATTATTCACATCTTTTACTCCTTTCATCGGTGAATTTAACAACACGAACATAGCTTCACACCCCTTAGACACTACAAATTTTCTAACTGCAGACGAATTATCCGAGTTCGTAAGATCAGAAAATAACAAAAAGTCAACTGGATTAGATGGAATCCCACGCCTTCTATTTAAAAGGCTACGCCCACCGAATCTACTTCCCATCCTCATTCTTCTTAATCATAGAATTAATGCAGCGCACTTCCCAGAGAACTAGAAAACTGCGGTAGTAATTCCTATTAAGAAGCCCGGTGGTAGTAATAATACTTGCAATTACCGTCCAATATCCCTATTAAATACACTAAGTAAGATACTGGAACGCAAGATCTACCAAAATCTTCTCTCATTTGCCAATGAGAATGCTCTCATCCCTAACTGTCAGTTTGGAATTCGTAAGCGACAATCCATATGTCACGCTCTACTAAAACTTACACACGATGTTACAACTGGTCTCCAAAACCAAAGCCCTACTGTGTGTATATCTCTCGATATTTCTAAGGCGTTTGATAGCGTCTGGATCGCAGGGCTTCTGTATAAACTGCACTCCATATTTAATCTAAACTCTCACACAACAAAGCTCTTAGCCTCTTATCATTCTGACAGAAAATTCGTTGTGAGAATATATTCTTCCGTCTCAGAAACTCGCAACATAACCGCGGGTGTTCTCTAAGGCTCTATTTTAGGGCCAATTTTATAGCTGTTATATACCTCGGATATTCCTCAACCCGTATCTCCTAATGTTGTGATGCTGAATTATGGTGATGATACATTAATTTACTCTAGCAGCAAATTGTTAAGGCTGCAAGAAACTGCATTAACAACTTCCTCCCTAACATAACAACATATTTCAATAAATGGAAAATTCACCTTAACCCAAATAAAACGCAGCTCATAGTGTTCAAGGGCAAACACGAGCACTGTACAAACAACACTAGACGCTGCCACAACAAAATTAAACTTAACCTAAACAACACTCTGATAAAACCCTCCAAAACCCTAAAATATCTGGGAATCACTTTTTCTAATAACTGGTCTTTTTCCTCCTACATTAAAAATTC
Organism: Microdon myrmicae; assembly: GCA_963931805.1. Classification (NCBI taxonomy): domain Eukaryota; kingdom Metazoa; phylum Arthropoda; class Insecta; order Diptera; family Syrphidae; genus Microdon; species Microdon myrmicae. The sequence goes on along the minus strand of OZ007499.1, from coordinate 110,963,401 downwards.
CCTTCAAAAAGCCACAATTCAGCTTAATCTCTGTAGAAGAGTAATGTGGAAACCTAATAGTCTCTCTCACAAAGCCAAACTGCTCATTTACAAACAAATTATCAGACCCACACTCACGTACGCGTGCCCATTGTGGTACCATATCTCTCCCACCCAAATAGAGAAGTCACGAGTATTCGAAAGAAAATGCTTTAGTTATGTCTCTGGCTTACATCGTCGCCCTAACTCCTATAAGTACTATAGTAACGTCGAACTCTACAATACCGCTGGTATTGAGCGCCTCGATAGACGATTCTTCGAGCTGTCTATCAAATTTATCGAAAACCTTCAAAATAATCCCAATCCCATAACAACCTCACTCTTAGCGAACCCTCTAGATATGAGAACTAACTATCCCAACTGTCTCCACACCACAGCTATATTCGCCTCAGGCAGACTGGTAAATGATTCAAACGAGATCATATACCACAACACCGAAGTTACCCCTAACCAGCTCAAATACTGTAACATGCAACCATTTTCCAACATCCTACGTTTTTCCAACGAACAACCGGAAAGAAATACTCTTCCTCAAACCCATAACTGACCTCACTCCACATCCTTTAATTCATCATATCCCATTAATTATAAAACTTTGTTTATGGCTTTAGGAAAATCATACTGTAATCAGGCTAAATTAGGTTAAGTTATTTATATAATTAGGATTAAGTTTAGATTAAGTAAAGTTGAAAAAACAAATTCCTGGTTTTCTGACCTTTTCCAGGAAGATAATACTACTAAATTTATAAACACACATCTATCTCGTATCTCATAAAATATTGTTTGGAAAATGTATATATTATTATAATAATCACTGTATTACTTAAATGTCCAAATTCTAATTATGGTTAATAAATACAGTTTTGAAAAAAAAAAAACGATAGACATTATATTGTTATTTTCTTATTCTATATTTTCATATTTCTAGTAATTTTTATTTGTTACCTGCAATTCTTTTGAGTTTATTCTTAATTATATTTCCGTCTGGAGGAAACGTGTAATTAGGTTACACATTTCGGTTGATGGGTTTTTTGGTGTCGTCGAAGGATTCCTTTAATTCGAAACTCTCCTGAGTTTTGTTTTTAATTGAATTTAAAAAAGGTAAGAACAGATAACAGTAAAAATTGCTCATTTCTATTAGGATTACAATTATAGTTGTCCAATTATACCAAATATATTGTTTTCTAATAAATTTTAGTTCTTCTATTGCTTCTATATTTTCTCTTTGCTTAATTACAAGTCCATGGTATGATAGTGTGGTATTATATTTATATATTTAATTAAAATTAGGCTTTATTACAAAATTCTGTACAAATTCTTCTTCTTTACCGTAATAAGTTTGGTTATCTATTTTTTTTTTTTTTTACATTACAATTATTAAAATTTAGTAGGTAGTTTCCATTTAACATAATTACTCTATCGTCACATGAACTCTTTAACATTGTTTTATTTTGGTTCTTTAACAGTATTGAATGTGAATTAATTTCTATTGTTTTCGATTGTCGATTCCATATTTTTAGGTAATTGTTTTGGTATATACACATTTTGGATTCAACTAAAGTTTTTAAGTTTACATCTTCGTCCAAATCATAAGTGGTATTATTTACAATTACAATTTTTTTTTATTGAACACAAGTTCTTCAAAATTTTCATTGGTTAAGTATAATTGAATGTTTAGCTCTTATCATGTCTTCTGGGGTTTTTATTGCGAATACAGCTCAACTTTTTTGTGAGAACAATAAAGTGCTCGTTTTAGCATCCATTTATATTCACCCTTCACGACAACCAGATTTTCCAGAAGCTGACATTTCTCAGATAATCCAACAGTCTGTCCCCGCTCCATTTATAATCGGGGGAGACTGGAATGCTCGTCATACAGCATTCAATAACAATAAAAGCAACAAATATGGTCGTCAGTTGCTAGCCCTCCTCCCGTCTTATCCATATACATACAATGACTCTGTGGCGGTTAGCGCGAACGCCACTACCCACCGGCCTACTTACCACCAGGTAACCTCTTTTCGCGGGCAGTCGGCGCCAGAAAAGCGAATACTTACCTGCATTAGCATGTAAATAACCACAGGCCCGCTGATACAAGCGTTTGTCCAATACAGGCACCTTCCTAAAAGTAGAAATGCATAAATCAAGGAAATCATGTCACGATGACCAAGCACAGCGTAGCACCAATGGTAAGAAACTAAACACCAGAGGAGAGCATGGGACACCTGCACATCGATCGGGTAAAACCATCAACCAACGATCGGATGTTGCAGAACAACCAAGAAAAACATGATACGGTTGCGCAAGCCTGCGACTGATTCCTGGAATTACCAGAAGGCGCGAAAACCGACGAAACCTACAACGCATGCCCTTTAAAAGGACACATCTCAACAAATACAAATACGTGAGATATAACGCATGCCCATGTAGCAGCATCACATTGCACGTATAAACAATATGAACGTCCCTACACATAATTTGGTACAAAGTGTAAACACTCGCAATGGCGCTCACCCCTGTGCGAACAATAATAAAAAATACACACAGGCAGGGGTAAAATGCGGTTACCCACACCAAGGGATGTAATATGTTTTGGTAGCGAGACCAATCCCGAGGAGCTCGAAAAGTAAAATGACCAAATATGGGCATCGAAGCGATGATGGAGTACGAGATATTCTGTCGCTTCGGTAAACTAAGGCAGTCTGTTGATAATTTCTGCATTGAATGGTTGATACGTGCCCCAGTGTGAAAATCGAGAAAATCTTAATACAGTGCCATGACCGATTGTATGTTAACTCTCGCGTCAATCCTTTTTTTAGTTAAAGTGACCGCACTTGCGCAGAGAATAATTACCTCTGTTTGTAATTAACGATTTTGTCAATACAGTGCCACGACCGATTTGATGTTAACTTTCGCGTCGATCATGTTTTAGTTAAAGTGACCGCACTTGCACAGAGAATAAGTACCTCTGTTTGTAATTAACGATTTTGTCAATACAGTGCCACGACCGATTTGATGTTAACTTTCGCGTCGATCATGTTTTAGTTAAAGTGACCGCACTTGCGCAGAGAATAATTACCTCTGTTTGTAATTAAACGAAATTCTTAATACAGTGCCACACACGACTGAACTTTGAACCCTTTTGTTTTGTGTCTGAGTTATTTCTTGAGAATGGTGTCAACCGTGTGTGCTGTTTATTCTACATCCATGGTAAAATAAAATTAATGTTTACAATACAATATACTTTGTTAAAATAAGTTCGTGTAATGTTTATTCTACATCCATGGTAAAATAAAATTAATGTTTACAATACAATATACTTTGTGAAAATAAGTTCGTGCTGTTTATTCTACATCCATGGTAAAATAAAATTAATGTTTACAATACAATATACTTTGTTAAAATAAGTTCGTGTAATGTTTATTCTACATCCATGGTAAAATAAAATTAATGTTTACAATACAATATACTTTGTGAAAATAAGTTCGTGCTGTTTATTCTACATCCATGGTAAAATAAAATTAATGTTTACAATACAATATACTTTGTTAAAATAAGTTCGTGTAAGTTTATTCTACATCCATGGTAAAATAAAATTAATGTTTACAATACAATATACTTTGTTAAAATAAGTTCGTGTAATGTTTATTCTACATCCATGGTAAAATAAAATTAATGTTTACAATACAATATACTTTGTTAAAATAAGTTCGTGTAAGGTTTATTCTACATCCATGGTAAAATAAAATTAATGTTTACAATACAATATACTTTGTTAAAATAAGTTCGTGTAATGTTTATTCTACGTTCATGGTAAAATAAAATTAATGTTTACGATATAACATACTATGTTAAAATAAGTTCGTGTAATGTTTATTCTACATTCATGGTAAAATAAGATTAATGATTACAATACTATATTCTATGTTAATATAAATTAAGTTCAACTCACGAAATAAATACAGTCTACAAACCGGAATAAGTTTATTTACGAGTAAAAACAAATAGACGAAGGTGAATCGTTGGTTTTGCACTGAACTACAGGGCGCAAGCGAACAAGCTTAGGCGAGCGGGTACGGAGTTTGGGTACGTCTCGGTGAACCAGTGTCGGACTGACACACTACCGAGACCGATCGCCGAGAGTGAGCACACCCAAATCGCCACAATTGGTGACCTACCAAGTGAGGAAGAGCACATAACCTGACAGCGAACATCGAACCAACCACCAAAATCACTACAAGTGGAGTCAGATCGCAGCACTATCCACAACACAGTGCGAGTAACGACACCTGACGAAACCAAATTCTCAACGTTGGACTCCAGGTGACGTAATTTTTTTTCTCTTCTTTTATATATATATATATATATACGCTGAGCTCCTTTAGAGCCAGCTAAAACACAATATTTTCTTCTCCTTCTATTGTATTTAAAAAGTAGCAGTAAGTAATAACCAAATTTAAAAATATTTATTTGTAATTGAATAGTACAAACGTTCACTACAACAAATTCGCGTAGTAAGCCCCTTCCGGGCATCGAAAAATCGGAACTAATACGGATTTAGCACCGGAAACTATACAGAGTAAATTAAACAACCCACACATACACTGTTCACTCGTTCCCATCAACAGCTGCAAGCAACGGGCTTTCCGCCAACTAGGCAGAGCTACAACTTCTCCTTGCTAACCTTTTCCTGCAATTTCTCGTGGTTCTCGCGTGTCGAGGAACGGCCACCACCCTTTTGTAGAAAATGGCCCAGTTTACGAGGTCAAAGAAGGCTCAACAGGAGTCCCAACCGGAATCACTGCGGGAGGTGCATACCGAACCACAGACGGTCCCACGGGCGGAGCTACAACGGGAGCTAGGAGTACCGCGTCCCGAGTCCCCGGCCTTCGTGGACGCCCTCAGCGTAGAACAGCCCACGGACTCGCTGCACGAAATAGCCCGCGACGCACGCCCTCACAGAACGGAGTTTCCGTTACCCGCTGGTGCGACTCCAACAGTGCAGGCACTACATGTTACCTCGCGCGACCTGCGCTTGCCTCCTTTTGATGAGGAGGAATCGGAGCTCTGGTTCACCATGGCGGACCTCATATTCGAGGCAGCGGGCGTGAGCGAGGAGAGACCACGTGCGCTGGAGGTTATGAGGGTTTTAAACCGAAACCAGCGTACACATGTGGCACACATCATAAGAGCTCCTGGTAACAGCCCGTATACAGATATGAGGGAAACGCTCCTCAATGCACTCGAGGAGTCAATTGCCAAGCGGCACCAACGCTTGTACAACGAGACCAATTTCACGGGGATGAAGCCATCGCACTTTCTCACTCATTTGCGGTCTATAGCGGGAAAGGGGATTTCAGATGATGTCATCAGACCCCACTTCATTAGGGGTCTTCCGCAACAAGCGCGTCCTACAGTAATCGCTCAAACCAATCAAAGCCGGAGTTGGCTGGCTAAGATTGCAGATGCAATCGTAGAAAGCGCCGACCAACGAGAGGAGTCCCCCGCCTTTCACGTAGCAACCATTAACCGCTCGGATGAAGCACCTGCGCGATACTACTCCTCGCCCCATAATATTCCGCGCGCAAGTGGAGGCACCAACGCGTCACAACCAATCACCACAGACTCGGCACGGGCTCAGGCGCATACTCGGGACGCAGAGCAATCACACTTCCGGCAACCGGGACCCTCGCGTTACGAATTAAGTTTACAACGCGAAATCGCACAATTACGGGCCGAATTACGAGACTTCGCGCGCACGGCCCAAAATCGCCCAACATATCAGAGGCCCCAGACCCAGCCCAGCCCAGCTGGGCAACGCGAAAACCTGAGAGGTGCCACTAGCACGCGCGGAAGATCCACGCCACAGCCGACGGCGAACCCCCAAAGGGCATTAACACCCGCGTGGTGTTCATATCATCGGCGGTTTGGGGCAAAGGCCCGCAAATGCACACAACCCTGCGGGTGGAAGCCAGTAAAACCAACAACAAACGCGAATTTAAACTAGGACGGCCGACCGCAACCTCAGCGCAAACGGTCGGCACACTCCAAGTAAGCCGCTTAACAATCAAAGACGCGAAATTGGATATAAGTTTTACGGTCGACACTGGCGCCGACATATCAGTCTTGCCTAAGTCGTACGCTTCGCAAAATAAAACGCCTAGCAGACTCCAATTACTAGCAGCGAACAACACATCCATAGCTACTTACGGACGTAAGTACCTACGCCTGGATCTAGGTTTGCGGCACCCCATAGGTTGGCACTTCATAGTGGCGGACGTCTCCGAACCATTAATAGGGTCGGACTTACTATCGTGCCACAAATTGCTAGTCGATACCGCGAACAATAGGTTAGTGGAACAACGGCCACTCGGTCATCCGCCTGGGGAGGCCCCACGGACGCCACACGAGGCCGACATCACATGCGATGAGATTCCGGCTCTACTGGAAGAGTATAGACACTCGACAGTACCACTTCCCAACCAGGAGCACATAGAGTCCGGGGTATACCATCACATCGAGACACGGGGTCCACCCGTAAGCCAACGTCCGCGTCGACTAGCACCAGACAAATTGCGCGCAGCACGCGAAGAATTCGACTACATGCTGGAGCAAGGAATCTGCCAACCTTCAGTAAGCCCATGGGCCAGTCCGCTTCACCTAGTTAAGAAACGAAGCGGCGAATGGCGCCCGTGTGGCGACTACCGACTGTTAAACGCGGTCACAATCCCGGACCGATACCCCATCGCACACTTGTATGATTACTCATACAAATTGCGCGGATGCACAGTCTTCACGACCCTGGACCTCGCCAGGGCATACCACCAGATACCAGTGGCCCACGAAGACATCCCAAAAACCGCGGTCATTACCCCTTTTGGACTATATGAGTTCAAGGTAATGACTTTCGGCCTTAGAAACGCCGCACAAACATTTCAAAGGTACATCGATTCAGCTCTGCGTGGACTGGATTTTTGTTACGCCTACATCGATGATATCCTGATTGCGTCCCAAAACCGAGCAGAGCACCAGCAACATCTTAAACAGGTGTTAGAACGCCTCCGCCGTTACGGACTCATGATTAACCCGGACAAATGCCAAATTGCCAAAGAGCAGGTGAGCTATTTGGGTTATCATATCAACAATCGTGGTATTCGGCCTCTCTCGGACAGAGTTAAAGCTCTCAACGAATTCCCACGTCCTACCAACGTTCGCGAATTACGACGTTTCCTGGGCATGCTTAATTTTTACCGGCCTACATTACAAAATGCCGCGCATGTCCAGGCCCCTTTAAATGAATATTTAAAGGGGGCAAAAAAGAATGACAAACGTCCAATCGTCTGGACGGAAGCAGCAAGTAATGCATTCCGGCAGTCAAAAGCGCAACTTTCAAACGCCACCCTGCTGTGTTACCCAGCAGAGGGCGCACAGTTAGCAATACAATGCGACGCGTCGGACACCGCTATTGGGGCGGTATTGGAGCAGGAGAGCGACGGTAGCTGGGAGCCGCTGGGTTTTTTCTCTAGAAAGCTCAGTACGGCGGAACGAAAGTACAGCACCTATGACCGAGAGTTATTGGCCATATACAGTGCCATCAAATACTTCCGACACATGGTCGAGGGTCGTCAGGCGATCGTCAGAACGGACCATAAACCATTGAGCCACGCCTTCCGAAAAAAATCCGGAAATGCATCGCCGCGACAGGAGCGGCATCTGGACCTTATAGGCCAATACGTCACCGAGATAAAGTACGTTCCTGGTAATCAGAACGTAATAGCAGACGCACTATCTCGCATAGATGTGATTCAATTGCGCGCAGCCTTAGCTGACGCTGACTTGGAGCAAGCCCAGAAAAACGACAGCCAACTTAAAGCTCTCGTAACAGCAGACACAGCACTGGAACTGCGTAGGTTCGCTGTCGACACCAACGGGAAAACCGTTTGGTGCGACGTCTCAACGGGTACAGTCAGGCCATACATTCCTGCGGTGTTGCGTAGGGGCATTTATGAGACCTTTCATAGCCCAGCTCATCCCAGCGGGCGCGCGACGGCTGCGGCGATTCGACGTAAGTTCGTTTGGCCACATATGAATAAAGACCTCACGAGGTGGGCGAGGGCGTGTCTCAAGTGTCAACGTTGTAAGATAAGCAGACACAACGTACTGGAACCGGCACAATTCAAGCTGCCCGAGGCGCGTTTCGCCCACGTACACATCGACATAGTCGGCCCTTTAACTCCCTCCAGAGGATTCGCGTACCTGCTCACGATGATAGATCGGTTTACGCGATGGCCAGAGGCTACCCCATTACGTGTGATAACCGCAGAGAGCGTGGCTCGGGCTTTCTACGCAACGTGGGTAACGCGTTTCGGCGTTCCCACAACACTTACCTCGGATAGGGGACCTCAGTTCGAGGCTACGATCTTCAGACAGCTTACGGAGTTGCTGGGTTGTCAAAGAGAGCGTACGACAGCATACCATCCTGCTGCCAATGGAATGATAGAGCGTTGGCATAGATCATTGAAGGCCTCTTTAATGTGCCATAATGACACACAGTGGTTCGACGCACTGCCCACAGTCCTCCTTGGTTTGAGGACCAGCATGAAGGAAGACCTGGGCGCCTCAGCAGCCGAGCTCACTTACGGTACCAGCCTCGTTTTGCCCGGGGAGCTTTTCGTCGACGGCGAGGCACCTGCGGAGCTGACGAAGAGCGTGGGTTACCTGCGTGATTTGATGCGAAAGGTACGACCAAGACCGGTTGCCCGACACGGGTCAAAGAGAGTTTTCGTGCATCCAGAGTTGCGCACCTGTACACACGTTTTCGTTAGAGTGGATAAAGTAAAGAAACCACTCGACCCTCCGTTTGAGGGCCCGTTCAAAGTGATTAAAAGAATCAGCGAACGGGTCTACGAGGTGGACATGCGTGGGAAAGCAGCCACAATCAGCGTGGAACGGCTAAAACCTTGCTTTTGGGAAGAAAGTAACCAGGGGTGCACTTCTCAAAATGCTGAGGTGCAGAAAAAGACGCCGCCGACCACGGCGGGCGCGCCAGAACAATATAAGGGGCCCATTACGCGAAGTCGTAAAAGACTGCGCACTCGACAAGTGTTACCACCATGATGGTAATGACAGAACCAATGGGGACCAGTCGCGTGGCCAACCAAGAACACGCCTCAGTCTCAACACCTCTTCGTTTTTGTTATGTTTTCATTTTATCGTGACTATGTCACTGGGGGGGGAGTACTGTGGCGGTTAGCGCGAACGCCACTACCCACCGGCCTACTTACCACCAGGTAACCTCTTTTCGCGGGCAGTCGGCGCCAGAAAAGCGAATACTTACCTGCATTAGCATGTAAATAACCACAGGCCCGCTGATACAAGCGTTTGTCCAATACAGGCACCTTCCTAAAAGTAGAAATGCATAAATCAAGGAAATCATGTCACGATGACCAAGCACAGCGTAGCACCAATGGTAAGAAACTAAACACCAGAGGAGAGCATGGGACACCTGCACATCGATCGGGTAAAACCATCAACCAACGATCGGATGTTGCAGAACAACCAAGAAAAACATGATACGGTTGCGCAAGCCTGCGACTGATTCCTGGAATTACCAGAAGGCGCGAAAACCGACGAAACCTACAACGCATGCCCTTTAAAAGGACACATCTCAACAAATACAAATACGTGAGATATAACGCATGCCCATGTAGCAGCATCACATTGCACGTATAAACAATATGAACGTCCCTACACATAATTTGGTACAAAGTGTAAACACTCGCAATGGCGCTCACCCCTGTGCGAACAATAATAAAAAATACACACAGGCAGGGGTAAAATGCGGTTACCCACACCAAGGGATGTAATATGTTTTGGTAGCGAGACCAATCCCGAGGAGCTCGAAAAGTAAAATGACCAAATATGGGCATCGAAGCGATGATGGAGTACGAGATATTCTGTCGCTTCGGTAAACTAAGGCAGTCTGTTGATAATTTCTGCATTGAATGGTTGATACGTGCCCCAGTGTGAAAATCGAGAAAATCTTAATACAGTGCCATGACCGATTGTATGTTAACTCTCGCGTCAATCCTTTTTTTAGTTAAAGTGACCGCACTTGCGCAGAGAATAATTACCTCTGTTTGTAATTAACGATTTTGTCAATACAGTGCCACGACCGATTTGATGTTAACTTTCGCGTCGATCATGTTTTAGTTAAAGTGACCGCACTTGCACAGAGAATAAGTACCTCTGTTTGTAATTAACGATTTTGTCAATACAGTGCCACGACCGATTTGATGTTAACTTTCGCGTCGATCATGTTTTAGTTAAAGTGACCGCACTTGCACAGAGAATAAGTACCTCTGTTTGTAATTAACGATTTTGTCAATACAGTGCCACGACCGATTGTATGTTAACTTTCGCGTCGATCATGTTTTAGTTAAAGTGACCGCACTTGCACAGAGAATAAGTACCTCTGTTTGTAATTAACGATTTTGTCAATACAGTGCCACGACCGATTTGATGTTAACTTTCGCGTCGATCATGTTTTAGTTAAAGTGACCGCACTTGCGCAGAGAATAATTACCTCTGTTTGTAATTAAACGAAATTCTTAATACAGTGCCACACACGACTGAACTTTGAACCCTTTTGTTTTGTGTCTGAGTTATTTCTTGAGAATGGTGTCAACCGTGTGTGCTGTTTATTCTACATCCATGGTAAAATAAAATTAATGTTTACAATACAATATACTTTGTTAAAATAAGTTCGTGTAATGTTTATTCTACATCCATGGTAAAATAAAATTAATGTTTACAATACAATATACTTTGTGAAAATAAGTTCGTGCTGTTTATTCTACATCCATGGTAAAATAAAATTAATGTTTACAATACAATATACTTTGTTAAAATAAGTTCGTGTAATGTTTATTCTACATCCATGGTAAAATAAAATTAATGTTTACAATACAATATACTTTGTGAAAATAAGTTCGTGCTGTTTATTCTACATCCATGGTAAAATAAAATTAATGTTTACAATACAATATACTTTGTTAAAATAAGTTCGTGTAAGTTTATTCTACATCCATGGTAAAATAAAATTAATGTTTACAATACAATATACTTTGTTAAAATAAGTTCGTGTAATGTTTATTCTACATCCATGGTAAAATAAAATTAATGTTTACAATACAATATATTTTGTTAAAATAAGTTCGTGTAAGGTTTATTCTACATCCATGGTAAAATAAAATTAATGTTTACAATACAATATACTTTGTTAAAATAAGTTCGTGTAATGTTTATTCTACGTTCATGGTAAAATAAAATTAATGTTTACGATATAACATACTATGTTAAAATAAGTTCGTGTAATGTTTATTCTACATTCATGGTAAAATAAGATTAATGATTACAATACTATATTCTATGTTAATATAAATTAAGTTCAACTCACGAAATAAATACAGTCTACAAACCGGAATAAGTTTATTTACGAGTAAAAACAAGTAGACGAAGGTGAATCGTTGGTTTTGCACTGAACTACAGGGCACAAGCGAACAAGCGTAGGCGAGCGGGTACGGAGTTTGGGTACGTCTCGGTGAACCAGTGTCGGACTGACACACTACCGAGACCGATCGCCGAGAGTGAGCAAACCACACGCCACAACTCTCCATTACAGCCAACTCGTGTCTCTAGCTCAGCCAAGTCAACAATCGACTTCTTCCTCAAGTCCAATGATGTTCACTCAGCGGGTCCACCTACAGTCTCCTTTATATTTCCTTCTGATCATGGTTCCGTTCGCACCACGATCCAAATCCCCTCTCTCGACCCACTCTACTCGTCAAACCCTGTTCCAAATTTTTGCAAAACAAAATGGAGAAATGTCAATAGGGACATAGCGATAAGTTTCTCTAACTTGTATATCCCAGAAGCATCTAATCTACTCCCTACTGAAATTGATCAAGCATCTGTAAGAATAGAGCAAATTCTTAAGGAGGCTCTCAGCAATAACACCCCGATAACCATTCCTCACAACTATTTAGGAAAGCCTTTGCCCAGCATCCTAACCTAATTATTGCGCCTTAAAAAGCTCCACCGAAAGCTTCATACAAGATACTACCCCTTTATTAAATGCCAGATCCAACTCCTATCCACTCTGATAAATGAGCAGTTGAAAAAGTTCGCAGATGAAAACTACATCTCCACACTTAAAAATAGCAAACCAAATCGTGATCTTTTCAAGAACATCAACCAATTAACTGGTCGTAAATATAAACCCCGAATTGATCATCTCATCAAGCCAATCAGCAATAATATTGCCCAATCCGATATGGACATAGCAAATTGCCTCGCAAAATACTTCTCAAAGATTCATCAGCAAAATAATTCCCTCTCAACTCCTGGCTTCGAGGACACCGTAGACGAATACATCTCAAACAGATTATTCTCATCTTTTAATCCGTTCATCAGTGAATTCAACAACACAAACATAGCTTCACACCCCTTAGACACCACAACTTTTAAACAGAAAAAGATAATCCTTGTATCCAAAAAGAAAAGGTATTACACCCTCAACGGGACTGAAGTTATACCAAACTTCCAATTTGGTTTCCGGAAAGATCACTTCACAACCTATGCTCTCCTTAAACTACACAGTGGCATTAGCGCTAACCTAAAGAAAGGAAAATGTATAGTGGCCTATGCATTCCAGGTGGAAAACGCGTACCACAGTGTCTGGAGAAAAGGGGTGATATATAACCGCAGAAAAAACAAATCTCTCTTAATGTAGCATATCTGATCCATAACTTCCTAAATGGATGCGCAGGCTACATTAAGTGCAATCATATTAAATTGCACATTTTCCATATATCATAGAGCGGAGAGTAACACAGGGATCACCACACTTAAATTAACGTTCGAATTGTAAAGACGTGCTATATCGCGCTCCTCGTCAAGTCACATCGAAAACCAAATCCAAAAATAAAATGAAAGAAAGAAAAATAAAACAAAACAGCAATAAGTAAAACGAAAAAGAAAATAAATTTATTGTTAATAGTGCTAATTGAATAGTGTAAAACACTTGATTAATCATAATCAAGCAAAAACCATAAATTGCTTACAGTGACATAATAAAGTGCGCTGCTTCACAGTAATAAAAACAGTCAAAACAAATTAATAGAACGAAAAGAATCAATATAATCAAAAATTATCGAAAATAAATTAAAAAACAAAAACAAATAAACAAATTGCATAATAAAGATGAAAATCCAACATTCAACACAGTGCATTAAATAAAATAAAAAAAGTGCATAAAACAATCCCTTCAGTGAGGTGCGACAAACAAATTAACTATCAATTAAAATATATCATCTCGCAAGCGTGAAAATTAAAACAAACAATATATTGCTTGTTAAGCAAGTGGTTTTTAAGGCAGCATTTGCCGCGAGGTCGAGTCAGCTTACGGGAGAAATCCAGTTGCGTCGTGGTTCGTATTGCACGTCGCCTGTCTGAAAACAAACTGGAAAGAACCAGCATGAACACGGAGGAAGATAAAAACGCGACAACTCACAAAAGAAAAGGTGCACCGAAAAACTCCATTGTGACGCAAAGTAAAACCCCGGAATTAACAATGGAGAAAAGAGATCAGCAAATGGAGGAGGACAGTGAGCTCCCCTCCCCCTCCAACTTTACAAGTATGGGGCAAACAATTCATTCGCTTCTCTTGCATTCTCAGAGTCTGAGGATGAAGAAGTAGAGATAAGTGAACTGGAGGCGAAACTTGCGATGGCAAGGGCCCGATTAGAAGAGAGGCCGAAAGAAAAAAATAGCAGCTCTCAAACAGGAAAAAAACATCCAACAACAACAACTGCCGAAGCCAAAAGTCGCCCAACAGCAACAATATCAACATCAACCGCGTCAACGGCAACATCAACAGCAACTACCAACACAAAATTAACCACCGAAACAGCAAGCAACACAGCAGCAGCAAAGCAACAATAACAACGAAAAAATAAAGATGCCACCACTCAACACCATAGATATTGAGTGTAAGGAATTGGTGTCTGTAAGCTAGCTATAAGAAACAATTTTGTAGTTAAAAGACCGGCTGGTAACTGGCGTGCAAATCAAACCTATGCGGTGGCAGACCACGACAAAATTAAAAAAGAGCCACCGCAGAATTCTACTCGTTCACGCCGAAACAACCGAAGAGCATAACGGTTCTATTAAAGGGTGTTGACCCTGAGATGGAACCGGAGGCTCTGCTCGAAATGCTTCAAAAGTTGAAGCACGAAGATCTCGAGTTTACCGCCGTAAAACCGTTCACCACAACCAAGGCAAGAAGGGAAAACCGCAAGCTACCCTTCTTTTTAGTTCAATTAACACCCAGCAGCAGAATTGGTGGTCTAAGAAAAATTACAGTCTTGGATCATCAAATTGTCACATGGGACAAATTAAAAAAAGGCAGAGACATCCTGAAATGTGTCCGCTGCCAAAGGTTTGGTCACGCCGCAGCGAACTGTGAAATGCAGCACCGCTGCGTAAAATACGGAAAAGACCATAATGCAGAAGAATGCCCTCTGGGAAAAGAAAGGGAGAAGACAAAGCCCTTCTAAACTGCGCAGTGTGTCGGAATGAGGGGCATCCCACTAATTATCGAGGGTGTGTGAGACGGCAAGAAAACACAGAGCCAGCTCGTACAATAACAATGCCCGTAACATCACAGCGGTCGTACGCACAAGTTGCGTAGGGTGGGAGAACACCAAATCAGGCTACAACACTGGTATCAACAAATACTCCCACACAGACTGAAACAACATCGCAAGCAGGCGTGTTCACGGTCCTGCTCAATCTGCAGAGACAGATGACACAGCTGCAAAATCAAATAAACGAGATCTACTCGCACTTGCCCAGTCTAAATAAAAAGTCGATATAAACCCTCTCAACCTGATGTACTTCTGGCAGGGGAAACAAAGTTAAACCAGAGACACAAGATATGGCAAAAAAACTACGATATTATACGAAGAGACCGACCTAACACCACTCAAGGGGGGCGTGTAGCAATCTTTACGAGTATTAGAAAAGGAATCAATCATAAAGTAATATATAGTGGAGAAGTGCGCGGGTTCCGGGTGCTGGAAGCCTGTATCGTACGTATACATACCCCTTCAGCAAGGAAGGGGTTTGTATGCGATTGCGGTCTATGCACCTGAGGAGCACCAACACAACTTATTTATAGCAGAGCTCGAGACACTCTTGTGGCGGTTCTTTAATACATTCCCAAAAAACCGCCCATCCTCTTAAAACAACCTACCTTTCCCTCACTCCATAAACCACTATACTTACCTGCATTTGAGCAGTGTAAGCTCTCTTTCAAATAACTTTCACCTGAAAGTTAAACCTCATCAAGGCTTGCACCACATTGAATTAATGTATGAACCGTACCATATCTCCATCGGCTCGGCTTGTCTGCAATTATAATAGATAAATACTTGCTGGTCAGCGTAATTGTTGACACAGTTGTAACCGATGGGTTTTGCTACGGTTCATAACCATTTATTGCCCCTATCCCAAGGTTCGCAACACTTCCGACCAATTTCCTTTATCGGTTATCTACCGATCATGGGATTTGGGCACTAATATGATTGACGTTAGACAATCATACCCCAGATCATGCCTAACGATGCTCCGGCCTGTTAAACAAACAAACACACAGTAGCATCACTTGATTATCCTATTAATCGACCGCTGGTCCATGGCCACCCTGGGCGAGATGTACGCTTGCACATCTGCAAGGCTAATTCCTCGCCATTATACTCATGTACCGGCACCGTCTTGTAAACAAGACCCAAATTTCGGCTGAACTATAGTCACCAGAATGTATAGCCTACAACGGCATTATCATGAACGCCTGAGTAAACACGATGTGCATATCATCGTGACCCTTGAAATAGCGTTTTTGTGTATCTTAACGCAAAAACCTATTTCGTTCTCGGGCGCAGGTCATCAAAGCTTTTATTTAAGACACAGAAACCTATTTCTCCCTTCGGCGATCTTCGCTATCGCGTATCTCTATAATACCTACAATCGATTACACCAGCCCATGTTTATTCAGGTGCATTTTCGTCATTGCCGATATGCAGGCTGAAGGGCAACGTACTTGTCCTATACGGACACATATAGAATCCTCCCCTATCGATGCAATTCGTGGCCATCGAATCTGATGGATCTGATTTGCATCGTCGAGTCAGATTTCAACAGCCAAAGTGTGCACATGCACCGACCCGAGAGTCATTGTCGTTAACGGAGTCGAGTCCTTCTTTTTATCCCTGTTGATTGTCATTCGTCACTTGCGGATATAGTAACATTAAAGTATTGTTATCATATTTGTGAGCATTACACGTTGCGTTAGTTAATTGAACTTGTCATTCGTGGATGTACAGTAACACATGTGTGTTTTAAGTGCGAGTGCGATCAAAGTTTTCCTCCCGTTTAATGATCCCCAAAATCGAGTTAGATGTGGCGAATGTGCCAAAATTAATCGATGAACGTGTTTCCTGTGTTGCGGAACCGTTAATTCCACTTTATGGAGTATTATGACATTCGCGTACTTAATAATAAGAGTTAAAACAACCCGGTGTAATAGATAAACTGAACTTGAAAACATATGACAGTTGTGTGTTACGTAATTAAGTCTACAACAATCTAATGTATTCGTCTAACTGAGCGGGAAGATTACAATTAAAAAATAATTATCCCAGAACTACTCCAGTGTGTTTTTATTTGTTTTGTTTTCTTTTGGTGCACAATCTTGGCAGCGGACAGTGGAAGTTTAGTGAATCCTGCGCCCTTGCTGGCGCCGCGACTAAACTTACACCACACTCTTTCGATGCTTACAATAGCACCTGGACAAAAACTACTTTATTCTAGGGGGAGATATGAACGCCAACCATAGAAATTGGGGAAATTATATATCTAATGCCAGAGGAAATCAGTTGCCTGGCTGGTTAGATCAGTATCATATTGAATATAGAACTGACCTGCTAGCTACCGAATATCCATCGTTCCCTAGAGGTAGATCGTTCTTATATATCTTGTTAATTGACTCACGACTGAGACTACTTAACACCAACAGACGAAACAGAAACTGTTTACGGACGATTGAATACGACAGTGACCGCTACTGTGCATTCACGGCAGTAATAGAGCTAGTGGGGGGGGGGGGGGGGGGGGGGGGCATTGTGCAACGGCGTACGGTGCTGATTCTCTTCGTATCCCCATCATTCACTTGATGAAAGTTCCGCAGTAAATAGTTTACCAAGGGGAAACGTCACCTAGAGGAGAAATAAAACACGCTGGCAAGACACGCGGAAAAATTAAACACAAACAAAAACACTATTGTTGGATAACTTGTTTGAATTAATAGATTATTGTTCTGTTTCATTTTTTTATGGGATACTAAAATTTACGGTAGCACTGCATGAAAGTTACATTAGGAAATCAATAAAAACACAATCTTCGAAGACTGCCGCAAATAATATTCGACATGGAGGTTGTAAACACTTCGACACGACCCCTAGGTATATTACGAATCTCCGCAGCCGACGGAGAGCGGATAATCGCGTGACCATGACGGTCAACGGATGGAATTTGACTCAGCGATATCTTGCTCGTGCAGAGCTCACTCGCTATGGTGATCATGGTGGTATGTGTGCAAGGTTCTTTCATGGATGAGAACGAACCTAGAACAAAGAAAGGGCATAAAGTGCATTCATGGGATACGATTTCGGTAAAGCAAATAAAACCGAAACCGTCGAATGCTACTGGGATCTCCACAAGAAAAAGAGCAGACTGCTATCGAAACTAAAACAATTACACAGACAGTTTACAGACAGACAAGACCAGGAGTTATATCACTGAAATCCCGATTAAAAAATCTCCAACAACTACTTAAAGCTAACTATAGATTAGCAACAAATTTGTATTGGAACAACAGAATTCGAGCTATAAAAATTAATAACCCGAATATGTTCCCACAAATAAATAAAATATTCAGGAGAAATAATCAAAACGAGATTCAGTGTTTCCAAATTCCACGTACTGATGTAAACAAGCAACTGCTAACCAACATTGGCATAGATACAGAGAACGCTATCCTCAATAGTGAGCTCTTCGTGATCGAAGATCCTTTGGCAAAGGTGAACACCGTGGGAGCTGTCTTTCAGGAAATGTACAAGGTGAATGAAAGCACTCGGCGAAATGACGACTTGGGGGACAGAATTCTACTGAATCACCTGCACCTCCGAAATGAAATTTCACTTTGGCAATCGGAGAATCCGGGTTTTACCGAATTCAGTGACTATAATCTGTCAATTGACATTAATGCTAATGATAAGGCTAATAGCCTTTTAATCACAAGGGAAGGAATCCAGAGTATCTTCGACTCATTAAGAAGTAAAAAGTCAGTGGGAATAGATGGAGTACCTAACATCGTACTCAAGAACCTGCCCCCAATGGCAATAGATATATACACGGCCCTGGTTAACAACGCGTTGAATAATGCATATTATCCCGCACGTTGGAATACGGCTATCATTCAGCCCATCGCAAAAAAGGGCAAAGACTGTACAAACCCAATGAACATGCGTTCGATAAGTTTACTCCCAAGCATCAGTAAAGTATTTGAAAAAATCATTAACAAAGCTCTGCTAAAATGGGTAGACGACAACAACATTATTCCAAATAACCAATTTGGCTTTAAGGCAGGTCATGAAGCCACACATGCCGCAGCTAAACTGGTCTCTGACATACAATGGAATAAATGTAGGAACCAATGCACAGGGGCCTGTCTGACCGACTTGGAAAAAGTCTTTGATACCGTCTGGATCGAAGGGTTATATTACAAACTGGTCAGACATGGCATACATAAGCCTTTACTATATGTACTTTACGATATGTTAAAGGACAGGAGGTTCGTGGTCAAAAATGGTAATGTGACCTCTAATAAAACGTATAATATCAAGAATGGCCTGCAACAGGTTGCGGTACTCTCTCCGATTCTTTTTAACATTCACATTAGCTACTTATTAGATGCACTTCCGCTGGCTATTGCGTACGCAGACGATCTCATAATTTACAGAACAGCTCCGAAAGTTGAGATCATAAATAGTTGAATACAGCGAGACCTCAACAACGTGCAGCACTATTGCGATGACTGGAAACTTAAGATCAACTTCCAGAAATGTGAAGCCACTCTATTTAGAACTCCATTATATAAAGCCACGAACGACACAAGGAAAAACTGGCGAAAGCTAGTTATCGTGGGACCGCATGGGGATAAACTGGAAACCAAGAGTTTAGTTAAATACCTTGGCATCTGGCTAGATCAATATCTGTATTTCAACAGACATGTAGAGGCTGCTTTGCTCAAAGCGAGGAAAACGTTTGCTATGACAAGAAGGCAATTTCACAGTAGCCAACTTGACAACAGGGTAAAAGTCATATGCTACATGACGCTAATCAGGCCAATGCTCATATATGGTTACCCAGTATGGTTTAACATAGGTCCAAATTTGATGGAAAAGATTCGGGTGTTCGAAAGGAAGTGTCTGAGAACCTGTCTCAGATTATATCGAACACCGGAATCGGAATACAAAAAGTACTACTCAAATGAGACTTTATATAATGAAGCCTGCATAAATAGGGTGGATAATTTTATGATTAAATTAATCAGAGGACATATTGCGAGAGCAATATGCTCGTCCAATGACCTAATTTTCGGGGCTTATTATCCAAATACCCTGTACTATGAGAACGTGCGTCGCAACGGTTTTGTTCCACCAGAGGCGTTCCTTGATTTGGACATAAAAGGGCTTATACAGGATAGATCCGGAATTCCGCTGATCTATCATGTAAGTAGATCTTCCGTAGACGGGCGATTGTGCTACGACCGGGAAGTAACGCGCACCGAAGAAGAGCTCCTGCGTTTCAGTAGGGCTATCTCACACAGAAACCGGGACGATAGTATAGGACAGCGTCAACAGTTCTGGTGGTTGAATGACATATAAAGACCTGGATACCAATGTCGGTATAGAATCACACTATCATCAGCCAGCTTACATAGACTTAGCTTTTCTAGAATTACGGTAGTATAAGATTTAAGTTAAGTAAAATTAAGTGCTTTTAAATAAAATTAAAATTTAAAAAAAAATTAGTAAGTTAAATTTTAAGAAAAAAAAAAACAAAAAAAAATTCGACACAGTTTTTCAATTTTTTCTTTGTTTTTCAAATAACAATAAGTACTGCAACAAAGTTCTGTCGCCGAAAGGCAAATTATACAATTGTTAAGTAATGTTTATTTTAGAGCGTCTGCGAAGGACCAGTAAGTTATTATATAAGATAATTAAGCTAGAATTTACGCATTTTTTGTCTAGCATATAAATTAGAAAATAAGAATATAAAACGAAATAAAGAATGTTGTAAATATGAAGATGAAAATGAGTTTCAAATAAATAGTAAGTGTTAGCAATCAATCACGGGTGGTACGAGGGTTGCCTCATATGTTGCGGGATTTGGCAACCCTAGTGTTGCAATCCGGCAATTGACAGCTCTGTCGCAAAGTTGGACATTTTTGAGGTTATACGCACTCAGAACGTTTTGACATACGAGCGCTATTTGTGTTGTTTACAGTAACTTAAAAGATTCATCTCGGACCAGTGTTTATCGATGGTATGGTGAATTCAATCGTGGTCGTAGTTCACTCCAAGATGAATTTCGTGAAGGTCGTCCAAAATCAGTTGTTGTTCCGAAAACCATTGATGCTGTGCGCGAACTGATATTGGAAGATCGTCATGTGACCTATCGTGAGATTGAGACAACCTTAGGCGTTAGTGGGACCAGCATACATTCAATATTGCATAAACATTTGACTGTCAAAAAAATTTGTTCGCGTTGGATCCCACACAATTTGTCAATCGCCCAAAAAAAGGCTCGTGTCAATTGGTCGAAAGAAATGCTCAAAAAATACGGTCGCGGTATGTATAAACAACCATTTGTTTGCCAGTTGTCTTCCAAGAAATCGGGGAAACCAACCGCCGAAGACGGATCACTCTTCACCACGACAATGCGAGCTCTCACACATCGGCTGCGACAACTGCATTTTTGAGCACCCAAAACATCGATTTGATGGGTCATCCGCCATATAGTCCTGACTTGGCACCGAATGACTTCTTTTTATTTCCGTACGTAAAAAACAAACTGAGAGGTCAACGTTTTTCTACACCTGAAGAAGCGGTTGCTGCATTCAGAATGCATGTGTTGGAGATACCTCAATCAGAGTGGCAAAAGTGCTTCGGCAATTGGTTCAAACGCATGCAAAAGTGTATAGATCTTCATGGGGAATATTTTGAAAAACAATAAAGTGATGTTCGATGATCAATATTTGGTTTTGTTCTCTAATCCCGAAATATAAAAGGCAACCCTCGTAGCAACACCACGAAGAGGAGTTTTATATAGAGTGGTGGTAGGTGGGCCTACTCCACTCATGGCCTGTCTATTAAAACCGGATGCGTGTGATCGGCTGGTGAAAAAATAGCCGGATCGAGTCCTAATGGTGACCTCCAAAAAAAAAGAAATAGTCTACAAGCTACACCTACAATGAAATAATAACAGAAATTCTGCTGCATCTATCAGGAATTTATTTGTATTGTATATACTATGATACTAAGGATAATTAACAGAGTAAAATGTAATGGCCGAGATTGCGTGGGTCTTTCAAGTTTTAGAAAACGCCATAGAGCTCCATTGAACTATTCCAATTTTTTTTAGTGTGGTAAATATGAATACTGGGCAGACAAATGGTCTGTTGACCTTAGTCCACACGGTCGAATGAATTCTTGCCCCCTCTCGTGCAACCATTCGTTGAGAACTAAGGGAATGTTAAAGATCTTATTTGATACTGAGTGCTAATTATTTCCTTACTCCATTTCGAACCCTTTATGACCGGACAACCAACATGCCACATTCTTAAATCTGGATCAGTAGAATTGTGTAGATTATGCCAGAACACCATACTACGTCTTATAGGTTTCACGTTTAGCTTAAGAATCGGGAACGCTGTGGAACCACCAGCATCAACATCACTTATCTTAAAATATGACCCATTATCATTTATAATTCCAAAGCGCATCCTTACTCACATAAAATAAGGCGGTAGCGATTCGGTTGCCTGACTCAACACCGTACTCAATATTAGGGCTCTGCAAAAAAATATGGCTTCATTATAATTAACCAAAAAACTGCCTTTATGTCAGTATTATATCATTACTGGAGAAAAGTCAAAGTGTGCAGTAACGTGTCCACCAATCCCGTAATTTACCACCTGGAGTGGTTCACCTGTTTCTGCAGTTAGTCTAGTCATGTCTACCACTCTCTGTTTTAGGTTTGCTAAGAAGCTATGCTCTTTAAAATCTATCCAACTGTTCTTACTCGTTCTATCTTGGGACATCTGTAATATTTTCGTACCACCAAGTGAAGACCGTACTATCTTTGGCGCTGCAAATTCGAGAATCCGTTCTATTTCGTTATCGTAGATAGCTTCATGGTAATAAAGCATGAGTGGCTCCAGATTCAATTGTTCCACTCTGAACGGTCCGATCTTCCGATATGGCACTTCGTTATCGCTGTACATACAACGTAGTGGCCGCTGTTGCATTGGAGTTTGGACGTCCTCATCTCGGCATGTACTTAGATAGAATTTTTCTTCTGCTGGCTGTAAGGGAAATATGACGTATATGGTATGTCTTCACTATATACATCAACATGGTAAATCGAAACATAGCCATATCAAAAAATTGTCCATAGGTTTACAAAAATAAGTAATATTTATCAAGGATACCAGATGAAAGGATTGCCAGCTAGTGCTACTAGATTTAAGGTTTTTGTAATTTATTTAAATTGTAATAAGTAATAAATAAATAAATAATATCAAGGATATAAAAAGGATACAGATAATTTTAAAATTACCCATTGACCTTCACCGTGGAACATAAAATATCAGTTCTCTATTAATCTGTGGGAGTTATAAATTGTTATCATTGTTGCACCGCAATTTTATGCCTCCATCTTATTGGGGAATAACTTCATGAAGGGAGACTGCTAGAGTGTGAATGTTTGGCGGATTTCATAAGTTCGAACGTTGGCGACGCAATGTTCCGCCGAACACTGTTAATACTGAGACACAACGGCGCGAAACAACACAATTAAAACACCAGTTCTTCTTTTGTTTAATATTTACGCTCTTTATTTATCCTTAATCGTCTGGGACACAATTCTTTTTACTCCGGTTACAATAATAGTCGGGTAGTATACTAACGGAAAACACACAACAACTTCCACCACACCTCGAATCGTATTTCTATTTGAAACTATCCTTATTTATTACTGTCTATCGCGTATAGCCTTCCACTTATTGTTATCCGCACACAAATCAACAATATAAGACGACACACGTGGAGATATCACAAAGGTGTCACAACGGGCGTAACGAGTCGGCGCGCGTTGAAATACGATGCGTTGAACGTCGAGTCTATGTCTGCCTTCGGTGGCAGTTCCGCGAACGTATTCGAGTTAACTCGCGTACTTGGACAAATTGAGTATTTTAAAGTTACAATTTCGATCGACGTTACCTTTACGTTTTAATGCGTCGCGCGAATCGACCCCCTCGGTGGGGTTCTGAGACTCCTGCTCGAAGTAGACTCGTTGTCTCGCAGGTTGGATATCGACTTTTCCTACCTCAATCCAAAGAAACCCTGTTACAGATCGTATCGATATCTTCACAGAGAAATGTCCTATTCACTCTGCTAACAGAATTTTCGAATCTCTGTTAGCAACATGTTATTACGTCCCAGGGGTAATTTTTCATTCCTGAAAGAAGAAACTCGCTCATCATCAAACATCATTATCACCATCCGTGGTGGTGATCGAAATTCAGTTCGACGGTTGTCGATTGTGTGCCGCCTTATTTACATAACACATCTGGCGCGCAGGCCGAAAGATATCCTGCAATTTGAATGGACGTACGGTCTATGAGTTTTGTTTAACTTCTTTAGTTAAAACTAACAATCCATTAGACCTTTCTAATGGGTGTGAAATCCTACAAAGGAACCGTGGGACTGGAGTATTTCCTTTGTTGGCTTTATTCTCGTAAATATTCCGAATTATCTTGTTGAGATAATTCGGTTGCCTACAATTTGTCAGCGGATATGCGATATGCTTTATTGCATGAAGTTGACGTTTCTTTTGTTTGCCGATGGATTTGATGGTCTTTGTGGCAGACCACCCGCACGTGCATCCGTTGGTCGGCTAATTTACCGACGATCGCGATTCCTTGTAACGTCGTGTAGATGTTCAGGATTTCAGATTGTGCAGTGCTGGAGTGCAGCGCATTTCAATCTTTGGGAATAAGATGAATGGATGTTTTTACCTTTGTTTCAGGTATGCTACAATCGACTTGTTGAGCTTGATATTGAAAGCTTTGGGACGTTCAGTTCCTTGCTTTTTAGTGTCGGGCTCAACGTTGGCTAAATGTTTCAGGGCCCTAGCGGACTTAGTGGCACGCATCTGTGGGCGCGTGTAACGTTTTCAGGGTAGGCACCTCCTTGAAGGGTAGGAACCTTACCTGGGTGGAATTGTGCGTTCGTAGAACGCTACAGAGTAATGTCACGCTGTTCAGGGTCTCGATTTTTGGCTGTTTCCGTGTTTAAAAAAATGACACAATTCGTTTGGACAATTCAAGCACGCAAGTTGTTGTCGAATAAAGTAAAATACTTGTTAAATTAATTATTTCCAATAAGAAGATGGGCGCCTCATACAAAAATGTTTAAACGGGATTTAACTCAAACGGTTTACAAAGGTGTTCGTGTTATATTTTTAATTGGAATAGAATCCTTCATTACCTGTCAATAAAGACGGTCGCGGTTTGAATATGACGTAGAAAAAAAAGTCGACTGAAGACATTTTTTAATGATTAAAGGATTACCTCACACCATCGTTTACAAGTGTGGTATTGAACTCAAACTGGAATTATGATCGGAAACATCGGATTTTATTGTACACCATGCCAACTGCCAGGAGCACGTTGCATCAAACAACAGCTTGCTGATTGCAGAGAAGAAGTCAGGATCGACTATTAATCACTCAGTTTTCAGAAGGACAATACGATGAACGTCTAATTACTTGCTTCATAAGAAGATACAGAGATCGAACGCGAATTCGTTTCTTAGAAGGGCCCTACCTATACAGTAGCACCTGGTTGTAGAACAATGGCACACACGGTCGATTGCCGTAAGCAAAATGGCATAAAAGGCAAATAATCTTGCATTTGAGCTGAATATTTTTCTAGAGCTCTTACGTCGGTTAGGTCTTTTCGCACACAAGCAATTTAAATATCAAAATGTATATATATGTGCAAAATTAATCACCCTATCGGAATAAGTTATAATTTTAATTTTTACTATCATTGTTGCACCGCAATTTTATGCCTCCATCTTATTGGGGAATAACTTCATGAAGGGAGACTGCTAGAGTTTGAGCGGAGTAATGTCATGCTGTCCATGGTCTTGGTTTTTGTTTATTTTTTGTTTTAAAAAAAAGACACAGTTCGTTTGACCCATTCAAGCGCACAATTTTTCGTCGATTAAAATCAAATATTTGTTAAATTTATTATTTCCAATAAAAAGGTGGGCGCGTCATACAAAAATTTTTAATAACTGGGTTTAACTCGAACTGTCTACAAAGGTGTTCGTGTTATATTTTTAATTGGAATCGAATTCTTCATTACCTGTCAATAAAGACGGTCGCGGTTTGAATATGACGTAGAAAAAAAAATCGACTGAAAAAAATATTTTATGATCAAAGGATTAGCTCACGCTGTCGTTTACAAGTGCGGTATTGAACTCAAACTGGAATTATCGTCTGACGCATTGGATTTTATTGGACTACTGTTAGCGACGCATCATGCCAATTCCCAGGATAACGCCGCATCAAACAATAGGGTGCTGATTGCAGAAAAGAAATCAGGATCGACTATACATAACATCGCCGGACTTAGTTCGACTATTCCACAAAAAGCAATCGGACTATACTTACTGAAGAGAAACCTGTGGGGGTATAAGTTGTCGTGCCAATACACGGGCACTTGGTTCACTTAAATCCCCTGACACTTGTTACTCCGAACGCACGTTGCCGAAAGAGAAGAAATAAAAGGCACTGGTTTAGTTATTTCAAGTTTTTTTTTTCTTTTTATTATATTTTTGTTTATGAGTTCTTTTATTAATCCCTGCGTCAATTTCTTTTAATTTCTTTTACTTTACATTAGATTCTTCTTTTTTGTACGAAACTATCCTTAAACCACAATAGTAGCACGCGACCGTATTAATTGAAACTCGACAAACGACACCCTTAAGAAGCTACACGCGTGACCGATCGTCGTGGAAGTTGAACTATGACCCGAGTGCGTGTGCGCACTTTAATGGTTGAGATGTGACTTGGTATAAATATTCACGAATTTAATTTTAGATTGAGCAGCAGCGTGAATACGCGCGATGGTGGTTGGTTAGTGACTGATGAATTAAAGGTGAAATTCGTATGTCAATCCACACACAGGACAACCAAAACAGACCACGCCTCTGCTCTCTCAACCTCACGCCCGTCGAAGTGTGGGTAACTTTTGTTAATGGGGAAATTGACAGAAATGGAGAATGAGAGAACAGAAACACGATGTGCTGTGAACTCGGGGTAGCTTTGGTTGTGTGTGTTGGTATCAAATGCAGCTACTGACATGACCTACTGACCCAGTGGTACGGCTATGGTGTAGTCAGAGCGCATTGAACCGTGGAAAGACAGAAATACGAAGGAGAGGAGGACCTAGCTGATGCTATTCACCTGCAAAAAGAAATCATTGATCCCAAGCGAATGGACGATCTGAGGGAAAGTTGTGGGGGTTGATGAAGGTATCGTACCGGACACGGGCACTAGGTTCACCTCTTTCCCACAAACACTGGTACTCCGTTCACATAAATTGTTCACCAACGATGTTCAAAAAGGGTAATAAAAAGGCAGATAAAAATCGCTGAGGTTAGTGTTTTCTTTATTTTGATTTGGCAAAGCATCCTTTCCTTTTATTCCACTTAGAACTTATAATTAATATTATTAAACTGATTTATATACATTTTTATACAAGTTGAAACACTTCAATATTGTTAAATTGATTTATATACATTTTTATACAAGTTGGAACACTTCAATATTGCTATTGTAATTACGCGGACAAGCGTGTGCATAAGCATGCACACGCGGCGGCAGTTAGCGACACAACCTCCTCTGTTGAATCTCGTAAATCGACTGCCTTGAAAAAGAAAGAAATTGGATACAACCAAAAGAGAACATACTTCTGCTCTCTCACTGCCACGTTCTTCGATGTGTGGTAGGTTACGTCGGTAAACTGATGATCGAAGAGAGCGGGACAATGAGAGAACAGAAACACGCTGTACGATTATCTTGGGGTGGATTTGGTTGTATGTGCATGAATCAATGTAGTTCTGAGCGGAACCCATTGACCTGATTCGGTAGTATGGTGAGTTCAGAGTACACTGATCTGTACGAAGACAGAACTGAGAAAGAGAGGGGAATTGAGCTGATGATATTCACCTGCAAAAAGAGAACATTGATCCCCAGCGAATGAAGTGTCTGGAGATAAGCCGAAGTAACGCTAGGGAAATATTATCACGTGATTCAATCGAATGTTTTGATAAATTTCCCCAGCGGATCTCCAATGATGCGACAACTTCGTCCGGTTGGATTTGGTTGTCGCTAATCGACATGGACACGATTTGCCGTATGGCAAAAAAGGTAAGCCAAACTCATTTATGCATTGTCTGCATGGTACAATGAGTTTAGCTATGTGTCCTTGGTGGAAACATGCTTTGTAGGTGAACAGGTAAGTAGGGTAAAATGGGGTTGATTTGACGCGCGGTAAGGCGGTCGAAATTAGGTAGAAATTGTGGTTGGAATTGTGGGTTGTTTCTCATATAAAATAGAGAAACCCCCACAAAGTCAATAGGACGCCGCTGATGCTTGGGCAATAATTGCTAATTGCTAACCGACATTATGAGATTTCCGATGGGAATCTCATGGTTAGCAAGAATGGAGTTGCCGTATGGCAAGAATGTAGCTAAACTCAATTATGCATTATCTGCATAGGATAATGAGTTTAGCTATACGTCCGTTTAACATGTTTTACAGGGAAATAACATATGAGGGAAATGGATATGTATGACGCGCTGAAAGCGGTCGAAATTAGCTGGAAATTGTGGTTGAGATTGTGGGTTGGATCTCATGTAAAATGGAGAAACCCCCACAAAGCTGTGCAGCGATACCAACACACAAACACGCCAGTTAACGACCAAGAAAATACCAAACGCAGATACAAGATAAGATTGTTAAGGAAAACACCAAATCCTGATGAGACTCTTATGGAAAATGCCAAATGTTGATACATACGACTCTTACGACTAATACCAAAGGCTGATACAACTCTCTTGGGAACCGAGACAAGATTCGGTTGAGAACCAAGATATGGCCTAGCTCTAAGTATAAATACCAAATGTATAACCCAGAACATTAAGACACAAATCAATAAAGGACCTCGGTACCGCGAAATATTATTTTTTGTCTTGGTTATAATTGTTAAAATTAACTGGCGATTCTGCCAGGAGAATTGTAAAACTTCAATTCTTCTCGGAGCAGACCAAAACCCTGCTGGAAGTTGTCGCAACAACCACCCAGAATTCAGCAGAGCATAGCCCGATTCACTCTTGATAAGAGAGAGCAGATTCTTTTAGTACATAGGCTAAAAAACCAACGAGTTCAGTAAGTAGATAGTGCTGTGAATAAAAACTGATTCGCCAGTGAGCGGACCGTCGGCACAAAACCACATAATAGATCACACCCAGCTACAATCAGCATAGCTGACCAACGTAAAACATACACAGTAGGAAAATCGTCAAACTCAAAAGAAGACTATAAAACAACGACTTCTTTCGACGAATTCAGGAAGAAAGTGACAGCAACAGTGACGAAGAAACAACCGGACCAACTACAAGTAGAACTGCAGCGATGCCACGAGATAACGTAACCTCAGGCTGATCAAACAACATTTAAGTGTACTAATAAAACAAGTGCAAGTGATGACGCAAACAAAAACTCAAACTGAAGACAGCGCTCCAATATTGGAAAGACTGCCCGATGCCACCGAACGAAATTGACTTGGAAGCTTTTAAAATGTTTCCAAACTTCGATGGCAATACACAAGATTATAGAGTATGGAGGAAAAAGGCTGTACGATAAATGGACACAATGAAAGATTTTTTTGGAACCACGAAATACGGATTAAGTCTAGGAATAGTTGAGAGCAAAATAAAAGGTGAAGCACCTCGGATTCTGACAAACAGCAATACACCCTTCAATTTTCAAGCTATTTTAAATAGACTCGATTATACATATGTGTGGGTTCTTTTACCCACTTACAAAGAACCTTCCATTGCCATAAATTACCTGTCCGCCACTTACCTACAAATGAGCATTTCCTTACAGCTGAAAATATAGTAAGATGGTAATCTTGCCATGACATCAAACTTTCACCAGCATCATAAACCCCAAAAGCTAATTCAGCTACCTCATCAGGTAACCAGCATCGATTCATGCACAGGCCAATGCTCTATACCAAGAAGCATTTCCTCTTACATGTGCATGACATGTTTATTCCCATCAGCGCTGAACCATCAGTCGATTGTATAATCAACAACCTACAGCGCAACCATTGCTGGCCGCATATAGGAATTCCTAGTGTTGTGTTAACACAAACAACACACCGACCGATGGGACGTTGGCAATCTGCGTGCAAGCTAATTGATGCTGTACGCAATGGCCAATGAATAAACAACGCATTCTTCCTATCCTGAGGTTCGAAACACTTGCGACAATTCCCTTTCATCGGTTATCAACCGATCATAGAATTTGGGCATGGAAATGATCATTGTTTAGACAATCTTACTCATTCCATGCCCTATGATGACCCACAGCAAAGCAAAGCAAACACACAGTACCTCACTGCGTTTGTTTTGTTTACTAACCGCTGGTCCATAGTTTCCCTGGGTAAGACGTTAGCCTGCACATCTGCAGTTCAAATTCCTCACCACCATATCCATGTACCAGCATATTAATCTAAAAAAAGAAACATCCAACTTGACCCTTGGCCACCGTCGGCAAGATTTCTGTTGACTTAATGCAGAACTCCCAAACACGAAATTGAAGAAAAGTAGGATAATATTTATTAAAGGACGGAACCCGAATAAGAGTAAATTCGTAATTTTTATAGGGACGTTTGTAATTCCTTTTAACAGTTTTTGCAACCAAAAACTCAGTTCATTTTTCCCTTTTATTTTTTTTTTTCACACAATCTCGAACTTCGCCAAGAAAAATTATTGATTATTGGTATATAGGTCTATTCAAAGACGAAACCGCGGCTATATTTACGACTCCTCTTGACTTCACACGTCCTCTGCGCGACTTGTTTCTACTTCCGCTGACGCACTCTCGACTCCCTTTGACTCCATCTGACCCGCCTTTGACCTCTGTAACCTCAACGGACCCTTTTCCAACCTCGACTTGCTTGAACTCGCACTACCCTTGGGCAACTTCTTTTCAATTTTCAACTTTCAACGGACTCCACCGAACTTACGATACCCTCTAGTAAACCTCTCGACTCCTCGCGTTCTCTTAGCGACCTTTTTCTGCTTCCTCAGACGCACTCCCGACTGTCTCTTCCCACTCCAAATCCCGGCTCTTTCCCAAATTTTGGGATCACTATGCCCACAACTCGTGTCGTCCATAGACAACCAGAGTCCCAAGAGTTCCTCGACGCTTCCAGCGTCGAACACAAAACTCAATCTACACACATCAGGCTTCCACTCTTTGACGAGGAGAACCCAGAGCTTGGGTTCGCCTTAGCGGACCACATATTCCGAGCGCCGACTTGCATGACGAAGAACTTCGTGCAGTCGAGCTGATGCGAATGCTTGACCGCACTCAGCGAACGCCTGTTGCACACATTGTTAGGTCGGCCGACCACAATCCTTACAGCAACATGCATGAGGCTCTGCTTGGCGCCCTGGACGACCCCGGAAGTTTGCGGCAACAACGCTTGGCGGCCGAAACCAACCTTTCGGGGTTGAGACCGTCCCTGTTCCTGACCCATTTACGCCCTATAGCGGGGACCAGGATCTCGGACGACCTAATACGGCCTCACTTTTTGAGATGCCTTCCCCAACATCCCCGTTCGGCACTCATGGCCCAACCCAACCAGAGTTTGGGCTATTTAGCTAAA
The DNA here is from genome assembly GCA_963931805.1 of Microdon myrmicae. NCBI lineage: Eukaryota > Metazoa > Arthropoda > Insecta > Diptera > Syrphidae > Microdon > Microdon myrmicae. The sequence continues at coordinate 110,931,918 of OZ007499.1, read as the reverse complement.
ATTGCTAACGCCATTATGGAGAGCTCAGACCAACAGTCCGAGCGTCCGGCGTATCAGGTAGCGGCGCCACTAACAGCCCCACAGACGGCTCCAGTGCGTCAACCTCCTCAGATACCACATCTCAGAAGCCCTGCCTCAACCAATTTCCCACAGTGGACCCAAGAGGACAGGTCCAACGAATTCCGCCCGAGAAGCTTCCCCGCCCAAGTCACCACTTCTGTCCTTCGTGCGCTACAGACATCACTCCGCCGCGACCTAAATCAATTTCGTATGGAAGTGAGAAGCGTTCAACAAAGCGTTCAGAATCGCGCCGTAACTATTCGTTCCCGTAAATCGGCCGCAAACCTCGCAAAATGCCCCACAGCGGGCCAACTTCCGCCGAGCACTACCTCTGCCTTCACAAAACGGCAACCCAAATAGGAAAAATACGCCTAACAACGCCGTTACCTGCCCTTGGTGCGCCAATCACCAACGATACGGTGATCGCGCATGCAATTGTAAGGCACCCTGTGGCTGGACACCATCAGCCACCAACCAGGGGCGCCATTTAAACTAATTTTGCCCACCGATATCCTCGCGCAACCGGCCGGTACCACTTCTATAAGGCGCCTAACCATCCGAGACCCTAAACTAAATATCGCTTTTACTGTCGATAGCGGCGCCGATATCTCAAACCTCCCGCGAACGTTCGCTCCGCGCAGCCGCGTGCCCGCCGCACTTAAACTGTCAGCCACTAATAATTCAGCGATACTTACGTACGGTCGAAAGAAGCTGACACTCCAACTGGGTGTTCAACATCCAATCATATGGCGTTTCGTCATTGCGGATGTTAACGAACCCCTAATAGGTTCCGACCTATTAGGCGCACACAACATGTTGGTCGATACGACCCACAACAGGCCTGTGGCTCCAACCGCGCCCCCCTTGCCCCTGCCGGCGATAACACCCAGGGCCACAAAGAGTATAGACCCAATACAGGTCATGGTACAGGAATTTGTCCGAACAACAATTCCTCTACCTAATCAGCGCCGATCCAAAGCAACCGTGTTTCATCACACTGAAACACGAGGCCCTCCGGTGAGCCAGCGCCCACACCGACTGGCTCCCGAGAAATTACGTGCGGCACGCGCAGAATTCGATCATATGATCGAGCTAGGTATCTGTCAACCGTCGGACAGCCCCTGGGCAAGACCACTACACTTGCACAGTGAAGAAACGTTCTGGTGAGTGGCGCCCATGCGGTGATTACAGACTGTTGAATGCAACAACAGTCCCCGATAGATACCCCATTGCACACCTCGACGATTTTTCGTATAAACTACGAGGTTGCAACGTCTTCACCACCCTGGATCTCACCAGGGCTTACCACTAAATTCGGTGGCACCAGAAGACATCCCCAAGACCGCAGTCATCACACCTTTCGGACTCTTCGAGTTCAAAGAGATGACTTTCGGCCTCAGAATGCCGCGCAGACTTTCCAACGTTATATCGACTCGGCATTACGCGGTCTCAACTGCTGCCACGCATACCTTGATGACATGGTCATCGCTTCCAGAGACCACGCCGAACATAAACGCCATTTATGCCAGGTCTTAGAGCGCCTCCGCGAATACGGCCTAGTCATCAATCCAGATAACTGTCAATACGCCAAAGAGCAAATCACTTATTTGGGTTATGTCATTGACAACCAGGGCATTCGCCCACTGCCGGACCGCGTGGAGGCCCCCATGAAGTATCTTCGTCCCACCAACGTAAGTGAGCTTCGTCGATTCCTGGGCATGCTCAACTTCTATCGTCCGACCCTGAAGAACCCTGCCCAGATACACGCTCCATTAAATGAATTCCTAAAAGGGGCTAAGCGCAATGACAAGCGCCCCATCACTTCGACAGAAGCCTCTGATCGAGCATTTCAACTACCCAAAGACCAATTGACAAATGCCACCCTACTCCGATACCCTCTTGAGGGAGCGACACTGTCCATCCAATGCGACGCATCGGATACCGCAATCGGAGCCGTCCTTGAACAGGACATTGAAAGCCGCCCGGAACCACTCGGTTTCTTTTCAAGGAAGCTGAGTACCACAGAGCGACGGTACAGCGCCTATTATCGCGAATTACTTGCGATTTACAACGCTGTCAAATACTTCCGTCATATGATAGAAGGACTTTCGCTCTCTATTTTAACAGACCACAAGCCGCTTGTCTACGCGTTCCGGAAGAAGTCGGGAAATGCAAATGCTGGGAAATGCTCTCTTCATCCATACCCCTACGACCGTCCCTCATAACCACTTAGGAAAAGTAACTAAAAAACAACTCCGACGTAAATTGCATATTAGTTACTCACCCTTTATTAAACAACAGATACAGCTTTTGACCACCCTGATAAATGGACAACTTAAAAATTTCACCGATCAGACCTACACGTCTACTCTAAACAGTATCAAACCAAACCGTGACCTATTTAACAATATAAATCGACTAACTGGTCGTAAATTCAAGCCTCGAATAGACTGTTTCATTCAACCAACTAACAGTAACATCGCCCAATCGGACACTGATATAGCAAACTGTCTCGCTGGATTCCCTCCCAGTCACTAATTTCCACGACACCGTGAATGAATTCATCTCACGCACACTGGAGCCATCCTTCCCACCATTCATTACTGAATTCAACGAAACCAATAAAGCGTCACATCCCATGGGAACCGAAACATTCCTAAGTTTTACAGAATTATCTGAATTGATTACTTCGCGTAACAATAAAAAATCTGCAGGCTTGGATAGAATCCCTAACCTTCTATTTAAAAGACTTCACCCGGAGAACTTACTCCCCATTCTCGTTCTTCTCAACCACATAATAAACACTTCACATTTCCCAAAATGTTGGAAAACAGCGGTGATAGTCCCTATTAGTAAATCCGGTTCTTCCAACAACCCGCCTAACTTCCGTCTCATATCACAGCTAAATTCGCTTAGTAAGGTCTTGGAATGTAAGATATACAAAAATCTTATCTCATTTGCTAGAGATAACTCCCTTAACAACAATAACAAGAAGGGTGAATCGATTATTTAACGACAAATATAAAGAGAACCGATTCATGACAATTCAAACTGCAAACCCACCTCCCAACGACGGAAACTTCCACATCCTGAAGGTATGCATGAGAGCGCGCCATGGGTTGTCGTGTTTGCTAAGTTCACAATAGCATTCCAGTACACTGGAAATGGCGTGATCGATCGACCAATGAAGATTGGCAAACAGCATTAGATCATAGAACAGTTTTAGCGGTAATTACTGTGCTATGGTACGGGCCTTTGATCTGATGATTCCAACGGCGAAGAAAAAGACCTTGTATAATGCATACTAATAGGAGCACAGTTTTAAAAATTAAGGACTAATGTATTTGGAGTTATCTTGTTCGGGTCACATATTTTAGTTTTGTGTTCATTCAAATTAGAGTTTCAAGTTAAAAATTGTCCAAGTACAGTATCGATGTTGCGGATTCGCACTGGACACAACCAGCGAATTCGCAACTGAATGTTACTCGTGGCAACCGCATGACAAATGTCAGCAACGAGCTGGCATAATCAATTGTTTTGGTTGTCAAGCAACCAATAACAAATTAATTCTTTTCGTTAACTGCTCAGCCCAGTTGGATGTCCACTCAATAATCAGTGTAAATCATAGTAATCAATAGAAATAAATACAATAAATAATAAAAAACCTATCAGCCACGAGTTCTTTTGTCCCCAGAGACGACTATTTCAGGAATTGCTGCAGGTATTCAGTTGACTTTCTCGCTCATTTGGTTTCAGGCAGCATTGTTGCGGCCGCCATTGATCTTGCACATCAAGTCCCTTGTGTTTGTGACCACATCGGGATATTCCCCAACGACATTCATCACGTCAGGAGAGCGCATTGTTCCTGACGCCAGCCCACAACACAACAAGAACCCGGTGTTAGTGGAAGGTGTGTTCAACGCTTGGTGGACACACAATCGATAATAAACACGAATTAAACCCTTTTACGCAATTGTTCTCTTGTTCAATTACGATCACTTGGTGTTGGCCTCAGGGCCAATGTGGATTTAACATTTGGCGAACCACAACTGGCGAAGGTAACATTCTGAGGCGCTCCCTGCAATCTGGGCTATTCCCTGTTGGCGAACCACAACTGGCGAAGGTAACATTCGGACATTGGCAGGTTGGTTAATAATTCTAATGAGATTGTATACCACAATACAGAGCTTTCACCTCACCAATTTAAATATAGTAATATTCAACCCTTCTCCAATATTTTGCGTTGCAATGAACGAGCGGAAAGTAGATCCCCAACCCACATCCCTGACTGACAATATCCCCACTAACCCATAACCTATCTATTGATCATTATGCTTCCCCCTTCCACACCACACTAACTTATTTCAATAATAATTAGCTAACTAGACTAAGTTAAGATAAGTTAAGTTAAGTTAAGCAAATTAGCATAGGTTAAGTAAATAACTATATCCTGGTTTTCTGAACTTTTCCAGGAAGCTCTACCCACTACAATCTTAATCCATAATGAATATATAACTTCTATCATATTGTTTGAAAAATGTACTAGTAAGTATATGTAAACAATTATAGTTAAGTGTCATAAGTTATCTGTATTGCTTATTGTAAAAATTATTGATGGTCAATAAATACAGAAATGTAAAAAAAAGGCATAATAAACCCGACAGTTGAACTTTAGAGGAATGATATTGAAATAAAAAATTACAAGTTTAAGCATTAATTGGGATACACATCCCATTGTGAACTTACACTCTGTTAGCAATGGCACACACCTGCATTGTTGGGTTGCCACTCGTCGAAGACACAGTAATGACGAAGATTGTGTTCGAAAGTTGACGAAGAACGAGGAATAGAGAGAGAGTGGATTTACAAGAACAGAGTCTGAATTCTGACCTCTTTGTAATGGGAGCTTTTTTCGTTTTTTTTTGGTTTCGCATGAAGCGAATTAATTATCTTATTGTTTCTTTGTTCCTTTAATTCGTGAAGATGTGTTGAGTTTTGTTTAATGTATAATTAAAAGTTAAAGAAAGTGTTAAAATAAAGAAGTATGTAATAAATATTTTTGGAGGACTATCCCGTTTGGTTTCTTTTGGTTTGCTGGTGACCGACATGCATGCGCACGAGGGCTGGAGGAGATGATCCCTTTCTGAAGTTCCCAGAATTTAAGGATAAGTGCGGTGTGTTAATAAGAAACCAAGGCGTTTCCAGGAAATCGGCCGGAAGGTTTACCGTGGTCGCCCCGTTACCACATCGGGTAACTGCTAACGGCGCGTAACGGACCGTTACGTTGCCTTCCGTTGCCGTGGGCATGCGGTAAACGGGTGACGGTAGCCCAAAGTCTAGCCGTTGACAGATTGGCCGCCACCGTGGGAAACAACAATATTATATACTATATACATTATTTCCAGTTTCATCTCAGATCATATCACAAAACCAAAATGCATTATTAACTCCACATTACATCACAATATACATTAAAACCCTGTAGTATTCCAGAATACTACTGTCCTTATGATTATTAACTTTAACACTGAATCTCATTATTTATCTAACACATCCTTAAAACATTCTCTTAACATATCTAACATTCTCACTTAATATCATCATCATCAGCACTACAACCAGGAACCGGTCTTGGCATTATTTAGCAAGTCCTGAGGCTTGTTAAATTTTCCATAATGATTTGTTTGTTCCGGGCAAGGTCATTAGTCTTGCGCCAGAGGCTCCCCGACGGGGAATCGAACCCCGGTCTCCCGCGTGACAGGCGGGTATACTAACCACTATACTATCGAGGAGCCCACTTAATATATATCCTTAATAAACATCCACAATATTCTATATCAAGCCAGTTTCAGTACACTTCATACATGCCCCTTTTTTCATAACATGCCCCTTTTTTCATTCGAAACATAGCTCTTTGATTTTCGTTCAAAGTTTGTTCAAAATTAAAAGTCACAGTAGATTAAGTAATACTTTGATAAAATTGTTTTTGTTCAAGTTATAATTTACAGTAAATTAGAACACAAAGTTATATAAGAAGAGGGAAAAATTCATTGTAAAGTCAGTTCAGAAATATAGTTGAGATTTAAAGGAACTCAGTTGAGTTTGAGTTGAGTTTTGAGTTGAGAGAGAAGTTAAGAAGGAGTTGAGATTAGAGTAAGAATAGATAGAGATTAGAGTAAGAAGAGATACAGGTTAAAGACGAGTAAGAATAAAAAGAGAGACGAGAATAAACGGAGGAGACGAGAATAAACGGAGGAGACGAAAATAGAAACAAAAAAATAAATAATTAAATAATATCGAAGAGACGAAAAGCATAGTGAATTGTTTTTTCGTTGATAATTGATTATCAATTGCAATAAATTTCCGCACAAACATATTTTCAATCGGAGCGAATAAACATTGAAACGCGAATTGTTGAAAGAATATTAAATAAAGGAAAAATAAAAGGTCCACGCTCTTCCCTCTACCGAGGAAGCACGGCGTCCCGGACCTACAACAACCCAAACAATAACCCAACAAGTGGCGCAACACAACAACACCGCAACTGGCGCTCCGAACTTGCTGTTTCTATGAACAACATAACAGATGGACAGGATTATACATAACAACTGTTGTATTCCAGAATACTACCCTTATTCGCTTTAACACTAACTCATGTCCTTTCAAACACAACCCTTAAAACTACATCCTCACATATCTTACATTCTCAGTTAATACAATTCATAAATAAACAGACACAATATTCTATATCCAGTCACTTACAGCACATTTCATAAATAAACAGACACAATATTCTATATCCAGTCACTTACAGCACATTTCATAAATATGCCCCTTTTCATAACAAGCACATTTTTCATTTCAAAACATGGCCACTGTGATTTTCGTTCAAAGTTTATTCAAAATTCTAAGTCACAGAGACTTCTAGATTGTTTTGTTCAGTTTATACGCCACAGTCAGTTAGAACAAAATGTTCTATATAAACAAGTAAATTTATATGAAAAAAGTAGAAAGAAGAGAGCTCAGCTTGAGATAGCTGAGTTCGATAAAATAAAAATAAATAAAAATAAAATAGATCTTTTATTATTAATAACATAATAACCTCCACGCTCTTCCGTCGAAAGAGGAAGCATGGCGTTGGAGCCGTAACACAACTATAACAAACAAATGGGTAACATAACAACAGGCGCTACTGTTTCTTATGGTTCAACGATGACATTTCATACCACAACACTTACATAAGTTACAACTGGTCATCCAAATATGTTAAAACTCGTAACAAAAACTTATGATACATCTAGTGCTGCGGATCTCAGCAGCCCCTATATAAAGACTTACGTTACAACTGGACTGGCCACTAATCCTACATATTACAACTTTACTTATTGGTAACCGAAACTACGTTACAACTATTAAAATTGGACTTATATTACAACAAATACTACGTTACAACTGGCGCTGCGGACGGGATCCCAGCAACCCCTTTTTATAAACGTTACACAAGTAAGTTATCATGTAAGTTAACAGAATGCATATTAGAAATCGAAAGACAAAGAAGCATCGAACAATTTAATATACCAAAAAGAACTAACACGTCTCCAGCAAGAAAATCGGGACGATTTTGTTTAAGGGAGTTTATGGCCACCACAAGACTGTTATGGAAAATACCAAACGCTGAGACAAGATAAGGCTGTTAAGGAAAATACTAAATGCTGATAAGACTTTTATGGAAAATGCCAAATGCTTATACAAGATAACACTCTTACGGAAAATATAATACCAAATATACAACTCTCTTGGGAACCGAAATAAGATTTGGTTTGGAACCAATATAAGACCTAGCTCTAAGTATAAATAGCAAATGTGAAACATAGAACAGGGTTCATAGATCCAATATTATAGTAGCGTTAAGATACAAACTAATAAAGGACCTGGGCCCCGTGAAATATTATTTTTCATCTTCGTTATAATTGATAAAATTAACTCGCGCAACCAGGCACCAAAGAACGCAGTGCAAAAGAACCGTATACCAGAGCATTCTTGTAGCAATCAACAGGTTAAGTTGCGAGACCCCAGTACTTTTTTTCTAATATTTTCATAGCGTGGGCTCGAATCACGTTCTTCGCTGCTTCACTAAATTTTATAAATTTTCCAAACAAGGCAATGAAGGCTTATAAGAAAAATTTGAAACAACTTAGCTTTCAAGTGATTGATCATGATACAAACCAAAAGAAAAAGTAGACGTCGAATATTATTCGAGCTATACAAAAGGTCTATGTGCGAAAGTTGGAGTTGAATGTGAACATAATCCAAGAGACACGTTGTAATAACATCGACATGACTCAGAGGCTATCAGCGAACTAGAAACACTTGGGTGAAGGCATTCTGTTCACAATGATTTCACTGAATAAAGCTCCGCTTAGACTAATCGCTAAGTGAGACAATGAGTAGTACACGTAAAATTGAATGCCGAAAACAATTGTAGTGTCTTTATAAAATGAGGTCGCATAATAATAATGTAATCTGCTCATAAGACGATCAAAGCACGTTCTATAAATTTACTTTAATTCTAATTTAAATCCTTGAAAACGTTAAGAAAAATCACGATTAGCCAATCAAAATGTCAAAAACCAGAAAATAAAAGAACTTCGTTAAACAATAACATAAGAAACTGTCAACTGAGGATCTGAATACTAGCGTTCAAATCTACATACGTAATAAGGCGTACTGTACTTACGACTTTTTGTGCTTTAGAAGACTGTCTTTGAAATCCACCGACTTGCAAACTCAGGTGCATTTTAAGACGTTTCAAATTAAGGTGAATATGCCCATCTTCTGGTTGTCGTTGTTTGGCCTGTTCCATAATATCAATTGCTTCTTGAAAGTGGCCTAAGAATGAGACACGTTTAATTTATACTTCGACATGTATATCTCAAATTTACCTGTTTGAAACGCCACATAGCTAAATGTCTGCAATAATTTCACGTCTTCCATCAACTCTATTGGATCTCGTTCACATTCATTTTTGTATTTCTGCCATGCTGCACTAAACCACTCTAAAGCACATTTATGTTGCCCCGCATTTTTTAGAATATCAGCTATATAGAAACAATCCACGGCACTCAGAGGATGACCGTATTGTACACCAAGTATTCTGCCGTTGGACAGTTCGGTTGTGTTCAATTTGTAGGTTTCCTGAAGACGGTTTAATCCCAACGCCGCACCTTCCAAGTCAGTATACATTACGTTCACTGATTGTCCCACGGCAGTAAGTTGTTGAATAATATCTTTGTATTCTGTAGGAAACAGACACTTCTTCATGATATGGTGGTCACAGGGCATCTCAAGTCCGTATTACTTACCGTTCTCATTTGATTTGTCGGATATATAACGCGCAACATCATTAAAATCAATTATTGCTCTTTTGATAGTTTTGAAAACGTTGATATGATTATTTCCGGAAGTTTTCATCAGTCCGGACGCATCCTTTTCAAGGTCCTTAAAAAATCTGTTAACAATCGATTGGTTAACAAGGTCTGGATGACTTAACGATTTTTTCTTACTCATCGATTCTTTGTAATTTCACAAACTCTCGATCAATATACTCTTCCACACTTTGAAGATAGTTGCTCTCGAGCTGAAGGAGTGACTCCAAGCCGGAAACTGAGCTATAAAAGTCTTCACCTCCTACCAATGACGACATGGCACTCAGAACAATTAGGACAAATAGGATCGAGGTACTCATTTCACTTAACTAGATTCAACGACTGACTGACTCAAGTCTCATACGCATTTTGGCAGCTTCTAATAAAATAAGAATAATTATGTTTACACAGGTGGTATCTACTTGATTATTAGCTGATAACAGAGATTCATTAGGGAAATTAATGGCGTTATTGGCGTTAATTTACCTGGCTTTTATGAACGCACAACAAGTGTGTATTATCGATGATTCAATGCTTGTGTGGCCCTGAAAATGCAAATTTCCAATTACAATGGAAATCCATTTCTATAAAAACACACAAAACACTTGGAGAGGTTGGAGAGAAAATTGCTTATTTATTTACATCCGTTGTGAAAGAAGAAGCAATAAAAACTCTAGACCACAAATATGTGAAAACATTGTCGAAGAAAGGTGAACTGCATCTTTGAATACTTTCACAAAGGGTACCATCTTAAAAGGGGTCAGCCTGCTTGCATACTATGAAGATAGGCAATACTGTGGAAGGATGAGTTGTGGCCAGAAACCGTGATTACAATGATCCCGAGTTGACATTCACAAACGTTTCCAGTTGACTATATAATAAAAATCGAGCGGTAGCTGATTAACAAGAATGCCTTTCCCCTGAATTCAATTGTACTGAAAACAGATCTGTGAGGGTTCTCTATACTACATGGAGAACCAACCCACAATTTCAACCACAATTTCCGCCTTATTTCGACCGCTTTCAGCGCGTCATGTCAACCCCTATCCCACCGTTCAGTAATTCACCTGCAAAACATGTTTCCCAAAAGGACGCATAGCTAAACTCATTATCCTATGCAGATAATGCATAATTGAGTTTAGCCATCTTTTCGCCATACGGCAACTCCATTTCGCTAACCCATGAGATTTCCACCGGAAATCGCATCATGTCGGTTAGCAACGGCATAGTCTGATCAAACGACGCGGTTGCATAATCATGCAATCGCTGGGAAAATTAATAAAAGTATTTAATTTAGTGCCCATGATCAGATTACCCTAGCCAAGTCGGCGTCCTACTCACTTTCCCCAGACACTCCACTCGCTGGGGATCAATGATCTCTTTTCACATATGACTAGCCACAGAACATCTTCCTCTCCTTCCTATTTCTATCTTCCCCGGGTTCAATGCACTCTGAGATCGCCACTGTCACCACACTAGGGCAGTAGGTCATCCTCAGAGACTGTATTGATACAAGCACACAAGCGAAGCCAACGCCGAAGTCATTGCGCTCTCTCTTTTGTTCTTTTCATCCTTCGCATGTCCAGCAACTGTCAAATGATGTCCAAGTATTATTCACCTATCTGACACGCGCAACTGAAAAGATTCATGAGAGAGTGCGATGATGATTGGCTAATAGCTGTGCAAATCCAGAATTACCCAATCATCCCTAATTCCAATCAGTCGCTTTACTTCCACCACCGCTGACGGTCACGCCGCACCGACTTTTAAATCATCCCTCGTCGCGTACACCCACGTTACTACAGTCAGTCGAGATTCAATTACGGGAAATTTCATCTTCGCGTAAAGTTTATATTTTGCCACGAAAAATCGGTTTAATTATCCTCAAGAAAACAGTTAAATTTTATCAGTTTATTTGTGCATGTGGAATCATTGAATGTTAAATAAAGAAAACGTTAGCCAACAAAAGACCACCAGTGCTTTTATTTCCTTCATCTTTACCTTTGGTGTTTGAGTTCTGGAGTTTCAACATTTTCGTCGGAACAACTTGATGGGGATTCAAGTGAAACAGTGCCCGTGTCTTGGCACACCTACTTGCACTCCACAGATCTCTTAATTAGAAGGCCGGCGTAAATAAGAAGATAAATTTAAATCAATTTATGGTGAACACATATATAATACAGAATGTCTCAAAAGGGGGTGAGAAGTGCACTGACATAAGACGGACGCGTTTTTAACTCTTCGGTAAAATTAACATAAAATAGTTAACATGGTGAGCAGTAAGATGGAGATAAGTGGGAACACCTACATGTAAATATAGGAAAAGAAAAGGCACTAAAAAGTAGATAAAGCAATAATTATAATATAACACTAAGGGAGTCTTAAACAAATAGTGAGTGTTAGCAAAGAATCCCAGGTGGAAGCAACACCACGATGAGGAGTTGCAAATAGACTGGTGGTAGGTGGGCCTGTGGCGGTTCTCTCGAACGGCACCATGCACCTTGCCATTTACCTGGATAAAAACCCCGTCTAGGGCATGCAAAAGGGCATAAAGAAAACAGATATTGTGACAGTTCCATTGAACGTCACAATTACTGCGGGTGAGAGACCTGTCATAGGAGCAATACCTAAAAGCGATGATTCTGGCTGGCATTAATTGTATCAACATCAGATACCAATTCTCTAGAGACAATTCACCGGTTGTGTGTTATGTCATCGAATTTCTAGTAAGAATACATCCGGGGAACACATTCGGCGCTATCCGCACATGCTTGCAATGCTGCGCACCTGCGTGAGGAGCATAGCATGCAACCATTACACAGCAAATCATCCAAGCGCCGAAGCTTGCTCCCTTATCTCTCGCCCAAATGTCGGAATCAATGTTATAACATTGTATCATGCACACGAGTGTCCTGGGTAGGCCAACATCATCAGTGCGACGACACACTCGTCGTGTGTGCTTTTGTGTGCTGTCAGCATTTCAACCCTTCGTTGGGATGCTGGTGCCAGAGCAGATCGTTGCTCATGGTGTTGTGGATTTGATGATCCATGGTCTGCTTACGGTGGACGTACACACACACCATGAGTGGCAGAGGAAAGCATCATTTATGTTTCACGACCGGTGTGGCGATGCTGAGGAGGATCGCACCATATATGGTCATCGAAGCGATGGATGGGATTTTGGCGTTCTGTCGCTTCGATGACTGAAGTTAGGGGTAGTGGCACGAGAATTTTTTGAAGCTACAGTCGAAAATTTGCGAGCGGTGAAGTCAGATCAAGTTACGTAACATTTAAATCTTTGAACTTTTAGATACATTTAAATACAGTGCCGAGTGCCTACCAATTTACGTAACATTTGAATCTTTGTATTTTTAAATACATTTAAATACAGTGCCGAGTGTCTACTAATTTACTTAACATTTAAATCTTTATTTATATTATAATACGAGCCAAGTGCCTTTATGTAATGTTGTTGGCACTTGGGATTTTGCCGAGCTATTCCAAATGGTGACCTCCGCGGAAAAAAAAGTGCACAAGTAAAACTTGAAATGAAATAATGACAGAAATTCTGCTGCATCTATTAGGAATTTATTTGTATAGTATATACTATGATACTGAGGATAATTAACAAATTGAAATGTGATGTCCGGGATTGCGCGGATCTGTCAAACTTTAAAAAACCCCATAGAGTTCCATGAAACTATTCCAATTTAGTCAGTGTGGTAGATATGAATACTGGGCAGACAAATGGTCTGTTGAACTTAGTCCGCACGGTCGAATGAATTCTTGTCCCCTCTCGTGCAACCATTCGTTGAGAACTAAGGGAATGTTAATGCTTTTATTTGATACTGAGTGGTAATTAATCTCTTACTCCATTTCGAACCCTTTATGACCGGACAACCAACATGCCACATTCTGAAATCTGGATCAGTAGAATTGTGTAGATTATGCCAGAACACCATACTACGTCTTATAGGTTTCACGTTTAGCTTAAGAATCGGGAACGCTGTGGAACCACCAGCTTCAACATCACTTATCTTAATATATGACCCATTATCATTTATAATTCCAAAGCGCATCCTTACTCACATAAAATAAAGCGGTGGCCATTCGGTTGCCTGACTCGACACCGTACTGAATATTTGGGTCCTGCAATAAAATTTGGCTTCATTATAATTAACCTAAAAACTGGCTTTATGTTAGTATTATATCTTACTGAAGAAAAGTCAAAGTGTGCAGTAACGTGTCCACCAATCCCGTAATTTACCACCTGGAGTGGTTCACCTGTTTCTGCAGTTAGTCTAGTCATGTCTACCACTCTCTGTTTTAGGTTTGCCAAGAAGCTATGCTCTTTAAAATCTATCCAACTGTTCTTACTCGTTCTACCTTGGGACACCTGTAATGTTCCCTTAGTACCAATTTGGGACCGTACTATCCTTGGCGCTGCAAATTCGATAACCCGTTCTATTTCGTTATCGTAGATAGCTTCATGGTAATAAAGCATGAGTGGCTCCAGATTCAATTGTTCCACTTTGAACGGTCCGATTTTCCGATATGGCACATCGTTATCGCTGTACATGCAACGTAGTGGTCGTTGTTGCGTTGGAGTTTGGACGTCCTCATCTCGGCATGTGCTTAGATAGAATTTGTCTTCTGCTGGCTGTAAAGGAAATATGACATATATGTCTTCACTAGATACATCAAGATGGTAAACCGAAACATAGTCATATCAAGAAATTTTCCATAGGTTTACATAAATATGTAATATTTATCAAGGATACCAGCTGAAAGGATTGCCATCTAATGCTACTATATTTAAGTGTTCTGTAATTTATTTAAGTAATAAATAAATAAATAATATCAAAGATATAAAAAGGGTACAGAATTTAAAATTACCCATTGACCTTCACTGTGGAACATAAAATATCAGTTCGCTATTAATCTGTGGCAGTTATGAATTACACCGCAACCAATATCTACGTTGCATCGCAATTTTATGCCTCCTTATTGGAGAATAACTTCATGAAGGGAGACTGCCAGATTGTGAGAGGAGTAATGTCACGCTGTTCATGGTCTTGATTTGGCTGTTTTTTGTGTTAAAAACAAAAGACACAGTTCGTTTGGACCATTCAAGCACGCAAGTTTTCGTCGCATAAAGTCAAATATTTGTTAAATAAATTGTTTCCAATAAAAAGATGAGCACGTCATACAAAAATGTTTAATAACGGAATTTAACTCGAACTGTTTACAAAGGTATTCGTGAAATATTTTTAATTGGAATAGAATTCTTCATTACCTGTCAACAAAGACGGTCGCGATTTGAATATGACCTAGAAAAAAAAGTCGACTGAAGAAATTTTTTAATGATCAAAGGATTAGCTCACACAGTCGTTTACAACAGCGGTATTGAACTCAAACCGGAATTATCATCTCAAACATTGGATTTTATTTTATTGTTGTTAGCGACGCACCAAGCCAATTCCCAGGAGCACGTTGCATCAAACAAGAGCCTGCTGATTGCAGAGAAGAAGTCAGGATCGACTATTAATCACTCAGTTCTCAGAAGGACAATACGATCAACGTCTAATTAATTGCTTCATAAGAAAATACAGAGATCGAACACAAATTATTCGATTCTTAGAAGGACCCTACCTATACAGTAGCAGCTGGTTGTAGAACAATGGCACACGAGGTCGATTGCCGTATTCCAAATGGCATACACGGTGAACAATCTTGCATTCGAGTTGAGTATTTTTCTAGAGCTTTTCGCTCACAACCAATTTACGTATTAAAAATTATATATGATATATGTACAATATATATCCGCCTCTTGGTAGAAACCTTGACGTGGTGCGGGGGCTTAAACCACAATGAATCACTCAGGCTATGTTGACGGAAGCACATGCTTCCAGTAGGGCCACCCATGTCAGACAGGCTAGCGAGGAGTAACACACAAAGATCTACCACCCCTAATCCAGGGTTTTACGCGTCACCGTGCCCATTGGATGGTTTGCAGCCAGGGGTATACCGGCTGTATTATAACGGCGCATCTCTGACACCGAGTCGAATCAGAGCAGTAAGCAGACCTTACCGTATCAAAGAGGGGCTCTGATATGGCGGACTATTTGAAACCCCAAGGCTCGTGAGAACAAAAATGAATAATCAATATACAAAAACCAATCTCACGAAAAACCCAGTAGGCGTAGGTGTGATGAGCCGACACTACCATAAGGGAACAAATCATCAAGATAACACCGACCCCGCAAAAAGAAGACGCAGGGAAAACGGAAAAAGCGGGATATACGCGTCGGGACGTGGAATATTCGGACGTTATATAAACCAGGCGCGATACAGACGGTCGTAGAAAACGCGAAACAATATAAAAGGGACATCGCCGTGCTTCAGGAAGTCCGACTCCCACATCAAGTAATCGAAACCAACGTGTTTACACTGGTGTGTAGAGGTACCAACACACATAACCCCGGAACCGGCTTCATCATAGGCAAGAAGATTACGCCCCATGTAAACGATGTGCAATTTATTAATGACCGAATGTCGGTGCTAAAAATACAGGGACCATGGTACAATTATGTATTTATAAACATACACGCCCCAACATAATCTACCGACGAAGAAACGAAGGACACATTCTACGAGATCCTAGAGGAAGTATTTGATGGGATCTCATCATTCGATGTTAAAATCCTCCTCGAGGGCCTCAATGCGAAAATTGAAAAGGAAGACATCTTACAACCAACTATAGGTAAAGAGCCTACACGATGTTTCAAGTGATAATGGAATTCGAAGCGTCCAAAGACCTGGCAGTGAAAAGCACGATGTTCAAGCACAAGCAAATCCATAAAGCCACATGGATATTACTCGACGGCGTAACGCGTAACTAAATAGACCACTTCCTCATAGACAAAAGACACCACTCGAATATCCTTGACGTAAGATCATATAGAGGAGTAGATTGCGACTCCGATCACCTTCTAGTGATGGGTAAAATTAGAAGTCGGCTCGCAGGAAACCCACATGGGCAATCACGGGAGATAAGCAAAAAGTTCGACATTGATAAACTAAAAGACCTGCGCAAAAGGGCTGAATATCAAGACGAACTAACGAATAGTTTTAGCATCCTAGAGAATGGGAGCAGTGAGGAAGAGGAAGCGTGGTCACTAAATGGTATTAGGCTTTAGGAAAACAATTAAGCCTAAACCTTGGTTTGACGATGAGTGCAAGGCGAAGATCGAAGAACGTAATCGCCTCAGTATGATCCACTTACAAAGATATGATGAAGTCAACACAGAAAGATACGCGACAATTCGGAAAGAGAAAATAAGACTCTTCGAACGCAAAAAAACGCGAATGGGAGAAAACTAGGATCGAAAAAATCCTAGAAAATGCCAGAGCAAAGAATATCACAGGTATGTGTGCCCGAGAGCCGAAATAATCCGAGACACAAACGGCTGTCTGGTGACAGAAACAAACAATATCGTGACAAGATGGTAGCAGTATTTTGAAAACTTGTTCAATGTGCGCACCCATCAACCACAAATAAACGCACCAGACGTACATACAGCTGAGCCTCAGATCCTAGAGCCCTCTTTCGACGAAGTTTAGACGCAATAAACCGATTGAAAAACAACAAGGTTCCCGGAGTCGACTGCATACCGGCAGAGCTTGTGAAGCATGGAGGAGAGGCAACCGCTCGAAAGATCCTCCAACTGATTAAAACAACATGGGGTAAGGAAGTCATTCCGGAAAAATGGAAAACCTCAATAGTCGTCCCCATTTTCAAAAAAGGTGACAGATCTGACTGCGAAAACTACAGAGGAATATCATTGCTCCCAACAACATACAAAATATTAACAAATGTCATACTGGCGAGAATCACACCGTACGCAGAAAACAATTGGGAGACTATCAATGCGGATTCCGTAGGAACCGATCAACGAACAACCAAATGTTCACAATAAGGTAACTACTGGAAAAGAAGTGGGTATACGGAGAGATGGTTCGCCAACTGTTCGTTGACTTCAAAAAATCATGCGACTCAGTGGCAGGGCAAAGACTCTACCATATTGTAGTTGAGCTGGGAATCCCGAAAAAATATGCCGCCCTCATTCAAATTTGCATGAACGAAAACAAAGGCCGTGTTAGAATAGAAAACTACCTCTCAGAACTATTTGAAATCCGGGACGGACTAAAACAGGGCAATGGCATCTCACCATGTCTCCTTAACCTTGTCCTCGAGTATGTCATCAGAAAATACAAGATGAGAACATGGCCGGATCATCCTTGAACGGGGTCACACAAGTGCTCGCGTATGGGGATGACATCGCCGTTTTGGCCGATAATCTAGAAACTGTGAGTAAAAAGAGTGAAATCATCATGCAAGCGGCAGAAGAGGTGGGTCTAGAAATAAATGAAGACAAAACAAAATACATGATTACGACGAGAGCAGGTGGACCTCGGTGAACACATATAAACATCAGGGGCAAGATATTTGAAAATGTCAAAGAATTTAAATACCTGGGAACAATACTGACGGCCAGTAACGAAATGTCGAAGGAAATTAACAAAAGACTACACTCCGACAACGCTAGTTGGCATGCAGTCAGGAAACTGCTGAAATCCAAACTGCTATCACAGAATATAAAGCTCCGTGTCTATAGAACCATAATCATGCCGATTGTTCTATACGGATGCGAAACATGGGCTCTCGCAAAACGGGAAGAAAACAAATTCCGCGTATTCGGGAATAACGTTCTTTAACGGTAAATATGACGAGGAGGCAAGACAATGGAGGAAACTCCACAACCACGAATTGGAAGAGGTATACCGCAAACCTACAATAGTGAGAGTAATCAAGTCGCGAAGATTAAGATGGGCCGGACACGTGGCGCGAATGGGCAACGATAGGACCGTGCATAGAATTCTTGACGGTAACCCAACGGAAAAGAGACCGATAGGGCGGCCGCGACGGAGATGGGAGGACAATGTTAGGTTGGACCTCGAGGAGATCGGATCGGGTGGGCGAACGTGGAAGGAGAGCGCACGGGACAGGGAATAATGGCAGAGTATAGTCGGTGAGGTCATAAACTTTCGGGTTCCTACAGGCCAATAAATAGTTAATAGTAATATGTACAATATATATAGAATAAATCGTTTGTATTGCAATATGGAAAACATTCTCTAATATTTAAATGCAACTGGTGTCCGATTGATTTTCTTTAATTTTAAATTAGTTCATTAAATATAATTTAATTTCTCTTGCAACCCACTACATTTTTGCGGACCTGCTGAGAGCCGGGCGTTCGTTTTAACCTACTTCGTAACAACTACATGAATAAAGATGCATTGCACGTATTTGTTTGTTTGCTTATTAATTTAAGACAAAAACTAGACAAACCAGGAAATTGTGAACCAGCATAAAGAACGTCGGTAGGAACTTCGAGAATCTGTATCTATTGCAACAAACGTAAACGAAATGTGTTTGGATCGTTATAGATGAATCTTTTGAAAATGTTCGCCTTCCGACCGAAAGAAAAACTCAATGAAGTGATGTAGACGACATTAAAAGAGCATCGAAACTAGAGTATACAGAATCAATAACTTAACCCTCCGCAGATTAGGTAGCAAATTGAAATATCATCGTGGTATGTGCTTCGCTACTCACCTTTTCATAGGATGGGTTCGAATCACGTTTTTCATTACTTTGTCGCAAAGCGTCATAGATAGTGGCCCTGACGTGATGTGTACCCACATATTTATAAAACACTTTCTTACAGTAAATAAAGCCTTTACATAACATCGCCCGGCTCAGTTTGACTATTCCGCAAAAAGCTTCGGACTATAGTTACTGAGGAGATCTCTGTGCAACGATACCAACACATAAACACGGGCAACCAGGTATGTATGGGACGAAGCCGCACAGTATAAGTCGAACATGAGAGGAATGAACTCAGCACATAGGCTGGTATCATTAAGAGTATGCTGCGCATTCGGTATCCGAAGATGCCATAAATTCATTCTACGAACCGCACAACCAACTATAGGATGAGAAGTCCTTCCGCCAAGGAACATACTTACCTGCCCACAGACACGTGTCCCAAGAGTCATGGCCATGCCCGAAACAAGCAACAACGTTGAACCCGATACCAAAGAGCAAGGAACTTAACCTTCCAAAAGCTTCCAATATCGAGTTCAACGTTTCATACATCATACCTGAAACAAAGGTTAGGTGAGGATTTCAACGTTTCATCCATCATATTCAAAAACAATTGAAAAGTCGAGAAATGCGCAATCTTCAATTCCGAACATCTGCACGATGTTTCCACGAAATACCATGTCGGTAAGTAAACCGAACAGGGGATACATTCTCGGGTAGCTAAATTCAATTAGCACCTAAACCCCTCGCATGATCTAATGCTAAGGCACACTTGCGCAAACAAACGATTCGTTGCGCCGCTGATTAGCAGCCATAGAGCTATAAACTCTAAACACTATCCCAGATAGATGTTTATGAGTGAAAGGCAATCAAAAGCATTCCTATCCCATCCGAATTGCATGGGGCCCCTTTCTTCCCGCCAGATGGTTAACCTAAACATATCCCATAGTCCGTGCACCCATCCGAAGTGCGTGCGATCCTTTGCCTGCATGCCAGATGTGTAGTGCAAATAAACTACGGAATGATCGGGGAATAAGCGGCGGCATCCGATCAACACACAAAGGGACGAGATACCGATCACCAGCAACTAATGGTAATGATGATGATAATGATCATCAGGAAGATTTCTCCTTTTTACAGACTATGGGTAATGCAGCTCACAGACTCTTTGGGAAATTCTGTTAGCAGACAGGATGGGAAATTCGGTGCAGAGATGCGCTGGGAAGATGTCCCTTACGATGGGGGATGCGAATACAGTTAGTCTACTTCCAGCATCCGTCGAATAGAGAGTCGACCTAGAGAATCCGGAGGAAGGGGCATTAATTTTCATGTACGTTGGGCTGTGACCTTTTTCCGAAGAGTATTCGATATCGTTGCAAGTTCGTTCTCGTGTAAAAGTAGCGTCGAGTGACAAAAGAACTTGTATCTTAGCTAGGTGATCCGTAGTGTTGACAAAGTTTAATGTGCAAAAGTTCCCTGATTGGTACTGTGCCATCCGCCTCCCGAAAACGATCGGCGGAGTTAGCTCATATTGTGTATTGACATTGAAGGAGTTCTCATAGGATCGCCACGGGTGATCAAGTGTTGTAAATCAGTATTTCGTGTAACAATAAAACTGAATTCATAAGCAAAAAAAATAAAAAGAAAGTTCCAAAACTATTCTCTCCGTGTTTGATTGTTTGACAGTGTCCCCGTGTTCCAGGTTGTTCTTTCGTGTGTGGACAGTGTTCGGCCGAACACTTACAACTAATAGACCAAAGTGGTGACTTGCCGACGTGATCTGTACACACAGCACACACTTTCCCGTAGTAAACAGAACTTCACACACGATCATGACTTCCGCATAGAGCAATCAAGCACACTCGCCTGCTCCGACGTTCTCCCCTTCGCTCCGTCGTTCCCACACGCTGATCGTAACGAAGTTACTGAGGAGGGAGTAGTGTAGCGTTTCTAACAGATATACACAAGATAATGCATCAGAGCCGTATACCAAGCGATAAAATAACAATTCACGTCAGTGGAATATACTTGCGTTTAAAAATCGAATTCTAAACACGGCCAGTAGCCTGATGTGTCACGCTTAGGTTCAAGTTTTGGTGATTCTAACTGTCATAGCGTCAGTTCGAATCGCACGTTCTTCACTACAATTCCAAACGCTATAAGGTCATCACTTGACATTATAGCTAAAGAAAACGCTGCGTTGCATGAGGTCTCACCAGAGAATCATCGGAGAATGCGGTTACAATTACAGCTCTCAAGCCTTAGAGAATGGCAACAAAGGTGGGATTCTTCCACCCAAGGGAGATGGACCCACACCATGATACCTGATGTAGAAACCTGGATGAAAAGAAAACATGGCGAGATGAATTACCACTTGACTCAGCTAATATCAGGACATGGATACTTTCGGCAATACTTGCTTTAAGCATCAGAATCATTGCGAAGGCAAAATAAAAAAATGCGGAACAAGTACTCACAGAATGCGTGACATTCGAGACCGCACGAACGATTATGGAGAGACATACAGTTACAGAGAGACGGACAGTTACTTCAGCGGAGTAATAGAATATATGCTGAGTTCCAAACAGGCATGGTCCGTAGCAAATGATAATCCGTAGTAAGTGACCTGATGCACCAGTTGCCACGCGACGAGCGGAGTAGCAGGTAAATACTGTATCACCCAGCTATGGAATATCTAAAAGAAAGTACCGCATAGATCAACGGGAATATGTGCCTGGTGGGAGGTGATTTTAATAGGTAAAAATCCGGCATGCTCGGGCCAGAGGTATTTTTTGACGAATTCCACCTTCCTACCGGAACCAAAAAAACAAAAAAGGTGCACAAAACCACAACGCAAATGAACCTGTGGGGGTATAGGTGGTGATGTGCCAGCGTATGGCATGGATTCCATATATCTCCCAACGATGTTTCGCGGTTGCGCGGATAATCCACCCAGGATAACAGGAACAATAAATAACACACTGATGTTTGTTGGTTGGATAAATGTTTCTTTTTTATTTGATTTTGTTGCGCCATCGCGGCTGAGTTTTTAATTAACATTTAGATAAGTAGAACGTTCTTAGGCACTCGAGGTGCGTTAGCCGGTTACCCGAAAAACAGTTAATCTTCGCGGACAAGCGTGTGCATAAGTATGCACACGCGGCGGTGGTTAGCGACACAACCTCCTCCTGATAATCTCGTTAATCGACTGGTTTGAAAAGGGAAGAAATTGGATACAACCAAAAGAGAACATACTTCTGCTCTCTCACTGCCACGTTCTTCGATGTGTGATAGGTTACATCGGTAAACTGATGATCGAAGAGAGCGGGACAATGAGAGAACGGAAACACGCCGTACGATTATCTTGGGGTGGATTTGGTTGTATGTGCATGAATCAATGTAGTTCTGAGCGGAACCCATTGACCTGATTCGGTAGTATGGTGAGTTCAGAGTACACTGATCTGTACGAAGACAGAACTGGGAAAGAGAGGAGAATTAAGCTGATGATATTCACCTGCAAAAAGAGAGCATTGATCCCCAGCGAATGAAGTGTCTGGAGAAAAGCCGAAGTAACGCTAGGGAAATATTATCACGTGATTCAATCGAATGTTTTGATAAATTTCCCCAGCGGTTCTGCAATGATGCGACAACTTCGTCCGGCTGGATTTGGTTGTCGCTAATCGACATGGACACGAGTTGCCGTATGGCAAATAAGGTAAGCTAAACTCATTTATGCATTGTCTGCGTGGAACAATGAGTTTAACTATGTGTCCTTGGTGGTAATATGCTTTGCAGGTGAACAGGTAAGTAGGGGGAAATGGGGTTGATTTGACGCGCTGTAAGGCGGTCGAAATTAGGTAGGAATTGTGGTTGGAATTGTGGGTTGTTTCTCATATAGAATAGAGAAACCGCGCAAACCGCATACCAGAGCATTCTTGTAGCAATCAACAGTTTAAGTTGCTAAAAATTAGTACTTTGTTTCTTATATTTTTATAGCGTGGGTTCGAATCACGTTCTTCACTGCTTCGATAAACTTCGTTTCACTGAATAAAACTCTGTTTTGACTAATCGCTAAGTGAGACTGTGGGGGTTCGAAGTTATTATTAATATTATTGTTTGAATTTTATAAATGGTATAAAGATAAAACACTTCTTTCTCGACACTGTGACCGCAGTAATTAAAATTTAGACTCGTGCGGCGGCGTGACCGACCGCGATAATGATTGAATAGCGACTGATCCCATTTAGGGATGAAATTTGGATTTTTGATTTGCACCACGATCTGCCAATGGTAATCACGCTCTCCTGTGCATGCTTCAATTCTCTACGATAATCGGGGTGGATTAAATACTTGCGTATTCGTTCGACGTCGATGGGCGTAGAAAGGATGAAGAAATCAAAAAGAAAACGCAATAACCCAGGGTTGATCTGGCTTGGTGTGCGTGCATTAATGCAGTCTCCGAGGATGTGGTGATCTCGGAGTGACTGTGGTGATCTCGGAGTGCATTCAACTATGGAAAGACAGAATTGCGAAGGAGAGGAAAATGTATCTTGTGCTATTCACCTGCAAAAAGAGATCATTGATCCCCAGCGAATGGAGTGTCTGGGGAAAGTGAATAGAACGCCGAATTGGCTAGGGAAATCTGTTCGTGGGAACTAAATTAAATATGTTGATAATTTCCCCAGCGATTGCATGATTATGCAACCGCGTCGTTTGTTCAGAATATGCCGTTTCTAACCGATTTCTCATGGGTTAGCGAAATGGAGTTGCCGTATGGCAAAAGGGTAGCTAAACTCAATTATGCATTGTCTGCATAGAATAATGAGTTTAGCTTTGCGTCCTTTGGGAAACAATGATTCTCAGGTGAATAGATTAGTAGGAGGAATTGGGGTTGATTTGACAAGCTGTTAGCAGTCGAAATAAGGCGGAAACAGTGGGTTGGTTCTCATGTAGTATAAAGAACCCCCACAAGACAATGAGTAGTACACGTAAAATTGAATGCCGAAAACAATTGTAGTGTCTTTATAAAATGAGGTCGCATAATAGAAATGTAAGCTGCTCATAAGTCGATCAAAGCACGTTCTATAAATTTACTTTAATTCTAATTTAAATTCTTGAAAACGTTAAGAAAAATCACGATTAGCCAATCAAAATGTCAAATACCAGAAAATAAAAGAACTTCGTTAAACAATAACATAAGAAACTGTCAACTGAGGATCTGAATACTAACGTTCAAATCCACATACATAATAAGGCGTACTGTACTTACGACTTTTTGTGCTTTAGAAGACTGTCTTTGAAATCCACCGACTTCCAGACTTAGGTGCATTTTAAGACGTTTCAAATCAATGTGAATAAGCGCATCTTCTGGTTCTCGTTGTTTGGCTTGCTCCAGAATATCAATGGCTTCTCGAAAGTTGCCTAAAAATGAGAAACGTCCAATTTATACTTCCACCTATATACCTTCAAATTTACCTGTTTGAAACGCCGCATAGCCAAATGTCTTCAAAAATTTCACCTCTCCGATCAACTCTTTTAGATCTCGATCACCTTCTTTTTGGTATTTCTGCCATGCTGCATTAAACCACTCTAAAGCACGCTTATGCTGCCCCGCATTTCTTAGGATATCAGCTACATAGAAACAATCAACGACACTCAGAGGATGACCGTATTGTACACCAAGTATTCTGCCGCTGGACAGTTCGGTTGTGTTCAATTTGTAAGTTTCCTGAAGACGGTTTAATCCCAACGCGGCACCTTCCAAGTCAGTAAACATTACGTTCACTGATTCTCCCCCGGCAGTAAGTTGTTGAATACTATCTTTGTATTCTGTAGGAAACAGACACTTCTTCATGATATGGTGGTCACAGGGCATCTCAAGTCCGTATTACTTACCGTTCTCATTTGATTTGTCGGATATATAACGCACAACATCATTAAAATCAATTATTGCTCTTTTGATAGTTTTGAAAATGTTGACATGATTATATCCGGAGGTTTTCATCAGTCCGGACGCATCCTCTTCAAGGTCCTTAAAGAATCTGTTAACAATCGATTGGAAACGAGTTCTAGATAACTTAACGATGTTTTCTTACGCATCGATTCTTTGTAATTTCACGAACTCTCGGTCAATATAGTGTTCCACACTTTGAAGATAGTTGCTCTCGAGCTGAAGGAGTGACTCCATACCGGAAACTGAGCTATAAAAGTCTTCACCTCCTACAAATGACGACGTGGCACTCATAACAATGAGGACAAATAGGATAGAGGTACTCATTTCACTCAACTAGATTCAACGACTGACTGACTCAGGTCTCAAATGCTTTTTAACAGATTCTAATAAGATTAGAACAATTATGTTTACATGGATGGTAACTGATTATACAATTGTTAACTGATAACAGGGATTTATTAAGTTCCGTTTTATGGGCGTGAATTTAACCGTCTTTTATGAACGCACAACGAGTGTGTATTCTCGATGATTCAATGCTTGTGTGGCTCCGAAAATGCAAAGTCCCAATTAGGGAGACATAACCCACACTGTGTTTACAGGCAGTGTGGCTTCGTCAAGTGAGCGTTTTCAAGATTGTTCTGACCAATGAAGTGCCGAAACACAGTTTGCCACCAAAGATAAATTAAAGAACGAAAACTAAAAACTGTGGATGAAGGTGTCAAGGATTCCTGGCATATCTCGGCCCATTTCACGAGTGCTCCGCGGCAGTAAGATTGAGATAAGTGGGAACACCTAAAAATAGGAAAGGGAAATATTATCAAAAGGCACTAAAAAGTAGATAAAGCAATAATAATAATATAGCACTTCAGGATAAATAGTCTTAAATAAAGAGTGAGTGTTACCCGAGAATCACGGATGGTAGCAACACCACGAAAAGGAGTTTCAAATAGTGTTTTGGTATGTGGGCCACCTCAACCGACGTCGCGTCTAATAAAAACGTATGCGTTTGATAGCTCAAATGGTAACCTCCAAAAAAAAGCAATTACCAAGTAAATTAGGAGATCATTTGTGAAATCAACAGCCTCTTTCTGAAAGCGCACGGCTTGAAGTTTTTTTATTTTTTATTATTTACTGGCCTCAGAACCCGGAAGTTCATGTCCTCACCGACTCGGCTCCGCCATGTTCCCTGTCCTGTGCGTTCTCCTTCCACGTTCGGTCAACCGATCTGCTCTTCTCGAGGTCCAATCTAACATTGTCCTCCCATCTCTGTCGCGGCCGTCCTGTTGGTCTCTTCCCCGTTAGTTTACCGTCAAGAATTCTATGCACGGTCCTATCATCGCCCATTCGCGCTACGTGTCCGGCCCATCTTAATCTTCGCGACTTGATCACTCTCACTATTGTAGGTTTGCGGTATAGCTCTTCCAATTCGTGGTTGTGGAGTTTCTTCCATTGTCCTGACTCCTCGCCATATTTACCGCCAAATATACCCCTTAAAACTTTATTCTCGAATACGCGGAATTTGTTCTCTTCCCGTTTGGTGAGAGCCCATGTTTCGCATCCGTATAGAGCAATCGGCATGATTGTGGTTCTATAGACACGGAGCTTTATATTACGTGATAGCAGTTTGGATTTTAATAGTTTACTGGCTGCATGCCAACTAGCGTTGTCGGAATGTAGTCTTTTGTTAATTTCCTTTGACGTTTCGTTTCTGGTCGTCAGTATCGTTCCCAGATATTTAAATTCTTTGACATTTTCAAATATCTTGCCCCTGACGTTTATATGTGTTCTCTGAGGTCCACCTGCTCTCGTCGTAATCATGTATTTCGTTTTGTCTTCGTTTTTTTTTAGACCCACCTCTTCTGCCGCTTGCATGATGATTTCACAGTTTTTACTTATGGTTTCGAGATTATCGCCCAGAACGGCGATGTCATCCCCATACGCGAGCACTTGTGTGACCCCGTTCAGGGATGATCCGGCCGTGTTGTCGTCTTGTACCTTTCTGATAACATACTCGAGGACAAGGTTAAAAAGGCATGGTGAGAGGCCATCCCCTTGTTTTAGTCCTTCCCGGATTTCAAATGGTTCTGAGAGGTGGTTTTCTATTCTAACTCGCCCTTTTGTTTTCGTTCATGCAAATTTGAATGAGGGCGGCATATTTTTTCGGGATCCCCAGTTCAACCACAATATGGTAGAGTCTTTGCCTTGCGATTGAGTCGTAGGCTTTTTTTGAAGTCCACGAACAGTTGGTGAACCGTCTCTCCGTATTCCCACTTCTTTTCCAGCAGTTGCCTTATTGTGAACATCTGGTCGCTTGTTGACCGGTTCCGACGGAGTCCACATTGGTAGTCTCCCAATATTTCTTCTGCGTACGGTGTGATTCTCGCCAGTATGATATTTGTTAGTATTTTCTGTGCGGTTGGGAGCAATGAAATTCCTCTGTAATTTTCACAGTCAGATCTGTCGCCTTTTTTGAAAATGGGGATGACTATTGCGGTTTTCCATTCTTCCGGAATGACTTCCTTACCCCATATTGTTTTAATCAGTTGGAGGATCTTTCGAGCGGTTGCTTCTCCTCTATGCTTCACAAGCTCTGGCGGTATGCAATCGATTCCGGGGGCCTTGTTGTTTTTCAGTCGATTTATCGCGTCTACAACTTCGTCGAAAGAGGACTATGGGATCTGGGGCTCGCCTGTATGTACGTCTGGTGTGTTTATTTGTGGTTGATGGGTGCGCACATTGAGCAAGTTTTCAAAGTACTGCTTGCATCTTGTCACGATATTTTTTGTTTCTGTCACCAGACAGCCGTTTGTGTCTCGGATTATTTTGGCTCTCCCTCGGTAGACATTTCTAATTGAATTTATGCCGGCATACATACCTCTGCTGTTCTTTGCTCTGCCATTTTCTATGATTTTTTCGATCCGAGTCTTCTCCCATTCGCGTTTTTTGCGTTTGAAAAGTCTAGTTGTTTCTTTCCGAATTGTCGCGTATCTTTCTGCGCTGACTTCATCATATCTTCGTAAGTGGATCACTCTGAGGCGTTTACGTTGTTCGATCTTCGCCCTGCACTCGTCGTCAAACCAAGGTTTGGACTTAATTGTTTTCTTAAATCCTAATACCTCTTGGGCATTTTGTTTGATTGTGTCTCGGCTCGATGCCCATTTAGTGTCCACACTATTGGCTTCCTCTTCCTCACTATTGTCATTCTCTAGGATGCTAAATCTATTCGTTAGTTCGTCTTGATATTCAGTCCTTTTACGTAGGTCTTTTAGTTTATCAATCTCGAACTTTTTGCTCGTCTCCCGTGACTGTCCATGTGGGTTTACTGCGAGCCGACTTTTAATTTTGCCCATCACTAGAAGGTGATCGGAGTCGCAATCTGCTCCTCTATATGATCTTACGTCAAGGATATTCGAGTGGTGTCTTTTGTCTATGAGGAAGTGGTCTATTTGGTTAGGCGTTACGCCGTCGGGTGATATCCATGTGGTCTTATGGATTTGGTTGTGCTAGAACATCGTGCTGTTCACTACCAGATCTTTTGACGCTGCGAACGTGATAATTCCAATACCATTATCATTTGAAACGTCATGTAGGCTTTCGTTACCTATTGTTGGTTGGAAGATATCTTCCTTTCCAATTTTCGCATTGAGGTCCTCGAGGAGGATTTTAACATCGAATGATGAGATCCCATCAAATACTTCCTCTAGGGTGTCGTAGAATGTGTCCTTCGGTAGATTCTGCTGGGGCGTGTACGTTTATAAATACATAATTGTACCATGGGCGCGGTATTTTTAGCACCGACATTCGGTCATTAATAAATTGCACATCTCTTACATGGGACGTAATCTTCTTGCTTATGATGAAGCCAGTTCCGAGGTTATGTGTATCGGTACCTCCACACACCAGTGTGAACCCGTTGGTTTCGATTACTTGAGGTGGGACTCGAACCTCCTGAAGCGCGACGGTATCCATTTTATATTGTTTCGCGTTTTCTTCGACCGTCTGTATCGCGCCTGGTTTATATAACGTTCGAACATTCCACGTGCCGACGCGTATATCCCGTTTCTCCGTTTTTCCCTACGTCTTCTTTTTGCCGAGTCGGTGTTTTCTTGATGATTTTTTCCCTTATGGTAGTGTCGGCTCATCACACCTACGCCTACCGGGTTTTTCGTGAGATTGTTTTTTGTATATTGGTTATTCATTTTTGATCCCACGAGACTTGGGGTTTCAAATAGTCCGACGCATCAGAGCCCCGTTTTGATGTGGTAAGGTCTGCTTACTGCTCTGATTCGACCCGGTGTCAGAGAGGCGCCGTTATAATACAGCCGGTATACCCCTGGCTGCTAACCATCCAATGGGCACGGAGCCGCTTAACACCGTGGATTATGGGTGGTAGATCTTTGTGTGTTACTCCTCGCTAGCCTGCCTGACATGGGTGACCCTACTGGAAGCATATGCTTCCGTCAACATAGCCTAAGTGATTCATTGTACTTTAAGCCCCCGCATCACGTCAAGGTTTCTACCAAGTGGAGGGCGCAGCTCGAAGTAGTTGAAGAAATTCTGTGCAGCCAAACCGAAAACTAACCGAAACGTGGTGCTGGTACGGGAAAATGTGCGATTAACACTGGCAAAAATGACGCAAAAGTTGTGCAAGTAGGTAGCGAGCACTGGGTAGTAGTCCAAAAGGGGGGAAAATACACAACCTCTGTTGAGACTGGAACGTATAGAAAATGGTTAAGGAATCAGCTCGAACATGCGAAGCTGAATCCTAATAGAATCTGCAAAAAGTTTATCATACGCGAACATTCTCCGCAGCGCAAATGCTGCATAACTAGAATCCAGTGAATCCGAAAAGAGGTATATCTTTTCAGCTGGCGGAATCGAACGGCAGCGCCGCACAATATACAGCTGAGAGAAGAGTCAACTGTGAGAAATCTGTGGAGTTTCTCTATATTACATGGAGAACCAACCCACAATTCCAACCCCAATGTCCGCTTTATTTCAACCGCTAACAGCGCGTCAACCTAATCCCAATTCCTACCGTCGGCTATTTCACCTGCAATACATAATTTCCCCAAGGACGCATAGCTAAACTCATTATCCTATGCAGATAATGCATAATTGAGTGTAGCTACTATCTTCGCCATACGGCAACACCATTGCTCTAACCATGGGATTTCCACCGGAAATTCCAATCGTATTGGTTAGCAACAACAAGTCGAAGCAAACGACGTCGTCGCATCATAGCGAAACCGCTAGGGAATTTATCAAAATATCTAATTAGTTGTCATGATAAATTACTCTAGCCAATTTGGCGTCAGTTCGGCTTTTCATTAGATCACCCATTCGCCTGGGATCGATGATCTCTTTTTGCGGGTGAATAATATCAGCTAATTTTTCCTCTCATTCGTATTTCCGTCATTCCATGGTTCAATGTGCTCCGACTACACCATAGCCGCACCACTGGGTCAGTAGGTCGTGTCATTAGGTCGTGTCAGTAGCTGCATCTGATACCAACACACACAACCAAAGCTACTCCGAGATCACCGCACATCATGTTTCTGTTCTCTCATTCTCAATGTCCGTCAATTACCCAATTAACAAGAGTTACTCACACTTTGACGGGCGTGAGGTTGGGAGAGCAGAGGCGTGGTCTCTTTTGGTTGTCCTGTGTGCGGAATGAAATATGAATTTCACCCCTAAGTTGAGTTAGTCGCCATTCAATCATTACCGCGGTCGGTCACGCTGCACCGCGTCAGAAGTCGCTTGTCAACCTCAATTGCGCTAGGGTACGCCGCTCGAGGCTAAAATTAATTCGTCGTGTAAGGCAGTTTTCTTAGATCATATTTAAAGACATTTGAAAGTACTTTAGTAAAGTTGCGAACGTATAACAACTAACAGACGTGTTAGCAATAGTGATAATTTAATTATTTATAAGCTAAGACAATCTAAATTATAAATAAAAAAACAACAAACTAAAAGTGTTTTCGTTTCCTGGATTTTCTTCGGGCAAACTATAGTTTTCGCAGTGACGTTGCAGTGGGGAAGAAGTGAATCGTGTGCCCGTGCTTGGTGCAATACCTCTTACCCCCATAAGTCTACCTCAAAGATGGACATATGTGAGGCAGTAGGTTTCCACCTTGGAATTCACGACATGTCTCGCGGAGATATCGTATCGGTGCGTAAAGCATATGGAGATACCCAAACTGCTACGATCAATCTCTCAACAGCCGTAGCAGTAGAACTTCTGGAAGTTGGCAATATTATAATTGCATGGGTCGTTTGCCGCATTCGAAGACAAACCCCGTTGAACATGTGTTTCAAATACATGGAGTTCAGGCGTATACTGCAAAATCAAAGACTGGTTTCAGCACTGTAGAGAGTGCGGACCCTCTGGCCACCTCGAATAAGATTGCGTCAACGACGCCTCATGCATGTTTCCCAAAGACACAAATTTTGACGAAGAAAATCATCCAACTGTCACTAAGAGCTGTCTGGTATTAAGGAGAGGAATAAACCAAAAATAATAATGAAGATTATACAAATTAACTAACACAAATGGCTAAAAAGGAGAAACTCGACGTGATACTGATCAGTGAACCATATATAGTAACATATGGGTCAGTGATAAGACCAGACAAGTGCTCATATGGGTAAGCGGATGACATACTTTTCAACGCATCGCAGACCAGTAGAGAGTTTTCAAAAGTGTTAAAATATATGAGTCAACTTTTATAGCTACTATGCTTGGCCTATGTGAATATCAGACCCTCAGATAAATACAGGCAGTGAGATCGTCGTCATAGTCGATGGCTGTAGGAAATAATAATAACATATGGATCGGTGAAGAGACCAGAAGTGGTCATATAGGTATGCGGAAGACATGGTTTTCAACGCATCGCGGACCAATACGGTCCCACTTCATAAATGCTAAAATAAATGGGGTCAACTTTTATAGCTGCTATGCTTGGCCTATGTGAATATCAGACCATGTTACACATCTCATTCAAATACTAAAGGCAGTGCGATCGTCGTCATAGTCGATGGCTTCAAAACGTGGGTAACCGAATGGGGCAGCAATCATTCCAATATAAATGATAGTAGACTATTGAAAACATTGTGCCCTCAAAAATTGGCATATAAAAATAAGGGCAGAGAAAACACATACCCCACAGCAATCGACTCATAAGAACAGTTAAATGTAAGGTTAGTAAAAGATACACTTATAGTGACTATCGGGGTTTACGTATGTCGTATGCTGTTTTGTTTATAAGTCTTCTTAGAGGCTTTTCGTAATGTGCCACAGGGGCACAGGTTCACGAGACTTCCCTACGCATTGTTGAGACTGATCGACAACCCCGATTCACTGCCGTCACGCACTTAGCTTCAAGGCGTCTAAACTCACTCGTGGTACAAAAAAGTAAAAGTAAAAGTTCCAATGTTAAACTATTTAGTTGAATTGAAGGATCACTCGGGGATGTAAAACGATTTAATCAAATTATTTAGGCACACAACACCAATTTGGTCTTCACTCGACACCGACTATCAAATTTCTATTTCTACTTTCCAAGAGCTCCCAGCCTCGTTTAATACTCGCGCACTCGCCAGCAGTTCACTCGTTTTACGTGGAGGGCGCGACTTGCCTCCACGGAATCTCAGATGAGACTAATTAATTCTTTTGAAACGACAGAATACCAAATTCCATCGTTTCGGCGACCAATAGGGGATGATTCTCCACATTGGTCACAGGAAAAGGGCGCGAAACACACACGCTGACCCTTTTGGATGGTGGTGCTATGTGTCCGTGGGAATACTGGATGTTTATACGATCATCGCAAAAGGGAGACATTACGCGAAGTGGTTGCAGCTGGGCTATAATCATGAACTGGCGTTTACATAATCAGCAACCGCGCACAGCATTTATGCTGATCATGCGCCAGTCGGCGGGGTCTTCAAAGGACCGAACTCTCGCATGTGTATTTACATTAGCGCGAATTCGATTTCCTTCGGCAGCCTGTAGTGAGTTGTGCTACTGTGTATTATCGCTTGCACAGTCGACTGATTGGTCTGTGGTGGCTTGCCATGCACGTGTATGAAAACATACTGTCTATTAGTGTGCATGGACAAGTTTGAGGATTTTCGGTGGTTACGTAGTGTCGTAACCGCATTTAGTTTCAGGGGCATGCTTATTGGTGCCAATGCATTTGCTTTGTCGTTTGGTTTGGCGACCGATATGATCGCAGCAAAGAAGTAAAGCAAGAATATCTCCCACTTGTGTGCTGTAGGATTCGACCAGGGGATATGTGCACCGCGGTGGCGAGTTATGTCGGTTGCTTATTGATGCGACCGAATTGCTTTTTCGGATATGGTGCGTTTGGTGTGATTATGCCCTTTTGGAAAATGTCTGTTTGGGGGCACTGCTTTTTGCCTATGGCGTAGGTGGTTAGGAGACATTTTAGGTGGATAACTGAAAGGTGAGTAAATATTTTCCAGGCTTTTGGTGTTCTATGGAGCAGTTTTC
Source organism: Microdon myrmicae (assembly GCA_963931805.1). Lineage (NCBI taxonomy): Eukaryota > Metazoa > Arthropoda > Insecta > Diptera > Syrphidae > Microdon > Microdon myrmicae. Next base: position 110,898,289 of record OZ007499.1, on the reverse strand, counting down.
TGAATACTTGGTGGGCTGGTAAGCAGTGCCGTTCAAAGCCACATGACCACCAGGGCGTAAGAGTGGAAAAATGCGAAGGGAATGACAACTATCACACAGCATGAACAGGTCCTAGGTGAAAAAAGAGCACATTCGACCTAGGTTCCTTTGAAGTAATACTGAGGACCTGTGGGGAGTAGGAGTATTGTGCCAGACACGGGCACTCGTTTCACTCCTATCCCCATCCGTCTGTCACTAAAAGTTTCGACAATGTCCCGCCAAACACTGTCAGAAAACTGTTCACAGAAAAAAAAAAACGATCGCCATAGCGGAGAAGGAAACGCCAAACACCGGAGAAGTAAAAATAAAACGCATTATTTCTTTTGTTTAGTTTTATTTCTATATTAAAAAACAAAACACTACTATTGGAATAATTTGTTTGAATTCATGGATTATTGTTTCCGTTTCATTTTCTTATTGGATACTAACATTTTACGGTAGCACTGCGTGAAAGTTACAATGTGAAGTCAATAAAAACATAATCTTTGAAGACTGCAGCAAATATAATATTCGACATGGCGGTTGCAAACACTACACTGTACATAACCGATTTCCGCGCGTCTAAACCTTTATGAAGTTAAAACTCGACTTATGGTTACTATTTACGCCTCTCCGCAGTGACGGAGAGCGGGAGCGGCATGTGACCAGCGTGGTCAACGGATGGAAAACGACTCCACGATATTTAACCGTTTTTGGGTGAGTTTTCCCAAGAGAGAAAGTGTTTCTCTCGTGGTGGAAACAAGGAAGAAAGAGGCAATGGCAATGTATGTGTATGTGTGAGTGAAGATCACATTGGTTTTTTCATACACAAGGCCATGGGAATGAACCTGAAACAAAGAAAGGAAAAAGGGATCGTGGAGTTCTTTGTTTATGTGAGGGGTTACTGGGAACTATGTAAGATAAAAGGAATTTATGGCCTGAGAGTTCAACTGAGTAAACATTAGATGGTAGGTGCATTTGGGATACTAAGATGATTGAATTGTTTGCGTATCGCCAGAATGCCTGATGAAGGACAGTGGTCTTTTGTTTACTCATGGTGTGAGTTAGGGAAATAGTTTCAGCGTATATTGCGCTAATTATATGCAGCTGCTTGGGTTGTTTATTGTTGGGAGAAAAGGTCCCCTGCCAATGTGTATGAAAAGGGATTTGTTGTACACATGAATAAAGCTGGGAATAGGCGACGCAATGGTCATTATCCCTGGTTGGGATGGTTACATGATATGTGAACCGATAAGTTTTCTTTTCAGAGATATGCTGCTGGGAATTTTAAGAGGAATTTTGAATATAAATAAATGAATGCAGGTAAGAATTCTCTTACAGGTACTTTTAGGTTATATAATTGGATCTATTTGATGCGTGAAGCATTTAAGGTGCTAATGCGATTGCATTAGCGAAAGCTTATGCAGACTGGGTTGTAGGGATGGGGGTTCTTTAGGTAAGTAGTCAGTGGGGTTTGGCGGAACCGCCACAGACCCACAACACTGTGGCGGCTCTTGCGAACGTCACTACTCACCTGCCTACCTACCACCAGGTAACCCTTTTTATAAGCCTTCGGCGCCAATAAATCGTGTACTTACCTGCATTAGCATGTCGAATAAACCACAATGTCCGCTGACACAAAAGTGTATCAGCAATAACAGGCATCTTCCCAAAAGTAGAAATGCTTAAAATATCTGAAATCATGACATGAAGACCAAGCGCAACGTAGTTGCAATGGTATGAAACTACATGGCATAAGCAAGCATGGGACATCTGGACATCGATCTGGTAAAAACACCAACCAACGATCTGATATAGCAGAACAACCATCCAAAACATTATGCGGTTGCGCAAGCCTGCGACTAATTCCCAGAATTGCCAAGCAGGCGCGCAAACAGATGAAACCTACAACGCATGCCCTTAAAAGGACACATCTCAACCAATACAAATACGAGAGATACAACGCATGCCCGTGTAGCTGCATCAGGTCGCACGTATGAGCAATACGAGCGACCCTTCATATGAATACGTACAATGATCGAACCACACACAATAGCGCCCACCACTGTGCACATAACGAATAAAGTGCACACAGGCAGGGGTACGATGTGGTGACCAACACCATTGGCAGCACGATGTGTCGCCCCGGCGATGACTTGCGCGACAGAGGGCTACGGTGCGATCGTCTTTGGTTGTGTGAGACAAAGGGATGAACTCCGTGCGAACTGGCCGTCGGGCCGATGGCTGTTGATGTGCTAGTGTGTGGCACGAGTCAACCCTGAAGGGATATAACAGTACAACGTGCGCTAATTGAACTTAAAATTTCATACATTTTAACACAGTACACCATGTGGTTTCGAAAACGATTGTGTACGGTGGATATAACAATAGATCAGTATCGATCGAACAGTTACAACGTGCGCTAATCGAACTTAAAATTTTATACATTTTAACGCAGTGCACTCGTGGTTTTGAAAACGATTGTGTACGGTGGATATAACAGTACAACGTGCGCTAATTGAACTTAAAATTTTATACATTTTAAATACATATTGTACTTAGTTTTCATATATTAAATATTATACGTTAAATACCTTGTGTGTATGAATACAATACCTAAATTCAATATATTAAATACCTATTGTACTTAGAATTCATATATTAAATATTATACGTTAAATACCTTGTGTGTATGAATACAATACCTAAAATTCAATATATTAAATACATACTAAATACATATAGTGCTTAAATTCAATATATTAAATACCTATTGTACTTAGAATTCATATATTAAATATTATACGTTAAATACCTTGTGTGTGAATACAATACCTAAATTCAATATATTAAATACACATTGTACTTAGATTTCATTTATTAAATATTATACGTTAAATACCTTGTGTGTATGAATACAATACCTAAATTCAATATATTAAATACATATTGTACTTAGATTTCATATATTAAATATTATACGTTAAATTCCTTGTGTGTATGAATACAATACCTAAATTCAATATATTAAATACATATTGTACTTAGAATTCATATATTAAATATTATACGTTAAATACCTTGTGTGTATGAATACAATACCTAAAATTCAATATATTGAATACATACTAAATACATATTGTGCTTAAATTAAATATATTAAATACCTATTGTACTTAGAATTCATATATTAAATATTATACGTTAAATACCTTGTGTGTATGAATACAATACCTAAAATTCAATATATTGAATACATACTAAATACATATTGTGCTTAAATTCAATATATTAAATACCTATTGTACTTAGAATTCATATATTAAATATTATACGTTAAATACCTTGTGTGTATGAATACAATACCTAAAATTCAATATATTAAATACATACTAAATACATATAGTGCTTAAATACGATATATTAAATACATATTGTACCTAGATTTCATATATTAAATATTATACGTTAAATACCTTGTGTGTATGAATACAATACCTAAATTCAATATATTAAATACATATTGTACTTAGAATTCATATATTAAATATTATACGTTAAATACCTTGTGTGTATGAATACAATACCTAAAATTCAATATATTGAATACATACTAAATACATATTGTGCTTAAATTCAATATATTAAATACCTATTGTACTTAGATTCCATGTATTAAATATTTTACGTTAAATACCTTGTGTGTATGAACACAATACATAAACTTCAATATATTAGATACTTATTGTGCTTAGATTTAATACGTTAAATATTATACCGTAAATACTTTGTTCAATAAAGAAAATAGCCTTAAGGATCCTGCCGTTGTTTATTTAGAGCACCGAAACACCACGATCGAACACGCAGTGAGGACGTCTCGGTGAACCAGTGTCGGACGGACACCCTACCGAGACAAGGAAGAGACCCCTCATAATACTAACTACGTAGAAAACCTACAACACAACAACCGAAGAAAGAGCGACGGAAATTGTTTAGGAGCTAACAAAGATGGTGAATAAAGTGTATGCCACAACGATTCCAAGAAGGATACCACCGGATGAAAGAAAACCATACTGCTGGTTGACGAACGAAATTAAAGCACTAAGAGCACAGTGCTTCATAAGCTACTTCAACAAGAGAAAGCTGATGTACAATACGGACGAACGTAGAAAATTCCCCAAGGGTGAGTACTTGGTCCACTCCTGTGGAATGTTATGCACGATGAAGTTTTACAAATAAAGCTCTCTTAAGGAATGGAATTTATTGGATTTGTAGTCGACCTCGCAGTTGTAACAATCGCTAAGGATATTGGCGAAGTGGAAACGTCCACTAATGAAGCAATTAGACCATTAAAAACTGGCTACAACCCCGCAGACTAGAACTTGCTGACCACAAAACGTGGGCAGTCCTAATAACTAGTCGAAAGCGCATGGAATATACTAACTTCCCGATCGAAAATCAAACCATATGATCGAAAGAATCTGTTAAATACTTGGGAGTTATGTTCGACAACTGTCTAAAATGTATCTCTCACGTAGAGCATGGAACTAATAAAGCCACAGGCGTACAAGTATATTACTCGGAATAATGCAAAAGACTAATGGATCTGAATATAGTAAAGGAATTATCCTGTTAAGCATAGTCATATCAACACCTGCGTATGCCGCGCCAGTGTTAGCAGAAGCTCTACAATCAAACAAAACTTAATAAAAGGATGAGAGCAACACACTGGCTTTGTCTCTTAAGGACTATATGTGGTTTCAGGATAATTTCCGATGAAGCAACGTTTCTCATAGCTGGATTATTCCACATATGTTAGATATCCTAGCTGAGGAAAAACACTATTTGCCTCCAAAGCTTCTACCAATTCACCAAGCAATCAAAGCCTATAATATGCAACACGACATTCAATACCGACGAAATCACCCCCTCCACCAAGACCAATTTAACCGCTCGAACGAATGGAAATCGACAGATCCATTAAAACAAAACAAGTCAACTATATGAATGGACCGAGAAATCTAACAAATAACTATTATTCCAAACAAATAAGCGGTTCGGACAACTGCCATCCAAAGCAGCAAAGATTGTTTAACACCATAACAACAGAAGATGGTGTAGATGATGAATATCCATCGGATCAAAAATACACTCAAGCCGAAATTGAAGAATACCTCCACGAATATTGTGGGGGTTCTCTATACCACATGGACAACCTACCCTCAATTCAAACCTTATTTCGACCGCTTTCAGCACGTCATATCAACCCTTATTCCCTCTACAAGCTATTCCACTTGCAAAACACGAGTTTCAAAAGGACGCATAGCTAAACTCATTATTCTATGCAGATAATGTATAATTGAGTTTAGCTAGCCTTTTGCCATACGGCAACTCCATTTCGCTAACCCATGAGATTTCCACCGGAAATCGCATTTCATGTCGGTTAGCAACGCCGATTCGGCGTCCTATTCACTTTCTCCAGACACTCCATTAGCTGGGGATCAATGATCTCTTCTTGCAGGTGAATAGCTACAAAACATTTTCCTCTCCTTCTCATTTTTATCTTCCCAGAGTTCAATGCACTCTGAGATCACCACAGTCGCCGCACTAGGTCAGTGGGTCATTCTCAGAGGCTACATTGATACAAGCACACAAGCTAAGTCAACCCCGAAGTTATTGCGCTCTCTCTTTTGCTCTTTTCATCCTTCGCATGTCCATCGACTGTCGAATGATGTGCAAGTATTATTCACCTCGCTGAAACATGCAACTGAATGGATTCATGAGAGAGCGCGATGATGATTGGCTAATAGCCGTGCAAATAAGAAATCCCAATTTTCATCCCTAATCGCAATCAGTAATTACTCAACCACCACAGTGGCAGGTCACGCCGCTTAATAAGTCGATTTACAACTACGGAAGAGTGTGCACCAAGAGTCGTGAATTTTTCTTTTTGCAAAAGTCGCGCAGTTCGGTATTAATTCAAAATCACCAAGAGTCGTGAATAATAATAAGAGGAAGTGTGTACTTGTTGAACTCATGTGTGCGAACGTCTTAAGAGATTCTCAATTAAACTTCAAGGAGTATTTATGTAAAAACAAAACCTAATTTGAATGTGATTAAATATAAGGTGCCTCAGTGCTATCGCCAGAGTAAAGAAACAAATTAAATAAAGAAAAACATTAAAACGACTAAATCAGCTCCCCACCGTTTTTATTTTTATTCTTCTGAGCGAACAATTTTCGGCGGATCATCGTTGGGGATTTAAGAGAATCAGTGTCGTACGTCGGCATCATACCTCAACCCCACAATATAACCAGCAGACAGAAGAAGAATAAGAATATCAATCTCGAGCAAATTTTATGATATTGCCTCTCTAGCATTCCATACTTGGAGTATAGGCCTAGAGAAGGCAAAATTTGAAAATTATTAGTGGACATATCAAACCTCGATGCCGGTCTTTTGGAGCGACCTGTGATCGCGCCGATACGGTCTTCGATGCGGGATGTTAGATTCCGTCCGCGTATTATTCAACGCGTTCTACGTAGACTGGACTGTAGGAGGCAACCGACCCGGACGGTATATCAGAAATAGTCCTTAAGAACTGTGCTCCAGACCTATCTCCGATTCTGGGCAGACTCTTCGCTTATCTTATGCACTGACGACATTTCCTACCTGCTGAAAAAATCCCTCGAATTCAGCCAATCCCAAAGAGGGGAAAAAAGTGTCTGCCTCAAAATTATCGGCCGATGGCATTACTGTCTATATTATTTAAGATGAAGAGAAAGGTCATCAATGCCGATTTAACTAAGTATTTGGACCCCAACGGACTTCTGAATGATCGTCAATACCGATTCTGGGGCAGGCGGTCCATGGGAGACCTTTTGACCTTTATAACCGATATATGGACATTTGCGATTGAGAGGCATGGTGAGTAAGGGGCGGTCACATTGGATATCTCCAAGGTTTTTGACCGCGTCTGGAACGGAGCATTGTCGAGCAAACTTGGTTCCTACGGACTTTCCCAGCAGCTTTGCGACTGGTCAAAGAGCTTCCCCGAAAATCGATCTATCCGGGTTGTTGTGGGCGGCGAGTGTTCGAATCTGTATCCTGTTAATTGTGGGGACCTCAAGGTTCTATTTTGGCTCCAACCTTGTTTTTGCTTCACATAAATGATTTGTTGCAGTCAACGGATAACAAAGTGTTCAGGTTTGCGGATTATAATATCTTTGCCATCGAACAGGAAATTACCGTGGAAAACTGTTCTATTGAACTAGTACTTTGTCAGTTGCCGTTGCTTAGGAGGTCACCCCCATATTGGGTGCACTGGAATGCCGGTACAAACAACTTAACGAAAACGGCAACCTGTGCAACCGCTCTCTGTTGCATATTTTTCGTTGGTATAAATTCTCGTGGTGAGTTTCTGCTGCTTTGATGGTAGGTGAATTGATATTTGAATTCTTGATGATTTGATTCCGCCTTTTATTGGTTTTGTTGTTGTTGTGCTCCAACATCTTGCCGGGCCGGCGATGAGACTTGGAAACATGTTTTGTTGCTCTCTGTGTATCTAAGAGCTAGTAAAGGTCCTCCCCATCACTTATGCCGCTCATAAGAGCGAGCATTTTGGGATGGGCAGGGGGTGGCAGTTATTAGTTATATTGGGGTCGGTTAATTGTAACTCATTATTGATTATTGGTTATACTTCATGTAATTCGTAATTTAAGTTATCAGTGTTAGTGTGTGTGTGTGTGTGTGTGTGTGTGTGTGTGTGTGTGTGTGTGTATAAGACAGGGGGCCCAATAGGTCATTGGGTGCTAACATTGTAGCTATTGTTGATTAACTGTGATGACTGTTAAATCATTAACAGAATTGGCATATGTTGTAGTTGAGGTAATGCCGTCGTTGTTGTTGTTGTGGGCATCACTTAGATAAATAGTTGATACAGCTACAGGAGGAGGAATTGTTTTTCTCCTCTTTTTGCGCTGTTTCGGATTCCCGCCATCTAACCTCGTGTATGGGGCTCTCGTGTGTCGTTGTTTGCGATGGTGGAACACAATCGCTGATTTACCATTGCTGGTATGTTGTGAACTTGACTTCACATTTCGCAGACCAACTGGCGTAGAAATTCTAACCGGTTCAGGGGTTACTGACTGAACCGTTTGGGGTTGAAGGGAGGCTGCTGGTGAGACCATGCCAGACAACTGGATAGTCTGGGATGGCATAACAGCTGCAGTTGTCGACGTTTGTAAATCTCCGACATCTTGTGGAGGAGGTGCCTGGAAGGCGATATTTGCCGCTGCAGCTAGTTGATGATTATTTGTACTATTCCATTGGTTAAGATTAATATTCTGGTTGATTTGGTTAAAACCAGTTAAGCTCTGTTGAAACTGCGTTGGCAGTTGTAAAAAGATCAGACCATTGAAACTAGTTGGCCTTTGTATTTGAGCGATGTGGTTGTCGTTGAATTGAAGATCTTGTAGTTGTGCAGCCGTACCTTGCCTTAGAATGTTGCCGTTTATAAATTGCTGAGATCGAGATGCCCCAGATGAGGCTGCTGATTCAGCATGACGTCCACTTAGTTGGGTTACAGCCAGTCGTGTAATGTTGTTCTGGACCGTTTGAACGTTCGCCATCTGTTACGTACCGTTAGGCTGTGTTAAAGCGCGAAATGTTAAAGTAGTCGCCAACTGCATAGCACCGTCTGCGTTTAGAATCCGAAGTGATTGCTGTGGCTGATACCGTTGCAGTTGGGGATGTGTTCCATTTATGCCACTAATGTCACTGCCTGGCCTTAGGCGATTTTCTCGGTGGGAAATGAAATTTGTGTTGCCAGCATTGCCTGATGGTGGATTCAATCCATTGGTTGAGTGATGGTGTTGAGAAGGATTATATCGGTGTTTACTACGATGGCAGCCATAGGGATAACCTTGCCTTGATGACCTGACGAAGCCGCTGCGTTGTTCGAATTGCTAGAATTCGCTGAATATCTTTTAAGTCCAGAATTATTTGCATTGTTCCCTTGATACTGGTTCGTGGAAATTACTCCTCCAGTATTAATGGTTACTCTAGAATTTGAACTATAGTTTCCCTCACCTGATTCGTACTAAGGTATGTACATTTTTATTAATTTTTATGTTAGTGAGAGACGGTTTACTTTTTCCTTTGGTTTGGGAGAAGAGGTGCGTTGCGAATGGCTATTAGCAGAGCAGCTTCTCTTGGTTTGTGGAATGATTTCAGTTTGGTTGTTTGTTGGCGAACTTGTTTGTAGTTGCGGGGGTTCGAATGTGGTTAATTGAGTTGATGGCGTTAATTGAGTTGATGGTGTTCGTTGGATTAGTGGTGTTATAGACGAATTTGGTTTGGTTGGGTCATGTGTTGTTGACTTTTTTGGCTTGTGGGACAATGCAATTTGAAGATTGTTGATTGTAGCAGATGAGGAGGAGCTGGTTGGAAGTGATTCCTTGGGTGTAGTTTTTTGTTTGTTTTGTTCCGTTGAGGGTCCTTGTAATTGGCTCGATTTTAGTGTATCTGCGAAGCTTCCTGAAAATTGATCAGGTTTGTGGATATTTTTTTTCCTTATAAATTCGTTTGGCTTTGCCCATTAAGCATTTGCTTGTGGTTTTTCTAGTTAATACTTCTTTCGCTTGGATATACAAGGGACAGGTTTTATACGCGGCCGAGTGGGGGAGCGAGCAGTTGGCGCACATAGTGCGACTGCAATTTACAGGGCTATGAGGTGACAGATTACACTTTTCGCACATTCTGGTATTGGTGCAGCGTTTTGTGGTATGGCCTAGTCGGTGGCAGTTGCGGCATCTCATGGGGTTGGGGATATATTCGCTAACCTTAGCTTTATAAAAACCGATATCAACCGACTTCGGTGGTTGAAATAGGTTAAAAGGAAATGACATAAGTCATCTACTTTGGTAAGCTTGTACACATCTGTGCCTTTTTGAGGACCCATTTCGGCTATTATTTCGGCTTCCGAGATATTTATGAGACAGGGGGCGTAAACTATGCCTTCATTTAGTTTTTCGTGTAATTTTACAGAAATGCGACACACGTTGCCAAAGTTTGTTATTTTAAGAAAACGGTCTGCGATTTTTTGAGAATTAGCTTTTACTAATTATTTTCCGTCTCGTAGAAAAGTGATTTGTTCATACTCTTTGCTAACATCGTCTATCACTTTTTTAATTAAAAATGGGCTTAATGATGAAATACACTTACCACTCTTCTTGGATGATATAATTAGAAATTTTGGATTTTTTGTATTGTTTATTGTTTGTAAACTAGGAAGAAATTCCTCTCCTTTCGTAAGTGTTCTTTTCATTTTGTTTGGTTGAATATCGCTATTTGTGTCTTCCGTAAGATCGCTAAACCGGTTACATTTGGTGAAACATTTGGCCCGCAGGCCATTTCGTTGCAATTGTTTTACACTATTCTATTGTCTTGTAAACACAGCACACTGCACAACAAAGGTCTAGTATGTTTCCTTTTTTCTTTTTTGCTTGTTTCACTGCACTATTACACAAAGAGGATGTAATATAATTTTGCAACGTAGAACTGATGTTACACGTACTGAACACAATTCGCGACGATCTAAACTCTACGACGGTTGGAAAGGGAATAGTGGCGGCTCTCCCAAACGCCACTGCTCACTTCCTCATCTACGATCCAAAAATTCCCACCAAGTCGACAAAACATCCGATGCAACAAGTTTGGTAGTGGTCCAAACCTGAGCGCCATTACTTACCTGGAAGGTGGGCTTACCGAATCTTCATTCACTGCAATTATATGCAGACATTTCAACCCTTACGAGTTTCCCTTACAAGATGCATTCAATGCATCTTCGAAAACTCCCTGAAAGGGAAATAGTATTCGGGCTTTCACGAACCACCGCCGGGCGCCATCAATATTATTAAGGCCATGATTTCATACAACGTATCATCACCGTAAGGAAGATATTCGGCTGCATCATTGTAGTGCTCCAAAAAGCCCTACTACCTTTTTCCCCCATTCCTACATCCAAATCCTAGCTATCTTAAGCTAAAACCAAAAAACCTATCAAAACCCACAAAAACCCAAACATGATCCAAAATTCGCAATAAACGAATCAAACATTCGTTTATAGCCTAACATTTGCCCCCACAGCATTATTAACCCAAAATCCGAATTAAAATTAAAAGTTACAATAAACGAATCTAACGTTCGTTTACGTTTCACATTTGCCCCACAGCATCACCAAAATACAAAAATTCAGAGATCATTATCTCTATCTGAAAGTTTTCCATTCAGGAAAACAAACAAAAAACCAAAAGCAGATACATTCCCACATCTGCGCAATAGCTTCGTAAGAATTCAAGAAGTTGAATTCGTATCTTATGCAAGTACAACATCTTGCTCGAAATATCCAAAAATCGAGATTGTTGCACGAAAATGTGTATCTTTGGGATACAATTTTCGATGTGCTTTCCTTTATAAAGGAATAGTAAAACGATCTCGAGGCCGCAGTATCTGAATCCTCCTGCCACAGAGCAGTGATTTTTCGAATTCTAATATTACATCTGCTGTAATAATCTAATATAAAATCCACAATAAAACTTTAACAAAAATTAAAAGTAACTTCTTTTAAAATGCTTTGCAAATTGTGTGTTGTCACCAACGCTGGATGATTCTTTCTTTTGTGTACGAGGACGACTCCGAAAATTAGTACAGGAACCGGTACTAAGGTTGCGGAGCATAAGGACGTTATCCCCTAAGTTACGTCCTACAAACAATCAGGACGTTGCTCTTTCCTCTGGGTCAGAGGAAGCACGGCAACTATAGAAAAAAAATTGTTTTCACCTTTATAATCTAGGCAAAATTTCAATATATCTTGTTACAAATAAATTCATACGATCATTTATCCATTTTTTACACATAGACAATATGCATATATTTTCCAAAACTATTTCAACTTATAGAAAAAATCTTTAATAAACGTATAAAACCATTTTTTTTTTTATTTTTACGTACATCTACATATACGCATTTGTTTTTCCTAAAATTATTTCAACTTTTTGGGGAAGATTTTTCTTACACTTCGTAGGGATAATTGAACAATAACGGAAAAATTTAAAATTTTTTGGTCTTTAGCGTTGTTCTGGACATTTTTGTGTGCTGGCTCTTTTTCCTTTTGTATGAGTTGCGTTACTTTGGAAAATTTATTCTGGGATATTTTTCTCTCTCGACGGTTTAGACACTTTTTCCATAGGGCGAAAGGGTTGTTTCTCTCAGCTTAGGTGGAACAAAGACTTTCGAATAGGATCAAACTAACCGAGTTTGAAGACACTTTGCTTGTCGTTGTTTTCGTCTTTTCTCTTGGCCATCGTATCACGACAAAATGAAAATTGCGTCTCTTTGTTCTCTACCCCTTTTTACCATTATTTGGGAAGGTCTGTTTCATAAATACGTCGTTAGCGAAAAAAAATAAACCGGGTACGCGTTCGCAGAGACCTGAGCCCGAGCTCATACAAAATCGCGAGGACGAAACATCGGAAACCGTACGTATGGAAATACGTGAACAGAGTTCTAGAATGAACTCACCTAAAGGAAAAAGTGAGATTAAAATTTTGTTTTTCTCTTTCTAACTAACTTTGGAAAATAAAGTAAAGTTGGTAAAATTCAATGTATATATATATCAAAAGGGGACAAATGAAACCCCTAATATAAATTAAAAATTCCTTTCACACTAAGGGGATACATATAGCCCCGCGTAACAAATTTTTAGATTTGTACATAAAGAGCATATGAGTAACACCAACATTTATTCAATTCTTTTTCATTTTTATAATATCAATCAAAATGGGAATAACGGATTTAAATGTTATTTTAAAAGTTTAACATCTCACATACATGCACATATATGGTATACAGATGCTAAAAGAAGCAGCTTAACGATGTAAAATTTCGTGGGGAAGACTCTTCATATCGTTGGCAAAACCTAGGCAGGAAACCCTCGACTCTGTCCTTAGCATCACTTGTGAGTTCTCCATTGTACCTGTTGGTTTCTTCTTCTTACCTTTGGCGTTTTCCATAGAATCGATTTTGACCCCTTTTTTCTTTTCCCCTTGACTTGGGTCTGAAAGGCTCTCTTATTTCTTTTCTTTGGTCGGGATTTCTTCCATTTTAGGATTGTTACACTTGGGTTCGAGAAGTCTCTTTTCCTTACCCTTTGCCTTTGTTGCACTTGCGTTTGGGAAGCTGTGCACATATGGGAAAAAATCTTATCTAAAACGAACACGCGAATCGAATATTTGAAGCGCGCGAAATGATTACGTAACCAATAATGAAGGTTATTATCGGATTGAAGGATATCTTAGATTTCGAGCCGGTTTTTAACGGTAACCCGGACGAACTCGATGATTTCATTTCTTGCGGGGATATTATCTCTTCACAAGCACAGGACGACAGTCAGCATGCTTTCTTCCTAAGCGTGGTGATAACCAGACTACAGGGGCCAGCATACGACCACATCTGGTACAAGGTCATTTCAACCTGGAATGATCTTGCTTCCGAATTAAAGGGAGAATTTAAAATTCTCACCTCTAGGTCAGCGACACGAAACAGTCTGGTGACAGCCAAGCAAGAAGATGTGAAGGAGTTTGGAAACAGACTCACACACCTCTTGCATCTGCTGGACAAGGCCACGTTTGAAAGCACTGTCGAACCTGTGGTGCAGAAATATCTCTTGGAGAAAAATAGGAAACTCGCCTTACACGCATTTTAAGATGGTCTTAGGGATTCCCATTTAAAACTCTTAGTTAAAGCAAAAGGTACCCCAAGTCTTAGAGCAGCATTCAATTACGCTCTCGAGCAGGCCCCACGACTAGGCAATAATACACTGAAATTTGCTAATAAATCCAAATATAGCCAACCAACAATTTGCCAATCGTGCAATAGGTCTGGTCATACTTCTGCGACATGTCGTCGAAATGAAAATGTTTGTAATACTATTCCCCAACAAATTAAGACAGAGGTTCATCGCATTGAATGCACTTATTGCAAAAGAGTTAATCATTCCCAAGCAGAATGTAGGAGACTGTCCCATTTCAGAAATCAAAAAGACTCTCCATCAAATAAAAATGATTTTAGAACTCAGCCCACTTCTACCGCAAACGTCTGGAGAAGTGGAGTAATAAACAAAACGAGTAGGGTACGGCAATCACAAATTTATATAGGAACATTAAACAACCAGAGATCTAAACAATCGTTATTAGAAGCTAAGGATATAAACAAGAAGGTAGAAAATGCCGCACCTTACAAGGTGTCGTCTACGGATGAAATTGGCATTAGAGATAATACGGACAAAAATCAGAGGCGGGACGATCTAGAGGCCCCCCAAATAGAGGAGGTTTTGGCCAAAGATCGTATCCAACAGTTAACATTTGAATCCGTTTGTCTACGGGCCGGATCTGATGATTCGACAAAGACCCCTGATCATACTATTCTAACACCTCCATCTACTTTTATATTCTTAAATGCTCTGAGTTCTAGCAACAACACGTGTAAGCTCATCGAGCACAAACAGAAAATTCCGGCAAAATGTAAGCCTGAGGAGCAAGAACTCCCAGCAGATTGTAAGCCCGAGAAACAAGAAATTTCAGCAAAGAGTAAGCTTGCGGTACTAAGAGTCCCAGCAAAATGTAAGACTGAAGAACAACTAATTTTCTCGTTAGAAAAGAGTAAGGTTGTGGATAACAGTCACATCCAAATTGACTATCGAAAAATGTATTATACAAATATTTTAATCAACCATCACTAACTTAAGTAAATAAACAAAAAAATTTTTGTAAAAATAAATAAAACAAAACTTACGATACGAAATAATGTTAGAATAAGAATTTATATAAGTACAAAACATTTTTGCAAATGAATAAATCCTAAGAAAATTTTAGTATAACTCAAAACAAATTTAAAAATTTCTAGAATTTTTTTTACAAACTACATGAAAAAATGATATAAATAAATAAGGACAATGAAAGGTTCTCCAAAAAAAAATGCTCTGTAAATAATATGTAATTAGTATTGTGACGCATATGACAATCAGTACTGGAATCTTCGAGAAGGTCCGAAACAGAGTACTAGATTATTTTAGGAAGTTCTGGAAAACTGGAATAGAATATTCAAGACTATGGAACGGACGGAAACGATACACCAAATCAGAATGAGGAAAAACGGTATAAATACGTCGCACGCAGAGCGGAAGGATAAGTCTCAAGTTAGAAGTAAGAAGGAAAATACGCGATAAGTACGGAAGCGATAAGTTAAGAAATCGTTAAGTGTACGGTAAAAAGTAACGGTTGTTATTAACGGACTAATAAAGTGTCACATTAATTCAAAATCTATTCAACGGCTCTTATTTATTAAAAATAATTAATCCAGCGAACCCTAAGCTCGCTACAATTGGTGTCAGAAGTGGGATTAATTATTAGTGAAGGAAATAAGTCTGTGAAAGTGTGTTGTAACGATGTCAGATCGACATTTGGAGGATCTTCGCGTTCCTGACTTAAAGAAGGAACTTGAGGACCGGAATCTGGATAGCAGAGGACAGAAGCAAATTCTTCGACAACGTCTGCAAGCAGCAATGGAGGAAGAGGGTATTGATGTCGACACATATATTTTTACGATTGGTCCAGACTGTCCGGATGGACAAGAAACAGCGAGTCAAGATGGTTGCAATGTACCGGAGAAGAGTTTGCCACTGTTAGACATTTCGGAGATGTTCCGGATGATGATGACAAAATTCGACGCACAAGCTGCAGATGTTAATTCAAAATTCGACGCCGTAAATTCAAGATTCGACGCCCAAAATTCAAAATTCGACGCGCAAGCTGCAGATCTGAATGCAAAATTGGATGGTCAAACACAGTGGATGAAATGTAATTTTCAACACTTGAAGGCAGAAATCCAGTCAGAAATTCGAAACGAAGTAGAAAATCTGGATCTAAAAGTCACCGAAGAAATAATGCGAATCGAAAAGAGACTTGAGTGTGTTGAGAGAAATAAGACATCGCCTAGCAACCAACATGACTACAAAGATACAAGGATGCAACCGCCAACATTCGATGGAACGGGACCCTTTTCCGTATTTATACGTCAGTTTGACGCTGCGGCCAATTATAATAAGTGGTCGGATGAGCAAAAGTCAACATCACTAATCTTGTCACTCCGCGGGGCGGCTGCAGAATTGCTACAAACCATACCAGCAGAGAAGCAAACAGATTTCCAAGCGATAAGAGACGGCCTTGAAGCTAGGTATGGAGACAAACACATGCAGCAGGTCTACCGCATGCAACTGAGGAGCAGAACGCAGAAACCTGGAGAAAATCTGCAACAGTTGCAGGCAGACATTGAGCGATTGGCAAACTTGGCTTATACAAATATGACTAAAGAATTTCTGAACGAGGTAGCAATGGATGCATTTATAAACGCACTCCAAGATCGGGACTTGCAACAGGCCGTTCGTTTGGCGGGAAAGAAGACGATTAATGAAATACTGGCGTTCGCATTGGCACATGAATCTGCTAAACTGGCTACCAGGAGTACATATAGAGTCCGAGAAATGTCCGTCCAGGAACGTTCCTGCCACAGAATCGGGCATGTACAACGGAGAACCCCGAGACCTGTTATGAAGTGCTGGACATGCGGCGGAGTCGGCCACATCTCTGTTGACTGTACGAAACGTCGACGAACGAATGAAACATCGAGTGAGAATTGTTGTTCATGCGCTTGTCATAAGAGGAGACTATCGACGGAACAACCTGAGGTGAAGAAACACATTGTACCTGTCAGAGTACTAAATGCGTCCGAAGAGCCGGTCGCAATAAGAAAAGGAGGGTTAACCGCAGAATGTGCACCCGTATCAATGATAAGCTCAATTCAGCAAAGGAAGGTGCATAATAACGCTGATGTTCTATCAAGAAGACGATGTAAGCCAGATTTTAAACATTGTCATAGAGCGGAAGAGAAAGAAGAGGCGTACGACCTGCGAAATGTACAAGTAGAAGTACTAGATGGGTGGACGAGTGATGCTATACGCGCAGCTCAACTTCAGGATGAAGATATGTCGCTAATTCTGGAATACAAAGAAAAGAACGAGCGGCCAACTTGGAACAATATTTCCGACAAGAGTGGAACATTTAAGGCATATTGGGCACAATGGAATTCCTTGCTGGTGGAAGATGGTATTCTTAAGCGTAAATGGGAAGCCGCGGACGGAAAATCCCATCGAATGCAGATTCTAGTCCCACCATCAAAAGTGAAAGAGGTTCTAACAGAAATGCACGACGGGGCCTCCGGTGGACATTTGGGAGTTAATAAGACACTTTCAAAATTACGATCTCGTTTTTACTGGCTTCACATGAGAGATGATGTCGAGTCTTGGTGTAGGAAGTGCACAACTTGCACTGCGACCAAAGGACCAACGGCAAAACCAAGGAGCGCTATGAAGCAGTACAACGTGGGTGCCCCTTTCGAGCGAATTGCGATTGATATCTCAGGACCATTCCCAAAAACAAACGACAACAACAAATACATGTTAGTTATCATGGATTACTTCAGCAAGTGGGTGGAAGTCCTTCCAATTCCAAACCAAGAAGCAACAACTGTCATTGAGCAGCTAATCAATAATTGGATCAGCAGATATGGAGGTCCCTGTGAGCTTCATTCCGATCAAGGCCGAAATTTCGAATCACAGATATTTCAAAGCATCTGTGCGGCACTGGGCGTAAGGAAAAGGGGTGAAAGGGGTAAAGTAAACATTAAGCGTGATGCAACGATGTGTTCAGCCACAACCATGCCAACAACACACACACGGTCAGCAATAATGTTCCTTTATGGTCGCTGATCGTGTAGGCACATGCAACCCCTTTCACGATATCGTGCCCCAGCTGCGAACGTAGTTTATTTTCATTTTGATCTTAGGTCCATGGTTCGTATGCTGGGCGTCACACGCGATGATCACCAGAAGAGATCATTGTGTGTGTGTTTTTCAGCCTTTTCTACGTGATCACCATACAGGGGATCATTACCAAATATGGTCATCGAAGCGATGACAGAGTTCTTGATGTTCTATCGGTCCGAGGACAATATTGAGTTCGTTTTTGATAGCCAGCCAGTGCGGTCGGGTGCCAAAAGTTAAATCAACAATATTGAAGTGGAGCTAACTTTGCTAAATTAAAGTAACAATATTAAATTAGTGTTAATGTAAACCGAGTCGACTTAAAGCTAAGTTAAAGTAACAATGTTAAATTAGTGCTAAAGAATAAAGAAACAAAATAACTTTGATGTATACAGGCGTGTTATTTACCTACCAGGATTTGGAGTCAGATGCCGAGCAGTAAGTGAAGAAAGGGTAGTGTGAATGGGTTCCTTGCCGACACATAGCAGGAGCACTTTTAACAAAACATTTACCACATAAATCCCACAGAATAGTGTCTCATTTTAAAAACCTATTTCCCTTAAAAAATACTCTACACAATCCTCTCGTTTGCATTGATGAATGAATGTAAAACCATTATAAAAATGTATTCGTAAATGTGTTAACACTCGACACAATTAAAAATCTACTGTTTTCCAGTATTCACTATATTGCTCAAAAATTCACTGTACAATTAAAGTAAAAAATGTACTTATTGTAGAAAACCTGAAAATTATTTCTAGCTATCGTAGATTGCCTATTGTTTGTCAAAATATATTTTAGTCTCTTAGATATAGTCCCAATTAAATTTGAAAAGTTTAAATTAAGTTTTTTTTTTAGAAATGCCTAAGAATACCATTCAAAAAGTTCGAATTCCATCTGCAACTCCAGTTCGAGATGTAGGATCGGACAAAATAATCTCTGGGATTGAAAGATTCTTTGAAAAAGAAATGAAACAATTAGAGGATGGTATCTCAGTTCTATGCTCTGGACTAATGAACAAAGATGGCAAATCAAGATCAGGAGATTTAAATGAGCTACAGGAACCCGCCCACGAACAGCATATAAAGGAAAACTCGACGAAACCATCATGGTTAAAACCGACTACGAAAAATCAGGATTATAGTAATCGGAAACGCGAAGAACCAATTTACGTAGAAAGTTCTGACGAGGAACCTTATCCACGGCTTCATACTTTCCTCAACGAACTAAGGGCTAACGCATTCTACTAAATATTTAGACAAATCAATTGGTTTTACGATGGAAAACATTTTATGAAAAAGACGGTTCACTTAAATTGTAGGCTTTAAATTTAATCGTGATTTATTAGGCAGTCAAATTCAAAAATATATCAAAAATTTTCAATGAATTTGATTGTTTGTTTTCGGGAAGTGAGGACGAACATATTACTTCAGGAGTAAGTATGGCGGTGGGAGTATGAGAACAGAATTAAGGTATACTATCTAGGCGTAACCTCTTATATGTATTATCATATTAATCATAACACCACAACCTATCACTTGTATCCAAACTATTAAAAACTCTAAACATGAAGGTGGATTAATACCACTGCTAATTTTTTAATTGTCTGCATTGTCTTTATTAAAGCTAAATCCAAACTTTGTCCACTCACAACACTCTTAATTCTGTTTTAAATCCAGTTCACAGTGGCTAATAATTCGAAGTGTTTGAATCTTTCAAATGGTACTAATTTGTTGTGAGAGGTTGTGTGGGACAGGGCTTTTAGTAGCGTTCGCAGTAGTTAAAAGCAAATATCCGATCGAATATTCAGCCAACATGTGAAAGATCAGTGCAATAAGGTAAGTTACACGATAAAATTTATACTCGTATTCTGTATAAACCACGCAACCCCTTTATGTTTAACAAAACACACTTTTCGTTTAGGTAATTTGATTTTGTATGTTATACTCCAACTTTAAATCAGTTAATTACGTCAGATGGCTCCTGATTTGTGTGGGCAGTAATATTGTTTTTTTTAACACCCCATTCATTTCACAAATATGAACAGCAATTGTATTTAGATTGCTGGTAAATGTTCGCTTTTCCCACCCAATTAATTCTCGAGTGTAAACACCGTACACAGGCAGCCCTTGCATATCTTCTAATCTAAGGAAGACCGTTTTCACTAACAGTTTTATCACACTCTTCTTCTTGTCCAAATGAACCGACCGTCTTTAAAAATGATCGTATGGGTTGTGACAACCCATGATCGAACCCTCTGTTCAGCGACTTGAAAAGTCACCTGTCCTTTGCTGTAAAAAATGTCATAATTACTTGATGACTCGCATCGTATTTTCAAATGACATTCAACACGAGGACTCAGAAAACATATAGGTAACAATAAATGTGTCATCGCATTGCTTCATGAGTCTTTATGATCACAGGTAATCACGTATATAGATGGCAACATATAGGTAACAGCCCATAGCCAGTTTTACATCCGTGAATGTGAAATGTCAAATCCCAGTAGGAACGGATGAAGAGAAAGAGGTTAATGGAAAGAGGTATCGACGTAGATTGATATCAAACGTCTAAAGACTGCGATGACGAGGGAGCATATCACGAAGAGCCTCATTGGCTCGTGTGGTTCGGCTGAAGAATGAGTTAAAGTGCCCATTCGCCTGAAATACCTCGGTCTGCGTTCTTTAAGAATTTCACCCTATCTATCAATCACATGCAGTATTATGGCGTTTGGTAAAAAACAGTAAGGAGAACGGCATTGGAACCAACAATGTGGGACAGAACGCTTTAATCCAACGAAAAAGTTTAAAGAAAAAGAATAGGTGACATTACTTTGTAGGAATTATCTTAGTTGCGTGCCTACATTGGCACGGGTTGACTAAGATTTCCTGACAAGTTCATTTTACGACGCACTCAGGATACTTACAGCAAAACTCAGAAGTCCAACTGGTGACTGCCACTGTTCCAGCAAACAAAATAAAACTCCAGGAAATGGTTGATGTTATATGGGGAATTTTATTGTTTGTGACACTCGGTATAAGGTTTCTTATATTAACACGGAACAATTTATTGAATGCTGAACAAAGGTTTAATTGTTTGTGGCACTCCTCGAATCAGTGGACATCCGTCTTCTTTAAAACTATCGCATTGACTAAACTACTTTCTCTTCGGTTGGGGTGAGTTGGGCGTTGTGGTGAGAAAGACAATGAAATTTTCCTGGTGGCTCGACCAATAGGAGTGGATCTCCAGTACATAGATCCTAACAAGGGTGTGTCCATTTGCGCGCGGATCACTTTGTTTGCTCGTGATGCGAGCTCATGGGTGGTCGAACCGTGAGAATGAACATTCGTGAAAGAGCATCTTTGGAAGAAGTGTTTGCAGCTGTCTACATATTGCGCTGGTGATTAGGATGCGTTTGGGATGATAACACAATGATGGTTGTATTTACATCCATGTTAATTGCGTATTACATTCATAGGGAGTCACGGGTCGAATTCCAGTGTGAGTATTTACACTGGCAATGAATTCGGTCCTTGGCAGCTAGACGCGAGTTGCGCTGGTGCTTTGAAGGTAGCATAAAAGCCGCGCTGAGTACGGGTACAACATTAAAATCTGTCGCGCACGTGTGGGACAGTAAACGCAGGCAGACATGGGTTCTACTGATTGTTTCTATAATACACGTCAGTTATCTAGTATGGCAGCCGAGATGTTTTCTTATTAGAAGAATGCTGAGATGCATTGATGTATGCGGTACTGGCGTACCGAATTTTTCCAAGGAAAACGATATTACGCATTGAATGCGTGAATGTCTTTGGTGAGGAAAATGCCTGCGGTGTTGGATGCGAATTGCATAATCGAAAGATGATGAAATCGGTGGGAGAATGCTTGAGGGAGCTAATGTGCTTGCATAAGCGACAAATGGTAAGGTTACTAAAGCTTTAGGGCAGGGAGATTTGGGGGTAAGTTGAAAAGGTGGCAGTGGCCTTGGTAGAACCGCCACAACTTCATGAAGACTTAGTGTCAGGAAATTGATCCAACGCAGAGGACCGAGAAACGAACCATTACCACATCAGACTGTAGTGCTCTAAAAAGCTCAACCACCTTTTTCTCCCATTCTTACCTCCAAATCCCAGTAATATTACACTAAAACCTAAAATCTAATCAAAACCCTAAACAACCTAAACTAGATCCAAAATTCGCAATAAACGAATCAAACATCCGTTTATCGCTTAACATTTCCCCCCACGGCATAATTTAAACTAAAAACCAAATTAAAATCAAAATTCACAATAAACGAATCAAATATTCGTTTATCGTTTTGCATTTGCCCCACGGCATCATCTAAATTCAAAAGCCAGAGATACGTTATCTCAATCTGGTAAAATCCATCAAATTGAACAAACAAAAGCCCGAATTCCTTTAGATATCCACATCTGCACAATAGTTTTATAAGAATTCGGGATTTTGGTATGAAATTGTGCATTTTTGAGAAACAAATCTCGATTTGTTTCCTTTTATAAAGGAACAGTAAAATGATATCGAAAAGCATACATTCAACATATAGAGTCGAGTTGTAACCACCGACGACATCAGTCACGACTTCACAGTGAGAGCTGAGAGAAGACACATCCTGGACAGTGATACATACAATTTAAAGTTATTTAAAACAAAATAAATAATTTAAAAAAAAAAAAAATTTATAATTTTGAAAAAAAAAAAAATTTCTTAGTGAACAGGAAACAACTTTAGGTTCGTTTATTTTTAAATTTCACCTATATTCACCTATATTCCCAAATTTATATTTGTTTTAATTTAGAAGGATTTGTTTTTAGGTCTACTTGTTTTCCTTCTTGGTTTTTGTTTGTTCCTCTTCTCTTTTCCTTGCGTCCCACGCGTTTTTTGTTTCTTTTTTTGAGCTCGATGTTTGCAACATCGAACTAGATGGACACCTGCTCTTCTCGTGGTGTGGGCCATCACCTCGATCAGGGCATGATGGCTCTCATAAAGAGATTAAGGGAGGACCTCGAGGCTCTCAAGGCAGAGAACGCTATCTTGAGAGATAAATTGTCGCGACTGGAAGCCGCACCACCCGCATCCCCGTCCAGTGCCAGTTCGGAGGCTTCTGATTCGGAATCGGAGCTCGAGCCCGAGTTGGAAGGTCTCGCTGAGAGTTCCGACGAAACAATGGACGACAAACTCGTCTAGAGCCCCTAAGCGGAAAACACCGCTTCCCATAATAAAGGAGGACCCTCCAATAAGCGTGTGGCCACCGGCTCCCCGCCAACGCCGCACTTAAAACTGTTGTCGAACCCCGCGATAACACCAACTCATGTGAGGGTCGTACCTCCGCAGGAGCCTTGCCCACCACGGCCAACTCCAATAATTAACCCAAAACCAAAGGCTGCTGGTGTTACCAACACTGTTCAGCCAGAGGTCGGGGAACGCCCACCTGTTTCTAAGAAGAAACAGCAACCCGGGGTCTTTGCACGAGACCTCAATTTAAAAAATTTCGTCGGTGACATGAACCGGCTAGGGATTTCTAACTTCAAGGCAAAAACCTTAAGTCCATCCCTAAATAAAATCATAGCCTACGATAGGGAAACCCATCGCACGGTTAACGACAACCTCAAGGCCAAGGAGGTGAATTATTACACCTTCACTCCGGCCGACGAAAAGTCGAGGACAATCCTCTTAAAACGAGTCGCCGCCTCTTGGGAAAAGGGCGACATCGTAACTGCTCTTGAGGCAACATTTCCTAACGTCAAATTCATTGACGTCAAAAAATTCTCTCCCCCACAGCGGTTTATGAACATCAGACCGCAAAGATACACCAAGCTGAACATATGGCAGCTTCTCCTTGCCCCAGGAACCGACATAGATTCCATAATACGGACAAGGTCGCTTCCAACTTTGCATCAACAAGTTGTCTTCGAGGTATTTCATAACAGAGAAATACCTCAATGCAGACGTTGCCAACGTTTCGGGCATGTCTCCCGAAACTGCAACATGAGTCGCCGTTGCGTTCGTTGCGGAAAATCCCACGATATTGGCAAGTGCGAACTACCGCTAGCGAAATACGATCCGGCAACAAATGTGCAGGATGAAATAACACTGCCAACTTGCTGCAACTGCGGCAACAAAGGGCATCCGGCCAGTTATAGAAATTGTCCTAAATATAAGGAAATTAAACAAAGATCCAAGGAGACTCGAGCTAAGCAAACAGCCAAGTCAGACTTCGGAAAACAGGCCACACAAAACCTCATCCAAAATGGATTCACATTTGCCGACATGCTTAGGGGTCAGCAGGCAGGAATACAAAAACCCTTTCAACTCCTCCCCCTCAAAAACATATTCAAGTCCCTAAGCGAGCCCCGGTAAAGGCCAACACGACGCCTCAAATTCAAGCGGTGGTGCAAAAGCCTCCGAGGAGGCAATCTTCAATGCTCGAGAAACTACTTAGTTTCTCCCGCTTAATTGAGGATATCCGACCCCGATATGAGAAACTATCAACCGAGGCAGAGAGGGAGGCCCTCCTTTTCACTGCATATGCAAGACATACCCTCCACAATGGATTCCAAAATTAAAGTTATCCTCTTAAATGTCAACTCCCTTGTTTCGCATTCCAAGCGTATGATAGTCTCTGACTTCATAAAGGAAAGCCGGGCGGACGTGGTACTTGTAACCGAAACTAGGTTGCATCCATGTCACCGTCCCGTATTCCCAAACTTCTCCATGATTCGAAGAGATCGAACCCTCACTGGCGGTCCCACCATCAACGGAGGTGGAACTTGTATACTGGTCAAAAGCGGACTTCGCCATGAAGCTATTGACCTCCCACACCTAGAGTCCATAGAGGTATCTGGAGTTGAACTGCATCTGGCTAGTAATGGTAGAGTGAATATATACTCCGTATACCACTCGCATAAAACCAATAATGGCCCCATTAATCCCGAAGATATCGGCCAATTAATGAGGACCTTGGGGCATACACCCTTCATCATAGGCGGCGATTTTAACTCCAGACATCCCCACTGGAACAACTCTGTCTCTTGCCCAAATGGCACAAAACTGTACCAATGGTACACCGCAAACATGTATGCCCTCAACTGCGAAATAGTCGCACCTACGGTTGGTACTCGAGGTAACTCAATTCTTGACATATTTATTGTGTCCAAAGACTTACTTCCACAAATCACTCCTCCTCAGGTTTCAGCGGGTGTATCTGACCACAATGCTGTGACCACATTCATTCGCGGCTATCGAGCATCCCGGACTCATATCAGATACATACCCGATTATGGGCGGACAAATTGGGACAACTTCAATATTACATTGAACGATAAACTCCACCACTTCTCTCTTCCCACTGACAGGAACCTAACGACGGTTGAAATAAACAACGTTGCAAAACGACCACGAGATTCTAGTTGAAACTTCGGAGACTCATGTCCCGAAGTATAAACTTGAAAAGACCTATCACATTTACCATGACGACATCACTCTTCGTCTCATCCGGGAGCGTAAAAAGCTCTGCAGAATGAGATATCGTCACCGCTTTACGCAAAGGGAGCCATTATTGCGATCCATTATTCACAATATTGGTACACTGATAAAACAAAGAATCCAAAACAATCGCACCCGACAATTGGAAGACAAACTGAAGGGTATTCAGATGGACCAGAACGTTTATAAAAATGTTAAAAAGATATGTGGCACGTCCCGCATCACTGGGCCAATTATGCACAATGGTGTTGTTGTCAATAACGACACCAATAAAGCAAATATCATCGGAGAAACCTTCGAAAACAATCACAAACTTACTCTCCAAGATGGCGACCCGGATACTAACGCAATCGTTAGTTCAGAGGTCCACAGTAAGTTGGACGACTTCAACGAGCCAATTGTTGTCTTTAACCCAACTAACAGTGCATACTTCGATGACACACGTGATAATGGTCACGGTTTCATCACACCAAATACCCTACAGAGTCTGGTTAAATCTCGACACCCTAAGATGTCACCTGGTATCGACAACATGTCATACCACTCGTTGCGAAGGCTTTTTGCCTTATTCTTTATAAAGCTCTCCATTCTGTTCAACCATGCTTACAACATGGGTACTTTCCCCAAGCTTGGAGGCACGCTATTATTTGTCCAATAGCAAAAGTTGGAAACCAACGTATCACTCCTCAAGCTTTCGCCCTATCTCGCTTCTCACTTGCATCAGCAAAATATATGAAAAATTCATATACGAGAAGCTTAATAACTTTGTCAGTGCCAGGCACCTAATACCTGATTTCCAATTCGGATTTCGAAGAGCGCACAGCACCACTATGGCTCTCAATTTATTTCAATAACACGTCTGCGTGCGGCTCTTTAATAAGGAACCCACCGTTGCGGTAAGCCTAGACATTGAAAAAGCTTTTGATACGACTTGGATCGAAGGTCTCGCTTTTAAACTACTGAATACTGGCCTCAGTAGAACGCTATGTAGCATCATCTACCAGTTCATTCGCAACAGAACCTTCCAAGTTAGAATGAATGGAAAGCTTTCCCGAACTTTTCACGCCGCTGCAGGCGTACCACAGGGCTCCATTCTAGGTCCCATCTTATTCAATATTTACACTTCCGATATTCCCCGCCCTGTGGACGGGAGAGTAAACCAAATATGCTATGCGGGTGACGTCCTGGTGTACACGTCAACCAAAGGCCCTAACCTCGCAACAAATCGACTCAACCGTCACTTGGACGAACTGTATCAGTATTACAGTCGATGGAAAATCCGACTTAATCCATCCAAAGCAGTAGCCATAATTCTGAGTAGTAAACACTCCCAACCTACTTCTCGATATTCACAGAATATTCGAATAAAAATGGGAGATACTACGATTAGACCACAGGACAAGATGAAATATCTCGGGGTCACTTATACCCCAAAAATGAATTTCATCAAACATGTGACCCACATTCTCCAAAGGGGCCTTGGTCGGTCTAAGCAACTGCACAACATCCTGAAGTGGAGGAACAAAGTTGACACCAAAGTTAAGCTTCTCTGCTATAAGCAGCTAATCCGATCTGGAATATCGTACGCCTTTCCCATATGGTCCTGCATATCTTCGGCTCAAATGGAAAGACTTCGGGTTTTCGAAAGGAAACTCCTCAGAAGATGCACCAATCATTCTAGAAGGCCTGACGGTCGTCATTACCCCAACTCTCACCTATACGAAGGCGCCTCCATTACCCCTATCGACGAGTACTTGCTTCAATTAGCATATAAGTACCTCGAAAACATTCAGAACAGCGAGAACCTACTTGTAGGGGACTCTTGCGTTCTTGACCCTTCTCTCTCTCGATATCTTCGGATCAAACCCCCACAATTTCTTCTTCAGTACAAAACTGAAGAAAGCACCCTTCCCAACAACGTTCCCCTCTATAATAGAGGATTCCTGTACCCATCCCATAGGGTCTACAATTAACAAACCAAACACACGAACGCACAGTACAAGACGGCACAAACTCAAACATACACACCGACCAAAGAGCAGATTATCAGACGCCAAAGACGTGATCTGCGTTTACTACCGCACCCAAGACCCACCGGTCTTGTAAGATTTCTTTCCCACCATCCCTCTATAAAAGTAGTTAGGGAACACTTGGACTAACACTGTCCACACTATCCTTGGGTACCCCCCCCCTTTTTTCTTCTCTTTTCAGATGCGCGGAGACCGAGCCCAACATCCTCACGGATGTGGGTGATTCTGGTTATCGCAAGATGACCAGAAGTCAGAGACAAGATGAAGGACACATATGTCCTGTCTCGCCAAATTCGGCCTTCTCGCCACAATTTTTTTTTTTCACTCCAATTGATACGTTGGCTGTCTCTTCCGTTTCAAAAGTGAACAAAACCATAACCTTTGGAGACGCACTCTTCATCCACAGCGACCTCGCAGCTCAATAAATTTCCATATGCACCTGTATCGACTATTCTGTGCAGACACACAACTCCGATCGCCTCACTGAGCCGCAAAGCCAAATCAGCAAGCCTGCCGCGGTTCGTCCGGAAGGTCCGTCCAGTCAGTTTGCGACGTGTTCTGCGACTTGAGATGCACAGGTTTCTCCTGGATTCGGGCTTTTCAAGCACTTACGAGTTTGACTCAGGCTTCCTCAAATCCTGTCCGCAGCGCCAGTTTGTAATATTTTAATTTGTAATATGATGATAATGATGAGTATTGTAGCTACTATATAGTGCGTGCCTTGCACTTCTGCTGTGGAGATTTTGTTGGAAAATGTTAGTTTTGTTACCTAGTTATTCAGCTCGACGTCCCGTTGCTGAGCCACGATCTATCGGCTCCCGGCTCCAACCGGTTTAGAGAACTCTTGTTTTTGCTGCAGAGGGATCCTTATGCGCCGTCTTTTATTTTCGAAATGTGTTTTAATTTCCCATTTGTTGAATTTGCAGCACCATTTGCAACACAATCTCATAAACACTGAGTTGTATATCCACTGAGATCGTCCATTAGGTAACACAACGTTAAAGGTCTTCTTGCTCAAATCCAGCAATGTTTTCCTTGAATTCTCTCAATTTAAATACTGCTTCTAGTTGAATGAGCTGTTGTTAAGTTCAAAATCAGATCCAATACAAAACAATTCGTAAAACAAGTCCACACTTTATTAGGTACACATTCAATCACAACCGACGAAAATTATATACGGTAACAAAACGGTTAACAAAGTTCGGTTTTTTTCGGCTTTTCTGCCCTTTCATCCACAAACATTTTACAGGAATTTTTCTGATTATTCTACCAAGTCCGATCTTTTTACTCTCCTGCCAACGGAACGTCAACAAAAAACCCGCACATCAAAAACATTGTCCCTTTGTCTCTCTCGCTCCCCATTCACGTCCACTTCGAAAACCGAATTCGAACTCGAAGAACTGCACGATCCACACCCGAATCGGGGCGGGTTCAAAAACTCACTTCTGGATCGTACAACTCCTCCACCACCTTACCATCATACCACCTTAAAACAAATTACATTAAAATTACAAAATGATTAATTGATGGGGTGGCGGACGCACGTAACACTATGTTTGCCGATGATCCGGCCATTTCTCTTCGGATGCCTTATTCACTTACGTCTACAACTCTTTACAAGCAGCTCTTGACAAACTAGCAGTATATTACAGGTAATGGAAAATAAAAATAAATGGCAACATGATTATGGCGAGAGCAGGTGGACCTCAGAGAACAAACATAAACATCAGGGGCAAGATATTTGATACTTGGGAACAATATTGACGACCAGTAACGAAATGTCGAAAGAAATTAACAAAAGACTACACTCCGGCAACGCTAGTTGGCATGCAGTCAGTAAACTGCTGAAATCCAAACTGCTATCACGTAATATAAAGTTCCGTATCTATAGAACCATAATCATGCCGATTGTTCTATACGGATGCGAAACATGGGCTCCCACAAAACAGGAAGAAAACAAATTCCGCGTATTCGAGAATAAAGTCCTAAGGGGTATGACGCGGAGGCAGGACAATGGAGGCAACTCCACAACAACGAATTGGAAAAGCTATACCGCAAATCTACAATAGTGAGAGTAATCAAGTCGCGAAGATTAAGATTGACCGGACACGTGGCTCGAATGGGCAACGATAGGACCGTGCATA
This sequence comes from Microdon myrmicae, assembly GCA_963931805.1. NCBI lineage: Eukaryota > Metazoa > Arthropoda > Insecta > Diptera > Syrphidae > Microdon > Microdon myrmicae. The sequence continues at coordinate 110,868,656 of OZ007499.1, read as the reverse complement.
AAATTCTTGACGGTAGGCCAACGGTAAAGAGACCGACAGGGCGGCCGCGACGGAGAGGGGAGGACAATGTTAGGTTGGACCTCGAGGAGACCGGATCGGATGGTCGAACGTGGAAGGAGAGTGCACTGGACAGGGAACAATGGCGGAGTCGAGTCGGTGAGGTCATGAACTTTCAGGTTCCTACAGGCCAATAAATACTATTAGTAATAGTGGTATATAATCGATCAGTTCCCCATCGAGGTCATTCTCTTTCCACCCTTTTTTGTGGGCTTTCTTCGCCAATTTGCCAGTGATGAACCCACTGTCTGGTAATATTTCGTACACCACGGCTTGATGGTCACTATGGGTGTAGGTGTCCAAAACCCACCACTCTATACTTCTTGCCAAATGGAGCTGGCAAATGTGGTGCCGATTTTGGACCGGCCCCTCTCGTTTATGAGGGTGTCATCAGCATCATTATTAAGTAACACCACATCTAGGACTGCGAAGGTTTCGAGTAGTGCCTGGCCTCTACTGTTGGCCTTTGTGCTTCCCCATTCTACTGCACAAGCGTTGAAATCTCCAGCAATTATAAGAGGGCTCTTATCTCTAGCTTCTTGTGTTACCCTATCCAAAAAGCATTTGAAATATTCTATTTCCCGCTGTGTATGTGTGTGTCTGTTAGAAACGCTACAACTTTTTTATAAAATGCCAAAATAATCATATCAGGAAAATCGTGTTCAAATAATATAGGTACATATATATGCAATATAATCTGCAAACGCACGTATAGAAATAAGTATTAATTAATATTTCCTTATTAATAACGATCACCCAATATGTTCCACAATAGCTATGAGAATAATCATCTTACCAGGCCAATAAATTATACATGCATTATATATTAGCCTTAGTGACTTGTACTATTAGATTTAAGTACCGTCTATTTTAATTATATTCCAATAAACAATAAAGAGAAAAATCATTAAATTATTCATGGATTAATTTTAACGTTTAACAAGATTTTAAACATATTTTGGGAATTATGTCTCTACCAGAATAAATATAAATAATTGCTTCAAGAACGCTAAAGCATGGGCTAATAATTCAAACATAACAATAAATTGATTTTCATACATCAGTGAAACAATCGAAATTGTCCACTCTTACAAGAAGAAGTTCGAAGAAACTACATGGGAACACCGAAAAGTATGCTATGTTGAACTCAGAGCGGTGCTCCTTAGGATCGGCTCGAAGTTTTGTTTAAAATCAAACCTTGTGTATGTTAAGTCGTTTACTTTGAATCTGAGTTAATTTCATTTCCCAAAATATCGAATTAACTTTGAGAATACACTTAATTCTAAGCGATCTGTTGATTCGTAAGGAATTCGTAAGTAATGTTATTTAAAATCAATAACATTTCGTCAAAAGAAAATTAGCTGATTAATATAGTGTTAATTGAAGCCTCAACAGAAACTCTTAAATACCTTGAATTTAAAATAGACTTAAGCTATGCGTTGATACTACGTTTATTGACGAAAAAGGTGAAAGTATATTTATTAAACATATGCTTGATTACATTGAACCTTTTTCAGCATCAATGAATGAATGAATGGAGCTCCATTAGCTTCATTGACAAAAAAACGCACAACCAATATGAATTGCCACCAATTGTTCGATTCCACAATGAACAACCTCTGCTAATTTGCTGCAATTGTGGCAAAACGGGACATGTGGTCAGTGGCCAGAACTGTCCAACATATAAGACGATCGAAGGATACGACTGAACAGGTTTAAATTGTCAAAAGTTATCGAGCATCTCCCTTACTGCGGAACAATGTCATTATAAAAGCCAGCGCAATATTATGAATGCAAGCTGTATCGAATACCATCCGGAGGAAATCCTGTAAGTTCAATATGTTACTTAATTGCTCATGGTTTATTGAACATCTAATATGAATACGAAAAACTACCTGGTACTGTAAGGGATGCACTCCACCCCAAACCCTATGTGAGACATGTCCTTGAAAATTACTGAAAAAATAAGAATTAATTTCCCATATTATGAACATTTTTTAATTTACTCTTCGCTTAGATTTAACACACTTGCTATACAAAAAGTACTTCAATTCTAACATATTTATATTATATCCTAACTAACTGATTAGGTGACTGATGTCATGGACTGTTTCCATTCGGCTTTATTTCTTTTCGACCTATTGATATCTTTATTAATTATTTATTGAGACAAAGAAAATTTACGATAAAACGTTTTATGATTCTCGTTTTCTTTTACAGCTAATTAAGTTTACTTCACTAACTTGACCAAATTTTTGTTTTGGAATTATTTTTAAAACTCACTTAACTCTATCCTAACCTAAGGAAAGCTAGATCTATGTAAGCTTGCCCCACTGATTTAACATGTTAGTTACTATACGGGTTTCGGCAAACAGATCTTTACTTGTGTTACAACCGCCAGCGCTGCTGTCGTTGTTTATTGACTTCTCTTTTATCTTTTTGAAATATGGCTCCACTGTACCACAGACACTCTTCTTTTGTGTGTGACTTTCTGCTCATAATCTATCCGCATATCTACAGTCGATCGATTAATGATTTAATGTATTAAGTCTGTATACATTATCTGCTTCTATATACCTCCTCCAAGACTCATCGTGTCATACAAACTCGCAATAGAAGCCGTAGATAACCTAGCCGAGTTAAGCACCTCACTAGACGATATCGTCGTTCTTGGCGATTTTAACCTCCCCCTTCTCTAATGGACATTGGCTGAAGAGCAAGCCTTCTACTTCTCAAACCCTACTAGTTCCAAGGAACGTATTTTTATATCGGTCTCACCAACTCCTGTCTCCGTCAAATAAGGTATGTCGCAAATCATATGGGGACACAACTGAACCTTGTGTTCACAACGGACCCACACAAGTCCTCAGTTGCCCCTAGTACACACATCATCATCATCATCATCGGCACTACAACCTGGAACCGGTCTTGGCCTTATTTAGCAAGTCCTGAGGCTTGTTAAATTTTCCATAATGATTTGTTTTTTTTGGGGCAAGGTCATTAGTCTTGCGCCAGAGGCTCCCCGACGGGGAATCGAACCCCGGCCTCCCGCGTGACAGGCGGGTATCCTAAACAGTATACTATTGAGGAGCCACCTTAGTACACACGCCCTCTCTAAAATTGACAATTACCACTCCCGCTGCTCTTATACATATATCTTGATAATGAAACCCAGCCTTATCTACCTCTTGACAGCTTTTCCTACAACTTCCACAAAGCTAACGTCCGCCTTCTAAATGGGCATCTCAGCCAAACAGAGTTTTGCTTTGATCATCTGGGGGTAGAAGAAGCCACTCCCACTCTCTACAGGGAAATCTACTATGCCATCGCCCTATATGTCCCCTATTCTCGACACAGATCATCGGTTTCATCGCCGCCATGGTACAACCGCACACTCCACACTCTTCGGAACAAGAGAAATAACTTGTGCAACATTTTCCTAAAACCGCGTTCCCTCCGAAACTACTCCAACTATCTCGGTTCCTTTTATAAATTTACCGAGCTCTACAACTCCTTCTACTCTAACTACCTCACAAAAACACAATCCAACTTGATCAATGACCCCAAATCTTTTTTCCACTTTATAAATTACAAACGTAAATCCGACGCCTATCCTAACACCCTTTCTTATGGCGCGACTTCTTCAACCGACCCCCTAACTATTACCAATCTATTCGCTTCGTTTTTCAATAAATCCTTCTCGGACAACTCTTTCGAGCCTAACCCGTCTTACTTCAAAGACTTGCCCGAATTCTCGGCCCTCAAATTATTCAGCATCACGTAGTTGAGGAGAAATTAAACTTACTCAAAGACGAGTTCAGCCCTGGACCTGATGGACTCCCGGCTGTCCTTTTAAACAAATTTCCCTCTTCTCTTTCTCTCCCACTATTAAAAATCTTCTATATATCCCTCCCACAAGATAATTCCCTAGTATTTGGAAATCCTCCTATGTCACCCCCATACATGAAAATGGACCTAAAAACGATATAAACAACTACCGTCACATCGCCAAACTGTCTCATATCCCTAAACTGTTCGAAGGGATTCTTTACAACGCGTTATCTTTCCATTGTAAATTCATCATCCCACCCAACCAGCATAGTTTCCTTTCGGGTAGGTCGACCACATCTAATCTGATCGAGTTCTCATCCCATACTCACCGTGCCCTAGAGAATGGCAACGAAGTCGATGTAATCAACACAGATTTCAGCAAGGCCTTTGACAAAATCTCCCACAATCTCATCCTTTTTAAGCTGTCCACCCTGGGTTTCGAACTCCTATTGATCAAGTGGTTATCTTCTTATCTGAAAGATCGATTCTACCGTGTCAAATTCAGATCCTTCCTTTCCAATCATTTTCTTCCCACGTCAGGGGTTCCGCAAGGCAGTCATCTAGGTCCCCTCCTATTTATCATTACCATCGATGACGTTGACTCCATTATTAAATATTCATCCATTTCCCTCTATGCGGACGACGCCAAACTCTACAAAACGATCATCTCTACTCTCGACACCTCACTTCTCCAAATGGATCTGTGGATATTTCCTTGGTTTAACTCCTTCCGTCTATGTACTTTCACGGGTACCGATTCACGAAACGGTCCTCTTAGATGCACAACTGCATCGCCCTCGGTTCGCGATTAGTAAAAGGGAAGTAAAACACACGGCCCTAGCTAAATAAGTTCTCTTTATTGTCGTGTACGTAGTAAAAGTTGTCGTGACACTTCTTTAATTAAAACTCGAATACTACAGTTACACTATTAGTCGAAATGGTTAATTTATTTTTGCTCTTCAGCGCAGTTAACATAGGTTAATTTACAAGATGTAGTGTCAACTCTCATTTGAAATTATTAATTTATTTTAAATTTAATGGGACAACCGCACATTGAGGCTACTAACACTCGACTCTTTAGCTTATTTAACGTGGAGGCCCGACATCCCTCCACGGAATCCAGAACGCGATTAAGGATATAATTGAAACGACAGAATACCGAAACTTTCATTCATCGCTTCGATGACCATATATGGTAAGATTCTCTTTACCATTTGGTCCAACAAAAAAGGGGTGAAACACACACACGATGCTAGTTTCTACAGCTCATGGCGTGTGTGTGTCCACAACCATGCGGGCCGTGGATCGCTCAAATCTACAAGGTTGCAGCTAGTGCAAGTATCTCGACATAGGGGTTAAAATGTTTGCACGATCAACGACTGTGTAAAGTATTATTGCTGACCGTGTACATGTTGATGGGATCTCCACGTAGTCGAATTCTCGATGGTAAATTTCCATTTTAAGAACTCGACTTGCTTGGGCGAGCAACCATATGCCTTCATGTATTTGTCGGTCGGATGACCGATCGATGTAGGCATGTATGCACAAGAGAAAAGCTAAAACATTTCCTGCATGTGTGCGGCTGGCGCGTAAAGGAATATCTCATGGATATTGTTCGGGTAATGTTGGTTGCTAGATGGTGCAACCAAATCGCGCCTACGTTTGGAGGATGCGTGCCACATGGTGGAAATCGAACCGAGACGTGTACAATGGATTGGCTCGGCTCATGCCGGCCGCGTGGCGATGCAACCAAACTGCCCACAAGGAACATGCCTGCTTTGTGCTGATGGACTTAGCATCAGCCAATATTATGTTTTTTTACAGCGCTTCAAAGCTTTACGGTACAACCATGAACGGGTGAGTACTTGCTTTCCAGGCTTCTGTATGCCCCAGGTGGGAGTTTCTACGTGTTAATGGGAAGATGATTGGTGGCGTTCAAGGGAACCGCCACAGATCTCGACAGGTTCCCAACTTGGTGCCGTAATAGCTGCCTCGAACTCAACGTTGTCAAAATGTCACTCCATCACGTTCTCCCGCAAACGCCCCGCTTCCCCCGGCCTTCCTACTTCCTGCTAAACCAGCAGATATCATCTGTACCCTCGATACGTGACATCGGGATCTTATTTGACAGGAAGCCTAGCTTCATCCCACATATTGATGACATTATTCTTAAGGCCAACTCTGGCCTTGGGTTTGTGAAACGGTGGTCTAAAAAATTCTCTAATCCTTACGTTTCGCGTTCTCTCTACATAGCCTTCTTGAATACGCCAGCCAGATCTAGTCTCCACACTACTCATCCCATATCCGCAGAATCGAAAGCGTGCAGCGTCGTTTTCTGCATTTTGCCCTCTGCGGACTGAACGGGGTGAATCCTCGGAATCTCCCCCCATACGCTCCATCTGATTAACCTCAACACATTTGAGGAGCCCGCCTCCTCCCTTTCCCCTCCTGACTTGCCACGCCCACCGTCTATACCCTTACAACCCGTACACATTCCATGTGCCGTTTATTGTCGCTGTCTCACAAATGCCACATTTGCCACACCAACATACACTCGCTCTTCTCCAGCCTACTACCTCCCCTACCCCGAAGTCCTCCTCTCCCTCCTTGGTTTTTCATCTTTTTTTTAGTTACATGTTTGTTTTTAATTATATATATATATATATATATATATATATATATATATATATATATATATATAAAGAAATATACACATATATATATATATATATATATATATATATATATATATATACGAGGGTTGCCTTTTATATTTCGGGATTAGAGAACAAAAACAAATATTGATCATCGAAAATCACTTTATTGTTTTTCAAAATATTCCCCATGAAGATCTATACACTTTTGTATGCGTTTGAACCAATTGTCGAAGCTCTTTTGCCACTCTGATTGAGATATCTCCAACACATGCATTCTGAATGCAGCAACCGCTTCTTCAGGTGTCGAAAAACGTTGACCTCTCAGTTTGTTTTTTACGTACGGGAATAAAAAGAAGTCATTCGGTGCCAAGTCAGGACTATACGGCGGATGACCCATCAAATCGATGTTTTGGGTGCTCAAAAATGCAGTTGTCGCAGCCGAAGTGTGAGAGCTCGCATTGTCGTGTGGAAGAGTGATCCATCTTCGGCGGTTGGTTTTCCTGATTTCTTGGAAGACAACTGGCAAACAAATGGTTGTGTACCACTCAGAATTGACTGTTCTGTGTTGTTCTAGTGGTACGGTTGCGACATGTCCAGTTTTTCCGAAAAAACAGGCGACCATTTGCTTGGAAGTGCTTCCGGCGCGAACAACTTTTGTTGGATTTGGGTCATCTTGAAACACCCAGACAGTCGACTGCTGTTTACTTTCGGGCTCATACGCGTAAATCCACGATTCATCACCTGTCACGATGTCATAGACGTGTTTCGAAGCACCGCGACCGTATTTTTTGAGCATTTCTTTCGACCAATTGACACGAGCCTTTTTTTGGGCGATTGACAAATTGTGTGGGATCCACGCGAACAAATTTTTTTGACGGTCAAATGTTTATGCAATATTGAATGTATGCTGGTCCCACTAACGCCTAAGGTTGTCTCAATCTCACGATAGGTCACATGACGATCTTCCAATATCAGTTCGCGCACAGCATCAATGGTTTTCGGAACAACAACTGATTTTGGACGACCTTCACGAAATTCATCTTGGAGTGAACTACGACCACGATTGAATTCACCATACCATCATAAACACTGGTCCTTGATGGAGCTTCATCGCCAAAAATTGAATTAAGTTCATCCATGCACTGTTGCTGAGTTAATCCACGCCGAAAGTTGTAAAAAATAATCGCACGAAAATGTTGACGATTTAATTCCATTTTTGGGCCGAGATGAATCTTTTAAGTTACTGTAAACAACACAAATAGCGCTCGTATGTCAAAACGTTCTGAGTGCGTATAACCTCAAAAATGTCCAACTTTACGACAGAGCTGTCAGTTGCCGGATTGCAACACTAGGGTTGCCAAATCCCGAAACATAAGAGGCAACCCTCGTACTCGTATATATGTGTATATTTCTTTTTTTTATTACTACTTTAGTTTTAAGTTAGTCTGTAAAGTATTATATATATTAACTAAGCTTGGATTAAGCCTAATAATAAATTCAAATTCTTTCACTGAGTTCATAAAACACCCAACATCAAACTTGTTTTTATAATTACCTTAATAAGAATGGTATTAAACCTATGTTTACTTTTATGGCGATCTTTAGTTCCTCAGCGACCTTTAGTTCCTATCGACTTTTGTTTGCAAATGTGTCGACCAAAGTGAAGAGTATCTTTCACAATCATATTTCCGGAAATAAAGGGAGGAAAACCATTTCTCGGCTGTGGATTGTGATGGAGATTCTTTACTATAATCACAAATATTTTACTTGCGTACCCTTCATTAGTCTCTGTTTGCAATAAAATTGTAAAGTACAATGAACATTTTCCAAAATTGTTCTCACGTTTGCTTTGCTATCTTAATGAATCACTCTAAAGCCATTTTTCTCCATATACATTTGTAATTTTCTTGCGTCTTTTTGTAACCAATACTTATGCGATGGCTCCTGGTTTTTTTAAACGCCAATCCATTTTTAAGCATCAATCTCAGAAAATTGTCACCAGCAATCTCTAAATTCTTAGAACACAAAAATGCAACATAGCTTGAACAACTGGAATTACATCATAATACATATTTAGTTCCTCAATAGTATACTGGTCAGTATACCCGCCTGTCATGCGGGAGACCGGGGTTCGATTCCCCGTCGGGGAGCCTCTGGCGCAAGACTAATGACCTTGCCCGGAAAAAACAAATCATTATGGAAAATTTAACAAGCCTCAGGACTTGCTAAATAAGGCCAAGACCGGTTCCAGGTTGTAGTGCCGATGATGATGATGATGACATATTTCGAAGATCCAAAGATTTAATTCATATTCATAATTTTGGTTCAGAGAGTAAACATAGTTAATGCCTCCTTAAAACAAATAAAACCTTGTGTAAATATAACACGCGTATGTAAAACAAAATATAATTCGTATGAAGAGATAGGGTATACAATAATTTAGCAAATGACTAGTTCGCTGCCGAAAGCATCCCTTTCCTCAAAGAGTACGCATGTTATTCATTCTTGACTGTTTCGTTCTTCGTCAACATGAGCTTCAAAAGCTTTAGCTGAACTAACAGATAACAACTACTAACATTTATAAAATAACGAGACCAATAATATATATTTGACTCCTGTCTCACCTTTTGAAATGCAAAATTGGAAATTTCAACCACCTGTGAATGTAACCAACTTCAGGTTACTGACACGTCCATAAATCTGTGAAATTTCTAGTAACAATTAGGCGTCAACCGCGGAGACGGCGGCCAATTGTCCTAATTGTCCTCTTTTTAGTTGTACTTGACTGTAGTTTCTGACGTTCGTCTGGTGCTGTATGCGGCGCCCAAGGGATGTCTGAAGATGACCGTATTTATGACCAGAACAAGTAAATTTTAGCTCGGGATATCTTTACCATCTATTGTAGAATTATTATCAGTGTAAAGCCCTTGACAAAAGGCAATCACACCTGCGTGGTAGTACTGCCGAATACGTACTCGCAGATTTATGGTGCCGTGAAACAGTTACCACGAAAATGTCCCTTTTTTCTGAGTTTCTTGATGAATACAATACATGACAAAACGCGGTCGCTGAAGCATTCCACTTCACCTCTTTGTAAGAACAAGAGGTCTTATAATTGTCACTTTAAAAGGATCTTAAGATAGTTATCTGGGAGAGATCACGAAAAGGAAGGGAAGATAAAAGCGTTTAGTTTATAACATGCATAAAAATATATAGTATACATTTGGGTTTATAATGTTATAATATACATACAAAATGTGATGTCATATAATAGTAGTAGTAATAAGTCAGTAATAATACATTGTTCATTAAGCCACTAC